>CAMZMU010000073.1:38940507-39540507 GCA_947311845.1 Poa pratensis
GCGGGGCTCTTGTGCTACGGATCGTTCGGGGTTTGTGGATAGGGTTTTCGAGAAATCCTTGTCGGCTCGACCGACATCGACGCGGTGCCGCCTCTGGGTGGACATCATCCCTTCTTGAAGGGCGTCGTGGCTACCATTCATCCGCTTCCCTGTGTGTGACGGGGGAACCCTATGACCAGTCGCTGGTCCGAACAACAACGTGCACTTCCCTTCTTGAAGGTGCTGCTTGTTCGCCAATTCGACGCTAGGGAGCGTTGTGGTACTTCTTCGGAGAGGGCGCAACGATTGCGGGTCATCGTCGTTTAGTCAATCCGCTTATGTCTCCTTTTTATTTCTTCTTCTTTTTTCTCTGGGTGTGTGTGTTTGCTGCTGCCCCAGCATGTTGTTCGTCCTTGTTGTTGGTTGTATCGGTTGGTTGCTATATTAATATAGCTGGGCTACGGCCTATTTCGGAAAGGAGCCAGTGGAGCGGTGAACTTGTTGGTGAAAACCCTTACGTTTCGCTCCTTCCAAAACTCCCAGGCCATGAGTAGAACTATGGTTTTGAGGTCTTTGGGGTTCGCCGATGGGGTGATCACATTGCCTGCCAATATTGGAGTACCATGGGCCTCCCCGAGCCCAAATTTTGCATCAGGTCAGGACAGGAAAGCCATGAAGCAACCGCCTGCCATATACGCCGAGAGAAACGACACTCGAAAAGGATGTGCCTAGTAGTATCTGGCAGATAGAAAAAGTTGGCATTGTGTGCTATGAGGCCAACCTCTGACGACCAGGCGATTTGATGTCCAGAGCCTGTTCTGCAGTACAAGCCATGCGAAGAAGCGATACTTTAGAGGGCCCTAGGTTTTCTAGATAATTTTGTCGAAGAAATAGGGGGTCGATCCCAAAATCTGAGCCTTTTACGCGGAATTCGGCGAGTAGCATCCATTTGCTGATAAGGACCGAGAGATCGAGTCATTTGCACCTGGATCCAGGGTAATTCTCTAGAGCAGCTCCCACAGGTTGACGAATTGCGAAAGTGGTCGACTGTGAAGTTTTGGACGGAATGCCCGTACCCATGAGAGGTTGTGCAATGCATCATGAACACATTTATTCTTCCATTTGGATTGAACGAGTTTCTCGATGGTGATATGTATGAACGTCGGTTACAGAGTAAGGGGCAGTTCTTTTGGGCTACTAATTCTGCATAAGCAGGCTTGTGAGTTGCGATCTGTGGCGAGTGCGAGGTCTCGCGGATCTGAAGCGCGGCGGAGTCCTACGTCGATTGGCGGTGAGGAGTCGGATGGTCGCTGGAATCGGCGTCGACGACCACCGGAATGGCAGAGCTCGGCGGCGGCGCGTTACAGAGCACTAGCAGTTATAGGGGAGGTTCCGTTCGGACCGTATACTCACCCTGGAGCTCATGGAGCGGTTGGTGAAGACGCAGAAGGTCAGATGGCAACGACCCTAATAGAGATTGCGGCAGCCGGTGGCAGGGAAGAACTGGATGGCGGGCTCGATTTCTGGTGCCCCAAGATGATTCCTTCGTCCAGGATGGTGGGAACGACGAGGTGGCGATGGGGAAGTGCTCATAAGGGCTCGAGAGGCAGAAGAACGACGACTCGTCGGCGAGGTCTCGCAGCGGCGCGATGGGTCTGTCAAGCGTGATGAGAGGAGTATACCTCTTCAGCACTCTCGGTGGCATTTGTTTGTAAATTAACACAACTTGGAGGGTACCTCGAATACCGGTTCGATGGGTCAGCAAAGAAGCTACAGAAGGTGCCCCGAGACAGTTTCTCCAAATACACCGCGACCGGGCTTCTCGGTGGAAATAAGCGAGATTTAAGGGGCTTCTCGGTGGAAATAAGCGAGATTTAAGCGGGAGAGTTCTTTCAGGCTTCTCCGGTTTGGGGCCTATAAGCAGGATGAGAAGCCCAGTAGAAGTCCCCCTAAGCCTTAACATGGACTCATCAAAGTAGAGAAGCACGTTCTTGATGATATAGTTGCATGACTAAAATATTACTTCATCTCTTCTTATAAGATGTTTTAGATACACTTTAGTACAGACTAATTGAGCGAATCTAGTTTAAAACATGTTATATTTTGAAACGGATGTGGTATTTAATACGTACTCCCTCCGTATCAAAATATAAGACTCTCTAATCACTTATCACACACATGTATATATACATGTTTTAGTACAAGATTCATGAGGGAATAAAAAATAAGAACGCACGAGTAGTAAAATAAAACACTGTAATCTTTGTTCGAAAATTCACATTCAACCGGAACCTGCCCCAAATCCAGAAGTTGCCGCATTGCCGTCCCATAAATGCTGTTGAGGGCCCACGTGACGAAAAGGGCCATTCACATTTGCTTGCCGGACTCGTCGGAAACTTGGACGGAGACGGCCGGACAGCTGTGCCACTGCTCCACGGGCCCACCGTCAGCATCAATTCATGATCCCGGCACACCGCCGCTATAATAGTTCGGACATCAAAGACACACACGGAAATCCTCTCCCTCTCTCTCCTCTCGCTCTCTCTAAATAAACGCGATAAAAATCGACGAAGGATCCGGGAGGACTTCCGCCGTCCGGGAGGCGAAGAGATGGGGGCGGCCGAATCCGTGCCGGAGACCTCGCTACACGAATTCACCGTCAAGGTACGAAGGATCTCCCTCGCGGGATCACAGCGCCTCCCCGCATGATTTTTCTTCTTCTTCTCCAATTTATTTGTGGGGAAAAAATTTCGGAGCAGGATTGCAACGGCAAGGAGGTCTGTCTGGAGACGTACAAGGGAAAGGTCCTCCTCGTCGTCAACGTCGCCTCCAAATGGTTGGTGCCCGTCTCCTCTCCGTTGCAGTTTCATGGGAATTTTCTGCTTCTTGTTGGCGTGTCGAGCACTAAAAACTGTTCTTTTGTGATTGCCATCAGCGGGTTCACGGAGACCAATTACACGCAGCTGACGGAGCTTTATCAGAAGTACAGGGAGAAAGGTTAGCTTCCCTTCCTGCTTCGTCTCGATTATGCCCAAACGACCAGAGGAAGATGTGTACGGGTGTTTGTCCAAACCATAGCATGTAATCTTTCTTGAAGAAGAGGGCATGGAATTGGTTGGTGCTATAGAGGACCAACCGGCTTCTTTAGTTTTCCATCTTTGAGAAGTGTGATTTTAGCTTCACCTTTGGAGCCACACAAATGTCACACCAAAGGCATAGGAAGTGCATGGCTCAAGTAAATGTTTACAAGTTCATCTTGCTACTGATACGTGTCTTTTGTTTTTGGCAAATAAATATTCTGCATCCAGTGGTATGTTAGAAATTGAAAACATTCATTTGTTCCAATTTTCTGTAAGGAGAATATAGTTTGGCAGTTTAACTCATTCAATCTGAACACTTTCTGATGGAAAATTTGGATATCTAATTTCGTAGCCTTTTTTGGGAACTAGACTAAGGGTCTGAAAAATCTCGAAGGAAATTCATTGTCCAGTATGTTGAACTGTTAGATTACTCCCACTAATATATCCTAGAGGTTTTGGTTTTCCTGAAAAAACACAAAAGATTTGCATCTCGATGCATTGATAGAAAGGAGTTATAAGGAATACCCAGAAGAAGGCTAGCATCCCCTTGAGGATAAGAAAAGTCAAAATTAACTCAGTAAAATAAAATTGAGGTCTTTGGTTTCCGCTAGACCATGAGTGAGCCCTGCTTTGATCGCGTCAACAAGAAGGGGAATAACTGGCTGAGTGTCTTAGAAGATGCAGGCGCTCCACTGCTTCCATGTCCACCGTGTTATGAGCTGTGTTATACAAGATACAGCCGTTGGGCAGTGGGCGTTCTACCGAACCATATCTCACCCCGAACCGCTGTAGTATCTGCCAGCAGCCAAGCGGCTTCTCCCGAATTTCCTGAACAATAACCATAATTTTATTTGGAATTACTCATTGTCAAATGGGCCTTGTATTTTCGATAAAAAAATGGGCCTTGTATTTTCATCGAAGAATAGAATAAATTGCTTGCATTGCGCAAACTTCATTCTTAAATGATTTTATCATGACAAGCATTTGTTGTGAATTTTAAGTATGTGTACTTAAATATAAGTACTGGCGTACTGTTATGAAGAATAAATCTTCTAGAACTTAACTGACTCTGGTTTGCGAAGAAAATTATGATGACAGATTGATAGTCCTGCATGCAGCAGGCTCATTCACAATCTTTCATCAAATATTACTCTGTGAGTTCAGTATATATGTAACGGACGAATTGCCTCTTACAGTTCTAGATAAGATAATTTTGTTTGATTTGGTTGTCATAGTCTATAGAATTTAAGCTGTTGTATAGTTTATTGATCTTCTTGGATAGGCTGAAAACTAATCTTGCTTCCAAAACGGCCAGACTTTGAGATCTTAGCATTCCCGTGCAACCAATTCTTGCGACAAGAGCCAGGCAGTGCAGAGCAGATAAAAGATTTTGCTTGCACAAGATTCAAAGCTGAATATCCAGTTTTTCAGAAGGTAAGCACTATGCCTGACCTGCTTGATTGTCAAGAGGCTTCTCAGATTTTTCCAGTAATGAAGCTCTCTTTGTAGTTAGAACATAATCTCTCCGCCCCATATTAATTGAAGTTCTATAGGGTTGTCCTAAGTTAAACATCTTTATCGCTGACCAAGTTTACAGAAACATGTGCTCATATCTACAAATATCAAGAATGTAACAAAATTAATTTGGTGTTGTAGATGTTGATATATTGTTTTCTATAAATTGGGTCAAAATTAGTTAGAACAGACAGCATGGATGTGAAAAGTCATGCCTTGTGGTTTAAGACATATGTTTGGATATGAGTTCATGTGTGGTAGAAACAAAAAGTAAATATGGCTATATTAGGTTTGATCATAGTTTTTTGGTTTGGGATATTGTTAATAGCCATTACCTAAACCTAATTAATTGTAGGACTGCTATTCATTGGAAAAGGATCAATATTTGACTATCATTTTGCAGGTGCGTGTAAATGGCCCAGATGCTGCGCCGCTTTACAAGTTTTTGAAAGCTAGCAAACCTGGTTTGTTTGGTTCAAGAATCAAGTGGAACTTTACCAAGTTTCTTGTTGATAAGAATGGAAAAGTCATCAGCAGATATGCAACTGCCACTGCTCCATTTTCATTCGAGGTATTTCTTACCCTCCGTCCCTCCCACTCCCCCTTCCCATATGTTATACTATTTTCTTACACATTGGTCTCAAATTTGCAGAAAGACATCCTGAAGGCGCTTGAGGAGGAACATATTCCCTCCGTCCCCGACTCGCAGAAGACGCTTGAGGAGGAACAAAAGTAGGCGCTTGCAAAAGTATCCTCGTTGTAATATCTAGACCTCTCCCTGGCAGAAAAGTAATGTGATAATTCCATTGTATGAACTTTGTGCTTACTGTATTTTTGATTTTCGTTTATGTATGTAGGAGATATGTAGACGCTACTTTATTTGTACCGCTATCCGTGACTTGCCCATACCGCTATGCCGTGATTTGTCCTTTTTTTTTACTTCGTTGAGGATGTCAAGACACTGAGTAACTGTAATTATATGCAGTTAATGTGAGTTTTGTGTTTGTGCTCTCATCATGTTCCAAGTAATGCTTCATGGTCATGCTGTTGGACCGCCAGGCTGTTTTGGATGCGATTCTCTTTTCAGGAATCTGGTAGTTCATGCATATTGCATGGCCGTATAGCGTATGCAAATATGAATCTTTCAGGTCCTGAAACTATGCCAAGAAGTCTTTAGCTCAGATTGGTCAGACCGCAGATGAAAAATTACTTGACAGATAAACCATTAGAACTGAGAGCACAACAAATATAAATGTTCGGCACAATGATGACGCCCAGGTTTCTGAACCGTAGAGGAAGAACATTTTGACAGAAGTGTTCGTTATCTTGCAACAATTGTTTCTTTTAACTTGTGTCAAACTCTAGTATAACAACCCAAAAGGGAAGAGCAAGAAAGCGGCAACATCACACTAGCTAACCTTTTTCACTAAATTACAGAATTAACTAGTAATAGTAATCCATAGGAAGATTAGATTGCGACTACATGTGAGTGAACAAAGGAAGAGGAAACATAAGATGTGACCAGTTTACCAACCCACCAAAGAATCTCCAGGCTAAAGTCGCGCCAACCGCGAATACATGGGGCTGCCTCAGACTTCACCAGAAGCATCCTCCTGCAGAGGCGTGCCCTCGGAGCTTTTGACCGCGGCCAGCTTTTCTGCCAACCTTTGCTCCAGTGCCCTCTGACCCCTTTCTCTGAAGTGAACCAAGAGCAGTCAGACGGCCTGGTCGAACGAGATTAGGCGTTGCAACCATGATGGTGACTTACAAAGCAGCTTAACTGATACTAAAACACAGTAACTTCATCGGCAATATAGTAGTGATTTGCTTGGGAGTTCCATATTGGAGCACAGCATTTGTAACTAGGGGTGCATGCGGAAGGCAAATTTTCAGGTTTTATGTTCATGTCAGTTTTTTCTCTTCCTCCACCAAAAAACAGAAGTATAAATCCTGTAGACTATTGAGTAGTTTCCCGCAGTTCAATAAAAGCAACGTTGTATGATCATGTTGCAAAACGTTGCACAATGGACTACATATTATGAACAAGAACAGGAAAGTCGCACCTTCTCCGTTTGACATAACGGATTCTGAGCTGGGCAATAATTCATCCAATACTTGACCTTTGCCTTCAGATCGTCCACAAAGAAGTTTATGAAACATAGAAGCTATTCGGTCTAATATTGGCCTGCGTGTTTTAATATATCAGCAAGAAAGTCTTCTAGAAATTCTTTTATGAAACAGAATCAGATAAAAAATCTTCTCAGCTCATGAACCCAAATATAGACGACCAAATGTGTTTCTTGGGGAAATTTCTTAACATGTATATATAGCGGGTTAAGAAAATCTAGTAGTAAATCTTTTTATAAAAAAATAAGACTGGGAAAACACGTTGTTGATGAACTGATTTCTGTTAGATGGACGTGCGAATTACTGGGGCTAAGTGTCTCCTCTAGTTGGCAGAGTGGTAGGGCAATGCATTGTTTTTTTCTAGAACATTCTTGAAATTCTGTTTCATATATATTTTGATTTATGGTCAAATGCTATTTGTTAGTCCATGGGGTATTCTACAATGTTTCAAGTATTTACGGATATTCTGTGCAATTGATTTGCATGTCTTATGATATACATAAAATGTACAGTCTCTAGAGATAACTTGGAAAAAATAGTACCTCAAAAATTCAGGGAAGAAGCTAGAGAATGAGAATTCATCACTTGGGTCCCCTTTTAGGCCTGCTTCCAGCCTCTTTTGGAAGTAACGCAGGTAAACCCAACTAGTGTAGATTCCAAACAGTATGATTGGAAGGTAAGACATTGATTCCTTCAAGAAGAGGCTTACAGAAACCGAGATAAATGCAACAAGAGACGGAGTCCACTGAGTAAAAAGAAGAATTCAGGTGTGAGGAAACCCTTGAAAATGATAACTGAAAACAATTTGGATGAATTTTCTCTTTGATAATATATGTGGACAAACACCTTTGCCTTTATCTTCAGTACACAAATATTAAGCTCCTGATCAGGTATAATTTGCTTGATGCCCACCAGGAATCCTGAAAGAACTCCATAGAATCCAGAAAGAGGTGTAACTGCAGAATCAAACAGATGCAATGCCAACATTAATGAAATAACATGAAGATTGAACATTAAGAGGTCATATTGCTGTATCTCTGCAAAACATTGCTCCGAGGCAAGGTAGATTGCTCAGGTTGCTGCATATCAGTTACTATACTATCATGAGGAGCAAGGGTAGGTAGAAAATTCTATCCATGCACTCATAAACATGTGCTATTTACAGAACCGTTTCAAGATGCAGCACTTTACATAATTGTACACTTACAGGTAGATCTCCTGCTGTGTTATGTAGTACAAAACAACAGCAGTTACAAATACGCAGAATGAAGTGAAGATATTGACAATGAAAATGAACTTCAGCAACTCCTTGGCACCCCATAAAGGCTCCAATAACTTCCCAAATAGAAGAAGACCAACTATGCTCACAATCACCTGGAATGGCGCAATCCTTGTCAGATAAGGTTGCAGTTCCACTGATGCATTGGGTAAATAAGATTCATGACATTGTGGTGTGATAACTGTCTAGGTAAAGAGCCTAACATAACTGGGAGATAACAGATTTCTTTTATAAAGGGAGGTATCAACATGACATGACATGTATTTAACTTCCACATTAAGCTCAACATATAACTCTGCAAACAAATTTCTTCTAGCACCATCTTACATTTCCATTATTTTAATCTGAAGATTTAGTTCCATAGAGATAAGATTTAGATAACACGGATACATGAAAGAGAAGTATTAAATTCTACAAATGAAACATGCTCAACAGATACTCAATCCAAAATATCTTCCAACTACCATTTTGTTACATTTCCTCCTGAAACGTTTAGTTCCATAGAGTCAAATTTACAGAAAGCGGACACACAAAGAGTAGGTACAAAATAACCTATCAGTCGATGATATGTGAAGAGCAAAACCTACCCCTGGAATTGTTTGCTCAATATAACCAGCTGTTATGAGGTTCCAACCAAATGGGATTGTCCTGTAGAAATACAGATTTAATTAATCACTAGGAAACAATCTTCCCTGGCCATCATATTGCAACTAAGCACTGACTATTGCCTTAAGCCCTTAACCATTCCAATTGGACAGAGCATGTTGTACGATTTCTTGCAATGCAGGCAGAACCAAATTAAGAGTTTAAGTGATCTGGTGCCTGACAGCCTGGTGTTGGGTTTTACTAATAGTAGGATCCTGAAGGCACCTGGCGGGGATGAGGGCGAGGTAGGTGGCAGCTGAAGGGAACAGCTGGATGGAAATGTGGCCGAGGAAGAGGATGACGGCGAGGCCCTTGCACAGCTTGGTGAACCCAGTGAAGAAACTCCCGCTCTGCATCAGCGAAATCATGTAGACACCAGTTAGCTGCAATCTACAGTAGTTGTCAGGGATGGAGCCCTCCTAGGAGAGGGGAGTGGTAGACCACTAGACGGGTTGGAGCGCAAGCGAGACGCGGGCCAAGAGGGATGGGGAGGTGGGTGGTGCGGCTCCATACCGCTGCGGGGAGCGAGGCGGAGGCGCCCATCGGCGCGGCGGTCATCTTCCCTCCGGCGGCTCGGGAGGAGAACCAGCCGGCGACCCACGGATCTCAGAGGTCCCTCGAGTCGAGGTGTGATCGGCGGCAACGATCTCGCCGTGGGAGAAGGTGGAGCTCCCCCCGCCCTGGGTTTTATGGGTTGGGTTCACGCCGACTAGATTTGATTTGACGGTCCGTCGGGATTTCCTTGGGTCAACCCAATGCAATGCACGTCTCAGTGCCTTTACAGTGCATTCACGCGCTTAATCTGTACTGTCGCCTCGAGGTGGAGAACCGCCTGCCGTGACTCCCAGTCAACGAAGCACACCGGGGGCGCAGTTCGTTCGTTTTCTGGATGTAACAGTCAACGTAATTATAAGTCCGAACTGCTGAAAAAGGATCAGTATAATCCATATACTCCCTTCTAATCAAAATATAAAATGTTTTAGTCTTTTTTTGTCTACACATACCTAGATTTGTTTTAGTGCAATAAATCTTGCATTTAAACACGTCTATATACATGTGGACCAAAAAAGTCTACACCATCTTATATATTTTTTATACGGAGGGAGTATATGGTAACAGTGTATTCGCGCGGCTGGCATCGATTTTGATACCATCATTTTTTTACTTGGGCAAATTACAACTTCATCTCTACTTCTCACAAAAATTCGGGATATGTTACTAGTTTCGTTGAAATGGCAAAAAGAAACCACTAACTCGAGCAACTTTTTTTTGAAGCCAATGGTGTGCTCAGTTAAGAGCACACTAACTCGAGCAACTTTGATAATACGCCGGCTACCATAGGTCTGACCAACTTACCATCTAGTTTACTCGTTTTATGACACGTGGGTCCTACCTTGTATCCATGTCAGAAGATGTGAAACAAAAGGTTTTAACTCTTTGATTCCATGCAGGTCCCCCACTTTGCCCCGTCACCAGCGAAGAAAAACAGTCAACCAAATATATCTGGAGCCCAACCCAAGCCACGCACACAAGTTTTGGGCATGCCAACTGGCCAGGCCACCACGCAATGTTAGATCGAACAATTTCGCCATGACGTGTCTATTTGCATATCTATATCATCTCCATAGTCAGTAGTTTAGACTGACTTGAGATAAAACCGAGTTGAAATATTATTGCATTGTAGTTTTTTTTAATGAACTAGATGAAAATTGAGCCAAACTAAATCAAAGATTATTCTGCATCAGTTCACCTTATCAGAGTAAATGAACTCTCTTTGTGATTTCTTTTGGATTATACCATTTTAGTTAAGATTTAAGTATCCTATAACACAATGCACATATCCCCGATATGTTGTTACATTCGCAGGGTCTTGGAAGGTCCTCATGGATCTTTCATGAAGTCAGTGCCTAATACATGCCAGTTCCTTTTAAAAGGAGATTGGGAGTTCACCAACGACTGTTAAACTTGATCATTTGGTTGTTCGCGAACTTCATGACTTGATGACTAGGCTACCAGTTGATGCATCTCTTGATATTCTTTTGGCACTACATGGATACCATTCTCATCGGGAAACACCTTATACCAAAGTTGTTCCAGCCTAATGACGTATGCCAAATTTGCCTGGAGTGTTTTGCCTGCGCTACTTGGATGCAATTGGTGTTCTGTCAACTTTGCGCAATTCTTTGCTATTCTTGCCTCTCTCTCGAGTCTGCACCGTCGGGTGGCGTGGACCCTCTTTATTGCCCAATCGTGGGCGCTTTGGTGTATTCGCAACAAGCTTGCTATAGAAAAGAAACTCATTAACCATATTGCTGATTACATCTACAAATGCTTCATCTTCTTACAACTGTGGACCCTAAACGCCAAGACGGGCGACATGCCAAGACTAAGAAGTCTAGCGGACGAGCTGAGGTAGTTGTATACAAAAAATCGTCTTCCCCCTGGTGTGCGGATAGAAGCATGCAGCTAGTGGCGTGGAGTGCTTCCCCTGGTTCCTCTTGGTGTGGTGCTTGAGGAGTTGTCGATGTCTTTTTCTTCCTAGTTTGGTGTGGTTATGGTTGTTTTACTGGCTAAGCTGTATGCCGCAGCGTGTAATCCGTACTTTGTGAACCTTGGTGGCCTCTTATTAATTTAAGGTTGGGCCTCCGTGCCTTTTATCTAAAAAAAATGACCTATGCGAATTGGACGCAGCTGAGTATGAAGAAGTTGAAGGGGCCTAACACGAGCACACACTAGTACAAGTACAACACACATTCTCTGCTAATTTATTTGTTAGTCCAGATTATGTTTCCCTCTACAACCCCGTGAAGAGTTATTTGTTGTTTGTTTATTTGAAACATGTGATACTCATGCAGGCAAAAGATGGCGTTATTTCAGTAAGTTGTGGCATCATAAATGATGCTGAGATGTTGGATGAACTCACAACAAACCGTGGAGACCTGAAAGAGAGTTTATTGGGAATATTCCTGCCTGGTTATGTTACTTACTAAACGTTATACTTGCGGCCTTCTAATGTTAACCAAAGTTAGTTGAGTATCTGATTTAAATTTGACATTTAGCTGGCTTTTGAGTTTTGAGGTTGTGAGATATGCAATTGGATATTGGAACTGTTGTTGCTTATTTCACTTTCTGAGTTTCAGTATTGCTTTCGCAGTGTTCATATATGCATAATTATATTTTGCTCCACTGATTAGAAGCTTTCAGGTATGTGGCAACTAATATCGAAGATATCATTTCAACATCTTCATTGTCTCATAAAGATTAACAACAAAACTAAAATAATGTTGCTAAGGTCAACCCTGTTAGGCACACAATTTATCTATGTGAACTGTCTTGCGGAAGCTAACAAAAACAAGAAACCTTGGTCTTCTGATTGTGAAGCTGGTGACTTATAATTATCTCTAATTTTGAAGCATGTGTTAATGTGCCCACCGGTTAGAAATATCAGAGAAAATAGTTGGGCATTGGTTTTCTTACTTATTTGGTATATATGTCCAAGTCAAAATGAAGCTTAAGCTTGCTGCAGGCTACCGGTGTGAAGGAAGACTTGTTTTGATCTTAAAATAAGCAATGTATTTCTTGTTAAAGACCAAATGCTTTTAATGTCATAGTGAATTCCAAAGAGTGTTGTTCGTTCAAAACCGAACAACAAAAGGCGTAATCATCTCTGTCGGATGGATGCTGCAATGGAAGCCGCTATGCTTCCTAGATATAGGTGGTAGACGAGAAAAATGATTATCTGAGATGGGTAATAATTTTTTAATATATTTTCTATACCATGTGTTGCGATGAGGGGGAGATCGAAACTTGTCTCCTTTGCGGGTGTGTATACAAGAAGATATCTATGTTTAATCAATATGGGAGTCTAGGTTATGTGTTATATATGGCAGGTACGAAAAAATGGTGTTGTCCCTATGATTTGATCTTGCTATAGTCCTCCCTCTGATATACACTGTTGTTGTGTACATGGATTTTGAGTCACTCATCAGTCGATGTATAGTCATCCACTAATCGCCAAGTCGCTTTGTTGAAATCAGGGCAACTAGTGACTAAACAGCAACTTATGACAACTATACAATGACTTTCTTCGACTAATCGCCAAGCCGCAGGGCTGGCGACGATGAGTCAAAAACCCTTGTTGCACAACCCAAGAATTGGACCGTAAATAACCGGCGAGTAGGGACATATTGGAAGCGTATAGCATAAGGCATCATATGTCTCGATTCACATGCACCTGACTGGCGAGGAGGCGCAACAGCCTCACTCAAAGGTGCTTGTGCCTATAATATACACTCAAGCATCTCTCCCCTATGGTTACAACTATTTTTTGCAATAAAAGAGAACAAGAGTTTACCAGAGAGACCTTATAGTGGAATGAAGTATGAAGCCGCAATGCTCTCTTTGGTATGTAATGCAATTTATAAGTGGGAGTTTGAAAGGACGTGATTTCTATGAAAATAATAAATAATAAATAATTATATATGAGTGTTTAGTTAGGGAGTGGATTCCTTTTATGGTCAGTATTTAGCTAGTCCTTTTAGAAAGTGCTTGACCAACATAATATGAAACACAATATCTCTGCTTAACCCTTATACACAAAATAATAAGTACTAAAGTGTACGAGAGATGTTATGTACACGTGTGCACTGGCGGAGCTTCGACGGGGACAACTTGGGTCATGCCCCCTTTCCTAGCACATGATTTTTTTTCTATACACCCCTTAATAAATGACCTAAATATCCAGTAAAACTTCCCAAATAACTGATTTGCAACCCCCACCAGCGCAAGACCATTTTGCTACACACCCCTTGATAAATGGCCTAAATATCCCCCACCCCCATACGTGTGTCCACCTAACCGTTAAAAATTGAGGATCCACATAAAACTTATTTGAAAAGACTAACATCAAAAGCCTTGAACACATTCCGACACTGCCTAGCCCTACCGAGAGAGCATGGAATCAATGACTAAAACAAACACGGCACCTCTACTGCCAAGTGAGGCGACCGATGACAACTAACTCCACAACAACCAAAGAAGGACGATGATTGAGCCAAAAGACTTTGACTCCATGCAAATACAACACCATTGTCCAGCCTCAAACAACGACTAAGGAACACATATAATGAAACTATATAAAGGTTACAATTTGATGTGTAACATCATAGTCAAACTTTCATTATCACTATGTGGGAAGCTTTGCCCCAAACGTACTAAGTTTGAAATGCACGCGTAACGGCGTCACCAAATCTGTCTTGAACTGAAATTTAAAGAGTGAATTGCACTTTTTACCCTAATGTTGTTCATTTGTGAGACTTATTACCCAATTTAGTGAAGTAAAAATAGAAATACATCATATATAAATTTGAACATAGTTTTACCCCTATTTTGACATTATGCATGTTTTGTTAGAATAGACCGTCATCTTAGGCTATGTGGTGCATCAAAATATGTAAAGATCGGAGGGAATCATCGACGACAATGTTCATCCTTCTATTCACCATCTGTTCAATTCCTGGTAGTTGTCCTGATATTTTTGAGACTCAATCATCATCTCACACCTTGTCCAACATAAATGCATCAGAAAAAGAGAGTTCGAAGTTTGTAAAATAGGTTATAGACATTTTTTACTAGATGGGATAATTAGTGTTACCAATGCATAACTAGAGAGTGAAAAATGAAATTCACTCAGATTTGAATTAAGGGAAGCTAACAAAGAGGAGTTGAACCGGAGGAACACGAGGTTAGCTAAGTTCATATATTTAGATAGATAGACGGAGTCACATAGTACCATAATCCTAGGGGAAATGAACAATTAACAACCAAATAGAGTCGACGGTGGGCTAGGACCTGTATATATCAAATATAACATTCCCGCCGTGAGTGCAGTAAGCCACACACCATGTCTACCTGAACGACGATTCAGATTCTTCAAATTCCTGCATTAGTGACACGTTTGTCAGCTACGCAATTCGAGCTCGGACAACAAATTAAGTTTGTGATTTCCCGACTCAGACGATCGAATATTGTTAAATTACGTGTACTATACATACTGGGTTTCTTGATGTCGCGTGAGAACATATTTGAGCCGGCGAGCCACGGCGGCGAGCTCCTCCCCCTTCTCCTTGGTCTGGCCGTCCACCTTGCATAGCTCCTCCAGCAGCTCCTCCTTCTTCTTCGCTAAGAGATCCCACAGCTCCTTCTCCGATGGCCTACAACATATATATAAATTAACTATATAGGGAAGCTAGATAGAAATTTGGGAATGAATGCTTAATTAAAGACGTACAGCTCCTGGTTGCCATTGTCGTTGGCAGTAGGCTCAACCGCTCAAGCCGATCAAGCAGATTGTCTACAACACGCATTTTACCGTAAAATTCATATGCAGTCTCTTTCTTTGTTAGCTGTGCCATCAACGCATTCCTCTTGTAAGTCCTCTTGATCTCCTCCTCCGCCTTCTTGATCTCCTCCTCCGCCTTCTTCTCCAACTCCTCCTTATTCTTATTCCCATTCTCCTATATAATTTTATATACCGTATATATGATTAGATTATTGTAAATATTGTTAACACTGTATGTATGTTGCTAAAATATGCCATCTTTGTTTCTGATCCTTCAATCTTCATGCGGGCCGACTGATGGGTCATGAATCGACTGACGTTCCCAAACAACTAGATGATCAAATCATGTTATGCTGATAGCAATTAGCAACATGTAAATTTATAGGTCAGCAACAATTTAAGATGTGTTTTCTCTTAGACTATGGAGAAGATTACTCTCACATTCATCCTCTATATCAATAGATGGCACACAACCAGACACGTTAATTAAATTAAGCAGTTAATACAACTGATGGATAGATGGATGCATTGAAACCTCATATAATCTCCAGCGTTCGGAGCTGGCGATGCAACGCGGGCTGCCTGTCGATCCAATCGTCGACACCGGTGTGACGGTGGTTGCAGGTCGGTGGAGGCTGTGAAACCCTCGTGGCGACGCCGAGCAGTACTGCTGCAGCAGCTCGAGCACTCGGCGGCGCCGCTGCTGCTCACTTTCGGCGATTGCTCGCCTGAGAGTCCCCGTCATAGATGGCCGGTGGAGTGCACGGCCAGCACAGCGGAAAGCGGCCATCGTTTTTACTGCAAACCCTAGCTAGGCTGGCCTGCAGTAGATTTTTGTTGGAATCAGGGTGCACCATATATATCCATACGACCGATGATCTACTAGTTCTTCTTGCGAGACTAGTTAGGGTGAGAATGGACTGGGTGGAGCCAGCGGATGCCTGACCCGACCCAAAAAGAAAATAAGGCCATTATATCGGTTAGGTTTGAGTTTGAGATTGTCAAGGAAAAGAAGGATAATGATAGCTGGGTGTGGAGGTGGCATCGCATGGAAGTTGAGTCATGGTGGTACTCTTTTGAGTACGGGGTTTTAAGCTCCGAGGTGAAAACCCTTGGCCTGAGCACCTGGCAATGGCGTTGTGTAGACATCGTTACTTTGTCGAAGGCATTGCATGGAGTTTTCGAAGACCTACTCTCCAGGGTGAAAACCTAGGATCCGGTCTCCTTGTTTGGATCCGGCGATGACCCCTTCTTGAAGGCGTTGCTTTTGGAGAACCTTTCTCGCAGTCTTGTGTTGCCTAGGGCAGTGGTTGTTGTTGTTGCTGCTGCGTCAGCTTTTTCACTTTCTTTTTATTTAATTTTTTGGCTGTGTGCATCCTCAATGTTTTGAGTTGTTGCAGAGGCTGGATGTATTTTTTGGTATCTGATTGATATTAATATACCTTTATAAAAAAATATTGTTTAGGTCGGCTTTATACGAAAATCGGGTCAGTGGAGCTCATACTGAGTGACCCACCGAGTCAGCCGTCCGTTTTTTTCAAAGATCCACTATGATAATGAAAAAGATTTCTACAGATCCGAATTCGTTTACTACTAGGATGGCCTGGTTATAAAATTATAACTGTCTCAATAAAATCTGTTTCTTTTTTTTGGTCTAAATATTCAGTTAAGACCATATTGAACATGAGAGTTTCTTCTCATCCAGCTCCTCGCGAATGAAATGAGAAAGTGTGCAAAAAATTTCCGATTCCATAATATTCAAAATATTAGGGACAAATACACATTAATAGATACGTAAATTAAGTTGTTAATGAACCCGCTTCATTCCCTGGCTCTATTTCCGTATTTTTTGACAAATCTGGCCCTTTTTAGTAACTAAACACATATATGGCCTCTTCTCAAAACTATTTTCAAATCTGGCCTCTTGAGATCGGCGCCAAAAAGGATGAAGCCGAACTTGTTCAGTTCGACGCCATTCGAAAAGTTCCACAATTTTCCTAAGGACTTAAAAAAAATTAACCTCAGGGGCCAGATTTAAGAATAGTTTCGTAGATGGGCCAGATTCATCATTATATTCATAAAAGGACTAGATTTGACAAAAAAAACTCTATTTCATTTCCTGACTCCATATGATATGTCTTTTTCTTTGAAACAAAAACACTATAGAAAGGTTTAATACCTTGTATCTATTCTTCTTTTTTGTATATTTAGTGGAACTTCACTACATTGGGTTCTTTCTTAGATCTAGATGGAGTGGAATAGCGAAATAGAATAAAAATAGAACTTTCGGATGAAAATGGAAGTATAGTATGGGATATATTATATCTCACTTGGACAATTTCATTGTATTTACATTACAGAATACATCAAAATTAAAATTTAATTAAATTACATGATAAATAGGTGAAATCAACTAAAGTACCACACAAAATGGAATTTCATCTAAATATGTATTTTTATATATTATTTATTTTATTGTTTTGTATCTAGCAAAATGGTAAGGTACAAAACATAAAAGATCATGGATTCTCCATTTAATTTTTAAAAACTTGTTCGTAGAATCCCGATTAAGAAAAAAAGTTTACTATCGGATTTGATCCGATGACCCCGCAGCAACCATTGTTGCTGCCTGTATGAGCTGAAATGGTAGTGGGTCATTCCAAAGCATCGGTTAACCATACGTGAAGAGGGAATTGTGCGGATTTTTCAACAGACCCAAGGAATATAAAAAAAGCACATAAAGTAGTACGTAAAGAGTTAATTCCATTATTAGGAATCCAGTTATTAGCTATTTTGAACAAATCCCTAAACTCTAAACTACATGTTATAAAAAACCTAAAATTCCTAATAATAAACCAAAATCCCCTACACGATTAGTAACAAAATCTTTTTGGCAAGCACTCGCTGTGATTGGTCGTGTAAACCAAAATCCGATAAATAAATAAGAATAATATTCCCACGAGTTCCCAATTTTTAATCAAATTGGAGCTACTAATAACCAAAATCAACATAGAAGTAGTGAAATAACTTATCTAAACAAAAAATCTCAAATATCCTTCATCGTGAGACATAGGAAGGAAGATCACAAGTAGCTCGTGTATTTTTTTGACCGAGCCGGCGACTTGTGCATGCTTCCCCGATGTAAGCCCTAGGGCGATGTAGTGGTCGTATTGGGTTCTTCTTCTAAGATTCCCTTTAGATGTGGCGGTTTTCAACCATGCAACAATGTAATGTACATCATTTAGATTCCCTTTAATAATTTAATTTTAAAAATATTTATAACTCAAACGGCTAGTCCGACGGAAAATCTGTTTTCACCCTTAGTCGTGGCAATATAACTTGATTACCATATTCCTGTATGTTGTTCTGCACCGATGCAAGGATGTTTAATACCACTTTTGTGTAATCATACCATCACTTAGGTCTAACATATGGTTGAGCCATTACTCTACAACTACGTGTATCGTTGTAAATGTCTATAAACATATAAAACATATTTGATAACCATTAACAGTTATCTTGTTAACTGTTCGCTATTAATCTAACAATCATAGTGTTGTAATCTCGTAACCGGTGTGATAGAAAAATTTGTCACACCAGATATGTTGCTGTGTTGCAGATGTCTAACAACGTGTAAATATTTATCTAAGAACCATATACAATTACCGTGATAATTGTTCACTGCTAATTTGATTTCTATCTCTTCTCTTCTCTACTATATAATACGGCTTGAGGTGGTGATGGTACGTCGCGCTTGTTTGCATTTTACCCCCTGGAAAATATTAAAACCAACCCGCAGTCCTTTTGTTCATACCGGTTCGCTTTTCTTTTCTGTACACATACCTATCACTAAGCAAAAAAGATTGAATGATGTTATAAGCCAGCCAAGTAACATAGATCAATCTGTCAATGAGCAATGCACGTAATGGTAGATCTTAAGTGAATACTCCAATATAGATGGTGAGTGCCTTCCATAAGGTTATCATGATAGTTTCATCATATGTATGAGGATCTTAGTTACACATAATATCACAAATGACAATCTCACAATTGTAGCCCACTAATTTTTGTGCGGTAACTGGTAAGAACGATGTTCAATAGACTATTTTTGTGCGACTGAATTTTGCGACCAAGTGCTTCTTTGAGGTCCCGCCTGGCGAGTCCCATTATGAATGCGTCCATGGCCATATCTTCTGAAATTACTCCGACTGAGTTACGTATCTCAGTCCATCGTCTGATGTATGATCTCAACGTTTCGTCTGACCGTTGAACACAAGCTCGGAGCTCCTCAAATGTTTTTGGGCGCTCACAGAGAGGCTCGAAGTTTTTGATGAAATCCTCGCGGAAGTGATCCCACGAGTCGTACTTTGATGAAGGCAGGGCCTTGAGCCAGTCGTGGGCTGTGCCTTCGAGCATTAGCCGTATGTACTGCATGGCTGTGGTGTTTGTGCCGCGCTGGCACGCAACAGCCAGCCTGTAATCTTCTAGCCACCCGGAAGGTTCCTGTCGACCAGTGTACTTGGGTTGCTCGGATGTGAGTTTGAACCCTTTGGGCATCCGTGTCTCGCGGACTCGCCGAGTGAAGCATGAGGCCCCATGTGACTGAGGCTCCGGATCAGAGTATGAGTCGCTGCTATAAGATCTGCGTGATCTGCTCCTGGACCTGAGCTGCTTCTTTCCTTCGAGTGGTGGCGGCGGCCACTGCGGTTACGCTCTTCTTGACGTGTGTCGACTATGGCGCGGTCTCGGCTCCCTCCTGGAGCTGTTGGGATTTGGCGTATGGCCTTTGCTGCTAAGGCGAGTGATTTGATCTGTTGGCGATGCAATTTTGCGTTGGGGTCATCAGCTGGAGGCTTGATGGCCTCGAGGTATGCTGCGGCAGTGAAGAGAGCACTCGCGGCAGTTTTGGGTACCGGAACTCCTTCCGCATCGTATGTCATGAATGAGTTGCCCAGATTGCGGGTGAGTGCCGCCCTTTCCTCTGGCGAGAGGTGTGACAATCTTGATCTGGGTCTTGTGTCTGCTTGCCTTGTGGAGCTCAGGGAGAGCTGCCTTCTGCGTGCACTCGACAAGCTAGCTTGCTTTTTACGCTCTTCGAGTGTTGCTCTGATCTGCTGCAGTCGAAGCGTTTCCTGCCAGGTGAAGTACTGGAAGGTCAACATCTCCTCCCGTGTTGCGTCCATGGGCATCATTGTGCACTCTTTAATGACTTTGTCTGCTTTTGCTACCATCTCAGCAGTGATTGTGAGAGTTGTAACTCCATCCGGCATGGTGACTGTGCACGGGAATTCTGTAGGCCTGCGGCTGGCCGCGACATCTGATGACTCTGCGGCGATGGCGACGTAGACTTGCTGGGGTATCGCCCGATGATATGTATGTGTGTCTTCGAGTCCCGCCATGGACTCGACGTCGTCATCAAGGATTATGTCGGAGTCGATGTGTCCGTCGAGTGGTCCGTCCGGACGGATCTTGCTGTCGATGTCTTCATCGCCTGTGCTCATCTCGATGTCAGCGAAATCGTTATGAATCTCGGAGTCGAGGTTGTTGTTGCTGGTGCAGATCTCGGAGTCGACGTAGCTGTCGATATGAGTGTCGAGTTCGTCGAAGTCACCGAGAGAGATCCCGCAGTTAAAAGTGTCATCGAGTGGGAGATCGTGCTCAGGATCGTTTATGGGGTATGCTGATTCGGCCTCCTCTCCTTGGAGTTCTTCGATGAGTTCGTTCATCTTTCGAGTCGACATGGTTGTTGCAGATGAACAAGCTTGAAGAGTTGATGATGCCATGGGCACAGTTGATGGATCCGCAGTCGAAGGAGCCGCAACCGATGGAGCCTCGGGTGCGGGAGTTGCAAGTTGTCGTGGATCCGTCAAGTCCTACACACCAAGCTTGTTGACGAAAAAATTGAACGAACCAACGGTTAAATCCAAACCTGACTCAAGATCGGAGAAGGCCTCCTGGAATTCTGGCGAGTGCGGCTTGAAATCCATCAGAGGATCTGATGCACTTTTTGCGGGTGAAGCCGGCGTATCGCCGTTTGTCGAGTGAGCCGGCGAGTTGCCGTGTGTCGCCTGAGTTGACGAGTTCTGGTTTGTTGATGCAGCCGGTGAATTGCCGTTTGTAGATCCGATCGGCGAGTCGCCGACTTCCGATGGAACCTAAGAAACCGTGAGTCCAGCACTATTCTTTCCCACAGACGTCGCCAATTGACGAGGTGTATCCTCACCAAATCCCATTGTTAAGGACCTAGGGTTGAGATTATGGGGAGAGAACATGGTAGTGTTGGTAGTTTCGTCGGCTGACAAGCAGAGGCAAAGATTTACCCAGGTTCAGGCCCCTCGGGTGGAGGTAAAGACCCTACTTCCTGCTTGTCTGTTATTGATCGTGGAGATTATGAGGTTACAAGGAGGCTCCGGCGAGATGTCGATCTCGCAAGAGCTTTGGTGGTTCGAGTATGACTTGGTCGTAAATCGGCGCCCAAGGCTGGGTCTCGGGAGTTCTTAACCGACCTAGTTTACACATATGGAAAGTTCTAAACCGACTATGGCTATGTCTAATCTTGGAGGGTACTCCATCTTCTTGGGCCTTTGCCTTTGGGCTTCGAATAGACTCTTCGATATCGGGCCTCAGTCATCACGTGCACCAGGTACCCTCACGGTAGGGTACCCGAGATGTATACCCATGTCAATCATTTTTGGGCATGCAACAACTACAAGAACCAACTTTAAAATTTTATATTCATCAAATATGAATCTGTAGCAACGTGCGGACATATTTGGTCAATCATTAAATTTCGTCGCCCGTTGCAGCGCACGGGCATTTTTCTAGTAATATTATAATCTGGTAAATTGGTGTGGAAAAATCGTCGATTCATATTAGCACGGGAGCTTGTTTTTAGCCTCTCATCAATACGAAGTTCACAGTATAAACGGATCGCTAATCGGAATAACGGTTTAATAAGTAATTTATTTTCAATTTTTAATGTTTATAGTTAATTCTAGGATGTCCATTAGTTAACGGATTACTACCTGCATACATGTGCTCTCTCATGTAGCACATACAAATAGCAGCTGCATGCCTAATATGTTTTCGGTTTTCCCAACAAACACCATCTCAGTCTCAGACATGCCTATATATGCTGTAGGGAATATGGCCGTATGGGTATACTCCCCCGGAGTAGGAACCATACACTTTGTCTCCCCCGGGAGCACATGTGTCACTCGGCGGCACATTGTGTCGTGCCCACCTCGAAACACTTGACCAGATCGCGGATGTTGGCGTCCGACGAACCTCCCTCGCTCATGGCCGCCCTCGCTTTGATCGTGAGTTCGCGCGCCCGGCGCCGCCTCTCATCGCCATCTTCCCCACCGTCCATGGCGTTCCTCACTGCGGCCTGCACCGTCTCCCTCCCAACCAAGATCTCTTTCTCGTCCAACTGGTACAACACCGGCTCCTTCACCCCGACGCTCACGCCGATCCCCAGCACCTCCACCGCCATCTTCTCGTTCAAGAATTGGAGGTAGTAACATACGCTAGTGACATCTGCATGTTACTGCTCTATGTCCACTATGACCAGCCTCAAGCGAGCTGCCATGGAACAGAAGGATCACAACCAGATCAAAGTAATTAATGGTACCATTAGAGTAATAAAAGGAGGGACCGTCTGGGCCTCAGTCGCCTGAGAACTCGCTAGTTCTCAGTCGATTCCTCTAGCAACATGTTTTCGTGCCAGTTTATGTTTTGCCTGGTACGATCGATCATCCCATCCGTATATTTGAGGCATGAGTTTACCTGCACCTTCTCATGGCCCATGGGCTTTTTCTTTCTGGCCTACTAGCTGTACATTTTTTATGCCAATTAATTGAATAATCCATATCAATAAAATACGTGGGGAGTTTCACGTGTCTCTTTGCAAAAATATTTTTTGCTGTTGAAAAAATCAGTTAAAAGGTGAAAATAATATATTCTTGCAATTTTAATCATATAGATACAATTCTAACATAGTTATATTAATCTTTTGAAAATGAAATAATAACAATGAGCTCACGGACAAAAAAATTCTCAATGGCAACCCACTTGCAGTTAGAGAAAAAACTTAATTGAGACAACCTAAATTATTTACAACCGGAAAAAAATTAGTTGTGACCCACTTGTAACTGGACAAAACTTAGTTACAACTCATTTGCAACTTAACCAAACTTACTTGCGACCCACTTGCAACTAGAAAAACTTAGTTGCGACCCACTTGTAACTGGACAAAACTTAGCTACGACCCACTTGCAAATGAAAAACCTTAGTTATGACCCACTTGTAACTGGACTAAACTTAGTTACAACTCACTTGCAACTGGACCAAACTTAGTCGTGACCCACTTGTAACTGAAAATTATAGTTACAAACCACCTAAAATTAATTTGCAACCCACTTGGAACTGAGAAAAACTTAGTTGCGACTCACTTGCAACTGGACAAACTTAGTTACGACCCACTTGTAACTGGACCAAACTTAGTTGCGACCTACTTGTAACTGAAAATTATAGTTACAAACCACCTAAAATTAATTTGCAACCCACTTGGAACTAGGAAAAACTTAGTTGCGACCCACTTGCAACTGGAAAAAACTTAGTCTTACAACTGGAAAAAACTTAGTTGCGACCCACTTCCAAGCTAATTCTCGCTCGTCCGAGAACTCGTAAAATCGAGAAAATAATTATCATACCATAATATAGAACCTTAAAAAAAAATAAAAAAAAGGTGGCGTGGCTCGTCCCCGTCCCCTGCTACAGTGCAGAGAGGCGGAAAGGAGGCGATCTCATTTTCTCCTCTTTCTCGGCGGCGGATCCGCCGCTCCCCTCCACCTCCGGTCGCCGTTTAGGCACTGTGAGGTGGGGGGGAGCTCCGGCTCCTGCTCGCGTCTGTAGATAGGTTCTTCTAGGTTTAGTTTTGTTCTTAGTTTCTCGTCCTTCGTGGCGTCTGGCGTATGCCGTCGAGAGTGGTTTCTCCGCTGTTGCGCGGCGGGGTCCGTTGGCCTGGCGTCGTCCTCTGGCGCGGCGTCGCGGTCGTCATCGTCTTGCTCCTCGTCAAGCCTCCATGGTGGAGGATCTGCGAAGGTGATGCGGTGACTGCTCTCCTTAATAAGCGCTTCTGGTTCTTGTTGCTGTGGTTCTTCTTCCTCTTCTTGGCCGGCCGTGGTGGCGAGGAGGAAAAGGGAGGAGGAGCGCGGCAGCTGGATCTTCTCCGTCAGGTGCTGTATGCCTCTGTTTCTCCGGCCGGCCGAGGTGGCAAGGGGAGAGCTGGGTGCTGTGTGGCGCTCTGGCTTTTGTTGATGAAGGTGATGGTGGTTCTTTCTTCTTCGGCTTCTCTGTCTCGGCCGGCCGTGGTGGCGAGGGGGGCGGCGGCTGCCGGAGTTTGGGTGTTGCGGACGGTGGGCCTTGACGGTGCTGTGTCGGCTGGAAGATTGGCGGTGCTGGGGAGAGGTGTCCTTGGCCGTGTTCGTTCAGCGGGATTAGATTCTGTCGCGTGGCGGCGGATGGATCTTGCGGCCGTCTTCTTCATGAGGTGGAGCTTCTTCTCCGGCGGTTTGAGGTACGGCGATGGCGGCTCCGTCTAGGTTTCTCGGGAGCGACGGCGGCGGACCTGATTGCGTTCTTTCCTGGAGGCTCGGGGTGTTCGGTGCTGTTTGCAGGGACTCCTTTGTAATTTCTTTTCTTTGTTGGATCTCCTTGTAATATGTACTGTGCTTCCTTCTTTTTATCAGGTCCTTTCAAAAAAAAAAGAACCTTAAAAATAGAGAGAACACATAGTCGTGTGAACTAAAATACTACTACCTTCGATCCAGAAAGATTGACGTGAGAGGTGTGCTCCAATACTAACTTATATACGGCTTGCGACAATTAAAATCGGATCAGAGAGAGTAACGAAACAACGCACACAAAAACTAAGACAACAAAATCGTGCAGCTCCACGTCTATTACAAAAAACGATTAGAAGAAGAAAACAAAACAAGACAGCGCATGGCAGGTGCAGCCCACACACGCACTGCAACAGCAGCGGCCCAAAACTCTGCGTGAACAAGCCCTCGTTCCATGTTGTCCCGAACTCTCTCTTTCTCAGCTAGCTATGGTTTACTCACGCTAGCTGGACACACACGAATGGAGTAGTAGTGCTGGATACACTGAAGCTAGATTGGCTTAGCTTATTATTACAATGGAGATGTACAGCTCCTTATATAGGATTACAAACCGACTTATACAACTAGCTCCAACCAAGA
Organism: Poa pratensis; assembly: GCA_947311845.1. NCBI lineage: Eukaryota > Viridiplantae > Streptophyta > Magnoliopsida > Poales > Poaceae > Poa > Poa pratensis. The sequence continues at coordinate 38,965,738 of CAMZMU010000073.1, forward strand.
TGGGAAAGAGAAGTTTGCTACTGCTACAGCTAGCTCTAACCAAGATGGGAAAGAGAAGTTTGCTACTGCTTCTACAGTGTACTACTCTGGAGACTTCTACTACCTACTTGCTTAGCTACTAAGGTATGGTAGTGAAAACCCCACTATGTGGTAGATATTTTTAGAACGCATAGGATTATTCCAACAATCTCCCCCTAATTCTGATGCATTCACTTGATCTCGATTATGCCGATCTTTTCGCGTAGAGTCTGAAACTTGATCCGACCAAGTGGTTTGGTTAGGATATCCGCCAGCTGATCGTCGGTGTTGATGTAGTCGACGGCAATCTTGCCGCTCTCGACGTTCTCCCGTATGTAGTGATAGCGTGTCTCAATGTGCTTGCTCCGGTCGTGAAAAACTGGATTTTTGCACAGTTGGATTGCCGACTAATTGTCCACAAGCACTGCAGGGACCATGGGGTATGTGGCGAAGAGATCGCCGATGAGCCGTTCGAGCCAGACGGCATGGCATGCTGAGGTAGTGGCGGCAATATATTCTGCTTGGCAGGATGATAAGGAGACCACCTTTTACTTCTGAGACTGCCAAGTGATCGGGCACTGATCCAGGAAAAAGAGAGTCCCCGTTGTGCTCTTCCTGTCGTCAATGTCGTCGGCATGGTCAGTGTCACAGTAGCCGATTAGGCGTCCGTTGTCGTTTCCGCTGGAACAATAGCTGCAGCCATAGTGCAGTGTCCTTGCAATATACGTCAGAATATGCTTGACGGCGCTCATGTGCTCGGTCGTTGGCTTTTCCATGAAGCGACTAACGTAACCGACGGCGAAGGAGATGTCTGGCCGCGTGTGCACGAGGTAGCGAAGGCTACCGACGATGCTCCTGTACAAAGTGACGTCCACAGGTGGATTAGTGCTCACCTTGGAAAGCTTCAGACGCGGCTCCATAGGAACATGCACGGCGTTGCAATCTGCCATGCCCGCCTTCTCCAAAAACTTGCTGGCGAACGCAGACTGCTTGAGGCTGATCTCGCCGGGTGACTGCTTGACCTCTATGCTGAGATAGAGCGTCAACAATCCCAGGTCGCTCATGCAGAATTTTCTGCTCATCTCCTTTTTGAACTTGGAGATAGTCTCAGTGCTTGCACCTGTCAGGATCAAGTCGTCGACGTAGACGCCAAGGAGAAGCCGCTCGCCATCCTTGCCACGGGTGTACACAGCATGCTCAGATGGGCTGCGAGTGAACCCGAGTGACACCAGCATGCTGTCCAGCTTGGTGTTGCACGCTCTGGGGGCTTGACGAAGACCATACAACGCCTTGTGGAGGCGCAGTAACTTGCTTGACGTGGTGGAACTCGTGATGCCCGGCGGTTGCGTCAGATATACTTCCTCGCCGAGTTCCCCATTCAAGAACGCAGTCTTCACGTCCATGTGATGCACCTCCCACTTCTGTGCGGCAACGGCGAGAAGTAGACGAACAGAGTCCAAACGCGCCACCGGGGCAAAAACCCCATCGAAGTCGATACCCGGTCGCTGCACGTACCCCTTTGCCACCAGGCGCGCCTTGTGCTTCAGCACATTGCCGTTGGCGTCTCGCTTGAGCTTGAAGACCCATTTGAGACCAATTGGCTTGTGACCTGCGGGCAAGTCAGTGAGGGTCCATGTCTTGTTCTCCTCGATGGACCTCAGCTCCTCAAGCATCGCGGCGCGCCAGTGCTCGTCATGCCCCGCCTCAGCATATGTGGATGGCTCACCGGACGGGGTGAGTAGCAGGCGCTCAGCCTGGCCTGGCACCCTGTGTCGGGATCCACCATGTCGAGGATGCGACGATAGCGGTGTGGATAATCTGGATCTTACTTTCGTCGAAGATCTCTGGGTCTGGTGCGAACGGAGGTGTGGCAAACCTCACTTGTTCTGTAGTGCCTGCAGGGGTTTGTATTGTGGTTGCCGTGACTATAGACTTCTCTTCTGAATTGTTTTCGGGCTGAATCTCCCTCGTGGCAGGAGTTGCTGTAGCGGACTGGGTTGGCGAAGTAGGCAATGCGGCAGGTGTAGGTGCGTAGGAGTACTCGATGGTGAACTCTCCTCCGCCATGATCTTCCGCCATGCTGTCGGTGCTCCAATCCCAACCAGCACTCTCGTCAAAGATGACGTCGCGGGAGACGTGAACACGCTTTGTCATCGGGTCGTAGAGGCGGTACGCCTTGCCACCAGGTTCATACCCGAGCATCACCATGGGCTTGCTTCGGTCATCCAATTTCTTCAGGTTTGGCGTCGTGATCTTGGCGTGGGCCCTGCAACCAAAAACACGAAGGAAGTGTACATTTGGCTTCAACCTCGCCGGCCTGTACAGAGGAAGAAGAGCAAGAAAAAGCCACCGAATCCGAAGATCCGTGACCACCAAAAGTCGCCCGCGCCGCAGCAGAGCTCCGAGGAGCGCCGCCGCCGGAGGGGAAGCGCGCCGACCCCCACCTAGCCGCCGACACCATTGCCGCCCCCACGACGCCGCCGGCGGGTCTCTATCTCGACCTACGCTATGTACAGGCCGGGATCCGGGGATCCCCCACCCTCCCGCCGCCGGAGCGGCCGACGGAGGGGAGGAATCCCGCGGATCCGCGGCGAGCGAGGTGGCCGGACGGAGGAGCTTCAAAAATCGCCTTTCCCGATACTGTAGAAGGGGAGAGGAGAGCGACCGACAGCTCTTTTTAGGACAGTCTGCTGATTGTTCATTCATCGTGTGATAACTTTTGCTTGATTTGTAAATCGGAAAATATGTTGTGGTAGCAAACAGCTTTTCTTCTTCATGAAATACTCCCTCCGTTTAAAAAAAAGTGTCTAAAGTTTGTCTAAAAGTGAATGTATTTATACAAGAAACATGTCTAGATACATCCACTTTTGAGCAAACTTGAGACATTTATTTTAGGACGGAGGGAATAGATGTTTTGAAGTGTGATTCCGTGGGGGATAAAATATGTTAACGTATTGCAATTTGGACGTATTTTATAGTTGAAGCGATGCAAATGATGGATGATAGTACTCCACTGCGATTTGTATCGATATTGTTACTGTTCGTAGCTCATTTTTGTGACATCCTTTTCCGAACGGAGGGAGTAGTTCATAGCAAGAATTGGATGTGCAACGCAAACGGACGGTAGGATGCTCAGCGTAAAAATATCTATTCCATGTACCCACTTTTCTGCATTTGTGTAGTAAAGAAACAACAAAGAGTCATCATGATAGTCACTACCACATTGTTTATCCCATGGGAGAATAGTAAAAATTATGATTACTTGTTATTCAAAGTGCACCGTCTCCGTGTGTGCGTGGGACTTGTTAAACTTAAATCTCGCCGTGGGACTAGTTAAAATCTCGCTGCAGTATCCTAATTAGAGTACATCCAAAACGCTATACTTCTTTTTCTACTTTGAAACATTCTACGGTTAAATATATATTCTGTGGGATAGAGCTTAATTCAAGATTAAGGGTCTTACTTTAGGGTTTATTTGGGCCACCTCTTTGTCCCGTCGCCCGGCGCCTCCATCCACCCCCTCTCCCTCTCGCCGGTGCCTCCGTCGTCTCCCTCTTCTTCGCATCGCCGACGTGCTCTCCATCTCTCACTCGCCGGCTCATCGAGGCCAAGCTTCGATATTTCTGTGCAGGTACTACTCGCCGGCTCATCTCTCACTCGCCGGCTCTCCATCTCGCACTCAATTCGATGGTACTACATACAGCAATGAAGGAACCACTATTACACATTATCATCATGAATATATTACACACATCTCATTCGTCGTGCTTGGTCGAACATATTACATGTACAAATGAGTTTCATGCATATATACATCTCTTTTACACTCGCATTTTAACCGGCCCATAGTATTCTCCCTTCGGATCTAGGACCTCTGCATCTAAGAATCCCGCAATTTCCTCTTGAATTGCTCGTATGCGATCTTGTGATAGAAGACCGTCCCGCAGCCGTTCGATCTAATTTAAAGAAGGGGTCAATATATATGAATGAAACTAAACACAATTGATGGCAATAAACTAAAATTGTGAATATTGTTTACGTACTTCAAGTTGTTCTAAGTACCGGCTGCCCGTCTCTTGGGTCGTCTGGTGAATGAACTCGCAAACGTAGTATCCACATAAATTATTCCCATGTTCCTGCCTCAAGCACTTTACGAGAACAGAGTTCAATCAAAATAATAATCAAGCATGATAATGGTATTGAAACTAAAATCAAAGAGATGCGCGGAATAATAATCAAGCATGATAACCTACATTTATTTGTTGAAATGTAAGCTGCGGCGCCCAAATACCCCTAGCCTTGGCGGTGAACCATTTCCAAGCCCTGTCCGGCAAAGAAAATGAATAAAGGAGTTATATATTAATTACTTGCTACCAGGGAATGAACAGAAAGTTGCCGATATAGTGCCATAATGATTGAAATTACCCTTGGAGGCATTCCTGCATGTCCGCCCACTCCTCAAGGGGTTTACGTTTCGAGTCCATGACTTGTACTACGCCTTTGTCAGGTTTAATGATTAGCAGAATAAAGTGGAAGCTACGCACGCATAAGTCATCAATTATACACTTAACATCGAGTAAGCGAAATAGAATGTGTACAAGACAGTAACACTCACCCGTAGTTGTAAGGAAATAGTATTTTCCTTTTGGTTTCGTTAAACCTTAATGCCCTTACCAAGTTATCCTCTGTGTCGATGTAATGACTTTGGAGAGTTTTTTGATGAATGAAATATGGGTCAATGAACCCAATGTCATAGATTTGTCCTCTTTTGCATTGGAGAATCTTCATTCTGCATAATTAATATAGTGATGAGTAAGATTATACATGCAATGAACGAGCTGAGCTAGCTAGAGACTTAATTACAGAAATAATACTTACAGACAATAGGCACTGAGGATAGCTTTGTCGATGACGTCTTGTTGGTATAACTGAAATAATTCAGAAAATTCAATCATTAGCACGCCATTTCCATGCCCGTAATGTTCGTTTCTATGGGCCACGTAGATCCAGTTTCCCCCTTCCTCACAGGCTCGCATGTACCACTTATGCAATCTTCGCATTTTTGTCATTTTTGGCATTAACAGAAATTTTGGACGCCTCCCCCCAAAACTGTGCTGGCATGCCGGTGCCTTTCAACATGCAGCGCGCAGTGCCGACGACCGTCTGATTGCGCCATTCCACCACCCCATTCTGTTGGGGTGAGTATGGAGTAGTGAGGTGCCACTTGATGCCGTGATCAGTGCACCAGTCCGCGAACTCCGTTGCGGTGAACTCCCCTCCTCTGTCGGTGCGGAAGACGCGCAGAGTGTGTCTTGACTCCACCTCTGCGCCAGCTTGGAAGCAACGGATGGCCTCCAGTGCCTCATCCTTCGTACGCAGGAGGACGATCCACATGTACCGGCTGTAGTCGTCGACGAGGAGAAGGAAGTAACGCTTACCTCCTGGCGTGGGCGGCGAGATTGGGCCACAAAAATCACCATGCACGAGCTCCAGTGGTTCGGTAGCTCGGTACTTTGAAACCTGGGGAAACGGGGTGCGACGGTGCTTGCCGGCGAGGCACGCCTCGCAGAGCTGCTCCACATGGTTGATCATGGGAAGTCCACGCACCATGTCCTTCCGAGCAAGCTTCTCGAGACTTTCAAAACTCTGGTGGCCGAAACGCGCGTGCCATATCCACGCGTCCTCGTCCATGTGAGCAGCAAGGCATACCGGCTTCTCGATCTGGAGATTCACCATGTATAGCTGGTTCCGCATGCGAGGAGCCTTGGCGATGAGCTTCTTCTGCCAGTCGCGGATGATCATCATGCCATTCTCGACGTGCGTCGGGCAACCAATCTCGTCGAGCTGCCCGATGCTCACGATGTTATTCTTGATCCGCGGGATCCAGTAGACGTTTGACAACGCCCTGTGTCGCCCGCCATCCATGGCGAACATCACCGTGCCACGCCCGCAGATGTCGACGAGGGAGCCGTCGCCGAAACGTACTGTGCCGGAGACCTTGTTGAGCTCGGCGAAGACAGATGCATCTCCGGTCATGTGGTTCGAGGCGCCTGTGTCCAGGTACCGTGCCGTGTCGGTGTCACTCTCGGACTTGCGCAGCTCGACGTGTGCACGTTCCTCGTTGAGGAAGACTTGCTCCCCCATTGTTGGTGAAGAGGGGTTCGCCGTGTCCACTGCCACTGGCTCCTCGTTATGGGTTGCCATCAGCAGCGTGTTGTCCTCGTCTTCAGCCTGCACAAGGTTAGCCGCCTCGCCGCGCTGCTCACGGTCGCGCTTGGCCTTTCGACACTCTTTTGCCCAATGTCCAGGCTTACCGCAGTATCGACAACTCCCTCTACGGCGCTCACCTGAGCCAGTGCCGCCTCCTTGCGCACCTTGCTCCTTCCGCCTGGGAGCCGGCTTGCCGCTGCTATCGTTGCCGCTAGATATGCCCTTTCCGCGTTGTCGTTGACGGATTGTCCATTCCTCCTCTGTGAGGAGAAGCTTGTTGACGTCGCTGGTGGCATCGTCTAGGTCGTACGCCTCCTCTGCCGTGATAAGGCGACCACACAACTCCTCGATTGTCAACTCCCGGAGGTTGACAACCTGCTCGATAGCCATCACAATTGGCTGGTACTTGCGCGACACCACGCGCAGGAACTTGAGCACCACCTTGTACTCACTTATGGGATCACCGAGGAGCCCAAGTTCACTGACAATGTTTGTTAGTCGGATCGAGAAATCTTCGATTGACTCACCAGGGCGAAAGCGAAGTTCCTCGAACTCACGACGTCTCGTCTGTGCCTTTGCCTCGCGTATGCGCTCAGAGCCGAGACGCATCGTCTTGAGCGTTTCCCACGCAGTTTTCGCGCAGTCCTTTGAAGCCAGCGTGCGCACCAGCTCCGGCGGAACGGCACAGAGCAATGCTGCCAGTGCTGCTCGATCGTCGTGCTCATCGTCGACGCCGAACTCGATGACATCCCACAAGTGCTGAGCCTGGAGCTGGACGCGCATCACCATCGCCCACTCATCATAGTTTGAGCGGGTTAGCATCGGATATTGGGCAGAGCTGGTGCTCTCCCTCACGACACGCTCGCGCACTACCAGCTCGCCGCCACCGCGGCATGTCAGGCTGCGGCCTCGACGAGTCATGGGAGATGGGGAAGAGCGTCGCCCTGCGACCGGCGGCAGCGTCTTGAACCCACTGGCTTCACTCTTCCCAGCGACCTCCTTCGACTTGGACATGGCTCTGATACCACTTGTTGTCCCGAACTCTCTCTTTCTCAGCTAGCTATGGTTTACTCACGCTAGCTGGACACACACGAATGGAGTAGTAGTGCTGGATACACTGAAACTAGATTGGCTTAGCCTATTATTACAATGGAGGTGTACAGCTCCTTATATAGGATTACAAACCGACTTATACAACTAGCTCCAACCAAGATGGGAAAGAAAAGTTTGCTACAGCTACAGCTAGCTCTAACCAAGATGGGAAAGAGAAGTTTGCTACTGCTTCTACAGTGTACTACTCTGGAGACTTCTACTAGCTACTTGCTTAGCTACTAAGTTATGGTAGTGAAAACCCCACTATGTGGTAGATATTTCTAGAACACACAGGATTATTCCAACATTCCATACACGAACAAACAGTCTCGCTAAGAAAAAAAAGTGCAAACAGCACGAATCTTGGTATCCAATCCAACAGCAGCCGAGGTGACTGAAAATTAGTGAGTTCTCAGGCGAGTTAGAACTAGCAATTCCATAATGAAAACATAGGATCTGAGCAGGCGAGATTGGATCAAGAAGGGTGGTCAAAGACGACGTAGGAGAGGATGGGGAGCTGCCCCTTGATGCGCAAATAGTAATTAAAACATAGGGATCTGAGCGTGCAAACAAAGGACAGGACTACCGAGCGGCGCCGCACCGAGAGCCTTCCTAGCGGCGGTCAACGCGACCAATTTCCCGAGCGCAAGCGCGCGCGGATCTCGCGAGCGTGAGAGCGGGGCTCGCTCTTGGGCTGTCATAGCTCCTGGGTTCGATCCATGACCGGCCTCAGACACGCAAGGGCCAATACAAAATCCTGACATATTTAAAGCCAACGTTTCCCTCAAAATATGAAGATCAACAATTACTTCATCTATTGCTGCTTCTCCTCCCCAAGAGCAAGACAAATTCAAGAGCAAGACAAATTCAAGTACAAATCTAGATCAAGCAAGGATCGGAAACATGAAAAGGACACCACCAAGAATAACTTTTTCCATGAAACATAGCTCCACAATTAGAGTACAACTAGAATTAGAGTACCACTGCTACTACACATAGCTAGCTACGTGATTACATTTAGATCCAAAAGCAGAGCAAAACGACTTCCAGATTCGCACATTCTGCAAAGGGTCAAGGTTTCCCTTACAGAATCATATAATTATATACATGCAGAGACATAGACATAAAACCCATGGACTTGGTTCTTCAATGAAAGCCAAAAAACACCAGGATATCAATTCTTCCTTGACAAAAGGATCCAACAATCTCCATTCAAATCCTGTTGCAGAAATCGAGAAGAAAATGGTTGAGTTAGCAACACTAACATGTCTCCACTATTTAAATATTTTTACAGGCAAACAAAGATGGACAATGCAAAAGATGGATCTAACATTCCGGTTTCACAATATTATCCCAAACAACCAAGGTATCATATTCACCATTGGTTACCATGTTGTTATATACTAGCTATTAGTTTAGTTCATGGTAGCTACCAGATTCATCTTAAGTTAATTCATGATATGTAGCCGTTTTAAATCATTGCAAGATATGCATGCTATCTACCATGATATTTGAACGAACATGCCAATTTCGTTGATGCTAGCTATCACATTAAATTTTGACTGGTTCATCTGAGAAACATAGCCACCAGGTTTTAAACATGCTAGGATTAATCCAAAAACAGCCGCTAGGTTGAACACATGCTAAATATCAGATTTATGAAACACAGCTGCCATGTTAATTCATGTTAGCTATCAGTTTAGTTCACTCCAGCTACCAGTTTCATTCAAGCTAACTATCAGGTTAAATCATTGCTAGTGGATTTTTAAAAAGGTTAGCAACTAGGTTAATTCATGATAGATATCAGGTCAAACTGAATACAGATACCATGTTGATTCATGCTAGCTATCATGTCAAAAATAAAACCAGGATTTGAAATACAAAAGCGAACACTGGAGGAAAATAATGCAGATGCCATGATTTGAGTACACAACTACCAAGTTATGAATACACAACTATCAGGATTTGAAATACAAAACAAACACCGGAGGACAATAACGCAGCTGCCATGATTTGAGCACACACAGCTACCAATTTATGAATACAAAGCTATCCGAATTTTTATACACCTATTACATGTTGTGCTGCTCTCAAAATCACCTATTACAAAACAACCACTCAATAAACACCATAAAAACATCAAGACAACAACAAGATATAGCAATACTACACTAGCACCATCCATCAGCTTTTTCATACACAGCTACCAGATTTTCCGTAAAAACAGCTACCAAATTATGAGCACAAAGCTACTAGATTATGAGCACACACCTACCAGATTTTGAACACACCTACCAGAATATGAGCACACAACTACCATAATATGAACACACAGCTACCAGATTATAAACACGCGGCTACCAGATTATGAACACACACCTACCAGATTATGAATACACACCGAACAGGATTTATTAGCAACGCTAGGATATGAAAACAATGCACGTGAACGAAACAAGAAAAAGAGTAAGCATCAGATGGATATGTGGCCACACAAGAAAGGACCGGGTTAGGAATGATGATATACGTGAGAGAGTTGGGGTAGCACCAATTGAAGAGAAGGTTGTCCAACACCATCTAAGATGGTTTGGTCATATAGAACGTAGGCCTCCGGAAGCGCCATTGCATACTGGACGGATAAAGCGGGATGAGAATGGTAAGAGGGGTCGTGGTAGGCCAAACTTGACATGGGAGGAGTCTGTTAAGAGAGATCTGAAGGATTGGAATATCACCAAAGAACTAGCCATGGATAGGGCTGCGTGGAAGTTAGCTATCCATGTGCCAGAACCATGACCTGGTTTCGAGATCTTATGGGTTTCAACTCTAGCCTACCCCAACTTGTTTGGGAAAAAAGGCTTTGTTGTTGTTGTATCAGAGGTGAGAGAGGCTCACCATGCAATAGAAGTGAGAGCGGGATAACTCCTCGACAGGGAAGAACAAACGCACGCCTTGCAGGTTCGTAACATTTTGCAAACCAGCTTATCATTGGGTTGTGAAGGTCATTACACCTGATATCCAAGAAACATCCTTTGACCCATTGAAACTACAACTGGACGATGATCATCCGTCAGGCTTTTGCAAATCATCCAGATCGGATATGGAGAGGCCCTGTTCTTGTTAACAGGATTATCCTGCAACAAAAGTTGCCGCATGAAAAAAGGACAATCTAACAAAACTGATAAACACATTTAACGGATAATTAAACAGGTAATCCAGCACAAAGATAATGGTAGCTTTGGAAAAATAAACTCATAATTCTGAAGAAAAACATAGGAATACAAAACGGTGATCATGCCTACAGAACAACAATATGCTCATAGATACAATGTTAATCAATGATAGCAACCATGTTTATTACTACTACATACCGTATTATTTACAAATTAGCTACCAGTTTCACATGAAATTTAACTTCACAACTACATATATAATTCCATCCTAGTTGCCAATAACCAACCTATCAGAAAAATGCGACATCTACACTAGTGTTGCAAAAAAAAATGAAGGGATGCGAAAATGGAAACTCACGTTGCTCCTCTTCTTTGTGCACTTCCCCCTGACATTGCCACCAGCCTTATTCTAGATACCCTTCCTCCGGCCATCGTTTCAACCACCTGAATTAGAAAACAACAAACAGAAATAAATATTGGAGAAACACAATAGGCTACATTAGTACAAGAAATATTCGCGTCTAGATGTAACACAACAAAAATGCATACCTACCTAATACGAAACAAAGAAGATTACACTTATCAAACAACGATAGCTACAGCTATGCACCGCTATCACCTACAAAAATAAACGAACCTTCATCTGTCCCCAAGCCACATGGGTCAATTTAGCACCAAACATGTAGCCCTAACAAATTCCAGCACACAAACACATCCCAATCTCAAACATCGACATCATTAGTCCAAAACCGAAAACAACAGTGCTCAGTGACCCCTCCCTACCGAACCACTAAGCCATACCGAATCAGCACAAATGTATAACATCAGAAACCAGCACCACGACGCTGGGCACCTCCCTCACATCAAGCACATACACCCATAAAAAAACATGATGGCCATGTCCACCATGTAGCACATGACACCCACAATGTCAAGCATCGCCCAAAAATCAACCTAATCAGACTAACCATGGCCATCACACACTGGATTCGACCCATTACCCACAGAACCCTAGAACAATAACTAACTCAACATGGTGCAGGCCTAACCACGAAGGACAGTGCGACGACGAACCTCTCTGCCCCTACCCCGTTGACGACGACGGTCGTCGAATCCGAACCAATGAACACACCACCGACGAAATGGACCAAAAAAACAGCAAATCAAGAGGATACAAGCCTAACCACGGGGAGGAATGCAACGACAAGCCTCTCTGCCCCTACCCCGTTGACGACGACGGTAACGGAGGTCGAATCCCGACCAAACTATGGCACCACGGTCGAAATCGACCATACAAACAAGCGAATCCACGTGGTGCAGGAGTCACCACAGCGAGGAGAACGACGAAGACCCTCTCCACCGGCGAGGAACCGCCTGAGCACGGCGACAAATCCGGAATCGACTTGGAAATCGCCGGGAGCGGTGACGGATAGAAGAGATAAGGGAATAGTACAAAGCAGGGAAGAGAGTGTGGGGGCTCACCTCGGCGGGGGATGCGACTGCAGGGCTCTCCGCCGGCGATGAAATGCCGGACTGCGGTCAGCACGGCCAGCAGATCGCCTCCCCAGTCGCCGGAGCGGAGAGGAAGCAGGGGAAAAGAATTTTCGGGCAAAAAAATCCCCTGCGCCCTTAAGCCACTGACTAGTGGGGCCGGACATAGCGCTTGGCGCGACGTGCGCGGGACGCACAATTAGTAAGCACGAATCGTAACGAGCCGCCGCCCGAGCGCGTCTTCCGTGCGGCGCCTGTGCGTAGATTCGTACCACCGCTCGAATAGATAGAAAGAATTGACCCAGTTTATAAGGGAAACCGGGTCCAAAAACCATACAATCTGTACAAAAGAACGACACAAACGAAGCGACCCGTCATCCACACGATCCAAGTCGACAAACGCCACAACACACACCACCCGCTCCGGGGCCGCCGCCCCGGCGTAACATCCAGATCGACTTTCGCATTGCCCAAAAGCGATCCAGTCATGGTCGACGAACCCTCTGCCCCCGCAGTCTTCATCCAGGTTGCCACCAAAACCACCAAGTACCGGGGCCGCCGCCCCGGAGAAGCAACCAGATCGACCTTCGCATTGCCCGAAGATGATCCAGTCAGGTCGACGAACCCTCTGCCCGCGCAGTCTCCATCCAGGTCGCCACCCAGACCCCCGCTAGACAACGGCTCTGCCTCATAGAACCGTCGTAGCGTGGGAGTTCGAGGCCGCCGCCTCGACGCACCACCACCTTCAGGAGCCGCCGCCCCGACATCCACCGCCCACGACCACACGCCATTCTGTACATCCGCCGCGAAACCGTTGCACCGCGCTGGCCAAGGGCTCCAAAGCGGCGCCTCCAACAAGGTAGTGACGAGACCGTCACCGCCGCCCGCTCACGAAGGAGCTAAGGTTTTCACCCGGAGAATTTGGAACCACCACGCGTTAGACGAGGTCGAAAAGCTCCACGACGACGCAAACAAGAAAGGGAACGACGCCCGAGGGCGCCGCCGTCGTCGGCATAGACCGAGGTCCATGCGAGCTTTCGCTCGGAGTTCAACCCGACCGCAAAGCTTCGGGAGCAGCAGGATGGCATCCCGGCCATGTCGTCAACCACCGAGCTCCACCGCATGCCGCAGCAGCCGCGGCACCACCTTCCACGGCCGCTGCCATGCCCGCTTCAGCCGCTCCACCGAAGTAGCCACTGTCCGGGGCCGCCGCCCCGGCCTCCTCTTCCCCGGGAGCACGCCACGGCCGAACGAGGCAGGATGACAAGCGCCCCGACCTCCCCGACAAACAGCCTGCAGCCCAGCTTCTCCTCCCCGCCGCCTCGGCCTCCTCTGCCTGCCCTGGCCAACTCCACGCACTGCCCACCTCCACGCACGGGCCAGCAACTCACGCCCACCGCAAACACACGGCGCCGGCGGCTCGCCCGACCTCCCCTGCAACACCACGGCGTCGGCAGGCCGCACATCCACGACGGCCCGCTGCAAGCCCAGATGGGGCCTGCCCGCAGCAAGCCTCCAGCAGCGCGGACGCCGCGCTCCTTCCTCGTGTCCGCAGCGCCGCCGTCGTCGTGCCCCACAGCTCCGCAATGCCTTCACGCCGACACATCCGCGCCGACCTCCGGCCCTCGCATAGCCCAGATGCGGCCTGCCCGGGGCCCAGATGCGGCCCCCGCGCGCCCGGGACGACGGACCCGCGCCTCTGCGCCCAGCGCCCCTTCCTCCTCGCCGCACGCCGCGGCCGCCGTGCCGCCTGCCGCGGCCACCGAGACTCACCGCCAAACCTCCCCCAATCGCCGCCGAACTGCTTCAAAAGGAGAACGCCAGGAGAGCAGCACCTCGCCGCCACCGTCCGCCGCCTAGGGTTGTGCCTGGCCAGCCTCCTCCGGTCGGCGGCGAGGGGGTGGAGGGGTTAGGGGGTGGCGGCGGCTGGGGAGTCTACGATTCCGCCCGAGCCGCCTCCAAGGAGACGACGCGGGGGTCACGATGGAGTTCCTCCCTGTGCTTAGATTTTCCCAACAAAGAAACAAACACCATCTCAGACTGGCCTATGCTGAAGGGGATAGAGGAAGTACTGCTAGCAACCAAACACATTGTCCCTCCCGCGAGCACATCGTGTCGCGCCCACCTCGAAACACTTGACCAGATCGCGGATGTTGGCGTGCGACGAACCTCCCTCACTCATGGCCGCCCTCGCTTTCACAGCGAGTTCGCGCGCCCGGCGCCGCCTCTCCTCGCCATCTTCCCCACCGTCCATGGCGCTCCTCACCGCGGCCTTCACCGTCTTCCTCCCCACCACGATCTCCTTCTTGTCCACCTGGTACAGCACCGGCTCCTTCACCCCGACGCTCACACCGATCCCCAGCACCTCCACCGCCATCTTCTCGTTCAGGAATTGGTCCGTAAAGTGCGGCCACGTCACCACTGGCAGCCCCGCCTCGACCGCCTCCAGCGTCGAGTTCCAGCCGCAGTGCGTCACGAACGCGCCTGCCGCGCGGTGCGACAGAATAAGCGCCTGTGGCGCCCATCCCCACACGAGCAGGCCGCGCCCCGCGACGCGCTCCTCGAGCTCGAGAAGGAAGGCGAGCGCTGCCTCGTCGTGGCGCTCGGCGCCCTTGACCACCCACACGAACGGGTAGCCCGATGCCTCCAGCCCAAGGCCGAGCTCCATAATCTGCTTTGGATCAGCGTGCACGATGCTCCCGAAGCTGACGTACACCACGGAGCGGGGCTCCTTGTCGTCGAGCCACCGGACGCAATCGTCGGCGTCTATGGACGCGGTGTCCCCTCTCGCGGCCAGCGTCCCGGCGTGCTGGTGGTAGAGAGACACCGGTCCCACGGTCCATACCTTCATCCCTCGGGCGGCCGCGTAGCCAGCGACGTACTCGGGCTCCATCTCCTCGAAGGTGTTCATGACGACGCCATCTGCCTCGACCCGTGCGCGCTCCACGTCGTCCGCGAGCTTCTCCCACCCGGGCCAGCCCCGGAAGAAGCCGGGCGCCTGCGCCATCGTTACCTCGAACCTCTTCTCCAGCCCCGGCACCACGACCGGCTCGTTGGGGTCGACCACGCCCTCGTAGGCGTTGAACCTCTCCACGTTGTGCTGGCACAGGACGCAGAAGGCGCACATGCTGAAGAAGCTCAGACGCGGCACCCCGAGGCTGGACGCCAGCTCTGTGGTCCACGGGTGGCAGAAGTCGGACACCACGCACGTCGGCGGCCGCGGCGCGTGCGGACGAAGGTAGATCTCGATCGGCCCACTGAGCAGCGCGAGGGCGGAGAAGAAGGACAGCATGTGCTCCGGGGGGACGCTGTCCATGTTGTCCGCCCCGCCTGGCATCCCGTCCGGCAGGCCAACTGCGGCGTAGTCGAGCGGGTAGTCCACGAGGCTCACCGCCAGGCCGGACTGCCGGGCGGAGTCGATGGTGGGGCGCACCCGCGCCGCGGTTGACGGCGTCGCTACTATGGTGCAGTGCGCGCCGTGGGTGGCCAGCAGCAGCGCGGTGTCGACGGCGGGGATGATGTGCCCCTGGGCCATGAGCGGGACGAACACGAAGTGCGCCGCCTCATGAGCCTTTACTTCGTCGCCTGCTGCTTTGGATTTTGCTGGTCATCCTGGCCTGGCTGCTGGGATCCGAAGCTGTGGCTTGCTAGTCAGCACGGAGCAAGTGTTTTAAAGAACGGGCTTCGTGTTTGATTGGTGGCGTCGACATGCCAGCCGGCCGAGGCCGGCCAGCCTCAGCGCAGCGGTGCATGGCGTTAGGATTAACGCACCATGAGACTGCTAAGCCTAATATCCAAAATCACTTGCTGATCTTACTCAGACATGCTGTTGAAATCACTCAAGAAACACTCGAATTTGGATGTAAATTTACAAGGATTCAGAGAGGAGTTCAGGCACGTACATGTTCAGCTTCAAAACAGAAAACAGGAGAGAGTTCTCGACCTCCGTCTCCAGCTTTCCTTATCTTCTCCTATTTTTACATTCTCGTCCTTCTAATATTTACAATTTACACATCAGTACATAACCACACATTTACTAATTTACACAGCTATAAACTCAACACTCCCCTCAAGATGGGGCAAACACATCATATAGCCCCATCTTGCTACATAAGTTAGCAAACACCTTTTCAACTAGACCTTTGGTCAAAATATCTGCTAGTTGGTTTGAAGAGCTCACATAAGGCATACAAATTATTCCTTGGTCTAGTTTCTCTTTGATAAAGTGTCGATCGATTTCTATGTGCTTCGTTCTACCATGTTGAACTGGGTTATGTGCTATATCTAGTGCAGCTTTATTATCACAATACATCATCACTGGTCTTGCCTGAAATAGACCCAACTCCATCAGTATGATTTTTAGCCATAAGACCTCACATATCCCATGAGCCATAGCTCTGAATTCGGCTTCTGCAGTGGACCTTGCAACAACATTTTGTTTCTTACTACGCCAAGTAACTAAGTTTCCTCCAACAAAAGTACAGTATCCGGATGTAGACCTTCTATCATCTAATGAACCAGCCCAATCTGCATCAGTATAACATTCTATTTGCAGGTTGTCACTTGACTTATACAATAAACCTCGACCTGGACACCCCTTTAAATACCGAATGATTCGATTTACTGCATCCATGTGGTGAGTTTTAGGACTATGCATAAACTGGCTCACCACGCTTACGGCAAAAGCTATATCAGGGCGAGTATGTGATAAATAGATCAAACGACCAACAAGTCTTTGATATTGCTCTCGGTCAACAGGTTCCCCTGACTGAGTAGTCAATTTGTGGTTTTGGTCAATTGGTGTTAATGCTGGACGACACCCAGACATACCAGTTTCAGCCAATAGGTCTAGCACATATTTTCTTTGAGATAAATAGATACCTCTTGGGCTTCGTGAGACTTCAATTCCAAGAAAGTACCTCATTTGTCCTAGATCCTTGACTTCAAACTCACTAGTCAAATGTTGCTTCACCTTTTCAATACCTCGATCATCATCTCCTGTAATAACAATATCATCAACATAGACAATTAATACCGTCAGTTTCCCCGCACATCTTTTATAAAATAAAGTATGGTCGCCATTGCTCTGACTGAAACCCAATTTCAGTATAGCCTTTCTAAATCGATCAAACCACGCACGAGGAGACTGTTTTAAGCCGTACAATGAACGATGAAGTCTCAAAACCTTGCCTTCAGTTTGTGTTGTGTTGAAACCAGGTGGTATATGCATATAAATCTCCTCGTGAAGGTCCCCATGCAAGAAAGCATTTTTTACATCCATCTGAAATAGATTCCAGCCAAGATTAGCCGCACAAGAGATCAAAGTTCTTACTGTATTCATTTTCGCTACAGGGGCAAATGTTTCTTCATAATCCACACCATAAGTCTGTGTGTACCCTTTGGCCACCAACCGAGCTTTATATCTTTCTACTTTACCTTCAGGGTTATACTTGATAGTAAAAACCCATTTGCAACCAACTGGGTCCTTGCCCTTTGGCCATTCTACCAATTGCCAAGTTTTATTCTTTTCTAGAGCATCCATTTCCTCCAACATTGCCGCCTTCCATTTTGGATCATTCACTGCATCCTTCCAATCTTTAGGTACTGATGTAGAATCCAAGGATGCAATAAAGTTCCGAAAAGCGGAACTACATCTATCATATGAAACAACTTTTGCAAGATCATGTTTATATCCTACACAATCCTTCAAACGCGCAGGAATATCTACTACCCTTCTTTTCCTTCGCAAAGCAATTGGTTCATCACTTATTTGAGTACTAGAGGATGGTATATGCGTTTCAGTACCTTCATCGTCGCCCTCATCATGGGTCACTTCATCACTTGTCAGTAACTCCTCTAGTACTTGTGGTTGACTAATAGCTCCTTCGTCAACTTCAAGAGGTACACCTTCGCCATCATCTGTTTCCACCCCCTGTTGACCTGAAAGATTTTCATGCACTTCAGGTATTAATGTATTATCACCATCTTCGTTTGTACTGGCATTTTTCTCCCCCTCAGTTTCATCTTCGGAACGTATGATGTCCACAACAGGTACCATTACGGTTCCACTATCATTGATCTCTTTTATGACATTCTCCCCCTTGCTACATGTATCATTACCATTTTCCTTTAACGAATAGAATGGTTCTTTTTCATGAAAGGTAACATCCATACTCACAAAGAATTTCTTTTCAGCAGGACACCAGCACCTGTACCCCTTTTTTGTGGGAGAATAGCCAACGAAGATACATTTGACGGCTCTTGGATCAAGTTTTCCCGCTGAGCTCCTGTAATCATGAACAAAACAGGTACATCCAAATATTTTTGGTGGCACAATAAATGAGTTAGAGCCATGTAAACATTCAATGGGAGTTTTGTGCCCCAAAACTCTAGAAGGCATACGATTTATCAAATAGGCAGCAGTTTTGACTGCTTCTCCCCAAAGGAATTTTGGTACATTCATCATAAACATCAGAGCCCGAGCAACTTCCAGTAAATGTCTATTTTTCCTCTCAGCCACCCCATTTTGTTCTGCAGTATTCACACACGTGGTTTGATGAATAATACCATAAGAAGATAAGAAGTTATTAAACTCACGATTGATATACTCAGTGCCATTATCGGAGCGTAATATTTTCACATTCACGCCAAACTGATTACGCACCATATTAAAAAAGTCTTTGAATGCACGCAAGACTTCAGACTTATGTTTTAGGAGGTACACCATGTGCATCTACTAAAACCATCGATAAAGGTCACATAATATCTGTCCCCCGTCAGGGCAGTTACAACTGATGGACCCCATACATCCGAATGCACCACATCAAAAGGTAACTTACTTCTCTCATTACTACTTGGATAATTGGTTCTAGTGTGTTTAGCCAGTTCACACACATCACACAAAAGCTTCTCCTCACAATGATTCTTAACTTGGGATGGAAACAGCGACTAAGGGCTTGGAACGACAGATGCCCTAGTCTATAATGCATTAAAAGTAACTCAGCATTTGACATAATACCATTCACACTGAGTGCATACGGAGCTCGAGTATTGTTGAGGTAGTAGAGGCCCTCATGCTCAACTCCAGTCCCAAGAATTCTTCCTGTCTTCAAGTCCTGAAATATACACGAAGAAGGATCAAATGATGCCCTGCATTGAAGCGACTTTGTAATTGAGCTAACAGACAGGAGGTCCACTGGAAAGTTTGGGACATGTAAGACCGGGCTCAACGAAAGAGAAGGAGTACATGAGATGTTCCCAGAACCCATAATTGGAGCGAGGACCCATCAGCAATGCGTACTCTTTCTTTTCCAGAACGTGGACTATACGTGGAAAAAACTTAGATGATCCTGTCATATGATTCGTTGCCCCGGAATCAATTATCCATGATGTTACCATATTATTCACACCTTTTCCAGTTTGAGCATCAGGGGTACTCTCAAAAGGGCTTGCTGCAGAAGTCGTCATAAGCTTTGCCTTAAAATCTTCAAGTGCCTGAGCTGTAACTGCAGACTGTTCTTCTCTAGATGAGGTGAAGTGAGCTCGATCTGTCCTCCTACTACCACCATCACGACTGAACCTGCTAAATGATTTTTGTTGCCATCCAGGAGGGTAACCAACCAAATCAAAACATTTCCACTTCACATGACCTGGCCTTTTGCAATGCTCACACACACCCCTGGTTCTCTTTGCATAGTCAACTCTCTGAGCACCTACTTGATCATTTCCTGATTGGAGTTTATTAGTTGAAGATAGTGCAGCTCGATTGTCGATACTAGCTTGTGGAGCTGTGATCTGACTTGCCAATCTCGTTTCCTCCTCAAGTATACTAGCAATTGTCTGGTCCAGTGTAGGCCAATCTGGTGTGGCTTGTATAACCTGGGAACGGAGATTGAACTCTGAGTTCAAACCATCAAGAAAAATCTGAACCAGCAGTGGTTCAAACCACTCACGAAGGAGTGCCACATCCTTGGGATCATGTGCTTTAAACGGTCTAAAATACTCCAGGTCTCTATAAAGTTTCTTGATTTCTCCCGCATATTCAGTCACTGTCTTTTCTCTTGCTTGATATGCCCCAGTTCATGTAAAATCCTAGTGACCTGCATCTTGTTAGATTTCCCTGAAAACTGTTTCTCAATGCTTGTCCACACCTCATATGCAGACTGAAATCCTTCAACTTGTTCCCTCACAGTCTTCTCCATGGAACTAAGCAACCACACCATGACCCGCTTCTGGTTTTGGTCCCATTGTTCTTGTGTTATTTCTCCTAGCTTCTTCACATCTTCTATTAGGAATTTCTCCAAACCATGTGATTCCAGAATCAACAATGCATTCCGAGACCAACTAAAGAAGTCACCTGGACCCGTCAGCTTTACTGGATTAGCCTCCAAATTTTTTAGAACATTGGAATCACCGCTTGTTCGCGATTGTGCCTGCTCCAGCAGCTGTGCCATCATACGTTGAATACTCTCCACCAATTTTTCCATACTAGAATCTTTACTTGGTTCTCCCATGACCACTGAACTGTTACAGAGTGTTCAAAAATTGAACACCTACAGCAACTTGCCACTGGCTTCAGCAAACAACAAACCAAATTCCTCCAGCGAGTAACTCTAGATCAAGAAGATTCAAGCTACCACAAGACCGTTGGAGTGAGCAAATTTGTACCTGAGATGGTCAAAGTCGGACTAGAGGCAACTCCAAATTCGTGCAGCACAAGGATTGGTTCAGCCCGGCGGAAAACAGCAACGACACGGCACTGCAGACGACAACCGCGACAAGGCACAAAGGCAACGCGGCGCCACACGAAGACAGCAGCAAATCTTGATGAATAAGGCGGCGACGCACAAAGGCGGCCACGACCTCGACGACCATGAAATCCCGGCAAATCGCAGTACGAATCAGACCAAATCCAACTCAGAAACACGTCCCTGACCGATTGCTCTGATACCATGTTGAAATCACTCAAGAAACACTCGAATTTGGATGTAAATTTACAAGGATTCAGAGAGGAGTTCAGGCACGTACATGTTCAGCTTCAAAACAGAAAACTGGAGAGAGTTCTCGACCTCCGTCTCCAGCTTTCCTTATCTTCTCCTATTTTTACATTCTCGTCCTTCTAATATTTACAATTTACACATCAGTACATAACCACACATTTACTAATTTACACAAGCTATAAACTCAACACATGCTGTTTTGGCTGGAGTCACTGGAAGCTTAATGTAGGGGCCGGTCTTAGTTTGGTTTCTTGTGCCTTCACTGACTGATGTGGAGCTGCTCGATCATAAGTTTACGACCAAAGTGTTTGACAGAGCAAGTAGAAAACCCTGAAGCAAGGCTTTTGATGTCACCCATCACAGAGCCTACAGAAGACCGGTCTCTTTCTGGAGACATGATTCGTTGGATCATCGAGAGACAATCATATACCAAGATAATATTTCCGAAATCGTTGTCCCTCATGATCGTCAGAGCTTGCCGAATGGAAATAGCTTGCAAGTTCAGGGGAGAGGATGCCATCAATTCTTTAGTTGCACGCCAGCTTGACGGAGATGATACCGCACCACAGCTCCCCAGCCCATCCGATGTACTGATTGAAAAATGGCAGCATCTACGTTCACACAAACTTGTTCGCCGGTCGTGGAATCCAACGTGGAGTAGAGTAGGAATCACACATGTTAGCCGTTGAGGACTAGAAGCAGACGATATATAATATCTACATAAACCTGGATCTTGCCGGCTGCTCGCATCGGATGCAGAAGGCCCTGTCCGCTCCTGACTGTCATTTCTAGTTTCCCCCACACATGCCAGCACGTGACTGCCAAGGTAGTTTCTTGAATAGGTGACGCCCTGTCAAGAAATTCAAGAATCCAGTGTTTCATATCGGACAAGGATTTCCTGCAGAGCTTAACCTGAATCTGTTATTTCATGGAATTCCACACCGCCGCAGCAAATGGGCAGAACAAGAAGATATGCACAACACGTTCAGCGTTTCATGCCACCCATGAGATATCCATCTGGGGCATCAGATCGACGAGATCGTTTGGGAACACCCTGGCGCGTGGCTTGGCTACTTGAGACGGTCCAGGGCGTCTTTTATTTTTTGATAGTTGCAGTTCATGTATCCTACAGTTTCAAAACAAAAACAAAAATCATGTTCTCCGCGTGCATCAGATGAGCTCTTTCACACACCTGACCTGATAGTTGAAAGGAGACCAGGAAACAGAAGAATTCAGATCAACTTCATAATCATAGCGGCCTAGACTAGCCATATTGAGGTTACAAACACAGAAGACAGGCTGTTGCAGCACTGCATTTTACAGCAACAAATTCCTCGAAGCACAAAACAAAGCGATGACTGATCGACCTTGGATACTATAAGCAAACAAGGTATATATCACAGATACTGCCTGTATCAAACCTAGAAACACTCCACCGATAGCAAAAGTCGGAACGATCAGCCGAAGAGATCAACCAGCCTACCAGACTTCATTTTTTCCGAATGATATGAACACTCATGGTGTACTGCTTCTTCTTCTTGAATAGCTCAAACAGACAGAAATCACCCACCTTTAAACTGTTGCCACGTGCAAACTGTTTCCACCCTTTTGTAAACCTTTTACGTTTAAACGAGGCAACGCTGCACTGCACTTCCCAATTCTTGCCATGTCGTTCAAGGATCAGCGTTTCATTGTCAAACGGAAGGTATATGTTGGCGTACTTCGGCGATAGGTACTAAATACATAGGAGAAGTCATATTAGTTACAATTCAAATAAAACAACATAATGTCTAGTTTGAAACACTTTAGGTTCCAGACAAATACTCAGTATTGTTCAATTTATAGATAGTGCAGACAAAGTATCTGTAGTCCAGTTGCTAAGTCAATTATGGTATGCATGACACGAAAACAGTTTTCATAAAGTACGCAAAACTTTCGGAAGTGGAACAATTTTTTTGAAACAGGGCAAAAGATTTGCCGTTTATATTGATACAGGAGAAGCAACTGGAACAGTATAAGTAGTTGAAACAATACCTTCTGCCAAACCCAAATGGCAAAAGAATAGAATGCACATTCAGTAACAGAGGTTTTGACTCACCAGAGCAGGACGGTTTCCATAAACACTGCTCGTGTTCAGGATACACCCGTAGATGGGGGTTTTGGATTGAATAGCTTGGACCCTTCTTTCCAGTTTCTTCGTCTGCACGTCACTAAGAAGGGTGCCTTTTGGGAGGATGTAAGGCGGTAGAGAATGCGCTTCCAGGTCATCTTCTGATGATGAAAAATAACCTACAGGCGCACAGATTAAGCAAATATATAATGCAAAAATGTTCTAATTTGCATAGTTGGCTTGACAGTATGATTTATAAACCTGATGCCTCAGGTGGAGCCTTCGATGAACTGATATGCGCAATCTTCTTCCCCTGGTTCGACCTTTCACTTCGTGGCGAATTTATGGGAATATCTTCAAAAGTGCTTGAGATGTCAATTAGTTCTTGATCGGTATTATCGATGAGAAGACACGATGGTACTTTCTCGCAGCCACTCGGGTCGAAGATTAGAACCTCCAGTTGAGATATCCCATTGTACTTGAACATCAGAAAATCCCCCACTTTCAAGTCATGAGCACTAACAAATGCATTCCATCCAGATTGGAGGACTAGCTCGTTATGATTACTGGTAATTTGCGTGTTAAAGGTGCAACCGTTGCGTGATTCCAGCTTAATGGTTCTTTCTAATTTTCCCCTAAAGTGTTTCACAAATGCATCTGGTATGGTCTGCAGAAATCAAATAAATACAAAGAAGAGCCCTAATCAGGAAGTAGAAATGTTTTTGCTACATCAGTAGTATGGTTGATATGTTCAAAGCAAATTATCTTGCAGGAAGAAACGCCAACAGTTCATGTACTGATTAATGCTATCAGTTATTGAGAACCAAGAGACAGTTCTCCATTATTTTGTTAATGCCAAATCGGCTAAATTCAACACCGCGGAGATAGAACTTCCACTGTTAGTTTCAGTTTTTAGCAATATTCAACAAATCGGTTAAATGCTAAACAGTATATATGCCGGGCGGCCATATTTGCCGAGAGTTTTTTATTGCTGTCGGCTTACCATGCTATATGCCAAGCGTTACGGCGCTCGGCAACCGTTTGGTTTCCTGTAGTGACTAGGAGAACTATGACACCACTATGTTGATTAACAACAGTTCAAAACTCGAAAAAAAGTGAATTCCATGGATGCAAAAACATCTGCCATCTGGTTTCATATCACTTTAAGAACCTGTATTTGGAGTCGATGAATAAAGAAAAGAGTGAATTCCACATTTTACCCTATAGTTGTGCATTTGTGACACTTATTACCCCATTTAGTGAGAAAAAATAGAAATACACCATATATGCTTTTTTTAACATGATTTAAACCCATTTTGGCATTCCGCGTGTTTCGTTAGAATAGACCGGCATCTTAAAACTATGTGGTGCGTCAAAATATGTAAAGATCGGAGGACGGCAACAATGATAATGTCCAACTTTCTCTTTACAATCTGTTCAATTGGGCGTCGTTGTGTTGATAGTTTTGAGTCTCAGTCATCACCTCGCATTTTAACCAACAAAAATGCATAAGACAACGAGGGTCTAAAGTTTCTAAATGGGCAATCTAGATGATTTTTCGCTAGATGGGGTAACTGGTGTCACAAATATATAACTTGAGGGTAAAAAGTGGAATTCACTCGAAAGAAAAATACCATGAACCTGCTAACACGTTCTCCGGCTGAAAGGAATTGTAGGAGGAAACAGGAAATTAACAAAAACTTAGTGCAGCGGTGGAAAAAAAATCTTACGATTCTTTCACGAAAATCACCAATCATGATTTTGAAGAAATACTTGTCTTGCTCCTCTAATTGATCGCAGCAGTAATCGCCACCCTTCTCCTTTGATCTCTCACAAGGCTTGCCCATCTCATAACCAGATCTACGCCCAGAAGCTTAGCCTAGTAGAAGTTGCAGCAGTCTAAGATTGCGGAGAAAAGGGTCAAAAGAAAACAAGAATTTTGGTGTCAGGCTTCAAGGTATATGTTGCGGCAAATCCTTTTACACTTAATCCAGTAGAATAAAACTACACTAATTATATATATATATATATATATATATATATATATATATAGGAAATAAAATGCGCATCTTCCCGATCAGTGATTCATGAAAAGAAAAAGGGAAAAGAAGGGGAACCTTGAGATGGAATTGATTAATCAAACATCCTGAAGAGTCTCTAAACTAGTCACCGAGAAAGTAAGACAAAAGATTGAGAGCTTACGGCTAATTTTCTGTCGACAGGATGGCAGCAATGTTTTGTGCGGTAGAACTGTGAGCCTCCAGCTTTTACCGGTGACGCGAGGGAGGGGGAAAGACGAAGAAGCCTAGGGGACGAGTTGAATACACTTTTGCTGAACTGTAGAGCCATAATTGCTGCCATCCTATCGACAGCAAGCTCTCGAGAAATTCCGGCCTTGTTCGGCTGGATAGTTTCGGCCGGTTTTCGCGTGTAAATTACCGGCCCAATTAAAAACACCACAAAACACCCGAAGACAGTTCGGCAGGCCGGGTTTAGTTGGGCCGAGTCCGGAAAAACTCCTGGAACCCCGTCGGGTTGGAGTGGTATTGAGACGCGAGGGGAGGTCGCGTCTTGCCGTGTCTTGAGCTCTGGCGGCTCCGCTCCGCCATCGCGGTCGCCGAAGCTCTCCTTCCCCTCCGTCGTCGGTCGTCCCCTCCGCCATCGCGGTCGCCGAAGCCTACCTCCCCCGACGGCGAAGCCTCTCTCCCTCCCTCCGCTCCTGGCACCTCCGTTCCTCGTGACTCTCCCGCCGATTTCCTCGCCGCCGCCGACGCTCCCACAGCCGCAACTCTCCTTCTCTGCCGTCGCCGCCGCCGATGACTTCTATCAGGTATGTTACGCCTCGTCCCGTCCACTCTCCATCCCGTCCAAAGTATCGCAGTCTGTGGGCGTTTCTAGGGTTTCAGTGCCTCGATTCAGATGCAGTCCTGTTTGTGGGTTCTTGATTGACAGAGGAGTATCAGAGCTGGGTTCTTGATTGACAGAGGAGGAGCAATATGTTTTTGTGTTTGTTATGGAGGAACTATTGGGTGGATTGCTAATGCCTTGGTCCGTTCTAGATGGCAATGATTTAGCTAAAATAAACCTATGTTTAGTCTGAAAATGAACTGTTGCTTGAGTTAGAAATTATTGGTGGGTGTCTGTACTAGTTGTTGTATGCATCCCCTGGTGGGTGAATGAAAAAAGATTGTGGCTCCTCGATTTCATATGATTTGTAATGGAAAATTCAAGTGTCGTTGTTAGCTTGTTTTTTGAATTTAGGATAGCTTCCTAGTTGCATCACATGAATGAATTGATATTAGTTTAATGGAATGTGGACTAGTTAGTTGATGCGGTTGAGTTGCTGCTCTTTCTGTCTTGTAAAAGAGCAGCTCATGTTTTAACCGAAAACTGCACCTACAGTTGCATGCTCTCTGTTTCTAAGTAGTTTGGTTCTTGCTGAAATACCTCCGCACAGTAACTCTTTTGGGCTCTTTTTCGGCTTGAACTATGCTGCTACTGTTGTCTACTTGTACGGATAATTTGAATAAAAGTTCAGGCTATATATAGCACCTTCTGTATTAAGACAACTCCTTGATCAGTTGTAACTATTATGCTTTTTTATTACATGCACACAAGCTTCCTGCTATTGCGTTGCAATTGTGTTGTATTCTGATCATTTCCTTTTTGTATCCTTGTAGCTAACCGAACCTCCGGTTATAGTTGGGGTGGACGAGCCGCCGCCGTCTTGGAGCCCGGTGAGCACACCTTATTTCGGTATGTCCATGTCCTCAGCTTTTACATTTTGCCAATGCTTATGCATTTTTAACTTACCAATGCATGGCCATTTTATCTTATTAGTTTCTTAATTTATTGTACTTTAGTTCTGCAATGAATGAACGAAACCTAGAGCGTGCTAGGAAGAGGAAAGCTGATGATGAAGAAGAGCTGCTGTTTTTCATTCTTCCTGCACTTCACTTCTATCTGACACATACAGAAAAGATTAAAAGGCATAGTTCTGTCTTGTACGGCAATAACAAAGTTAGGGAATTGCTAGATGGTCATCTCATGAATTGCTTGACAGCTTTTAGGATGGAACCATATATATTCAGATGGTTGGCATCTTACCTGAGAGCTGAGGAGCTGATAGAAGATAGTACTCTCAAGGTGGAAGAGAAGCTGGCATTGTTTCTCTACATGCTTTCACATAATGCATCATTTCAAGATCTGCAAGTGATGTTTCAACATAGTAATTCCACCTTCCACGAGTATATCAAAGAGTTCTTCAACATTATCCCCATCCTAGCAACTCGGTTTCTGAGGCCTCGATATGTAGATGAACCACATCCCAAAATCGCCACGGATGATCGCTTCTTTCCATACTTCCAGAACTGTATAGGTGCCATAGATGGTTCTCATGTGCCTGTCAGTAGAACTCCTCAGCTTTAGGCTCCTTGGCGGAATAGGAAGGGCTCCCTTAGCCAAAACGTAATGTTTGCATGTGATTTTGATCTCAATATCACCTTCATATCATGTGGATGGGAGGGATCTGCGACAGATGCTTGAGTACTCAGCTCAGCCATGCTGAAAGGTTTTAAAGTACCTCCTGGAAAGTTCTATTTGGTTGATGGTGGTTATGCAAACACACCGTCCTTTCTTGCTCCATACCGAGGTGTGCGGTATCACTTGAAAGAGTGGGGGCATGGGCACCGTAGGCCACAAAACCATATGGAACTATTCAATCTCCGACATGCCATAATGAGGAATCATGTAGAAAGGCTCTTGGGTATTCTAAAAAAGAGATTTCCTATTCTAAGAGTTCCAACCTTCTATCAGATCGAGAATCAAGTTAAGATTCCGGCAGCCACGGCAGTTATCCATAATATTATAAAAATGCATGACGGAGATGAGGAATGGCTTGAGAACCAACCTGAACCTGTAATAGACCCAGCTTACTTTGTGGATCTGCCCAATGATGATGATGATAACCACCAAGCAAACAACCACCAAGAGAATAACGTGCAAGGCAACCTTTTGAGGGACCTCTAGGTGCGAGACCAAGGGCCTCATGGAATGCTGCTCTTGAGAAATCCCTAGTGGATATCCTTCATGAACATAACACAAGCTACTATAGAAGCCAAAATGGGTGGAATAGTGAGACTTGGAACACTATGGTTAAGTTGTTTCTTGATAAGCACCCATATGTGCAAGTGACAAAGTCTCAAATCCAAGACAAGGAGAAAGATTTAAAGAGAGATTATAGGATGCTAGAGGATGCTCGAAACCAAAGCGGAGCAGGCTGGAATGAAGCCGAGTTCAAACTTGAGGCTGAACCACATCTTTGGGAGAATTTAGAAGTTGTAAGTGGTGTAGGATGTTTGATATTCTATTGTTGCTTGTGTATGATTGTCACATGTTTGCTAACCATGGTTTCCTCATCTTTTTGTAGTCATTTGGGACAAGGATCAAGAGATTTAAGATCAAGTCCTTCCCTCTCTATGAATCACTAGCACAACTCTATGAAGGTAAGCTATGTACTATTCTTACAAGGCACTTCAAAGCATCTCTCCTCTCTGTGGTTCAGTTGCTTATCATCTCACTTATCATTTTGTAGGTGGTATTGCTACTGGAACTTTCAACTTCACATCCAGTTCGACCTCGACACCTACACCATCAAATGTGACAGAAATTGAAAGTGATGGCTACGAAGATATGGAGAGACCTCAAGGTAGTACTGCTAGGGAAGAGATTGACGATGGCCTTCGGATGTTGGATGAAGGTACTACTGCTCAAGTGAGGCCTCGAGTGGAGCATGCTCAAGCAAAGAATGTTGTTGGTGGTTCAAGGAAGAAGCCGAAGAACAGTCAAAGAAGTGGAGCCGGAGGTGGAATGGTGCAAGTCATGGAAAGGCTGGTTAATATCAAAGAAAAAGAAGCTGAAAAAGAATCTGCACAAGACTTTACAATCAGCAGATGCATGGATGACTTGAAGAAACTAGATGGTGTCACAGCTGGCGACAAGATCCCGGCCTTGGAAGTTTTCAGAAATGCAGACAACCGTGAGATGTTTGTCAACCTTGTGGCGGATAATGATGGAACAGCGATCGAGTGGCTTCGTGTCCAGATAGCCAAGCTACCTTAAGGTAAGCTACTGCTTTGATATTTACATTGTGATATTTGTTCATGTCCTTTGTCAACTATGATGCAAAGAATGATAATTACTATGTGGCATCAGTTTTAGTTGGCTCGCTTTTCTTGTTGATGGAATGTTTGATGTTGGCTTAGTGTTTCCTGCAACTAAAATGTGCCTCTTTTCATATTGTAATCCTTCTCATGTTCAGAACCATCCATGTTTTCATTGTTGCTGCAATGATCTTATTGCTTTAATAACATATGTTGTCTGTCCATATTAATCTCTGATGTTGGCATCTAAATAAATGGTAATTTAATTGTGTTGTCTGTCCAGACGTCTGCGCCCAGTATGGTACAGAAAGCGTTGAGCTTTGCGTCTGTGTATAATATTCTCTCGTTCATGCTCTGCTTACTGCCTTTAATTCTGGCAAAAATCCTGGTGTAGACTGTCAAGTTCATTGTTTGTACATGGTCCTGCGCTAACATATTCATCTTTGAGATGGAAGTATATATGGATGGATTCCCTTCTTTCCTTCCCCTGTCCTAGGCGTGGAGGGAGGAATAATCCGAGGCGATCTGATTGGGGGGAAAGAAAATGAAAGGGAAAATGTCAGGGGCATTAATATTCTTTAGAACAAAACTGAAAGCTTACATTAGCTTGTGACAGACGTTTAAATAAATATCAACTGAATTTGTGTGTGGCAGAAGTTCTATTTTTGCTATTTGTTTTTCTTGTACTTGTTAAGTAGTTCAAAGATGGTTGTTGTCATCCTGCGATTTTGATACTATCATGTTTTGTGCAGCAAATTAGTTGAAATCATAGTTCCACCAGTGTAGTAGTATTATCTACTGTATGCTCGCTATGCTTTGCTTAAGATTAGTTTATTGTCGCTGAACTTATCTGATACTAATATGAACTTGTGTCACTTGTTATCATAAGATTCCTAGCTAGTAGTCTTTTTTCCTGCTTATTGTCTTGTCTTCTCTTCTGGTCTCATTCTATTTTTGCTAACTAACATGCCTACTTTTCCTGCTCAGGTCAGGTGCAACTTCCAGAAACTAGAAAAAGTTGAGATGAAACAAGCTTGAAGTTCCAACGTGTGTGATGAAACAAACAAGTTTAAACATTGCTCTGCAGCGTGAGCGTCGATTCATTTTTGTACTAAACTGCTGATTTCCTCTTGTTCCTGTAATATTGCATTAAAAGTACTATTTAAATTGTGTTATCAAGTGCTGCTGAAAGATTATATTTTCGCTGATTATATACACTGAATTAAAAGTGCTGTTGAAGCATTCGATGACAGTGTGCTCACATGCTGTTAAAAAAAAATCAGTTTTTTGTTGATAACCAAAACATGTCAATTTTGTAATTGTGTGCACTAGTTTTGTGAAAAACACCTCTTTGCAAAACCTGTGTACCAAACAACGTGAAATGGTGGGGGGTTTTGGTGGACAAGGGGATTGGGAGGGGTGGGAGTGTTTTGGGTGTGAGAAGTGTTTTCACCCAAAACACTAGGTAATATACACCCCAAAACTCTCCAGCCGAACAAGACCTTAACAGTTAAATCGGAAATTAAAATACTTCCGCTTTGGCACATCTGTGTATCTCCTGCACGTTGTTCCCTCTCGCATGTTCATATGTGTACTCCCACTGGTCATTTTTATTACGTATATTAGGTTTTTTAATTAAAAAACTGAAGTTTGATCAATTTTATTAAAAAATATCAACATTCACAATGCGAAATCAATATCATTCGGTACATCATGGAATCTATTTTCATATAGTATAGATCTTCTATTATAAATTTTTATTTTTTCCTGCAAACTTAATCGGGAGGGGTGTTTTGGCTCTCGAGCTCATATGCTCCTGCTTCATATTTTTTTTGGAAAAATAGTAAAACATTTTTTTAAAATCTATTTTTTGGTGATTAACATATACAAGTTATTACATGCGTGCCAAAGTTCGTGGTCAAATGACATGTCTGGTGCTCTATACAAAAAAGACAAAATCATTGCTTCAAAAAAGGATTTTTGTATCTCATTTTGGTCAGTGATTTGTCTTTTTTGTAGCGCACAAAATGTCATTTCACCTCAAAATTTGGCAGGTGTCTATAAAACTTGTATATGTTCATCATAGAAAAATTAGATTTTTTAATATGTTTTACTATTTTTTATTTTTTATTGAACCAAGAGCATATGATCTCGGGAGCCGTTTTGAATTTCCGAACTTAATCGAACTAGTAGCAAACCTAATATGCAGAATAAAAATGATCGGAGTGAGTATCTCCGAAATTGTTGCCTGCTCAGGCGGATTCTTAGGCCACTCATAGTAGGAAGTAGCATGTACTAAACATATTTCAAAATGTCGAAAAAACATATTCAGCCGGTATTTGAAAAACATATTTCAAAGTGTCAAAAAAATCTGAAATAAATTTCACGGATATCTCTT
Organism: Poa pratensis; assembly: GCA_947311845.1. NCBI lineage: Eukaryota > Viridiplantae > Streptophyta > Magnoliopsida > Poales > Poaceae > Poa > Poa pratensis. Next base: position 38,997,387 of record CAMZMU010000073.1, read on the forward strand.
CACATTCTATGTGTTCACAAAGTCGTTTCACCGAAAACCGTTATGTTTTGTGCCCTGTGTAAAAAACACAAAAAAAGGTCTCGTGAAAAGCCTTATTTTAGCACCAAATTTTGTCTTTTGTACACAAGTCATAAAACATGTCGGTTTTTCGTGAAACGACTTTGTGAACATATAGCATGTTAAGATATATGCGCGAACATTTTTTAATTTTTTTTAAAATGCATATAAGCATTTTAAATAAAGGGTGCATATGGACCCAGGAGGCAAAACACCACTCTCGTACTAAACTACTAATACTAGTCTATGTTACCACTTTATATGGATTAGAAACTGATGGAGTATTAGCATGCGATTCGAGTACCATGCACGCTCACCACCACAGGGGCCATCAAATACTGAACTCGGTCACCGCCAGAGGACCTACTAAGTACTAAAGGCTGAACTCTTCAACGCAACATTGCCACCCCACTACAAAATTTCGTAGAGGCACGTTGATGTGTATATTTCGCGCAAATGCAAGCGAGTCATCATCGGCTCACAAGATTACGGATAGTCGTCAGCAACATTCAAGGTATAAGCTGATGCATTTCCTTTTAACAAATGCAGCAAAACATGCTTTCCTGCGCAAGGAATGGGAAATCAAGTGATTTCTTCTTTACAAATGCAAGATATGAAGTGATTAGCTTGAGTTGCATTAACGACATATATTTTCCAATAAACGAGAATCTACCAATTCACAAGAAGCCCAAGTGTTTGAGACATGATACACAATAAAGGGGATCACTAACTTTCCTAGTTCTATATATACACCAACACACTAAACCAATTGTACAGTGTTTCCTTTCCCTTTTTCATTTTACAGGTAAACCAATCAAGCTGGTCATGGTGCCCAGCCAACAGCAATTCTATGGACTATATTAACACACAAAACGTGTATCGTCAACGGCCAAGCCTCTTTATAACTTCTCTGGCTCAGTCATTGTTCTTGAAGAAGGAACCCCATTTTTGTGACAATCCATCGATTAAGCTGCCGGTCCGGCTCTTCTGGACTACCAGGGTTGCTCTTGTGCCATCCTGTCCACCGGAGTTCTGCGTGGGTTTCTGGGATTCTGCAGAGCCAGATTTTCCGTTGACAGACTGAGTTGAGCCGTTGGATTCTGATGTGCCAGCAGCATTTACAGAAACAGCAGCATCGCTTGCAGTGCTGTGGTCTGCACTTTGCACAACAGCTTTCTTTGTTACGCTGTTGCAGACTGCTACATCCTTGGCAGGAACATCACTGGCACTGACACAGATGGAGGATGCATCTGTCTCCAATGCTACAACATCAGCTGTATGATTGCAATCTTTTGCTACATTATTATTTTCTTTGGACGCGGCATCAGATGCAACTGACTCGGTGTTCTTTGTATTTGACTTATCTAGATCCTTCAGGGACTCAAGAATTGCTTGCATCAACATCTGCATTTCAGCACAACAGAGAAAGATTAACCACTGATAAGGTTCGAAACGTCAAATGGTAAAGACTAGAAAGTATACACGTATCAAGCACAGATAAGCCTACACTACGATAACCCTTAGAACATCCATTCACATAGCTACATTCTCGGTACATGGTGAGCACAACTGCAGCAATAGAGCTAACACAAGACTTTATGCATCTGCCACAGCTTGCTTGTGCTTTTTGGGAGTTGACATCCCCATTATAAAGTCAAACGTTAATTTGGATCAATAAATCCTTGTTAAGAAATGTACTTTCATAGCTTAAACAATGATTAGTGATTGAATAATAAGTCTCAAATCGCTAAATCACTATCAGGTCTCCCAACACCATCCAGGCTGACTATCTGCCCTCTACCTCAGAGGCAGGCAACTAGCTCTCAGTCCTCACATTTTTTACCTCTACTACACATCCTGGAACATTTTTGCATATTGAACTCTACGAGGATCTTATGAAACTGCAAACTACTGAAATGTGAAGTTATAACAACAACCCCAAAGAACATTACAGTATAACTTACTCTATCTTCGTCTTCCTCGGTGTAGGGCATGTCTGATACACTATCAAATGAGTACTCCACATACTCGCCATCATCAGAGGTTGGAGTCAGCATCCTTACGTTACGGCCACTGGGAGGTGTCGCAGTAGATGTGCTAGATGAGGAGGGACCAACGTCACTATCCAATAACTGTCCAAACAGCAACCAAAAAAGAATCTGAGTGGTGATGCTTGATGGATGCAATCTTCTGTAAGCTTGTGAAAAGATCAATAATGACGCAAGCAAAATAAAAGCATTCCCTCCAAAATTTATCAGCGATATAAATACCATCGGAAGAGAACTATTTAGACACATAAGATTCTTGAGTTCATGCTAGATGCTACAACCACCTGTTGTCAACACACACCATACCAATGACTAAAGTGAACAAAAACTGAGTGCGCAAGATAAAAATATCTTGAGTACCACCAAGGGTTATTGTACTGCTAATCCTCATAGGTTTACTTAACCAGAAGCAATTGGTAAGCTCATTCTCCTCCATGTCTAGCACTCCTAAACCCATTATGATAACACTGAAGATTCTAAACCAAAAGATACCCAAATCATATATAATAGTTATTTATATCAAGCGTGAGCAACACCAATTATTAGATTACAATTTAATACTGCAATATGTCTTCAGCTCAAGCGCAAGGATCGCTGGAATTGTAAAAGGAAACATGGACAATTAAACCAATCAGATATTCGTATGAAACATATATTTGTATTGTAACAATCTCGTATACTTAATAATGTATCAAATTAACCTGAAGTCACCCTGTGCCTTACTGCCTTAGAGCAGATAGGTTACTGGTGGCAACAGGTCATGTGTTTCTATTAATGAAGTTGCAGTACTACCGGGGGAAACCAGTCAAGCAGTGAATGATAGGGTAGAAGAATTCAGTGTTATGAAAGATAAAATCTAATCCTATAAGGTTGAAATAGAATAAAAAGAACACCTCAGTTCTGTCAGCCCTGCCTTCTGTAGTCGCAACAGATGGGACCTACAAACAATCAAAGAAAATAAGACTGAGTTTCCTGCTTCACTAGAAAAGGTAGATAAAACACTATAAATTGCTTGCTGGCATATGGATCGCCACTAAGATAGCTATTATTCTTCCATTCGAGAAAAAGAACCAATAAACCAGAATGCCACTATGGCACAATGAAGAAGCAAAATTGTAGGATTATTCAGAATGTCAACTTACCTCCATTCTACTCATGAGCCTTCTAGAACGCAACTGTGCAATGGCATCTTCTGTAGTAGTCGCAGAAGCTGCCGAGAACAAATTACATACAAGTTACTTGACATGACTGGTGCAAAACACAAGTGCAGATGAAGGTTTGCAAATCATACCTGTTGGTGATTGAGCAATCCTATACTCTATATCATGTTCTGTATCCCAATGACCCTGTCACCAGAAGCTAAGTAAGTAAAGTCAACAGGTTTCAAGACTGAAGGAATACCAATTTGTACTACCTGACCAAGGCTTCCATGTGGTGACATGAAATAATGTTCGTCGGGGACATCCGGAGGGTTTAGCACATTATGGAAAAATATAGTTATTGAGTCAAAGTAAAATTGTGGACGGGGTGAATTATGGTCCCCATCAAATTTTATAATGTTTTTATCTCCCTGCAGATACATGTGGACAAACCATATATTACTATCTTGACAGGCAAAAAATCATATATGTTTCATATTGGATGGAGAAGTAGAAACTTACAACATATGATTCACAGATTTTGTCCGAATGATGGGGCAGTATAAAGTCGTCCTCAGTTCCATGTCCAAACAAAGCAGGAACAAAACATCGTTTTGCTACCTACAGGATTACATTCACAAACTAATTATGTGCTGGGATGCTGCCCAAACAGAATCACATAGAAGTTTTCAAATGATGTGTCCGCATCATTATTCAATATGCTTGCACTGTGCAGTTGGCAACTGAAGTGCAGACTCTCATTTACTTCCTAAAGAGAAAAGGGCCATGTAGTTCTCTAGTTTCTTATCCAGATTTTGCTTTTGTTTAGGACCCAACTATCAGAAAACCAACCTACCAGTCTACCATTATTTATAAGAGCCACAGATAAAAGACTTGCGAAATCTCCTAGCACCTAACAGCAACTCGGATCATGTGCATAAGAACAAACTATATACTCCCTCCGTTTCTAAATATAAGATATGTTAGCCTTTGTCCACATTCACATGCATACAAATGTATCTAGACATGTTTTAGTGTATTTGTTCACCCATTTTAGTATGCATCTAGACAACATGTGAAAGACCTAAAACATCTTACATTTAAAAACGGAGGGAGTAGTATTTTAAATAACTTAAAATCAGTGTAGTAGTAAACCTGAACGGCATCAAGATCCATGATGTCAAAGCTGGCTTTTCTCTTAACAATCTTCCGCATGTGCTGTATTGCAAGTTTGACCTAAGCAAACAAATACAAGCTCCATAATAAATAAGATGGAATATACCATGTGCAAGTATGCAGTATCGCTATGCATATGAGCATATCTAGAACAAACAATATTAACAGAAGGCAACAGCAATTCACATATTTCATCGCAAAAATAGAACAGCGGTTCATGTACAGTTGTAATTACAAAAGCTCGTGATTCATGAACATTGGAACTAAATGTAGTAGCTTAGCTCACACTCATGCATCACAGGAACTAGCTGTAGTGATATAAGGGATACAAATCTTCCAGATCACAAGGATCATGCATGGCTCCAGTAGGATTTCGAGTAGTCATTTTCACTCATAGAAATGGTGCAATAAGGTGGGTTATGTAGGAAACAAATTGCAAAAAACACCAAGCTAAAGTGCAGGCTCGCATCAACTACACTACTTACTTCCTGTGACAACAGTCACATATACACGTTGTTAGTGACAGCTGGCAAGTCTCCGTTGTTGGCCTGATGTAATCTTGTCATAGTGTAAACTGCACACATAGGTTGTGAGCAGACCATAGGTTGTGTGCTGGTTGTGGTGTGGATAGGGCACATGAGTTGTGTCCTGAGTAGATAGGCATGCTGCAATATGTTTGCAGTTGTCTGAGTTAAGTAGTGGGTGCAAGTATGTTCTAGAGTACTATTTATATGTAATTCTTAGGCTGTAAGATAGGGCAGCAGTAGAAGCTCTAGAATGCGGTAGCACCGACCTTGAACCCTCTATATAAAGGAGAGGCACCCTATATGGAGAGAAGAAAGTTGTAAGCCAAGGTCCTAGCATAGGTTGCTGAGGGCAAGCATAGGTTGCTAAGGTTTGCCAGCATTTGTTGCTGCACAGTAGGAATAGGTTGCCAAGCTTGTAGGCGTTCGTTGCCTGTGTGGTGTAGCATTCGTTGCTGCAAAATCTAATAGATAAGGAAGGCATTTGTTGCCTGAAAACTGGTGTGCTCCTCTGTAGTGCTAGTCTCCTGTTTTCTTCATTTGCTAGAGAGAACAGAGAGAGAAGAGAGAACAGAGAGGGAACACCTAACATCCGTCATCAAATGATGCTTACCGTGAATTTCGGCAATGGGTATTTGTAGGTATCGACTAGTTCCATCATCAAGTCAACCAGATTAGAGAATGGACTATCAAGAACCATCCCAGCAATTGATGGATCCTCTGCTCCATACATTAAACTGAAAGAAGAGAATAAGATGTTCTGAATAAGCAAAATTTAAAGTGTTTCGGCATGTGAACAGCACATGCCTATACACATACAAACACAGAAGCAACAATATTACCAATGCATATTATGAAGAAGCTGAATAGCAAGTTCAACATAAGCTGAATATTACGCAGGGTCATCATAAACCATACAAACATACTAAGCTGAACGGCAGGGTATCTAACCGCTACAGGAGAAAATGAGGATTCAGTTCAACATAAAGAACATACCTTGTGACTGCACCCATTGAGCGGCCCCACAAGCCAATGCAAGATATGTTTCCATCTGTCCGCAAATAATTAACAACAGCTTTCAGATCTTCTTTCTGTTAAAAAAGAAACGAAATATCATCAGTGTGCCTTTAAAAGCAATAAAAAACATTGAAATAAAAACATTGATGGCCCAGAGCAGAAGAAAGAGACGAAGGGAGAGAGAAGGTTCAATTGGCCGAAAGGAACATTTAAAATCAGTCAAATTTGGAAGAGAATTGTCTTGCTATAAATTTTATACTGTGTTTAATCTTATATACGCCTAGTCGCCTACCCCAACTTGCTTGGGACTGAAAGGCTTTGTTGTTGTTGTAGTTTAATCTTATATTCAACGTTTTAGATTTCACTAACCATCCATTTGACAGTTATGATAATTTTCCAGATTATATATTTCTTGACAAAGACAGATCATAGACGCCAAATTATTATGTGTTATTTATTTCTCAATTTATTTACCAAATATCATTTCAACTAGTTCTGCACACACAATCTATACACGCAAACAGAAGGTTTCAGAAAGAACATATGCCATTCTTAAATCTTCTATTTGCACAAGGCGAACTCACTTCATTCCATCCCAAAGTGACATGCTCTCCTTCAGAGAGTCCAGACCCTGAAAAGTCCAGTGTAAAGACTGTAATATTTGATGGTAGAAGAATAATAGCGGCTTCACTAGCATCAGCTCTGCATCCACTGGAAAATAAATAATGCATATCAATTAATCCTGGAAAAACAATATAACAAAATAGCTTAGCAAATACTATATGTAAGGATTATGATTGCGCTTTACTAGTAAGGTAACTTAATAGGTGGAAAAGCAGCTTGGCAAAACTGAAAAATCAACCTATATTAAGCAAAAGGATAATGTGTTATACCCTTACCTGTTTCCATGACAGTATATTACACAAGGAAGTGCTTTTCCTTCAGTTATCACAGCAGGTATGTAGTGGCTACACTGCAATTTCTTGCCCTGCCCATTTATAACCTGAAAAAAAATGCATATCAGTTACATAGCATGGCATGGCACCTAAGAAACCAAATGGCCAAGTCTACTAGACGAGGTTGAAGCCCTTGTTCATTATGTGTAATATACGCAATCCATTAAATGACAAAAATGTTTGCAAACAAATTCCATGTAACTATTTCTGCAGTAATCCAGGAGAAATAAATGCAACAGTCAAGATGGCAATACAAATACATAAAGATGGGAAGTACGTGATAAAATATACTCCTAACTCACAAATAGAATAAATACTGTAGTTCTCACTTAAATTTCTTAATTATCATAATATGCATCTAATATTGGCACATTTTAAATCTGTCACAGAATCTAAGAACATAGCCCAACTAGAAACAAGTGCTAGCCAACTTACAGATTACATAAAATTTCATTAACAAGAGAACTGAAGAACCAACAAAACAGTAGGTTGGGTGGTCATTATTAGCATATCGGCCAAACAAATCAAATTAAAACCTATAAGCATGTGTCTACATAAAATACATTTATAACTTGTCATCTCTCATAGACCCCCACCCCCACCCACCCCTCCAACTTGTACACACGTAGGGTGACCCAATGAGCTACATCTAATGGACCAGATCTGGTTTTGGTCTAACAGATTTTGACCACATTTATCCCTGCGTTCAACTTGCGTTAATCGACTATAATCTTGCTTCGCTGGTTAAGTGATTTTGAATGCAGTGTTGTGTTAAATGATGTATATGCTATTAAGTTTCTGTGGAGGTTTTTCTAGCAGACAACAAGGCCCACAGGTTGATGTTAAGTTTTTGTTTTTGAAACTGTGGGGCAAAAGCTTTGCCCCTTATATTAATTAAGGAGAAGGTTGCAAGAAAGCAAGTTCGTAACCCAAATATTACAAAACAACTACTCTCGCGGCATCAAATTGCCCAAACCTTTGGCACCCGCAAACACCCAAAGGCGTGCCTCTTTCTTAATTTTATCTAAAAGAACAAAAGTTGGCGTGCTCTTATTGCGGAAGACTCTTGCATTGCGCTTGTTCCAAACCTCCCAAGAAGTGAGAAGGGTGAGGGAGGCGACGGCATTCAAAAAAATAGAACCATGGAAACAGAAAGAACCATGGAAACAGAAAGAGGAGGTTCTGATGTTGTCTTAATCTGTTATCACTGAATAACATAAATATAAAACATATAACCTCCAGGTCCTTCCTCTGAAACCATCTTCCCTTCAGCATAAACTCCTGCTCCAGTAGATCATCGTTTGGACTGTAATCAGCTCTGCAATGCAACAAAGCATCGAATAGGTTAACAAAGTTAGGACCAAAGAGTTAAAGAGTTACTCGAAGAAGCATATCTGTTAATGTTCGTCTACTAAATATTTATTGTAGTGATGTCAACTAGTCTACTCTTGGTAACAGGAACTCCACGGGATAGAGTAGTTTTGCGAAGGTTGAAATAGAGTAGTTTTGCCAAGGTTGAATGGAAGCGTATAGGCGATGGCGATAGGGTGCAAATGCTACAGGAATATTTAGTGAGCACAGCGCCACAACATTTGCAGGCAGGCAGGCATTCAAGTTCATTTCTAAACTAAGATTGACATGAGAAACAAGAACTTAGGAGATCAGTTCACTGGCAATAATGTGAACCTCACACACATTTGCTATTTGTGGCGAGTACAGAAAAAAAATGTGATAGAGCTGAACTAACTCATCGATAACAGCTTGAACAGAGCCCGAGCCACAAAGCTCCAGACACTCTGACGAACCAAACTGCGAGTCGCGTCTACATCACTAGCGTAATCCAAACGCGGGACCCCGAATCTACCGGAATTACGCGGCCGCGTGAAGCAACCATACTACCGCGATCGAACAACAGCAAATCGGTGGGGCGCGTCCAGCGAAGCGAGCCCGCGCGGCTCAGATCCGAACCTGCACCAGCTGAATCGGGCCGGCCGGGTGAAGGAACATGGGAGCTCACCTGGGCGGGCGGATGATGAAATTCACCAGCTGGTCCATCGGGCGAGAGGGAGGGACGACGGCGACGGCGACGGCGACGAATCTCCTAGCGGCGGCGAGGGAGAGGGAGATTGGGGATTGGGTGCAGGAAGCAGAGCAGGCAGCTGCTCCAACCCTCTCGCTCGCTGGCCTTCCTTCCCTCCGTCTCTCTCCCACCTTCTCTCTCCCCTCCGTCTCTTTTTAATTGATGGTAATTCGTTGGGTGCCTTGCGCAGTTGCCTTCCCCTATTCCGGCCTCGGCAGACGACAACGAGGCCGAAGAACGGATGGTGGTTTTCCAGTTTAGACCCTCTGTTCTTCTATTTTGTATCGGATGTCCCCAAAAAATCCTATGGGATCAATCTACGAATAAAACAATCACCATAGAAAAAATTCCAAAAGATTTGAATCTTACAAATCAAACAATCGCCATGGTAAAATTTCCTAAGAATTTAAATCCTACAAAAGTCTTATGTACATACTTTGAATCAAAGAGGCCCCAAAAAAGGAAATAATCCGATCTGCTCGTGTCAATCTCTATGTAGTGTATGATCCACTATGCGTAATCACACGACATTTTTGTGGTGATTTGCAATGGCGCCACGATCGGCGGTGGCAGCCTTTGGGTCCTGTGCTCGGTCGAAGTATGTTCACCGTATCTCTGCTTACATTTTATGGGAAGTCAAAAATTGTGAACAAAAGGTTGAGAGCTCGGCCGGTATCCTTATTTTATTTCATTAGACAGAAGTAAAATGAAAAGACACTTTTCATTTAGTAGAAATGAAATGACGGGTTAGGAATTGTCTTAACATAGCAAGACATTTGCTATAATTCCAAATGAAGTGATGTTTTTAATTCTATGACAGTAAAACACGTTGGGTATGGAATCCTAATTGAATTACATGATTTTGAGAAAAAAGGTCCGGTTGAATGAATCCAAACTCGAAAAATACTCTGAACCAAAAAAGTTTGCATATAATAGCTAGTTCATTAAAAATGTCGCATAATTTTTGTTTTGAAGCTATATTTCTAAAATTTACATTTAAATTAATACATTGAATGTGGGCAACAAGGTATGATACACCATAAATTTATTGGGTCGGTGTTCCTTTATTAGTTTACGCGTGTTCGTGTGGCATGAAGTGTTGTTAGTAGCCTACTAGGTCATATGTATTTTATAATTTGAACTCCTGCTCTATACTGGAAAGATCAAGATCTTTATTGAATCAAATAGGGTCTACATAGGCATCAAATGCATGACAAAAAGGAGGGCCTGAATGATTTGGTCGATAATTACCCACTCATGACTAGTTAACAAATGAGCTACCCTATTCTGATCTCTGGAACAATGAGTGATCTCGGTAAGTGGCTAGTTCACAAATTCACTCGGTGAGAATATCAAATCAGGATCTATATAGAGCAGTCTCGTCCATGACCAATGAAATAGCTGAAGCTCTCGCTTTGTTCTGATAAAGAGTAAGGTATCCATTCTTTTTATCTTAGATCTCACATCGTATCCAAAATCAAATGCAATTGTCCAATCAACGTGAAGCCGCGCCAAAGCTGCGATATTTCTTTCCATTCTCATCCAACGGTATTTACGTTGCTCCCAGCTTGTCTTCCATGATTGGACAACATTGCAACTGACTTGCTTGAACAGATGAAGTTGCTAATTAACAAAAGAAAGAGGACATGATCTTCCATTTTGCGCAGCCCCGACGCGGTTTATAACGCTGCGGGGAACCTGAGCATTTGTTTTCCATGTAAAGGGGGACTTTGTTGATTTAAGATATAATAATCACAGCCTAATTTGACGAGTGCATCAATGCAAGTTGGAGTGTAGAAATTAATAGTTGGGTCATAGACTACCAAACTGATTAAGCGAACACATTTGTAATCCTAATCCGTGCACTTGTGTAGTTGTGTACATACTGTACAAATGTTTTTTTTTTCTCGAGAAATTGATCCAACACACACGCCCAGTATTTTCCCTACAGTGCACGTAAACGCAAGACCAAAACCTTTCTTTAATCCCCTATACTCCACTCATCTGACAACGACAACAACCAGGTTTGCAGGTTGCACAGCACAGTTACTCCAAACGGCTCAACAGTACTCCAGTCCAGAACTGACGATGCAAAGTGCAATTACAAAGCATCCCGGGGGTGCATGTGAGGAAAATGGGAGGTGGGGCACGTGCGGGGACATGATTGCCTCGTCGGGGTTGGGGCCAAAGCTATCGTGCAAGTGCACAACGAAGGGGGCAGTAGGTCCCAGCGCCATCGACAGAGGAACCCCTGGGCGGCGACGAGGCGGGCCGCGCTTCCGCTAGGTGGGCCCGCGGGGTAAGAGATAGAGAGCGGGCCTTGATTGGACTGGGGCTTTGTCTGCGCTTTGACCGGCTGCACGGCTGGCACTGACATGGCTCACTGCGCTTTGACCGAAGGTATTGACTCCTCGTTTTCTGAATCTTCTTTTTTTGGCCCTAGCGCCTGGGTGTATCCTACTGGTACGGCGGTGTCCTGTCCAACGCCACAAACAGCGGTGAAAAGGTAATCCAGCTCACGTGCTTCTATATTCCTCCAATGATCTCGTGGCCACGGGAAGCCCAAGTGCCAGCGGGAAACTTCCCGCCGCCAGCCAGATGGCCTCCCTCGACCACGCCGCTGCCCAGCGAGCTCCTCCGCCTCCCCTGGTCCACCCCGTGACCTCCGCAACTCACCGAGCACGCAGACCCTCTTCCCCACACTGAAACGAGAGGATGCAACACTGAGAGTTGGTAACATTCGTCTCTTGCAGCTCCCAGACCGAGCCTTGCCGCCGCCGACCTCACCGCGTCGGCGTCTCCGCAAGCGTTGCCGTGAGCAGCAAGACGCTCGGTTCCAGGGGACAGCAGCACGACCGCGGCCCTCCGGGCCCAGATCGGGCCCACAGTGGCCCCCGCCGCAGGGAGCTTCTGCCTTCGGGCCGCTGCCTCGACTGCCCGCTCCACGCTCGGCCTTCTCCCTGCCACCTCCACCTCAACGACCTCCGTGCCACACGCTGAGGTCCCGGGCAGCCACACCGGAAATCCGCCTCTCTGATCCTCCACTCCCCACACGCGACGACCTCTATCAGCGAGAGCTACTCCTCCCCGCTACCTTTGGCAACGGGCCTGCCGCCACCGCGGCACAGGCGGGTGGCAGCGGTGGCGAGGGACACCGAAGGTTGAGGTGCTGGCGGCGCGGCGCTATAGTTTGCTCCCGCGTCGCCTGGGGCGCGACGTGAGAGCCACTCGTTGTTTGATGTTTTCCATTTACCCTTCCTCCCTCCCTTCCTCCAATGATCTTGTGGCCGCAAGAAGCCCAAGTGCCAGCGGGAAACTTCCCGCCGCCAGCCACATACTCTCCCGCGACCAGCGCCGCTGCCCTAGCGAGCTCCTCCACCTCCCCTATTCCACCACGTGACCTCCGCAGCTCGCCACGTCACACCGGCGAGCTCGCTCACCTCCGCAGCTTCCGACTATGATTGTCGCCACAGCCGATTCCGGCTAGCTCCGACGCCTTCCCACGCTGCAGCTCACCCGCTGGCTTCCCCTCGGCCTCTCCTACCGATTCCCCTCCATCGTCGGCCATATCCGCCGCTCGGCAAGCTCCTCCATCTACGCTTCACAACCTAAAAATGTGCCAAATTGGCGACACATGTTTGTGTTTGGCCGCATTCACCGGCTCCCCTTGGGCCCCTCCATCAAGTTTGGTCGTTCCTCGTCCCTTGCCGTCTTTCCTCGGCCTCCAGCGACCTCCGCCGGCCAAAATCATGCTCGGCGCCCAGCGACCGTCAGATGCGCCTCCCTCTCTACCTACCATCGGATCTCATGTGGTGCCCTATTTTACATCATCTGAAATTTTGTTGCGGCCCTATTTTCCATCATCTGGAATGAGTGCTCTATATTTTATGCCATAAAACCCCAAAAGTGGTGCCCTAAAACTGTTTTCTGGTGTCTTATTTTACATCATCCGTTGGAGATGCTCTTAGACGTTATCATTTTCAGAGGCTGTAACAGAAACGTCTGAGGATGAACTAACGGCGACGTTGGCTTCTCTGTTATTACAAATAGTACTCTATAATAGAAGACAAAGTGGCTTTTGCCACCCTCGGTAGAAAGGTGATATTTCGTGGCTAACAGAGACCCCGAATGGAGTGACGGTAACGACGTTAACACTGACGTCATCTCGTTATGTGACGTGACATCACCGAAACGAAAATAGGTGATGTGGCAGTTATGAAGATTTGGTAGACCCGCCCATCAGTAAGCCCACTAAGATTAAAAGGCCGACCCATTAAGATTCACATGCCGGCCAATTAGCGTTTTGCCGTTAGGCCCATTAAGTTTAGTCGTTTGGCCCATTAAGATTAGTCAGACCGACATTTAGTTAGACCGGTCCATTAGTAGTATGTAGTGCAACCCATTAGGATTAGTCAAGCCAGCCCATTAAGATTAGATAGGCTGGCCCATCGGTTTAGGTAGGCCGACCACTAGGGTTAGGCAGGCCGACACATTAATATGGCAGGTGGGCTGATGGTGGCCAGTTTGACCCATTTTTGTTCATATATTTATTGGGCTTGTTTCCGTCCTACATAGGCCCATTTAGGAAACCCATTAGACGACAAACTTATTATCGAATTTTATTGGTGGCTCAAAAATATACGGCAGGTGTTGGTGTTGACACTGATTTTGTCTTCAGATATAAAGGAAATTCAAAATATGACAAATGATTAAATAATGAGTGAAATCGTAGAAAACTGGATTTGTCTCATGATAAAAAGGGATAAATTGTTCGACACATAAATCATCGACAGTAATTAATACCTTCATGAAAAATAAAACCATCGATAGATATGTCATTGGTGACCCTCAATTTTCATAAAATATAATCAACACATGAAAAATTCAATCGGCAAATAAATATCGGCCAGTGGGTTTAAACACTCACCATCGACGACATTAAATTAATAAAATATTCGACCGCGGGACAAAATGTCGGGTGGTTCCGACTACCTATAAAATACGGTCATATTATACTAAATGGATCACAAAACATGTGAAAAATATTTTGAAAAGCTTATTGCGTGGCTACATATACGGCTACGTCGTGGGGGCATGTATGGATTATATGGGGAGATTAACAACTAATGATGGATTAATCACCCAGCCCACTACCCAAATGCATGCAGTTCTATATCAAAGCCTCCATGCTTGTGCAAAGAACTAAAGCCCAACCTAATTAGTTAATTAGCAGGGATTAGTGGGCAAAGCCCACGCAATAACCAGCCCATGTCACCAAGCGAAGACATGCATGGCTGCAGGCCTACATGCATCGGCCATGCACGCTGATTAATCTTGCCGCGAATACAGAAAACTACATGGTCAAGTTTCCTCGATGCTCACGTCCCGCACGATCAGAAGAACGTGGCCATGCTCCCACGATCTCCTGCACGGCGTAGCGCCTCTGTGCTCCCCTCCATAAATACTGAGTGAGACATAGCGGCAAAGTTGGCCGGAGAATCCCACCGCTTCAGTCCATCGCTGCTGCCCAGAAATCGCTAATCATCAATCCTCTCCAGTCCATCGCGCACTCATACGCCACCGTCGCCGCTCGTCGTCGCGCCGCCGGCCGCTCGTCGTCAGCGTCGCTCGCCGTCAGCTGTTCAACATTCACGCTATCATACGCGTTGGTTGTTTAGCATCTGCCGGCCGGCCGTTCGACACCTACGAGTGCCGATCGTTCGCTCGCATGCCGTTCCATCTCGGTTTGTGCTGCCTCGGTTTGCCAGGTGAGAAAAGGAGGCCAAAGCTATACTATTTCTCCTTCATCATTGATTATGCCGTCACAATGATCGATTAGCATGCTCAAACCAATTTGTTTCTTGTTTGGTCTGCATGGTGACTCCGGTTCCATGATGATACAAATTGAGGATACAAATATAAATCAAACTAATTAATTTGCTCCTTGTTTGGTCTGCATGGTGACTCCGGTCCCGTGATGATACAAATTAAGGATAAACATAAAGATCAAACCTCATATTGTTTAGGTCTCATAAATCCTACCTGATAGAAATTAGGATATACTTTGCGCCATATTGCGTTCATGCCATGTTCAAATAAAACTTGTTCCTTGTTTGGTCTGCATGGTGACTCCGGTCCCATGATGATACAAATTAAGGATAAAAAATATAGATCAAACCCTATATTGTTTGTGCCTCACAAAATCCTAGCTTATAGAAATTAGGATATACTTTGCGCCATATTGCGTTCATGCCATGTCCAATTAAAACTTGTTCCTTGTTTGGTCTGCATGGTGACTCCGGTCCCATGATGATACAATCAAGGATATGATTAAATTTGAAACGAAGTTATCGTCGTTTTGGTCTCATATGCCACCATAAATTAAGTCATGCTTGATAAATCTAGTTCATATTCTAGTTCCCTAGATGCATGAGCTCCCGGAGCATTATTTGGTGCCAACCTATAAACATGAAGTGATTAAATAAAATAATATACGCACATGTCTAGCTAATAATCTTGATAGATCTAGGCCTACTGTACGCTAAAGCATCCACTAGTTCCGAGTAGTACATACACCCCGGGGCTAATAATCTGATTGATCTAAACTTAGTGCATGCTCGGCCATATATGCTTAGAGTGTCCACTGACATAGAGTAGTAGTATGTTGTTCAAGCAGAGCAAAGTCTGCACCTTATTTACGTTGATTAATGAACTGGTTTAATCTGAAAGTCAATCAACTATTAGCTAACCATGCTGCATACTACCGCATTGGCCTACCTCATCAAAATAGATTATGCATTCCCATATATGGATGTACGTATCGGCCATATAAACTGCACATACTCTGTTGCATATGACTAGTACACCATGTTGTCAGTACTAAATAAATATGATGATCAAATACACATGCATGATAATACTCTGCACTGTTTAGTCTCATATAGCTAAACTAAGTTGAATTTGCATCCTGCCCATGAAATATAGAAATTGATATATACTCTTGCTCGATGCCGTTATGACACGGATGAAGTAAAACTGCATCAAATATGCTTATATAATCATGTCGCTAGTTTCTCATATAAAACTAGTGTACTAATATAGGTGTTGAAATCACATTACACCATTAAATTACATGCGATTATGATCATGCATGTCTTGCACTCCATATAGGTGTAGGCGTATATAAAATTAAACATGAGTCAAAATATATAATCACCATGGACTCTCATGTCATAAGAAAATCTCCCATATAGATAAAAACTGAACCACGCATTCCGTTCATATAATTGAATGCATCCACTAAATTAAATGATAAATAGGATCATGTCCTATGTCTCCTGCACTAAATATAACATAGTGCATCCCATCACCATATTCTCATATAGTTTGCCCCAATGGTGGCTCAACAAATTGATATGTGCATGCGCATAGAAATCACATGCATGATAAACTTGGCTCATGAAACGAGCTATGCATATGCTGCACACATGCTTGTTAAACCAGCAGGTTGACCATTAAAAATATACACTACGTATCACAGAAACTCAAATGGTTAATGGGCTAGGTGAAATAACTCAGGCATGTACGTGCTATATATAATCAAGACATGGTCATATCATGCATATTATGCTACTCATACGCTAGCATAGATATACTTCATGGCTCCCCGAATACACCGACGTCGACGACAACGAGGAGGACTTTAGTTTCTACATTTTGTAGTTTTCTTTTCTACACTTTGTAGTACTCATATGTTGTAATCCTTTATATTAGAAAGTTGGAATTCTTAATCAGGGGTTTTCTCTCCGGAGATGTAATTAACAGATCTTTTATATATATGTAAGAGTTCTGGAAATAAAGTACCTGCAATCTTTGATATATTTACTCATTTATGCATTTACGCATTTAAATTATACTATCTGTCTCTATGACGTGGACGCGTACGTATTATTTTGCGATCGCCCCATTTTCCCGTCATCAGATTCTGGCACGCCCGGTGGGACATATTTCTCCCTCATCTCTGAAATTCCAACATAACATACAACATATGAATTCTCAAAATATTTATTCCAAATACATCAAATTGCGGAGGACTAATATATGGTTCCTCCAGTTTCGATGGTACGGAAAATCAAGTCCAACAATATGTGATTCTGAGCATCGGATCCCTTTGGTTTGATGTGCCAATCGATCCTCTTATGACATTACTAAGACAAAGTTAACTAAGCAAGACAAAAAAAAAGGGTCTTTTCTGCCGTGTCTTTTTAAAGCCAGCAGAGTAGAATATAACATCTGCTATAAAAAAAAGTCATCGTCACAAGGTGATGAGACCCCTACCAACAGCCCAAGAACAAGGGAATACTAGCGGAGTTCAACAAACATGGGTTTCCGCCACATATTTCCAAGGGAAAATAAAAGATAGTGCATAAACACCACTGCATGTAACCTAAAAAAAAAAAGGTCAAGTGGTGCCCATATTGCTATATAGATCGGAATCAATAGGAACACCTAAGAGTGGTCCGAATAAATTCCAAGTTGATGCTCGAGTGTTTGCTCCTTCAGTGGACCATAAATCTAGTGAAGGATGCTCAGAAAAATGTACGTGAGCTCCCATGACAATGGAACTGGTCATGTGGACTCAACAGTGGCACTATCAAATTCCATATCATCATAGACGCCTAGTGTACAAGAATCCTTTGAGGGTTCATATGATCCAGTGCAACATCAGCATTGCCGAAAACTCTTTGTATCAACCATTGCCGTGTTATAGTCGGCAAGGTCCGTATCCACTTCTCCAAGAATATGGAAAACAACTTCTTGGATCGCCGTTTCCGTATCAGCAAAGGTGGCCATGATCCACATAACAGTGACTAGCAACCCTTGAATGCTTGTTGCTTTTGTCAGGTTCATTTAAAAAAAACTAAACTATGCCAAGCATCGTGTCATGAGCCTTAACCGTGATTATGTTAGAATATATTTACAAAACAAAAAAAAACGGCAAAAGCCACTTGAGAAGAGGCTGCTCTCTCAACCAAGAGCCCCAACGTTCTGTTGCTTTATAGCTTTGCCTGGGAAATATTTGCCTAGAGTATCAGCCATATCACGCTCATGCCAATGGATTTCCCTGCACTCATCCGTTGGTTCCTCGCCAATAATAAAATCCAATTTGCGAGAGCTGCAACCTGAATTATGAGGAGGTAAAAATATGCATGCCTGGCCGGATGCATGTGTGATCTTCGAAGTGTCCAGGCGGCATTCCAATGTCACTTGTTATCTTAAGTCCCATTTAAATATCCGGACCTGAGTTCAATATTAAAAAAAACGGGTTGCAGACATGTGATATCTCCACCCGTTCATCACTATGTGGTGGTAGGGGGCTGCTTGCAGATTTCATGAGGGAGATCATGCAAAGCATATTTATATGGTATTGAAATGCCTGATGCAACATTACTTAAAAATAAACTCAATGAAATGTGCATTGTCGTTTCAACTGAAATGCGTTTTTTCAGTTCATAGTTACAAGCCATGGGTACCCCGTCCTTGGTTTTAAAATTGGAAGTACTTTGCACACACGCGACATTCCATGTAATTGACGCAACTACATCATACAATGCTTTGGTCGGTCGACCATGGTTGCATGAAAATCAAGTTATGCCCACTCCATCAATGCATCAAATATGTGGAGCAGACGAGCAGTCCAAAGCTGCAAGACTATAAACTGCCAGCCGCATGTAAAAAAAATTACTGAATGAATATTACTCCATTGCTACAAGAGTCTAAACTGTAAGCCTCGTATATGTGAAACTATGAAAAAAAAATGAAATTACTCCACAGCTACAAGAGTATAAACTGTCAGCCCATATAGATTAAAGAAAATTGAAATCACTCCAAGGCTATACGAGTATAAACTGTCAGCCTCATGTTAAACAAATTAGAAAAGAATGAAACCACTCCAAAGTCTTACGAGTATAAACTGTTGATATCATGCATATTAATCACTCCAAATCTGCAAGAGTATAAACTGCTAGCCTCATGCAAAAGAAACTAGTGAGTGAAACTACTCCAATGTCGCATGAGTATAAATTATTGGCATCATATAAGCACATCATCCAAAATGTGATCCTGATGTTGAAGAAGCTTAATTTGCTAAGCACTGCAAGGCTACGAGAGTATAAATTGTCAGCCTCGTGTAAAAGAAAAATTACTCCTAGCACTCACGAGTATAAACTGATTGCGCCATAAAAAAAAACAGTAAATGAAATATTACTCCTAGCACTCACGAGTATAAACTGATTGCGCCATATAAAAAACAGTAAATGAAATATTACTCCTAGCACTCACGAGTATAAACTGGCTGCGCCATATCAAACAAGCAGTAAATGGAATATTACTCCAACCACACAAGAGTATAAACTGAATGACATCAATCAACCAAAAAGATAATTAAAAAATAATACTCCAATGCTATACGAGTATAAACTACTAGCACCATCTAATGAAATTATGGTAACACTCCAAAATCTTACGAGTATAAACTGTTGATATAACGCATATGATATATGTGAGATCTATACTCCAAAGTCTTTAAGAGTATAAACTGTTGACGTAATACATACTCCAAGGCTATACGAGTATAAACTGTCAGCCTATATGTGAAACAAATTAAAAAAAGAATGAAACCACTCCAAATTCTTACGAGTATAAACTGTTGACTTCATGAAATAAATACCCCAAGACGCAAGAGTATAAACTGCTAGCCTTATGGAAAATAAATTAATAAGTGAAACTACTCTAACGTGGCAGGAGTAAAAAAACTGTTAGCTGCATGTAAACAAATCGTTGTTCCAGATCCCTGGTCTGCTCCTACATATCTCTGATATCAAGATTTTCTAACCTCATATAAAACATTCTAGAGGTTGCAATATCGCCAAATACAAAAGGGCTAAAAACCCTTTAACCGTTGGCCTCGTAAAAAACAGCAGCACCTCATGAATATAAATTAAGGTAATGCGTATAAGCAGTTACTCTAAATATTCGTGAGTATTAAATCACTCCAAAATCTTATGAGTATAAACTATGATAACATGTATAAGAAATGAATGTAACGCTGCATACTTATAAAGACTTAGCCTTGTGAAAAAAATAAATGAAATAACTCTAGTGTCTTCCAAGTATAAGAAGTGATATTGTGTGTACAAACATAATTCACTAACATGGTAATTCTAAGGCTGCAAAATAAATAAATAAACTTTGATGCCATAAGAGAGTTTGACCCAGAAGATAAAAAAAAAAGTTGCCAATCATAATGCTCCAATGCTATATGAGCCTAAACTTTTAGCAAAAGAAATTAAAATATGCTCCAATGCTATACGAGCCTAAACTATTAGCAAAAGAAACTAAATATGCTCCAATGCTATATGAGCCTAAACTATTAGCAAAAGAAACTAAATATGCTCCAATGCTACATGAGCCTAAACTATTAGCAAAAGAAATTAAAATATGCTCCAATGCTATATGAGTCTAAACTATTAGCAAAACAAATTATAATTTGCTCCAATTGCTTCATGAGCTGAAACTGTAAGCTAAAAAAAAATTCTTCAATGAAAATGAGGGAATAAAATGCTCCAATTGCTTCATGTGCTGAAATAGTAAGCTAAAAAAAATCTTCAATGAAAATGAGGGATTAAAATACTCCAATAACTTACGAGTCTAAACTGTGACATTAAAATATATTACTCCATATCCTCATGAGTATAAACTGAGGCACCCAAAATATATTACTCCAATAACTTACGAGTCTAAACTGTGACATTAAAATATATTACTCCATACCCTCATGAGTATAAACTGGGGCACCCAAAATATATTACTCCAATAACTTACGAGTCTAAACTGTGACATTAAAAATATATTACTCCATACCCTCATGAGTATAAACTGGGGCACCCAAAATATATTACTCCAATAACTTACGAGTCTAAACTGTGACATTAAAAATAAATTACTCCATACCCTCATGAGTATAAACTAAGGCATCAAAATATATTACTCCAATAACTTACGAGTCTAAACTGTGTCATCAAAATATAAAACTCCATACCCGCATGAGTACAAACTTGGGCACCCAAAATATATTACTCCAATAACTTACGAGTCTAAACTGTGTCATAAAAAATATACTACTCCGTACCCTCATGAGTATAAACTGGGGCACTAAATAAAAGTAATACTCCAATAACTTATGAGTCTAAACTGTGTCATCAAAAAAAATTCACTCCGTCATAAATAAATTTACCTTGATAAGCATAAAACATAGGGAGTAGAAAATGTGCGCACTCTAACTTTATAGCCCAAGGCATAAATATCACAATGAATTTAGAAATAAATGTTTCATACTACAAAAAATAAAGTGGATGCTCAAGTAAATGCATCGCACAATCAAGCTCCAATATTATTAAGAGCGCAAAAAAAATCAAGATGCGCAAACAATTTGCGTGATGCATATAGATGCTTGGGTAAAACATGCGAAACTCACCAGGAAAGAGATGACGATATGATCTCTACTTTGTGAGATTGCCAAACCGTACCGAAGCACTGACACCTCCTACGCCAAAGGAAAGAAGGAGATCGGGTCAAATAATCATCACAACAAAGATCTAGATGGAAGAAAATAAACCATCTAATGGCATACGTGCTCAATGGCCAAGGGATGCAAACAGCAAACTCGGTCGAGGGGTCAA
This sequence comes from Poa pratensis, assembly GCA_947311845.1. NCBI lineage: Eukaryota > Viridiplantae > Streptophyta > Magnoliopsida > Poales > Poaceae > Poa > Poa pratensis. The sequence goes on from CAMZMU010000073.1 coordinate 39,019,124, forward strand.
GCTCTTCATTGGAGTACGTCCAGGAAGTTGAGAAAAGAAAGAGTAAACCATGCCTAACATACGAAAGGAAAGGATGGGATAAGATATATCTGTTAGCTGCGCCGTGAGATCCTGCTGACGGCCACATTAGCTCATTGACAGATTTTTGGGGAGCTCGGTTAATATCCAAGCCGAAGGCTCCGCTCATCAGCCTTTAAATTTGACGGCTGGGTAATACTCCAGTTATATATATAAAAAGAAATCTAGCCCTTATCCCAAACGACATGGATACTTAAAAAAAATGCACATGTATGTATAGGTTTCGAGATCTAAATCCGAATTAAAATATAATTCGCATTTAGACCTCGAGGGGCATCTGTTGACACTGATTTTGTCTTCAGATATAAAGGAAATTCAAAATATGACAAATGATTAAATAATGAGTGAAATCGTAGAAAACTGGATTTGTCTCATGATAAAAAGGGATAAATTGTTCGACACATAAATCATCGACAGTAATTAATACCTTCATGAAAAATAAAACCATCGATAGATATGTCATTGGTGACCCTCAATTTTCATAAAATATAATCAACACATGAAAAATTCAATCGGCAAATAAATATCGGCCAGTGGGTTTAAACACTCACCATCGACGACATTAAATTAATAAAATATTCGACCGCGGGACAAAATGTCGGGTGGTTCCGACTACCCTATAAAATACGGTCATATTATACTAAATGGATCACAAAACATGTGAAAAATATTTTGAAAAGCTTATTGCGTGGCTACATATACGGCTACGTCGTGGGGCATGTATGGATTATATGGGGAGATTAACAACTAATGATGGATTAATCACCCAGCCCACTACCCAAATGCATGCAGTTCTATATCAAAGCCTCCATGCTTGTGCAAAGAACTAAAGCCCAACCTAATTAGTTAATTAGCAGGGATTAGTGGGCAAAGCCCACGCAATAACCAGCCCATGTCACCAAGCGAAGACATGCATGGCTGCAGGCCTACATGCATCGGCCATGCACGCTGATTAATCTTGCCGCGAATACAGAAAACTACATGGTCAAGTTTCCTCGATGCTCACGTCCCGCACGATCAGAAGAACGTGGCCATGCTCCCACGATCTCCTGCACGGCGTAGCGCCTCTGTGCTCCCCTCCATAAATACTGAGTGAGACATAGCGGCAAAGTTGGCCGGAGAATCCCACCGCTTCAGTCCATCGCTGCTGCCCAGAAATCGCTAATCATCAATCCTCTCCAGTCCATCGCGCACTCATACGCCACCGTCGCCGCTCGTCGTCGCGCCGCCGGCCGCTCGTCGTCAGCGTCGCTCGCCGTCAGCTGTTCAACATTCACGCTATCATACGCGTTGGTTGTTTAGCATCTGCCGGCCGGCCGTTCGACACCTACGAGTGCCGATCGTTCGCTCGCATGCCGTTCCATCTCGGTTTGTGCTGCCTCGGTTTGCCAGGTGAGAAAAGGAGGCCAAAGCTATACTATTTCTCCTTCATCATTGATTATGCCGTCACAATGATCGATTAGCATGCTCAAACCAATTTGTTTCTTGTTTGGTCTGCATGGTGACTCCGGTTCCATGATGATACAAATTGAGGATACAAATATAAATCAAACTAATTAATTTGCTCCTTGTTTGGTCTGCATGGTGACTCCGGTCCCGTGATGATACAAATTAAGGATAAACATAAAGATCAAACCTCATATTGTTTAGGTCTCATAAATCCTACCTGATAGAAATTAGGATATACTTTGCGCCATATTGCGTTCATGCCATGTTCAAATAAAACTTGTTCCTTGTTTGGTCTGCATGGTGACTCCGGTCCCATGATGATACAAATTAAGGATAAAAAATATAGATCAAACCCTATATTGTTTGTGCCTCACAAAATCCTAGCTTATAGAAATTAGGATATACTTTGCGCCATATTGCGTTCATGCCATGTCCAATTAAAACTTGTTCCTTGTTTGGTCTGCATGGTGACTCCGGTCCCATGATGATACAATCAAGGATATGATTAAATTTGAAACGAAGTTATCGTCGTTTTGGTCTCATATGCCACCATAAATTAAGTCATGCTTGATAAATCTAGTTCATATTCTAGTTCCCTAGATGCATGAGCTCCCGGAGCATTATTTGGTGCCAACCTATAAACATGAAGTGATTAAATAAAATAATATACGCACATGTCTAGCTAATAATCTTGATAGATCTAGGCCTACTGTACGCTAAAGCATCCACTAGTTCCGAGTAGTACATACACCCCGGGGCTAATAATCTGATTGATCTAAACTTAGTGCATGCTCGGCCATATATGCTTAGAGTGTCCACTGACATAGAGTAGTAGTATGTTGTTCAAGCAGAGCAAAGTCTGCACCTTATTTACGTTGATTAATGAACTGGTTTAATCTGAAAGTCAATCAACTATTAGCTAACCATGCTGCATACTACCGCATTGGCCTACCTCATCAAAATAGATTATGCATTCCCATATATGGATGTACGTATCGGCCATATAAACTGCACATACTCTGTTGCATATGACTAGTACACCATGTTGTCAGTACTAAATAAATATGATGATCAAATACACATGCATGATAATACTCTGCACTGTTTAGTCTCATATAGCTAAACTAAGTTGAATTTGCATCCTGCCCATGAAATATAGAAATTGATATATACTCTTGCTCGATGCCGTTATGACACGGATGAAGTAAAACTGCATCAAATATGCTTATATAATCATGTCGCTAGTTTCTCATATAAAACTAGTGTACTAATATAGGTGTTGAAATCACATTACACCATTAAATTACATGCGATTATGATCATGCATGTCTTGCACTCCATATAGGTGTAGGCGTATATAAAATTAAACATGAGTCAAAATATATAATCACCATGGACTCTCATGTCATAAGAAAATCTCCCATATAGATAAAAACTGAACCACGCATTCCGTTCATATAATTGAATGCATCCACTAAATTAAATGATAAATAGGATCATGTCCTATGTCTCCTGCACTAAATATAACATAGTGCATCCCATCACCATATTCTCATATAGTTTGCCCCAATGGTGGCTCAACAAATTGATATGTGCATGCGCATAGAAATCACATGCATGATAAACTTGGCTCATGAAACGAGCTATGCATATGCTGCACACATGCTTGTTAAACCAGCAGGTTGACCATTAAAAATATACACTACGTATCACAGAAACTCAAATGGTTAATGGGCTAGGTGAAATAACTCAGGCATGTACGTGCTATATATAATCAAGACATGGTCATATCATGCATATTATGCTACTCATACGCTAGCATAGATATACTTCATGGCTCCCCGAATACACCGACGTCGACGACAACGAGGAGGACTTTAGTTTCTACATTTTGTAGTTTTCTTTTCTACACTTTGTAGTACTCATATGTTGTAATCCTTTATATTAGAAAGTTGGAATTCTTAATCAGGGGTTTTCTCTCCGGAGATGTAATTAACAGATCTTTTATATATATGTAAGAGTTCTGGAAATAAAGTACCTGCAATCTTTGATATATTTACTCATTTATGCATTTACGCATTTAAATTATACTATCTGTCTCTATGACGTGGACGCGTACGTATTATTTTGCGATCGCCCATTTTCCCGTCATCAGTTGGGATATACGGAACTGGTATCCTACGGAGTGGACTTATTTCGGCTTGAGTATAGTAATACCAAAGAAGACATATATGCCTAAATTTCTGGACACACTTTGCCTTGGCAACATGTACTGATGGCAGGTGAGGTAGCTATAGCAGCTCACATATATTATGGACCCATCCATATATAAACATACAATAAGCAAACTGTTTTCTCCAAATGGTGATAAAATATCAAGGTCACCGAGCTTATTATAACTTCTTCTTCCATGTGGTTCTGCCCCTCACAATCTCCTCATACCCGTCACCTGCTTTCAGTTGCAGAAGGTGTGTGTACTTTGTTGGCCATTGCTGCAGTGCACCAGCCAAGCTGTGGTGACCATTGATGATTTCTGGCAAGAGTAAGGGTCCTCTCACCATGTTAACGTTTTCACCGGTCGAAACTGAGTCCTCGTCTGGCTGGCAAATAGATTGCACAACATCTGAGCTCCCACATTCCTTCCTGTACTCCAGGATGATACTGTGAAGCTGATGGTGCCGCAGGAACTGATCGGGAATAGTCTGTGCATGATCAACAAAATTATTACAATTTGTACGTAAAGTAGGACTATTTTGTGTGTGTGCTGAATTATTGTTTACTTTTTTTGAAGAATAGAACTTTAGTTTTGTTTTATCATGTTCAAATTATAGCAATGAATAAATAGGTTATGCTCCCGCAGGTAAAAAGTTGGGCGATGTAATACCTCGAGCATCCAGCGTACGTATTTGACGTTATTGACGTGTTGGTTCATATCCAAATCACTCCTCTTCGGCTAAAAATTCCAAAGTCGTCACAAATATGAGAAACAAGGGAATGAATTAGAACAACTTCAGAGAGAACAATCCCCAGATAAATACTCTATGCATTAAAAAGGAACTGAAGTCCCTACGAACGGTCAGACAACTCAACCAAATAAATAAATAACAAACTTTTATGCAGAAAAGTAGTAATGAATAATAATGAAGCTAACCTTCAAATTAGATTCGACGTGTTTGGCTTTGCTGTCGAGCTTGATGATCTTCTCGGCCGCCTCGTCCTGGACCGCGTGCCGGTCGATGAACCACGGCGAGATCTCAGCTCTGACCTCCTCGGGCATCTTGGACAGCCTCCTCGTGTTCTTGTTCATCATCACCCAGGTGCTGGTTGCTCGGACGAAGACATTTCCGGAGCCGCGGCCACGGATGAGCCAGTCTCGCCGCATGCCGTTCTTCCCCGACGAGCCAACCCACGTGTCAATCTCCAGCACCTCTCCCCTGCAGCACAGGAATGTAAAAGCAAGGTGGTAAGGTGAGGACCGAGCAATCTCTTATGTCAAATAAATTGTATTCTGATCAACCAGTGCGTCTAGTTAACCAGTTATATACCATATGGGGTAGTGGTCGACTTGGACGTGCATCCTGGATACGACCCAGATCAGGTTGTTCTTGATCATGCCGTGAGTCGCGCCGAAGCCATCACCAAGGAGACCCGACATCCAAACGTGGTTCAGTGCTGTCTCCTGCTCGCATCATGCACGCAAATATGTCACAACGTCAGAAATAATGAGTGGAGAGCCTTCCGCCAGTGTGCCTCAGAATGGTTACTGAAATTTTTGAGGATTTTTCCATCGCGCATGCACTAGAAAAAGAAAAGGAGAGAATAGAGAGGATGGGAAAAAGGTTTGGTATGACTGTTGTATTACTTCTTTTGCTGTGTATAATTTTTGTGATGTACTACGTTTACGTTGTTCGTGAGTCAGTAGCCACGGCAGAAGGAGCTTATAAGTTATAACAAGATAATAGTATTACCTGGAGAAGATTAAGTAGAGTCTCGAGTGTCGCCGTTTTGTCGGGGCCAACCTCGTACGAGCGCACCACCACCGTCTGCTGGTACCGCACCCCGCCCTCCACGATCTGCGCCTGCCTGAAGTGGTCCTCTTCCTGCTTCTCCGTCGGGATGTTCTGCCGGCTGCGCTCCTCGCCGTCTGTCGTCAGCAGAGGTGCCGGCGCCAGCAAAGGGGCGCTGAGCTCTGCCAGCGACCTATTAATGGACGTCTCCAGTGCCGATCCCACCTGTAGCGGAGTCCGGTGCGCCGCCCCATTGACCCTCACGGCCGCATTGCTCCGGTGCTGCCCGCCCCTCTCCGACGAGGAGCTCCTGATGAGCACGCGCGAGCAGTAGATACTCGACGACAAGGTGTGAGCCATGCAGATTTTAGCTAAGAGTTGCACCTTACTCACCTCTTTGTTTTATGCTAATCATGATTGGGGAGTTAATGGAACACGGAGATCAGACCGTACTGGGTTTCTTATACTGGAGCAAGGGCGGATCTGTCTATAGGATCTGCTTTGGCATTCGCTCCACAGGACAAGGAACAAGAAATTACTTAACAACACGTTGTACCTACTTGGTAAATAGCACACCGTCGCTAGAAACAATGCTTCTAATTGGCAGAGTTCGGAAAGGACAGAAATTATATGGTCTGTGGAAGCGAAATCCGGACAACAATGGCGTACTCAGTCCCACGGGCACTTGATTTTCTCAATAGTATAAAGTGACACCTTATATTCTTTCTGATAGAATATAATAGAATGGAAAGAACAAAGCATGTGTGTGGAGACTCACGCATCGGACTTAATTCATAGGTCGAGAAAGTCCTATGTGTAGCGTGGATTTTAAGAACAAAACAATTCGATCGGTTAGTCATACTATACGTCTGAATTCACTCGTATTTAACTATGTTCGCTACAAGCAAGATGATCTATTAGTGATTATAGCTAAATGTCTGTACGTTGCAACGGGTCCACAAAAAATAAGTGGGTATTTTTATTTCATGAATAGAAGTGTTAAGAGATGATGCTAGTCGGATCTACTGTGAGATGAGCGAAATGCTACGACGGCCTTTGACCGAGCGGAGGATGCGAGATGCATGCAATTGTAGGAGTAAAAAACGGAAAGCACATGAGATCCACCGAGGAAAGTAGCATGTCACCCGACTTTTGCAGTACCAATGTGACTTCTTTTGAGTACCCGTTGCAACAGGAGAGACAAAAAATACGCCGTGGAAGCGCACAAAGTACAATCCAGTCCTACGACCCAAAACAAGGCACATCTGTCACAATGTGACCAATTTAACACGCTACAAGACTAAAAATGATAGCACTTGACTCCAGCTTACTTTTCTGATTGTCTAGCCGTGCACCTTCCAATTTAACTGTGCATGTCGACCAGTCACCCTAGCTAGAGTCATTCACCTAGCACCACGAATTGATTGATGGCCGGCAGGCAGCTCGTGTTCACCAAGAACTGGAAAAGAGTTTGGTGTTTTTCATCTGGAGCCCCGTGTTTTTCATAGCTTCTCTTGATCCATGCCCTGGTTGCAGGGTCAGTTTTTTTTAATCAGGGAACGGGGTCTAGAAAGACCCCGGGAGCTGCATTCATAACATCATCGGTGGGTATATTTTACAAGTTGGACCTTGACAAGAACATGAAATTACAATAAAGTCCTGAGTAGTTGCATGGTCAGTTAGGGTAAACTAAATACCCTGAGTATCCGTGCGGTTCTGCGAACGGGAGTCCACCATACACGTATATCGGTGGACACAAACCTCAAGTATCGAGGCTTGCCTCGGCTCGACTCGAAGGTCGATCGGACAAGTCAAGCCTAAATCTTCCGGCCAAACTCGAAAGCTTGGCAAGCTGGCTCGGTAAATACCGTAAGCTCTTGATCAAAGGCTCAGTGCAAACTTAATTCCGCATAATCTTTACTAAAAGTCTAACAACGATTGGCAATCATATAAAGACAACTTGGTTGGCATGTTAGTTCCTCACCGTTAGTGTAGTGTGCCAGCATTATTTATTTCGATGTATTTCTGGTCACACCAATACCTAAACAGTTATTATATTGCCTAAACAATAAAGATATCCAATACATATGTTATTTTTGAATAAAAACACATCAACACTAATATAGTTGTTTATGATTCATTCTATCAAACGAGCAAATCATAGGAATTTTGCCATAAATGATTAATTAGTGTTGAGTATGTGTGTGTGAGAGATGCGTCCGTGAAAAACAGTACCCTCTGCACAAACTTGTTCTTGTTGAACACTCCGACCCGGGGGGGGCCTCCCCGTAGGTCTCGGCGTCCTTTATGCGCCGACTGGAGGGTTTCCTGCGGTGTCGCTCGACGCTGCTAGCTGAAAGAATTTGTAGTGCTACCACCTGTTTAGGTGTTCCCCATGTTACCATTTAAAAAATAATTTTAAATGTTTAAAAAAGGTTCTATGATTTTTTTGAATGTTCATAAGATATTTTTCTACAACCTTCCAAATTTTCAGGTCCAAATTCGAACCCCTTTGAATTTGGATATAAATTTTCGAAGGCTGTAGACACATATCTTCTGAGCATTCAAATTTCCTTGTTGAATTTTTTGAAACATTTATAATTATATTCTTAAATGGTATCATGGGGAGGTGGTAGCACTAGATAGTCTCTCGCTGCTAGCCATGGTAAGGGAAAATATCTGGTGATCCCTGATCTTAAATGATACCATGATACCACTCTCCAAAATTCAAATTTACAAGTATCAAGAAATTCCGAAAAAAATGTTGGGTGCTCGCAAGATGTGTGTTCACATTCCCTAAATTTTTTAGAACCAAATAGAAAATACACATAGAAACAAAAAGAGAAATCGCTATGTGAATAGTGTCACTTTGTGTTTTGTGTTTTTGTGACACCATTCATGTTGGATTTGTCTTTTTTGTTTCTATGCTTATATTTTGAATTTGGTTCTCCAAATTTTAGGAATCATAAATACACGACTTGTGAACACCCACAAATTGTTTCAGATTTTTTTGGAAATTTCAAAATTTGAATTTTAAGAAATGGTATCATGCTATCATGTGAGTAGTGGGATCACTTGATATGCACTCATCGTACGACCGCCTGCTCTCCGCCTCTTCTGCGCTTGGAGATCGTTGGCCTCTTTTGGCAAGAGAGAATATCCAGTACTACCATGTCTTTAGGTGGTATCATGCTACCATTTGAAAACAAAACAATTTAAAAGGTTTCAAAAGTTACAAAAAATGTGCATATTCACAAGGAATGTGTCTATAGCCACCCAAACTTTCAGGTTGTAAATCGAAATATACATTGAAAAACCAAAAAGACAAATCTAGCGTGAATAGTGTAAAAAAAAGACAAAAGCAAAATTGACAGTATTCACACATGGCTTTATCTTTTTTTATTTCTCATTGTGCTTTTCGATTTTGGATGTGAAATTTTTGGAGGTTGTGGACACATGCCTTTTGAACATTCACACTTTATAGAATTTTTAAAAATTAAGATTTATTTGTTTTTTACAGCTAAGTTTGGATAGCACTAGATATATCCTCCTTTTGGCAGCTAGCTCGCAAGCCGGCCAAGTTCGGCTCGACCAAGTTTAGTCCAAGCCCTGTTTTAGAATTTTTCCAGGTGACAAGGCAAGCCAGATTCTGCTCGAATTTTGATAAGCTCGGCGTAGCCAAACCACGAGCGTATGTGCTTGCTTTGATGTACGCATCAACCGTTTGCTTGTAGCACGATCCGCATCGCCCACTTCGATCCAATCCAACGACGATTCCCCATCGCTCCTTGAACAAATTAAATTGCTCCTCTCCCGGAAGAAAGCCCTAGCTAGCGCCCCCTCCACAAACAGCCATGTCGGGAGCCAGCTCGCCGTCCGGCTGCTTGCTGGACCACCGCGTGCGCACCGACTTCGACGACTACGATCTGGAAGACCATATCGCCCTGCAGCCGTTCAGAATCCTCAGATGCGTAGAGAAGAAGGCGTCCGGGTTCTCAGCTGACAAGACCTGCAGCGCCGACGAGATGGTTGAGAGCATGCAGATCAGGGTGCACCTCGCCGATGCGCCGCCAGGATTCTCCTGCCTGGGCCTCCGAGGCGGCAGCCCATTCACCGGCCTCTATGCCGCCGACAAGAACATCATTGTCCTGAAGAGTACCTTCGTCGACGACTTACAGCCAGCACGTCTACCTCGTCTACGACGCCATCAAAGGGTCGCTCCTCATGATCCCCGCGCCGCAGCACCCCTCCTGGAGACATAGTTTAAAATAGCCGGCTATTGCATTTAGCCCCAGCGATTTCAGAAGCTATGAAAGGCTATAGCGGGCTATGGCCTTATAGCCGTTTTGATAAATAATGATAAAAAATTAAAATTTGGGTAGCATATATTCATATATATCAATAATTTACTGATGCATAACATATTAACATAATCACATAAGAGATACAAATAACCAGAGTAGTGGACATAGTTATGTCAACATATTACAACATTCAGTAGCAGCAATTCGGTACATCGTTTTGACAAAATATTACATAACTATCAAAATCAATTAGCATGTAGCAAAATCAAGTTCAGGATATATATGTCCACATATTACATGACAACTATATCATATGGGTTGAGTTTGGCTCTGACATATGGCTGAGCGTAAAAAATTTGGTCCAAAATTTTGCGCCCATCACCCAAAAGTATAGCGGCTAAGGGGCTAAATCGGGGCTAAATCAATTTAGCCGGGCTATTAGCGGCTATTTTCACTTTAGCCTATGAAGGTCATAGCCGTAGCCCCAACCCTCTCGGAAGGCTATAGCCGGGCTATAGCTGGCTAGGGCTTTCTTGGAGGGGGCGCTAGCTAGGGCTTTCTTGTACGATTCCATCTCTAGGGAATTAAATTGCTCCTTCGCTCCTTGAACAAATTAAATTGCTCCTTGAACATCCTTGACATCTTTGGAATTGGATCCCTTAAACTATGATGAAGTAGAGGCCAAGAAGATGATCAATGGGCCACGAACATGGCATGAGACTCTGAAGGAAGAAGATGGACATCGCGGTTTTCCCACACCTATGAGGATATCCACCGCTTATCTCGACCATTGATTTTGCATCCAACGAACGATATTATTCGTACTATTTTATGTGTTGATAAAAAAAATATGTTAATGCGTGTTTTTTTTCTTAACGCATACACACAAATTTCTTGTTAGTACATGAATATTAATATGAAATTACATAAATCCATCAATTATTGATAATGCGTTGATATTTGAAAATTCGTTGATAAAATTGTGCACGGATTGCAAAGCATTTGGATGGCCAGAATAGTTAGTGGATATCCTCTTAGTTGTGGTATTGTATATTCCGAAGATGGACCAATGATGATCAAGGGCAAATGTCGGATCCCTGCTCTAATTCCATCTAGCTACTACCACTCCCAACCATATTGATCATCTGTTTTCTCTGAGGTTGCCTTTAAGTTACGGGCGCGACTAGAGCTCGGTCAGCCTGAGAATGGTGCGGGTCCGTGCGGTTATTTCGGGGCGGGTTTACGTTTGGTTGATGAATGGATGGGTTTAAATGGGTTGTACAAACATTTGGTTTGGGCTAGTGCGGGTTGACACGATAATAGGTGTGGTGCGGTGTGGGTGCGGTTCCAAATTGCAAACCCCGAAACGGCCTGAGCCCGTGGGGGTGAACCCGTGATGGCACCCAAAAGTTCATCCACTTCTATACCTAATTAATAATAAAGTCATTAAGGCTTCTTGTGGTACGTCGTTGGAAATACCTCTAAAGTTCGCAAAAATTACCCACCACTGCCACGGACAAGTGAAAAAACGGTTCGATATTTCTGTCGGCCTTTTTCCCAGCGTTCCTTTCTTCTACTTCTTGCCACCTACCAAGCTTCTCCTTGACCCGAACAGAACTCTGTGTTCTTCCCACACTTGTTGCCACCCCTCGGTCGCCGGCGAGCGGCGCCACCTACCTGATCCTACAGGAGGAACGGAACCACCTGCTGCCGATCCCCCGTCTCCGAGCTCCGGCACCCCCCGCGAAGGTGCCCCGTCTCCAACGCATGCCGATTTGGCGTCTCCCCGCGCACCTGCTATCTGCCCTGTAGCCATCCGCTGCCGCCCCAAACCCAGAGATCCGGCCGGCCTTCCGACATGTGCTCTGGCCGAGGATGCGAGCCGATGAGGGCACACCGTGCGCTGGATTGGTGCAGTGGTGATGGGATCAGGGCTGGCGAGGGCAGTACAGCGATGGGGCGTTGGTTGGGCTCGGCGCTAGCGAGGACAGTACCGCGATGGGGGGGGGGGGGGGGGGGGGTGGATGGGGAAAACATATTGCTGCTGTTGTGTTTTTGCTGCTACTGATGTCTGTGGGTGTGTTGATGCTCACAACTGCAAGGAAGAATATTGTTTAAGAAAAGGACGATGCATTGTAATATTGTATGCTCCATCTCCTCTCTATCTCCAAATTCGCTGGCACCAGGAATCACTACATACTGATGCTAATTAAACTAAACCTTACAGGTGTTTGATGAAATGCCCGACATATCGGCAACACAAATTTGGACCTATATGATAGAGCCAACAAGGCACCGTGGCCTTCATTCATTTACAAGAGTTAAATTCTGTCCAAATCATTTAGCTATGTGTAGTACAATTGTCAGTCATCTATTTACATGCATTTTACATTGAAGGGATAATTTCACCGTAATTTTTATATGTGGTTACCGGGCTAGATAAAATAAAAATACTTACAGTTTAAATCGACATCAAGCACATCGATCCTTTGAATGTTAATCTTGGTTACCATCCTTACAACAGGTAACTTGATCAATGTGATTACAATGGTAGCGGAAGTCCTGGATAGCATGTCTTTTTTTTTAGATATAAAGGGATAGCATGTCTTTACTATAAGTGCACACACGAAGTTGAAGCTCTTGCACAAACAAAACTGACAAGATAAAATCTAGGACTCGGATTTACTCCAAATGTACAAAAATATTCCGTGATACCCTAATTGATTAAAAAGAGCAGCAATCATTTGGAATACAATGTCCTGAGTATAATTGTGTGAAATCATGTTTTTTGTAGCTTAGAGTGAATTTTTCAGCCTTGCACACAACAATATGTGAAGATCAGATGCCAAATATTGAGATGGTGGAGGATTTGTGACAAGGATAATTCATCATGTTATGTGCTGACAAGTGAAGGCAATGCCTATGTTTTTCTGTGATCTTTCTTTTGTACTTCAACTAGCAGGGTGGCCCACACATTTGCGCGGCTAGCTGTATTTGATATTACCTGTTTTCACCATATCTTTCCGTGTTGGTGAGCTAGAAAATGGGATGACTCTGCCGTTCTTCTTACTGAAATACTACTGAATTATTCCTAGCATAGCACTCACCAGTTACTCATTTATTTATGGACTTCCACTCGAGTACGTATGAAGGCTAATTAAGTTAAAACAATTCATGCTATTTAAAGACTATATTCTATAATATTGCAACTACTAAACTTCACAAAATTTATTTAGACATTACCCATATATGGACTTCATATGCATTACACGATGACTTTTGTTTTGTAAATTCCTCTATTTTTTTCGAAATGTGTGTATGTAATCAATATATTTGTCTAAACTGGACGTCCAATTGTGTTTCTATCTTATTTCGAAATTTAGCTATGCATGCAAATCTATGGCCTTCAAATGGAGTTCATATGAAAATTGATTTTTTCTATTTTTTATCCTACAGTTCGTATATGAAATTGAAGTGTCATATTTGTTTTGTGTTTATGGCTACTCAACGATATTTTTTAACTATCTTTTAGAGTTCTTATTAAATTTTTAATCGTGCTCAACTACATGTGTATATTGTTTCTTGATTTTCTAAACACCCAATGAGTTCTTAACTTTATGCATTATTTCACAGGAAGTCATTGTCTCGTAGATCAGTGCACAATCTATATGGTCTTGCATCCTTTGGGACCGAGTATTTGTTGAGAACTAAAATCATCCTGTGAGGAGAACCAAAATTTATGTGTACACTGATTTGGTAGCAATTAAGATAACGACGAAGGATCAATTGATCAACCACTAAACATTACTGGTAAAAGTTGGTTTCTATAGTCTCACTTGAAAAGATCCGTCGACTGTCGAGTCAAAATAGCAGAGTTGATTGTTCTGCTCCATGTAACGAAACAACTTACAATTCACCTTGAGCAGAATATGGAATTTCACTATCTCGCTCGCCACATGGACACTGCGCCATCCGCCGCATCCTCCACTTTGAATTACTCGACGCGGTTCTTGGGCTTCCATTCGAGATATTTAACTCAATTACATATGTATTTATTCAATTCTGTTAACACATCCTATAAAATGGCATTCAGTTAGTGCTGGTCATTAGCATCACTAATCCACGAAAAATCTTATGTCACCGCACTGAGTAAAAGTATTTGGTCAGCTCATTTTACCAAAATCTTGAACTGATATTAACTTGGAACAAAACCAACATGGATACCTGATGCTTTGTTTTGCATGCATGCCTATATCGGATTATCGGCAGCTCAGTTATCGATTGGATGACATATTGGATGTTGGTTTCCCTAGCAAAACTAATTGGTGATGAGCAGATATGATTCTCAACCAAGTACGTAGTAATATCCTTGCTAAGTTGCAGCCGTTGGAAACCTTTGTGCCAGGTTCCCTTGCTTAAATGATTTTGTGCCAACAATGAGAGATCGGAAGAGACTGCATTGTAATCTACAATATCTCCTCGATCAGGATGAGTTGAGATCGGGACTGAGTAGACACTCTTCACCACCTGTGGACTGACGCCAGGATTACATGGAGAAGCCACGGTACATGCTGAAGAAACAATACTCATCTATATTTACACATAGGTCGCAGAGTTCGGCAGTTCGGCACTTGCTGCCGCGCGGAGACGGATGAGCATAGGAAGACTGGAGAAGATATGGCAGCGATGGATTACGGCCTTGTACCGGCAGGAGATTCTCTTAGATGAGATGTGTGATCTGCAAGCTTCGCGCTTTCGCGTGCCGGTGATGTTCATGTCTATTATCCTGCATCCATGCACAAATCTGCCGTCAGTTGTGCTGCCGCTCGCCGGCTATGATCCTGGATCCATGTACACGCTCTCCGTTACTTAATTGTGCTACGACGGCGATCGATCAATCTGAAAATTTCTGGCCGATCGATGGTATACATTGTTCCTCGCATCCAGCAGGGGATAGGATCCTTGAAGTTGCTGGCGATGATGCTTGGGTGCATGATGACGGCACCGACGGTGATCCATCAATCTAAAAATCTCCGGCCGATCGAGATACATCGTGTACCATCTGAACTGCTGGAGCCCCTGGAGGCCAAGCTCCTTCGTGATCCTACGCTCCGTCGTCGACGGTGATCCATCTATCAAAAAATCTCAGGCTGATCGAGATACATCTTGTACCATCCGAAGTGCCGGAACCCTTGGAGGCCGAGCTCCTTCGTGATCCTACGCTCCATCTTGTGGTCGCGGGAAACATTGGCATGGTGTCGTCGCCATCAGGTTCCATCTTTTGATCGCCAGAGACATTGGCGTCGCCGGCCGGCCGCGTTGTCCCACGTACAGCTCGCCTTCGATCGGTCGGCATGCCTTCTATTTGCCGTACGTCGTCGTATTTGGTGGTGTCCAGGCGTGCATGTTCTTTCGTTTCTATGATCAGGTATATGTGCTTATATATTACCTGAGGAATATTGAATCCTAGTGTCGGTTTGCTTCGATAGAACCATGTACGTGGTCAAGCCAAACACCTACGGTGTACTTCCTAAACTTAGCCTTTCTCTTTCCAGATTCTTTAACGTGCAGAGGCCGGACATTATCCGCACCTTTTAATTTCCATGCGGAATAACGTGATCTGTCTCTCGTGTTGGTAAATCTCCACCGTTTGTACGTCACGGTTATATGGTGACAAATCTCCACCGTTGATTGTCTTGTGTTTTAATTATATAATAGGTTACCATATGTACAATGCAATCACTACACCTGAACCAATGACGAAAAAATTCCATCATGCTTTTCTTTTCCCTGATTATTTTCATGGCCCATATTTGAATATTGGTCGCGTGGAAAGATTTGCTATTTGCTTCTCCCGTTGCAACGCACGAACACGTTTCCTAGTAAAGAAAAAAACAAACAGATCACCGATCCACGAAGACAGAGAGAGTCTGCCGTGATAGGACTCCGCCGACTACCTAGCTGGCCAGCTGCGCTGAACTGATGACGCTCTCCGCCGCCGCATCCCCAGAACCACGAAGACACACGAAGGTCTTCACGTCCATGGTGTGCTGGTCCCGTTTGTCGGCGCGTCGCACGTCTGCCCCGACATGGGCGCCGGCTCGGTCCGCCTGCTCCAGTGGTGTTCCCTGGCCCGCGTGCTCGCTATCCGTTCCAGAGCCCGTCACGCCGCGCCTGGCGACGCGTGGCTCCTACATCCTCGCCGACGGCGGCACGACCGGGCGCGTCCACGCGCTGAACTCATGTCCGACAACGTCGTTCGCTCCTTCCGCGCCCACGCCGCCGGCGTCGTCTCCTGCGTCGCCTTCAACAAGGATGGTTCCGTTCTCGTCTCCGACAGAAAGAGCGGCCAGGTTGCCGCGGTCCCTCTCGTCCGCATCCTCGACGTATACTACACCGTAGACAAGGACGTCACCATCTACGTCGTCTCCGATCATGTCGCGGCGGTGACAAGCGTTGCGTGCGGGCGCGCGGATGCAACGACGTGGTCTAGGCCTCTTCGGGCGGCAGTTGCAAGATCTGCATCGCGGACGACACCCACCTCCGCACCTCACCCTAACGGACAATCATCGGCCGCGACTAGCATAACGGACAACCGCGTGGCCGGTGGCGCGGCTGCTGCTGCTCTCACCCTCTCCTCTCGCGGAGTACTACTTTGGTTGGTTGTGTGGGTTGTACGTGGGGTTTGAAATGGTTCCAACCCACAAATAGCTGATGGATTGGTGCGATTTGGGGCAAAGACGACTACGGGGCGGTGCGGGTTGGTTGCCAGTGATTGATTTGTGGGGTGGTTTGGTGTGGCGGTGAGGTAATTTTCATGTTGGGCTGGTGCGGGTCTCCCCCATTCTCAGCCTGAGAGCTCGGTCGGCTGTCGTAGGCTGACGTTTTGTGGTGTTTTTGGTCCCGCCTCCTTTTCCTTTCGTTCTGTTCCGTGCTTTTCATGTTGATTTTATTTGTTTGTACGTTGTTTGTTGCCTTGATTTGTTAAAGGTTTGGGCTGTTGACACGTGGGCTTCATGGGCTTACATGGGCCACACTTAAGTCGCAAGCAATGTGTAACTCAAATAGTCTCAGTTAATGTTAGATAAAACTCACATTGTTAGATAAAAGCTCACGTGGTCTGACTATGTGTTTATTTTGTGGGCAATTGATCTGATATTATATTTCTTATTTTTTTGTAATTTCTCTATATACAAATTATCTTTGCTTCTTTTGTTTCTCTTGCATGCTAGTAGTGCATCAAAGTTTTTGCTGCTTGGAATGCCATGCATGGAGATTTCGTCGTCAAATAACGAGACATATGGCTATGTCCCTTTCGATCTCGGATGGATACTTTTTAATAGAAGGAAAAGACACGCGTTGTCGCGTCAGTTCTAATACAACTGATGATAGATAAATAAACAAATTTTTAGTGAAACATTCCTAGAAAATAGTAGCAATAATGGAGAAAATATTAACACTGGCTCACTCTTTTGCAACATAATCACTCAGTCATTCTCATATAAACAGAAAAGTAGAGAAGAGAACACTTATGTCAGTCGTAACAAGTTTAGCAGTACACCACTCAACAGAGAGAACATGACCCCACATAAAAAAGCTTAAATTCTGTAGATCAGGATACGAACACAATTATGAAATTTCATGGAAGTTAAATTGTGTACATGGTTGTATGAAGATTTTAACAAAAAAGAATTTGAACAAATTTCTTACAATTTTTAGACAATAACGATATGATGAAGATTGCACATCGAGAGATAGATTAGCCAAGATTTTATTAGCCATCGAGGTTCTGAAATCAAGTAGACTTTTCTGACATAACTTATCCTAAAATCAGTAATAGTTGGCGTAATTATGTCCTGTCATATTTAAATCAATTGCATCGAGTTAAATCCGGGATGTAGGTGCCCTATAGTCCCGGGGGCTTAATATCCAGATGTGTGCGGAGAGACGGACAAAATTTGCGCCGGAATAGCTGTTTTGGTAGAATACGGCTCGAGAAAGCGGAGGGCGAGAAACGGTATCGCGTGGCACAGGTTGCGCAACGCTATGGTGGGTGCTGGCGGCATAGAAATGATAAGACTTGTCGGAAAGTGCCAATAGTTCCGAACTCACTATATCTCCTTTTTTTAAATCAAAGCTACATGTCTAGGTTTTAATATTTTTGAAATAACAAATACAAGTATGTGTACGTAATGTATGCACTCTAAAAGTTTTGTAAACAATATATTTTGTATTTTGAGCTACACAAAAAGAGAAATTTTGAGAGGGAAATGGAGCTATTTTTCTATTTCACAAACACATTATCTTTTTTGTGTAGCTGGGAATATCATTTTTTCACCGGAAGTTTGGCACATACATACAAAACGTGTGTATATATCCAACAATTTTTTTAAACTCAGTTTTAATATTTGAGAGTTCTGAACTATAAAATGAGAGATGAGTGGGGTCCATCATGGGATGTTTCACACTTAAGTTTAATATTTGGAGAGTTGTGGCTATAAAGTGAGGGGTGAGTGGGGTCCACCTGATGTGGTGTCAATACTCTATTGGAGGGCATGTGGAGCTAGGAGAATCCAAGGATTTTAGGGAGCTTAGTATTCTTAGAGATTTCATTACACACAAATGATGCTTATATCGTTTCAAGATAATGTTTCAATCACAAAGAAATAAAATGGCGTATGGCCTCATGAGTAATTTGCAGAAAATATTTTCAATCGTGAGAGAAATTATTCCATTAATTAAAATCTTATGTCGAGCTGCAAACAAATCATGCCAATTTGGTACACGGAGACGTGAGGTGATATGGGCAGTTAAAAGAGAAGGAGAGAAATTAGGAGCCAGTTTGGTATGTGAGGTGAGAGAGCAGTTAAGAGCGAGGAGAGAAATTAGGATTTCTTTGTTGCATGCAAAAATTGATGGCTAGCTTTTATTGTGTGATATTTTTGCGGGATTTTTTTAGCAAAAGATTTTGTGGGATTTTTCTATGTGGGAGAGTTGGACGAAGGGTTGGTGAAACGGGTAACTTTTACATATCTTATAGGTAGGAAGGATAGGAGGAGAGATTTTTTTGAGCAAAAGATTTTGCGGGTTTTTCTATGTGGGAGAGTTGGACGAAGTGTTGATGAAACGGGTAACCTTACATATTCCCTCCATTTCTAAATGTAAGGCGTATAGTTTTCTGCACGAATATTAAGACATGCATATTTGGCGTATGGTGGACTCATTTGTTTATGAAAAATTCGGAAGAGAGGAGTCCCTAATAGCCACCAGATGAAAACAATCCGTAAAATCCCTCCGAGAATGAAATTCATTTTTGGATGGGTAAAATCGTCCATAAATCACAATAAACCCTATATTTTGGAATTTCTCAAAAACTATACGCCTTACATTCAGAAACGGTGAGTATCTTTTGGGACGGAGAGAAGAGAAGAGAGAGAAATTATGATTTATTTGCTGGATGCAAAATTGATGGCCAGCTTTTACTGTCTGATCTTTCTGCAGGATTTTCTTTGGGCAAAAGATTTTTACAAGATTTTTCTATGTGGGTGAGTTGGACGAAGGGTGGGTGAAACAGGGAACCTTTACATACCTTACTCTGTCTGCCAAAAAGTAACTGCGAAACCACACAAACACTCCACTACACATCGCGCGGCCCACATGCGCCCTAGACGCATTGTTCAGGCGAGCAAAATGGCGGCCGGCCGACGCCTCTGCTCTCCGGTTCCACCGTTGGAGGACGACGACCTCCTCGCCGAGATCCTCGTCCGCCTCCCTCCGGTGCCACCCTCCCTCCCCTGCACCTCGCTCGTCTGCCCGCGCTGGCGCAGGCTCGTCCTTGCCCCCGGCTTCCGACGCCGCTTCCTCCAACGCAACCCAGGTTAAGATCTATAGGAATATCTCTTGTATTGGTCGCTCCAGTTGTGGTTGCGGTTTTTTGATCTGTAGGAACATATGCTGTACTTGTCGCTCCAGTTGCGGTTACGATCTGTAGGAACATCTGCTTCAGCACGTCATCCTAGCATACTTGGTTCTCACCGAATTCTCTGCATACTTATATTCTTTAGTTGGAGAATAACCATGAACGCCACAGAGAGGCACGGGTGAGCAGTGGGCTGGGTACAGAGCAGCGCCTAGCCAACACATGCTTCGTTCTCAGCAGATTCTTTGCATAATAATTTAATTCAATCGTACTGAATTCGGTAAATTCTTTGAACTAAATAGTAATTCCAGTGTAGTTTTTTCTTATGACTAGATAATAAGAAAATGAAATTGGAGACAACCTCATGAAACTCTATCCCTGAACGAACTAAAATGCCAAATAGGCGAAATAGGTAGTTCAGGCACATTTGGAAGCGCTTACAAAGTTAACAAAATTTCCTTCATTCATTATGGTCGTCTATTTTCATCTTGCTTAGAATATTAAATCCATAATGCCGAATTGGTTTGTAGTTTAAAGGAATTTTATTTTTGTCCATTATAGAAGAATCCTGCTGCTATATGATGTTATGAGTGCACTTGGAACCTCATGACCTTGTTGTTGCAGGGTATTCACCCATTAGAACACATATATTGGATTAATGAAGCTGAGTTCAGTGCCACTACATTTTTACACCAACCAGTCACTTGTTCTATGCTAATATCATATGCTTATGCAAATATATTCTCCTATGAACTGCAAATTATTTGGTTCATAATTTGCTACTTGCTAGTTACAAATAAGTTTCCCTTTTCCTCTAAACGTAAATAATATCTTGGATGATGTCAATGCAGTTCTTGTGGAAACATCGTTGGCATGGCTTTACATAGATCCTCATGGAGTTGTGCAAGGGCCATTTTCCATGTATCAGCTCCGTCGTTGGCGAAAGGCTGGTTACTTCCCTAAGGACTTCAGAGTGTGGACAATTGACCAAACAATGGACCAAGCTATTTTGCTAGTACAAGCTGCACGAATGATAAATTACTTGCAGTTTGGAACTGAAGTTGAGATGATCCATCTTGATTAGTCCTTGCTGCCATTGCGACTCTTGTAGGTACTTGTTTAATAATGAGTCGACACTCCATCTTGGACGATACCCAGAGCCTCGTAAACCACTTTTGAGGCTCCCTTTTTATGGGGTATGCTAGAGTTGCTCTCAAGTCTCTAAATGTTAGGTGAAGTATCTGTTGTTTTAGCTTAATTAACCTCTTAAGGAGGCCCCACTATCCTCTATATCGCAGCAATCACTCATTGTAGTGCAGTCGTTAGATAATCAAATCAGTCTAATCTTTTTTGTCCGAGGATTTACTAGCTACTAGCACATGTCACGCGGGATCCCATTCAGTTAGGCAATTAGGGCATCCCTAACCGAACCCTTAAAAACGTTGAACACCTTAAAATAAGAACGTTTAAGACCTTAAAACATTTTGTTTTTGGAAGTTCAGCCGTATCTAACCGAATCGAGGAGTTAAAAGCCTCAAAATTTCCCTCACTTCACCCAATTTGAGTAGCTGCTGCCACTTCTCAGCAAAAGATACGCTTTGCTCCTCTTTATGCCTCCGCCATTGCCACTAGACGCTCCGATTGCGCCGGGAATGGAACATCTCTCCCCTGGAAATCCTTCCCATTAGTGTTACGCCGCCAGAAACGACGCATGTGGTGTCACCCGCAACAAGGAAGCGGCTTGGGACAAGGAAGGCAGTGAGCTCCGCCGCGGCATCCACAAAGACCGGTGGCAAGGCTACACCATCCACGAAGACCGTTCATCCTCCAGTTGCTCCTACTAATGGCGACAAGCGGAAGATAAAGCCGACACTGGTGGGCAAGGCCCTCCAGGAGGCGGCGATGAAAAAGAAGAAGCCTCGTGCCACCTCGGTGCCTTCTCCATGTCAAGTGGTGCCGACACCTTTTCTTCCATCTTTGGCACCCCTCACCTCCTTTGCCACCCCATAAGCCACTGGCTCCCCACAACGAGGTACTTGCCCACCAAGTTTTGACACAATGATCGAAAGGTAAAAAAACATTTTTAATACTGTTCAATTTGGGTAATGCAATGCGACAAAATGATCATGTGACCTGTTTGTTCTTGATGATTGTAGTGGTGACGAGTATGATGTTACAAATTTCATGTCTCGGTTGGGTGAATCACCTGTTCAGCCTCAATGACATAGCTTTTTTATGGCAGATCATCATGAGAGGGAGGAAAATCATGAGGGGGAGGAGGATGACCCGAAGAGGAGGAGGTCAAATTCTCATTGAGACACGTAAACATGAGAAAGAGAAGGTCAACGAACTACTGTAGCAAAGAGACATTGCTTTGTGCCTTTCTTAGTTGAATATCTCGCTTGATGCCTCAGTTGGAACCGATCAAACAAAGAAAGGTTTTGGACATGGATTGAAGAATACTACTCGAGCAATATATATAACCGTTCCTTCCAACCGCACTCAAGGTTCTCTTGCCCCACCGGTGGAGTGTGATTCAAGATCAATGCAACTGGTGAACCCTGCATATGGCCCATTATCCAAGAACTTTAGGAGAAACAAGAACTTTAGGAGAAACAATGGCGGAGCTAGGGGACCAGCAGGTGCCCTGCCCCTCCCTATGGCGGATTTTTTTACAAATATGGCTCTTTGCCCAATCATTTTGTCAAAAATAGCCCCCTCCGAATTTTATTGTCAAAAATAGCCTGGCGGGAGGCTGAAAAACCGACACGTGTCTCATACCGTCGTAGGATGTGGCGGGAGGCACATCCAGCCATCGGGACTGGCGGGAGGCGCATGCGGCCGCTCTCATTGGCGGGAGGTGGCGGGGCCCAACGCTGTGAGATGGCGGGAGGCCAGCCATGCGGTGGGACGACGCGACTTGCCTTGAGGCCGAACGGTATACTTCTGTACCGGTGAAGGCATACTCATCTCACATAAATATACTTTTATTCAAAATAATTTGTATAGGAAATATGTTCGTGTCGACGAGTAAGTTCCATTCCCGTAATCAATTTGAGTTTGGTGCACTGTATCTTCTTAATTTTGGACCGAAGTTTGCATCAATTTTAGACGAATTTTGTCAAATTCATGTCACTGGGTACATCGTTTGAAATTTCCTTTTACGAGTAGATCAATCCCTCCGTTTCCCATAACTTTTATGTTATAAATTTTCATTTTGACGACCGTATATGGATAGATTTTATACGTACGTATGTAGGCAAAGGAAAAAGACACTGTTACCCACGGGAAAGCTTTCCGCCACGAGACCACCGTACCACAGAGCTGGGTCCCGCCACCTCCCGCCAATGCCAAGGGCGGGATGCTCCTCCCGCCAATCCCTACGGCGGGATGTCCCTCCCGCCAGCCCGTTCGGCGCGATGTACCACGTGTAGCTTTTATAGCCTCCCGCCAGGCCATTTTTGACAATATAATTGGAAGGGGGCTATTTTTGACTAAACAATTGGGCAGAGGACCATATTTATAAAAAAATCCCCTATGGCGTTGTACAACAGACATATTTTTTTTGTTTAAGTCTAGTTTAGACAAAAAAAAGTTGGACAAATTTAGATTAGTTGGCCCCCCTTAACTGAAATTTGTTGTGACCTGGCTCCGCCTTGACGAGAAACTAAACAAGAAGGGACACGACAAGCCATTGGTGTTGCACCCTTGCTAAAAGGTGCTACTCGGACAAGGTGATGGTGGCGATGAGGGTTGTGGTGCTGAGCATGCGAGTGCTTGATTTGGTGTAGTGTGTTCGATTTGACTCCACGCCATGCTATGTCGTGGTTTTTGCGATAAACTTGATCGATTTGTTTGGCTTTTGGATGAAGTATATGCATGTTTAGTTTGAATTGTTTGATTGGTTAACTATATTTATGTTTGTGATTGAATTGTTGGATATGGTGCATTTGAATCATCGTAATGTTAAATATCGTGCAACCGTTTGAAATGTTTGTAGCAAAGGATGAAAGAATTAGCCAAAAAAAATAGGGAGTTAAATGTTGGGGTTCGGTTAGCTCCGGCCATTTTTTTAGCTCCTCATATTTGAGGAGTTAAGCTTCTTGAGAATGTTTAGTGAGTTATATGATAGGGGTGCAGCTAGCGATGTCCTTAGATACCCCCCAACATAATGATTTCAGATGTCTCTTTTGAAGGTTGTGCTCAAACTGCAAAGATGTTGTTACAACGGGTTTCTATGTTTAAATTGTGATCCAGTTTCTCTAAAATTTGTTGCACACGCATATCACATGTGAACCTTTTGTTGTTGAAGCCGACCGATTCGGCGTAAGTCCTGCCACAAGACTAAGTATTTTTTTGAAAAACGCAAAAGGTTTGCTTTACGATTAAAAAATAGATAGAGTTGTTGCTCTCCAAGAGTGCGACACCGGGAAATTACAACGCACACCCTACAACCTGGATAGGTGGAAGTAGTGATGCGAGGCCTGCCGCGAGGCACGATTGTGTTGAGCAAGCCAGCAGGGTCATGTTGTGCCACTTTCAAAACCACTAAATTGTGAGCATGAGCACAAATATGTACCCATATGAGCCGACCTGGGCGCCAGTAGGACGACCATCTGCCGGTTCTCTTTGTCTCCATCAGGCACGGCCGAGCTTAGAAAAGAAATTAGTGCTATGAAAAAATAAAGCTTAGAAAAGAAATTAGTGCAATGAAAAAATAAAAATGTTTAGTTTCAAAAAGGATAAAGTGTAACAACTTGTGTCGACGAAGTTCAAAATAAAGAATTTTTTTGCCATCTGGGAGTGGTGGAGCGAGCGGAGATGCGATAAAATACTTCATTTTATCTTGGCCGTCAATAAATAAGGCCACGACCACAGGCCACAGGTTCGCCTGTTTAGGTTTACAAAGCCCAAGAGGCGAAGGGATAGGAGCGCGAAAGCGAAAAGGTGTCCCGCTTGGCTTCGTTGGCGCCGCCTCTCCGCCTCCCCCAGCCCCCTTCAGATCGAGGTAACAACATTTCCTCATCGCCAAATCCATCCATGGTGGTCGTAGTTCTTCGCCTGTAAGAGTGACCACGAAATCTGTAGATGAGTAGATCGCTCGTCTCTCAAACTATTTCTAGGTCTTAGAGCGAAATTGTACTGCGTGTCTTCATTCTTCTAGTGCCCTATTCATATGCTTATCGAGTGAATCATCGAGGGGTAACCATTTATTACCGCTAGAAATTACCTGGGTAATTTAACTCGATGATACAGCAGGAGACGATTCTTCTTGGCTTTAGGCGTATATTAGTGGCAACTCGCAAATATGCATTTTTCAAGTAGTTGCCCATGTCATCGCAAAACAAAGTATGTGCCATGTATCCATCTACTACTCATCACTTAAATTTCTACTCCCTCGTTTTGGCAGTTCAATTTGTAATGCCAAAACGTCAGTTCAATTTGTAATGCCAAAACGTCTTATATTTAGGGACGGATTGAGTAGTAAATTTGTGTAGATTAACGTACATAGTAAGGTCTAGATTAAAGTCTCCTACTTGTTCTCATAATTTTTTTTATTATGGTGAGGATTTGCCCTGGATTAATACAAGCTCTGTCTGATATCAGGGTATCATGGTCTCGAAAAAATACTATCCCTCTGAGGAATCTTCAGATGAGAGTGATGTCGAGATGGAGGAGGTTCCAGAAGTTCCCTCTGGTAAGCTGCTCGACGTTGACAAGGCGATTGATCTCATGAGGTTTGTCTACAAAGAAGGGCTGGCTTTTCTGGACAATGGGTCAGGGAGATGTCTGATGGAAAGGATGTTTTCGGACTTGGGAGGCTTCATGGTGGATAAGATGTTGGAGCAACCGCAACGTGATGCTCCTTGTCGGATGCGGATGCTGAAGCCTAGTTTTGAGTATGATCTTGCGCACGCGTTTGCCAAAGAAGCAAGGAAGGGTATTGCCAAGGAGCTCCAGGGCGATTTCTTTGGGTTATTTTTGATGTGTGCTCCCCACCTAATACTTATAAATACTACATGGTTGTGTTTGCACGCTATGTCAACTCCAAGGGAGAGGTTGTGGAGAGGCTTCTTGGGATTGTGCCAGATCCTGATCTCTCTGCTCCATATCTTAAAGCAGCAGCCTTTTCGATGCTTCTGAAGCTGGGTTGAGCTTGCAACGTGTTCGTGGTCAAGGCTATGGCTTGGCAGGGTATTCTGAGAATTTTTTTGACAAGCTAACATCGATGTTCGATGGTAAAACTGCTTCCGCGTACCATGTTCATCCTCATGTCTGCCCACTACACTCGCATCTTGTAGCTGCTTCTTATGACCAAACTGAATTTTATGAGCTTCTCCGAACTATTGATGTGCTCTCCAATCTAGTTCAGGAGTCCCCTCAGTTCATGAAAAGCTATGCACCCTAATTCAAGAGAGAGGGGTGAATCTGGATGATGATCTTCAGAAGCCCGGTGAAACAAAGTGGGGCTCATACTACGAGGCAATTGTGAAATTTGCTGCTTATCTCAGTCCGATCTGCGATTCGCTTGAATTTGTGGATGAAGTCGCAAGGGACGACGCAAAATTCATGGTATACAAGATAAATCAAGGAATGGCCTATGACTTCATCTTTGGGCTGCTGTTGATGCAAGATGTCCTGGGTGTCACGAATGAGTTGTCACTGGCCTTGGACAGGAATGGCTGGGATGCTGAAAATTTTGCTGCTCTTCTCCAGGATGCTAGGAAGCAGTTGCAGGTCATGAGGGACGAGGGGTGGACACCTTTCCTCAACAAAGTCGGCATGTTCTGCAACGAGCATGATATGTATATGGTCACTATGGGAGAGAAATTCGTACCACGGAGAAGATCGAAGGATGCTGAAGCTTCACCAAGACTTGCCTAGATCATTACCATGTCGATTTCTTCCAGAAGGTTATCAACAAACAACTCGAGGAGCTCGATAGGCGTTTTACCACGCAGAGCTCAGAGTTAGTTCTCCTGGCATCATGCCTGAATCCACGCAACTCCTTCCAATCTTTTGACAAGGACAAGCTCGTAAAATTTGCTCGGTTTTATCCGTCCGAGTTCTCCAATCCCGACACAGCCACACTCCAGCTGCAGCTTGAAGCCTTCATAATTGATGTGCGCTCAGACACCAAATTTCTTGGAATGGACACACTGAACAGTCTTTCTGCGAGAATGGTGGAGACAGGCAAGAACGAAGCCTACCCGCTGGTTTACTTGCTCCTGAAACTCGCGCTCGTCCTTCCCGGGACGCCTGCCACTACAAAGACAGCCTCTAGTGCAATGAAGTTGGTAGATACTGCGATTACTAGCGAACCATGCAACCAGTGGATCAGTGACTGCTTGCTGCTGTTCCTGGAGCCTGACATATTTGAAAGCATCACCAATGATGCTGTGATTCCATCTCTTGAGGCTGCTGGGCACACTGAACCAGCTACCTAGTGTTTTTGTTGCACTAGTTAGGTCTCTACACCATCTACTTGACTTGTATGGTGGTAACTAGTAAGTTCTTCAGGTCGCATCGGTCTGGATATTTTACGTTATATGATCGTGGACAGAGCAGCTGCAGATTTCTCCTATTTGGTCTTGGTCAGCTTGCATTGCATGCATCTGTAACTGGATGAATGTCATGCTGAAGAAACCTGTAGCTTCTTGTTTTTGGAAAATTTCAGGATCACAATTCTCATTCCAGCTTACCTGGAATGCTGCTGGGATAAGCGTACCGTAGTTATGAAGGTAGTTTGTCGCGCACACACGTTGCAACAGTATAACGAGTGTAGTATAGTGGGCAGGACAGTAGGAAATCAAGCAGTAAACATCATATGCTGCCTTTTTTTTTGTTCTCCGGAAGATTTTGTAGGGTCAGCTTGCATGGTCGTGTGCGACCCAAAGAAAACAGGTATTTGGTGAAAACGCTAGATTAAGGTAGGACACACACTAGCATCTTAGGTTTTTATGAGGATTAGTGGGGCTCAACCCCATCAAATACCATCATACCAAATGATCCAGTTGGAGTTTGTGGGCTAGACATGTATTATCGCCTTTAACCCCTTCCAATATCTCCCTCTGATCAACGCCTAACCAATTGTCGCGGGCCACTAAAACATGTGCTATAAGCCTATAGCCTACAAAAATTGCTCTCGTTACCTTAAAATGGTGTGTTGTAGCCTACGAAACTACCAAAAAAATGCAAACACAGTGAGTTTGGGGACATCACATGAACCGTTTTCGTTATCTAGTGGACATGTAAATTATCTCACTGACTCTCAAACGGCATGTTATAGCACACGAAACGGCTACAAATGCGAAAACACAGAGTTTCCCGTAACCTCTCAATAACAATACATCTACCGTGGTCCACCAGACCTATAAATAAATAGTGCTGAACCCTAATTTTATAACTCACCAAACAACCGTAAAGATGCAAAAATCACGACCTTTTGTCATTTGTCGTGAAAATTTAAAACCGCATGCACAATGTGCACTTGATATTCGTTTCATAAACATTAACTATATCTCTGCACTGACTCGTTTAAAAACTGCAGCTGCACTTCTAAGTATTTAGGTTATGCCCCGCCTCCTCCTAACCGCACGAGGCCGATTAGGAGGCGGTTTTAGATCCAGGGTCGCTCACCGGCGATTTTTGCCGCTCCTTTTTCCGTCCTGGCGTCGCGAGGGGGAGGGGGGAGCTCCGGTTCTTGTTTGTGCGTGTGTTTTAGCCCTTGGGTTTCTAGGTTTTAGAGTTTTCTCTGTCGGCGTCATGGCGGAGAAGATGTCGATGATGTTAGCAAGAATGATGGCCTCCCATCTCATGCTCTTGTTCGTCGGAGGTGTTGCTGGCATCGGCAATAGGCTTGTGGAGTCCAATTGTTGGAGTGTCTTTGATTTGGCGTTACCTCTTTGCGTGGTAGCGGGGATGGGTTGTTTTTGGAATACGACGGTGTTGACTGCCGCGGATATGCGGAAGATGGTAGGGGATCCGGCCGCCTGATGAATGGCGGGGTGGCGTTCACCTGATCCAACTTTGAAGAGGTCGGAGGAATCCTCCATACGATGTTTCTTATCGGGTTAGATCTAGTCTTACGGGGTTGATAGGGTTGATGGATATCGCGGCTGGTTAACACCTCATGTCTTAAGTTTTCTTCAGTACCAATGTGTGGACCCGCTGTTGATACTCTCCTTCTCCATGCGGCGGCGAAGGACGTGGTTGCTTGGCAGTTGCGGCGATGAAGGTATGCAGCATTACCAACACTTGTATCCTCTTTTTTTTTAGGTAATATGTGTCTCATCTATATAGAATACTGACATGACAGAACAGAAAAGATATAGTTATCCTTATTTTCCGTTACTTATATGTCCAATTATGAATACAAGTAATGTACCCCTACGCATGTACATCTTTAAAACAGATTTAGGTTATAAAGAGGAATTACACATACACGCTAGCAGTACAAGTTGTTCGTTCTGGCGGCGCGTGAGAGGGTGCACAAGTTCCGGAATCGAAAGTCCTCCACTGCGCGCTTCGCTTCCTTGCCGCCTCTCTTCGCCTTCCCCTCACCGATCGAGGTAACAAAAAATTTCATCGCCAAATCCATCAATGGTGGTCGTACTTCTTCACCTCTAAAAATTACCACTAGAAATCCGGACAGGTCGTGCGTTCCACAAATGCGTCCCAAATATGTCAAGTATTTCTAGGTTTACATTGATATGGGATCTTACTATGGCAGTGCGTGTTCCTTCTTCGACTGAAATAGGAGGACGGGGGGATTTTTTTTCGCTAAAAATTTCATGCGGATTCGAAACCTTATGAGCATCGAGTAGGAGATGGTTTTTGGTTGGGTACTAAGGCCTAAGGGTAGGTGTAAGTAAGGGGTAAATATACATACTCAAGTATGCGTCCATGTATCTATTCTTAATTTCTTATTCTTCCACTGCTTGTTCTCAAACTTTAGTGTTGTAACTCTCATACTTCTTGTTTTGAGAAACTTCGCACGGAGATTTGCTTGGAATTGATACTAGTAGTTTTGCATGATGTCAGGGTATGGAGAAGTCATCAGATTGCCTCTGTGGTATCCAAGGTTTTTGCATCCACTCTGACGAATGTAAAGGCGCATATGGGGGTGATGTTGAAATGGGGGAGGTTCCGGAGAATCCGTCTGGTAAGCTGGTGGACATTGACCGCTCTATTGATCTCCTGAGGTTTGTCTTCAAACAAGGGATGGCATTTCTAGATAATGGATCAGGAAGTTGTCTGCTGGAGAGGGTGCTCGCGGGCATGCCAGGCTACGTACTCGATAAGATTTTTGAGCAACCTGCTGTTCCTCAGCGCGATGCTCCAGGTCGTATGCGGATGATGACGCCTACTCTCGAAACCGATATTGCGCACACATTAGCAAAAGAGATAAGAAAGGGCATCGGCAAGGAGATCCAGGGGGTTTCTTTGGGATATATGTTGATGTGTGCTCCCCGCGTAACACCAGGAAAAACTATATGGTTCTTTTTGTACGCTACGTCAACAGCAAGGGAGATGTTGTGGAGAGGCTTCTTGGGATTGTTCCGGAACCCTATGTCTCTGGTCCATCTCTTAAATACGCAGTGCATTCGATGCTTTCAGAAGCTGGACTGAGCTCGTCGAGCATACGTGCCCAAGGTTATGGCTTGGGGCAGTATGACAGTGAAGTTTTAACCGAGCTGAAATCATCCTTCGCTAGTGGAAATGCATCTGCACACTATGTCCATCCTCATGTCTACCCGCTGCATTCCCTTCTGGTAACTGCTTCTTATAGCCAATTTGAAGTTTACGAGCTTTTCAAGGTTGTCGATGGGCTGTCCAGTCTAATTGATGAGTCCCCTCAGTTCAGTGAAAAGCTATGCAACCTAATCCAAGAGAGAGGGATTAATCTGGATAATGGTCTTCGGAAGGCCGGTGAAACGAACTGGGGTTCATACTATGAGGCAATCGTAAAATTTGCTGCCTATTTCACTCCTGTTTGTGATGCACTTTACTTTGTGGAAGAAGTCTCAAGTAGAGATGTGAAATACATAGTACACGAGATATGTAGAAGATTGTCTTATGACCTTGTCTTTGCCTTGCTCCTGATGCAAGATGTACTGGGCGTCACCGATGAGTTGTCACTGGCCTTGGACAGGAAAGACTTGGATGCTGGAAATTGTGTGGCTCTTCTCCAGGAGTCCAAGAAACGGCTTCAGGTTATGAGGGACGAGGGATGGACACCTTTTCTCAACAAAGTCGGCATGTTTTGCACTGAGAATGATATTGATATGGTCACCATGGGAGAGAAATTCAAGCGGAGAATATGGAAAGATGACGAATCTACAGCAATGACGAACCAAGATTATTACCATGTGGATTTCTTCGAGAAGGTGATCAACAGCCAACTCGAGGAGCTTGATAGACGTTTTACCAAAGAAAGCTCGGAGTTAGTTCTCCTTTCATTCCACCTGAATCCACGCAATTCATTTCAATTTTTCTACAAGGAAAAGCTCGTTGGATTCGCTCGGCTCTATCCATCTGAATTCTCTGATTCTGACATCGTCACACTTGATGTGGAACTTCAAGCCTTCATAATGGATGTGCGCTCCGATGCCAGGTTTTGTGGAATAAACATGCTGAGCGACCTTTCTGTGCTGATGGTGGAGACGAGCAAGAATGTCGCGTATCCACTGGTTTATCTACTCCTGAAACTAGCGCTCATCCTTCCCGGGACGCCTGCTACCGTTAAGTCAGCCGCTACAGCACTCAAGTTCATAGAGGATACGGTGAGGGAAGAACCGTGCAACCAGTGGATCAGTGACTGCCTACTGCTGTACCTGGAGCCTGATATTTTTGAAAGCGTCACCAATGATGCTGTGATTCCATCTCATGAGGCTGCTGGGATTATTAGGGCCTAGAGAATAGTGTTTTTCGCTTCTGTAGTTATAGTTCTCAAACCTCTAAGCTAGTAAGTCGTTATTGTACTGTTGTGATCTCTCTTCCGCCTGAATGTTTGCATATTTTGTTTACGACTTGCCACTCCCTTTGATCGAATTTTAAGATATTCCACTCATGGGTCACACTTGCATGCCGACGGCCTCGCGTGACAGCCCCCAAACTTAATACCATGGATGTGCAATGACTTTGCAACACCATGTCAATTACAGTGGATTAGTGCACGGCCAGAAGGAAACCAAGCAGTAAATAAAACATCTCTATTAACTCCCGTTTTCTGTTCTCCCAGGAAGGTTTCCAGGATCAGCAATAGCTTTCCAATAACAGGAACAGGTTCCGCGCGCACAGGCACATGCCAGATTGTTGAATTCATAACCCTAAACCATTATTTCGAATACCCAGTTTTCTATTCGATATACCACTTTCACTGGGTGCACAACTGAACTCTAGCGACCATGCCGTGACTATTTATTGTTACTCTAAACTGGTACAATCAGGCTCCTTGGAAGTAGATCCCAGAAAATGAATGCCTTCAACAAAATGATTATGCCTAAGCATTCCTGGGTATTGGTACTCCTAACCCTGCTGTCAGGACTTTGTATGCGTTCTGGATTTGTCTTGTGACCGGACCGATTTTCCCGTCACCAATCTCACGCCCGTCAATCATCACAACCTGTTGTAAATAAGAATACGTCAGCAATAATGCATCATCTGTAGGAGGATACTATGACAGGTTCTTAGTTGGAGTAAGATTGCTGTATCTGGATAAGGCAAAAGGGAGAAACGTAGCTTAAAAAAACACTGAAAAGATACCAGTAGGCAGTATCGGAAAAATATGGCCATCTAACTAGAATGACAATACTGTTCCTTGAAAAAGACGGTGCTTGTGAAACAAATTAGCACGCAAATTATTAGTTACAGAAACCATCGCAGGGAAATTTTGATGATTTGATCTGAAGCTATGTTCTTACGACCCCATGTATTGGCTTTGCGCACAAGACAAACCCATCACAGGGAAATGAAGAACATCGTGCATGCAAAAAATTAGGCAAACACATGATCATGTTTGCACATGCAAATACTCTAAA
Organism: Poa pratensis; assembly: GCA_947311845.1. Classification (NCBI taxonomy): domain Eukaryota; kingdom Viridiplantae; phylum Streptophyta; class Magnoliopsida; order Poales; family Poaceae; genus Poa; species Poa pratensis. The sequence goes on from CAMZMU010000073.1 coordinate 39,051,924, forward strand.
ATGTCTACATCTACACCCTTTTGTCTATATTTTGAAGTGCACAAACCAAAATGAATTCATATGAGCTGTTTACAAAATTGGCATTGAAACGTCGCATCCAAAATATGTACGCAATTATTCAAATTAAGTAAACCACCCAGAGCAGTACAAATATAGCTGGAAAAAAATATGACCAGCCAGTGCAAAAAGTAAACTCACCGGTGTAATTTCTCCCATTGTTCCGGTTGTCCACACCTGCATGTGAAAACCTATATTACTAGGGTACAACTTCCATATCTAATTGAACATATCGATGAAATGTGCATTTGTACTTATTGTAGTAGTTGAAAATATGCAACCTGTCTTATTATAGTAGTTTGCCAACAAAGAGATATATCAAAGTTAAAATTTCTAAAACAAGATCCAAATTTGCACGATCGATTCTAAAAAAGAACACATGCATGTAACTGAAACTTATAATTATAGCATCATTGAAGTTTATTAACAATCACGGGGAAATTAAAACCTGCACAAAAAGGAAAATAAGTAATTTCAAAATCTTAAATTCTTAGTAATTAAAAACATGCTTCTGTTACTCCATTTCATTTAGTTCATTAGACAAATGCAAATTTCAGTATAAAGGAAAAATATACAGTTCCAAAATGAAAACCTCGGTACAAGGACAAGATGATTAAATGTACATGAAATAAAATATCCAACCTCATCTGCAGCATGAAATTCAGATAGACTAATTCGTCGTTCATGTAGTACCAGGTTTTCTTTCACAACAAGATCCATGACCTGTTATTTTCATATAATATAAATATTAACTTCAATAAAGTGGAACATTGGGTTTTTTCTGCCGAACCATGTCTGTTCACCCTAGTAGTGACAGAATGAACAAATTTTCTCTTCCATGCATGTTGGTAACGACATATATTTCTGCAAGTCGTGATGCAGCAATACATACACAAAATATAAAGATAGACAAACATTTTTATTACATGTTTTCATGTCAAACAAGAAAAACTAAAAGGAACACGAACCACTATCCAAATAAGGCAACACAGAATCTCCAGAGCACATAGAGGAAGATACTAAGTATGATTTCTCGCTTTCGCGTTTTGAATATTTCTTTTTTGTCAAATATAGTTCAGAGTGTGCCCATAGCAAAAACCTCAGTGTCTCCATGGAGGAATTAAGAAAACGGAAACTGGTCCGACTCAAAATTGTATGGGATCTCTTTATCAAAGTGAGAATAATCATTTAGGGTCGCAGTGCTGCACCTAGCGACCAGAGTTTGATTCCCATCGGGGGCGAATTTCTGGAATTCTCACCAAGGACCAATTCTTCTATATATAAAAAAAATGCCACCAAGGGCTAGTCCTGGTTGGTCTCTTTTTTTAATGGACATATAAGCGTATATCGAACCCATATGTAGGCTTATCATGAGAATATTGTATCCACTGGGCAAATATAGTTTTGTATATCAAGATTTGCTTGTGTGCACAAGTTTTCTTTAGAGCTCCATATCACCATTTAGAAGAACCATAAGAATCAAAAGGATCGAACTACAGACTCGTTACTTGGGTGTGAATCTTCTAGTACATATGTAGCTGTACGAAGAACTGGGTCATGATCTGAGTTGGGTATTGCTAAAAAACTTCGGGCCTTCAAATAAGTATTGGCAAATAACACGATAGGATGGAAAATCTCAAGGAATTTTCTCGCATGCAATTTCAAATTGGAGGGAACAATTATATACATTGGTTCCAATTATTTCCAACGGGAGGTTGATTAGACTTACAGTTGCACGCGTAATTCCTGGAAGGCAGTAGTCAGCATGAGGTGTCAATACAATTCCCTTCTTAACCATAAACTGCAGTTAAAGACATTTTTAAAAAAACATATGGCGAATATTGAGCTCTACCAACTGATGCTAGTCGTATGCACTATGTACACTTACAATGTTTGTTGCATTTGTTTCTGATACAAAACCATCTTGATCTAGCATGACAGCATCCTGAGCCTGTGCAAGATTACCCTCTATCTGCATAAAAGAAAAGAAAAAATTGAGGCCCTTCGCAATTCCCAATACCTTCATTTAGCTAAAATCCAAGCAGCTTGTTACATTAGATATTCAAATCTGAAGACAAATAACCTTTGCCAGAATGTTGTTAATAAGATTGTTGTGATGTATCTTTGAATCTACGCTCTGAAACAAGTCATGAGAATAGCCAATGTCAATGATTGTTAAAAGAAGAGAATAAAATAAGAGGCTTCATACAAAAATATAACTAAATGAGAAACCAAAAGCCAAATTGCTACGAATTTTATAAATGGGTCTTACATTTGGAGAATTACGACGTGTGGTGGCAGTTACCAACTTTATCCCATGTGAGTTATCATAAACTGGTGGTTTCCACTCTGCAAGTACTGACAAAGCAAAACGAAAGGTCTCATCATTATTACATCGACTTAATCTTCCAATGACAATTGAATGGATCAAATAGAGCCACAACGGCATGCATCATTTCCCACAATAAAGTACAGCAAATATGTCGACAATGATATCACAACCAGGCGCCACCAGTCATTATATATTGGATTGATATTGGTGAACTGACTCATGTGGTCTTACACGCCAGCACTGGTCGCTAGTCACAAGAAGTGATTACAGACTATTAGACAGCTACACACTACCGGTGCTTAAATCTTTACATTGTGCTTCAGTCTATCCTCATGCTATAAGATTTTACTCCTCCGTTCCAAATTATAAGATATTAGATATTTTCAACATGGACTAGATACGGACTAACACTGAAACGCGTCTAGATACATCGAATAAAAAAACTTAAACATCTTATATTTCAGAACGGAGGTAGTATTATTTAGGGCAGAAGCAGAAAATAACAAACATGGTATACATATTTAAGCACATACAACACATGCATGGAAAAAAGTGGGATGAGAATCTGAATACCAATCAAGGCACACCCATACAGATTGAAACCTGGACTCATTCCAGATGTCACCTACAGTTCAGACAGTGAACAAAAGGAAAGGTCGTGGAGAGAACATTGTAAATACACATTGTAGAAGTGACGATATTGATGAATCTATATCGATAGTTTACCTTTTTCCCACGAGTGAGAGTGAGCCTTATATGTGCATTATTGAACATCCCATTCGCATTAAGAGTCTTAAATATTGCATCCTTAATCTGCATTGAAACATGTACATGGCGGACGCTCAGTTCAGTAGTTCAAACTTCAAAGTGAGCCTACAGCAATCCTCTTAAATCAACATTTGAAAATATGTTAGAATTTATAATCACAATGGAAGGATGCCTGCCAAACAAGCAAAGACATGGTTTTTTCTTCAAATACTATCGTTAACATAGTGAGAATCAGGTAAGCAGAACTAGTTACCCAATCACGACTGGGCACATTGCTGAAGGCCATAGCTTTTGTAGAATCGAACAATCTAGAAGAAAAAAATAGAGTTACTGCATATATCATAGGAAGAAAAGATATGGCAATACATACAAAATCTAGAACAGTCACTACACCTATCCAAGTGTTCTTCAAGTTTGAATACTTTCCCATCATATATACGCAGTCCCTCCCAGACAGCATCCCCTCCTTGTACAACTGAATCGAACACTGAAACCTTTACACACAGATGATTAGAAAAACGAATGGGGACTGGGGAAAACTGATCAACTGTGACCAGTTTAACATTGTATTGCTGATTGCATAGCAATGTTACCAGTACATACCTTTGCACTATCACGTGGCAAAAGCTCATCTCCAACCCAAACAAGAATTTTTTTATTTTCTGGGACAGGAAGAGGAGGATCATACTGTGGTTGCTGGGATCCTGCTATTCTCCTTACTTGGCGCTTCAGCATATTGTAAAAGGGCAAGCTTTGCTCAAGCAGGTCGTAAAACGCAAATGGAAAAGTCTGCGGTCAAATAAGATCAAATGTTAACAACAAGAATGTTGTAATTGGGAAATAGTACAGTAAAGTGAGATGAAGTCAATTGCATCTTTATAACTTGTTAGAGAGAACTTCTTTTAAAGACACTGAAATTCATTGAAAGCATAAAATGCATACCTAACTTACTCATAAATACTCATGAGTATGCCAGAAGAAATTACGACAAGACTTTGTCAGCAGAGGTAATAATTCTTAGTGTTAATGTTTGTCAGCATGTCCTTTCGTATACAGTTATGACTGACTAAATATGCATAGTTAAATAGAATTAACTACTAATAAAGTCTGGAAATCAAGAGAGACGTTTGATGTAGGCTTACTGCAGGGTATTGACGGGATTTAGAAAAGCCCGTTGATTTGTGCACATTTTCATACCACCAGGGGGCCCAAATACCGTCAAAGTCCCTGGGGCCAGCTTTCCATCTAAGAGTTAAAAACAATTCCAAATGATAAAGCACATCACATTCTTACTATGCGTGTTCTAAGATACATACTCGAGGGCAGTGGAAGTAGTTCAATTATTATGCACCAAACACATACTTGAGCATTTGTTGCTGGAAAGGAATGCCCAGGTCCTCACAGAGTCCACTCAAGACGGCCTGCATTTAATGTGCAAACAGACTGCATTGAATTTGGATTGCAGTTTGCAAATGTAGTTGTTACAAAGGTACTGGAACGATGTTATACCATTATAATGGCTTCATGCATTAAATAATAAACATGGAAAACCACTGCAGACACCATAATTACAAACCATAAAAACTGAAGTGAATTCAAATTTATCAGTTCGGTGTTTAGTAATCCTAATACCTAGAGGGTCTGCATTGACAGGTCCTTCAGGGTACCTACTACACACAATAACAGATGATTTTTGTAAATTCAAAAATCTATGAATTTGGTATAGCCTGTCCTAATAGCTCGAGGACTGCAACGCAAGGGTCTTTGAAAGAACCTACTAAACAGTAATAGTAGATCCTACGTACCCATATTATTATCATGTGCAACAGATAATCCTCAAAAAAGATAAAACCATGTGGACAACCAGCAACAGATTTACCTCAGGATCCCTTTGCAGATCATCTGCATCTATCACTGGTGGAGGGCTCCCATGTTCGCATAACTCACTGTATATTGCGACAAGTTCTGCTATACCGAGCTCCATGAAGGACGGTGGGACAACTTTATCAAATGATGGCTGAGGTATATGGAATGCTATTAGCAGGATGTTGATATATTTACAATGTAACATGCAAAATGTCAGCGAGGCAGTAACATGTGCTGAATTAGCAAATAGAACAAATAAACAGAACAAATCAGCAACATGTGGGAGTGGTACCAAAACAAATGGGAGTCAAATACCAGGATATTTAGAGGGTTACGTATCAGTATGAAATGTTTTCCCTTCTTCATCAGGTCGCCGGTAAGGTTAGGGAGGCGCTGCTTCGCAATGTGCTACACATAAAAACAGAGATCCATGAACAACAGTGTAGTGTAACTCATCTATAGAGATATGCGCTAATACTCTGAGAATGGAATTCACACCTTGCAGTATCGATAGTTTTTTTCTCCTGGTCCAAAAATCACTTCTTTGACAACTTTGTTACCATCAGGATCCTGCACTGGAAATGCTCAAATATCGGAACTATACACAAGGCAGCATTCACATTGGGAAAAACCATACAAAGAAGAGATGAAAATATCTGATTTTGGGTCAAATCGAGTTCCGAAATGGATTGAGAAGTCTTAATATTATTTGTAAACTGACAGAAACTAGGAGTCCACTGCGGCATTGGGCGAATACCAGCAGAAAATCTTGAGGCTATGCAGCGAATGCCCTCCTCAAGGAACCCATAAAGCTACATACAACTCAAGCACGTTCAGTCTGGACTTACCATTTTAGAGAGAAGCTCCTGGCGGTAGGGCCTGTCGACGCCAGTGACGCGCAGGAAGTTAGCGTAGAGGGCTCGTCAAGCACATCCATGTCATCCCTCTAGAGCAAGCCAAAAGACAAAGCTAATCAGTTCAGAACCCGGGTACCGAGTTACAACGATCGATCAAATTCACTCAAAGAATCAACTCGTTGCAGCAGTAATCTTAGTTCCAGTCTTAATTCAACGCGAAACAGAGCGCAAGAGCATAGCAGCGTAAGCAGTTGACCGAACACACACGGGCATTGGGTTTGGGTCAAGGTGCGTCCCCATCTCTTCTCCCGTGATCTCAGAGTTCACAGGCGGAGCCTATCGGGATGCCGCGCCAGGCCGATTCACCGGACGCGGGCACTACGGGCGGGCGGGCGGACCGATGAGGATTGGGGCGGAGGGGCTGTCACTCACCTGGGAGAAGGAGTACATGAGGCTGGTGCTGAGGGAGCGCGGCGCCGACCACGCGTGGATCACCTCCGGCGACGACGCCATTCGCGCGGTCAGTCGGAGCTCTCACTGTGCGCGTCGGACGGGAGGAGGAACTCTTTCCTTCTTCTTCTCTGGATTCGGTAGGATTCTTCTGATCCGATGAGGAGTATTTTTTAGTAGGTGCACAAAAGCCAACAGTGGGCAGTGGTGAGACGGTGTGACCAGTTGTGCTGGTGGATCACAGCGAATGGACCTTTTCTTTTCTCTTTTCCAACCTCTAGAGAGAGAGACAATAACGGACAAGAGTAAAGAATCGGCAAATGAATTTTTGAGGGAAGAACCGGCAAATGACTTAATCGCAGCTTTGCCCAACTGACGAGATGGTTTATTACACGTTGGCACTCGTTGCTGGACAGACACCATGCACCATGTGTTTTTTCCTATGTAAAAAAGCACAATGCATAATTCGACCTTTTTTGTTTCTTACGCCTCCCTCCCAGGAAGCCAGGTTCCATTACCATAACGATGAAGCGTTGCGTCTTAAGAGCATCTTCAATTGGATTTAGCTAATTTGATGCATATATGTCTACAGATACGTCCTGACGTTTTCGCCGAAAGGGAGCGGTCTGGCGAGGCTCCTACCACAGCACCTCCTCGCCCTTCTCCTTCCTTCCTCCCCCGCTGTCGCTGGCGTGAGCCGGCAGGCGAAGCCCGCGCGATGCCGGCGACGGCGGGCCTACTTCTACCACGGGGAGTCGCGGGGCTCCTCTGTACGGCGAAGGTGCGCTGAATCTCGAGCTCGGTTCGGTGGGGTAGAGAGTCTCGACGGTGACGGTCCTAGCGGCGCGGGCGGTGAAGGTGTGTGGTGAGGGGCGACATGCGTTGTACGTGTTGCGGTGGTGCAGGCAGTTTTCTGGCGGCGGGGCTCGCTGGCCCAGATCTAGTCCCTCCGGGCCCGATATGGGTCTAGTGGGTCTTGGCCGGAGCACGTAACCCTCTTGGGGGGCCGTTGTGGTTACCTTCCCCACGTCAGGGCTCCATGCGAAAGCCCTTGACCGTTTTGGTCTCGACGACGGCGACGTCACCCTCTTGGGGTGTTGTCGTGGAGTTTCGTTACCTATCGGTTTCGTTCAAATGGCATCGGTGGGCAAGTTTGGATCCTGTTTCGAGGCTCTTTCGGCGCGTTCTCGGCGGCCTCCTATCATACAAGTAACTCTGTCTTCACATCTGCATGTTCTCGTTGTCCACTGGCAGGATCGACGCTCCATGGCCCGTAGCGAGAGGGTAGATGGCCTTCTCCGGCGACAACTTGGTGGGTGTGGTGTGACTAAGTCCTGTTTTGCTTTTCTTTATCTTTGATCTGTCTTGTAAGAGGGTTCCCTCATCACTTCGTATCGGTTCAGCTATGTGGATTTATTTATAGGGTCATTTATTTGTGTGTCTTACTTCGCTTAGTTTTCCTCAGTTGTTCCCTAGTCGCTTAGCTTTCCTCGGTTTTGCCCTACTTGGCTCTTTCGAGTCTTGCATATGGCCAAACGGGGTGTTTCCGTCTAGACAACCTTGTTTGACCGTTACTTGGCCTGATTAGTGGGGTCGGCCTGGGGCATCTCGTTTGGAATCACCCTTACGAGTGGGGTCGTGGCACTTGTTTAATCAAGGGATACCGCCAATGGGCCCCACGTGGTCTTTCTCCCCTGCCCGTCCAGAGGAACCCCGAGAAAACCCCAGGAAACCCCAAGAACAGAGCAATAGGAGTGGGATTCAAGTCGCAGATGAGTTCCATCGCCGTCGCCATTGATGTCGCCCGTTACCCATCGAGAAGGGTGGACAAGCGTGGAGATCTTCGCAGCTTGCAGACGCGGTTTGTACGGCCGCCTTCGCCGTTGGGGTTTTTCGATCGCCGACGGTACAGCCGCAATCCATCAGCCCCATTTGAAAGGCCAGTGCTATCTTCTCTACATGTTTCATTTACCTGTTAGAGCTCCCGAACGGTGGGTTATATGTGGGTTAGTTTGACTTTCATTTGACTTGCAAAATGGGAAAAAACAGATTATGTAAATATGCCTGTTTATGTGGTTTTAAATTGCTTTGAAAAATAGGAAATGGAAGGGGAGGATTGTACTATGTGCATTCACGAACCAACTTCCTCTCTTGGAAGCAATCGCCGTGCAAATACTTTTAGAATACCGATTGAACGCGACGATTACGAAAAAGAAGTTGTAAGTATTGCCTTTCAAATTCGAGTGAATATCATTTTTTTTTCCTTTCAATTCGTGTGTTCTTAGTTTCTCTGCTTTTTTGTATTAAATGTAGATTGTGCCATGCTCTTTCAAATATCTTCTAGAGAGCGTGTCCCTTGGCACCCATAAGAACTAGATGGAGGCTAAGTGTCCAAAGGGAGACACATACTACTTCTAACTGGATAAGTGGGAAATTGAAATTGAGTGGACTAATATGTGTAAGCAGCTAAATAGTAATTCAAGGTTAACCCATAGTGGGACCTATATCTGTGGACCGCAGTGGAGAGCACTGTGTGTAAGCGATGGCATCGAAAGCGGTGATGTTATCAAATTCATGTATGATGAAAATCAGAATATGTTTAATGTTGAAGTGACTAACGCAAGCACTGCTACCAAATCTTGGGTTCAATACTCTGGTGTGTTAGTTTGTGTTATTTTTCTTACGCATTGAGTAGTTCATATTTTTCAAACTTAATGTCTTCGTCTCTTTGATCAGAGTGTAAACAGATTGTTCAATGTTGCAAGCCTTCCCTGCTAAAAACCATATTTCACGAACCGAGAGATGTCAGTTTTTTAAGAAATGAATGCGATCACTTTCTCTTTATTCAAAGAGGTGACAGGGGACTTGGATGATGACGAGTTCTTTGAGATCCCTCAGTTCCACGTGCGCCGGATTGAGGATGATAGTATAGATGAAATATCTCTGGTATCATTTACACTTTTCTGATACTCTGCCATCATTTACACTTTTCTGATACGATGGTCATGTTATTTTGGTCAGCATCTCAAGATTAAGGTTGTAGATGGGTATAGACTTCCATTTCGAGGGACTTCTTGTCTATGCGTGAGAGACTATGTGGATATCATGGGAACATATCGCGTAATAGAAGATTACGTCGAATTCACTAGGAATTGGGATCTATTCTTCAAACGAGCGCAAATTTGCTTTGGTGATCTCTTCGTCATCAAGGTGCAGATCCAGAAGCAGTACATCAAGCTGATATTTGAGAAGGTCAGCGACGACGTCGATGATTCCAGCGAAGAGATCAAAGAAGAGGTCAAAGAAGAGAGCAAAGAAGAAATCAAAGAAGAGAGTGACTAATATTACTATGCGTTGTTGTTGTTAGGATGTATATTGTTCAGTCACTGCTATAAACAGGTTTGTATATTTTTTTGGTACTTCTATTTATTGAATTAATCTTCAATTATCATATTATTACTCTAAACCCCATTAAAAACACGTTTAAAATATGAAAATGAAAAACTAAGTTTATATCCTTCTTGTTCACCCCAAAATGAAGCTTTGGTGATTTTCTAGATTTTTTTTAGATTTTCAGAAAACCTAAACATTCTCTCACTTTCCTTGAACACATTCCTTGAACTCTGGACAACCTCGGTCATGCAGGTTTTATCATGAAAATATCCGTGGACCAAGTTTATTATTTTAAATGGTGAATATGTCACATAAGACGACAATGTGCCGCACGTTTCAATTTTTTTCCTTTTTTGAATTAGTTGTTCTTATTTGAACTCGATCGTGGTAGCTCACCCGTGTTAGGGATTTGTTTCAAGAAAATATCCTTAGACAAAGTTTAGTATTTTTTTTATCGGAACTATGTCACATCAAACGACAATGTGCGCAGGTTTCATATTTTTTTGAATTTTTTTGAATTAGTTGTGCTCATTTGAATGTTGGTTAAACCTCAGATAACCCCGTTGACCCGCTCAGAACCCCGCAGTCCCTCTCCAAACCCTAGCGGCGATCTATGACCGTTCGATCATACCCTAGTACCGAACTGCGGCTGTTAGATTGGTCGAACCGCGAGAGGCTCATTATGCGACGTGATCTGCAACATGATTGGCCGCGCGCGTAGGACTAGGCAATCTCTTTGTCAACCAAAGCATGTGATCGTTACTCCCTGACGATTGGACCGCGGCGTACCCAATGACATGTGGGTTCGTAAGCTCGCCCACTATTTGCCTCCTCTTTCCCCAACAGACAGAGCAACCGTCCCCACCCATTCTTATTCTTCTTCTTCTCCAGCCACGAAGGGCAGCAACGCCGACCGGCGAGAGATGTCGAGCTCCACGTCAACCTCCTGCCCTCATGGCCAGAGTATGGTGAAGTGCCGATCATGTGATGTTCTAAATGCCCACCCATCGCGCCACTAAAACGTTTGGTTACTAAGAAGAAGAAGAATGGCAACTTTGGGCACGAGTTTGTGAAATGCGAGAGCAAGCCAGAGGGGAAGGTAAGATCTGAGTCTCTCACATACTTTTGCTCTAATTTCTCCAGATTTTTTATTTTTTGCTCAGATTTGGGATTTAGGGTTAATGTTTATGTTTTTAAGACATGAAACAATGCTCTCATTTTGAGTGGATGGATGAATATACATTCAGAGGCTTCAACTGGAAGGCTTAATTGATTCGATGGGGGGCGCAACCAGTTTGCTCAATCTGCTGTCGGTTGTGGAGATTTTGCGCTATGACAACGTCGCTCCACCGATGGGGGATGTGGAACTGAAGGGGAAACTGAAGAAGTTGAACAAGCATTTACGGCAGATGATTGCTCTGAAGAAGCAGGCCAATCTGCAAGCTGCAGGATTTATTTATTGTATAATTGCTCTAGTCGTTAGAGGTTATTAGCGTGTAGCTTAAAAGGCATGATATGTACTCCTTGATTTTCGTTTGGACCAATCGTTTATGATTTAATAGCTTTTTAAGATCAAAGCAAAAATAAAACTATTTACTGAATCCCTGTTCGGCGAGCAGCATGGGTGCGCCCGGGTAGGGTTGCAAAGTGGCACCCGGATCCGGCCTCCCACCCGCTCCAATCAATATTAGGCATACTTAGATGTAAAAAGTTTGTGGGACTTATGCGGGCAACCCACTTATGCGGGCAACGCCAACAAGACGAGGTGCCCCAGGTCGACCCCACTAGTCAAGCCAAGTAACGGTCAAACAAGGTTGACCCGACGGAAATGGTCGCTTGGCCGCCTGCGAGCCTCGGTAGTGCGAAGTAGGGCAAAAATGAGGAAAGCTAAGCGACCGGGGCAAAATTGAGGAAAACTAAGCAATATGGGGCACATAAATAAAAAAACTCTTATTTATAAAGCTGGGTGAAAGCCTATTTTGAGGAGGTACTTTAAATCCATGCAACTATATGCATATTGATTTTGTGCATAGTTCATCATAACTAGTGACGACATCATGTGTCTCGGGTAGGCCCACGAAGGCAAATGGTGACCCACTTAGAATAATGTGTCAAGGTGGCCCATCACAAGGGGTTAAAGCCTAGGGATCAAACACACTATTTTGGAGCAAAGCCACGCCAAGATCGCCGAACGCGGACTTTAGGGGATGGACGATATATACAAACCTAGATCAGATCTAGATTATCTTGGGGATTTAGCGTAGGCGAAACCATATATAAACCCGTTCGGCACCTTATTAACTCCACCCAAGCAAGGCACTCGGCTCTGTTGACACTCTCTTTCGGCACGATCGATGTGTTGTGCCTCCATGCTCCTCCCCTGAATCCAATCGGGCAGGAACCTGCGGTCGGATCGTCTGACCACCAGCATGGAGCCTGATCTCAACCTCGACATCAATCGGGCCACAGCCAAGGCCGACAATACCACGTCGCCCCCTGATAGCTCCTTGAGCAAACGCAAGCACGACTCCAATGATGATGTAAGCACCAGCCAACGGGTTCGGTCCCTCCGACATCAATCATCAACGGCTGCCCCCCTTCACCGGACGTAGACAACACCGCCCGTGCGACCGCCAACCTCGTCAACAACATCAACCAGGTAGACTTCTCCAACATCTTTGTGGAGCAAATCAAGGGCATCGTTGCCTAGCTCACCTTGAGGGTTCAGGCGGTCCAACTCTCCCGACACAGTCTTGAGGAGGACCAGGCGGAGTTCCATGAGATGTGGAAAAACTTCACCGACAACATGACGCCAATCAGACGGGCTCAAGGCTACCCAAATCAAGGGAGTCAACTACGGCAAAATATTTGCTCTCATTGCCAGAATTGAATCTATTCGCATCTTGATTGCATATGAATTTCATGGTAACTTCGAATTAAATGAAATGGATATGAATATTTTATTTTTTAATGGTTGCCTAACTGAGTTGGTATATGTTGGACAACCTCCACAAATTGAGAATCCCTATTCTCCAAACCATTTCTACATACCCCAAAAGACACTCTATGGTTTAAAACAAACTCCCCGTGCTTGGTATGATCACCTTAAGGAATTTCTTCTAGATTGTGGTTTTGATTAAGGATGGCAATTTTATCCATGGAGCTAGGTATCCATGGATATCCGACCCGGTGGATGAGGGTTTGGAGGGCAGTTTTTGCCCATGGATTTCATGGGGCGGATATCCGCTAACTCATGGGTTGGGCACGGACAAAGATTTTTCTCCACGGATATCCAATGGATACCCGACTGACATGTGGGATCCACTTGTCACTGAAGAATGAGGCTCAAATAATCCAAGATTCAAGACAACATTTCTCCTATCTTTTATTATATCTTTTGAATGCATGAATTGTTGTGTTGGAAACTTGTAATAAGAAGTATTGGCTATGTTTCGTTAGATTGAGATGAGATTATGTATTTTGTGGTGTGATTTGTTTAAGATTCTACATATTTTAAGTACTTTGTGGTTGAAATATTGTTGATTTAGTACTCCGATGCATTACTCGTGGATATCCATGGATATCCGGATATCCGACGGGTTTGGATATGGGGCGACATCCATGCCCATGGATACTTTCGTGGGTGGGGCATAGTGATGCTGATGGATTTGGTTTTGGATCTAGTTTTGGTATATCCGCCCGAACCCGCCCCGTTGCCATCCTTAGTTTTGATATTGAGCTTATTAAGAGAGTTGATAGAGAATTGTTCGTATGTCAACTATATGTTGATGGTATAATCTTTGATTTCAACAATAAACCGTTTAGTGATCAATTTTCTAAGTTAATGATCAATAAATTTGAGATGTCTATGATGGGGGAGTTATTACCTAGTTTTGAAATCAACCAATTGAGACAAGGGAATTCCATCAATCAAGCCAAATATATCAAAGACGTGCTCAAAAAATTCAAGACATCAGATATTCATGCGGCCAAGACCTCAGTGGCAACCAATAATAATCTTAATCTCGGTCCCAAGAGTAAGGAAGTTGAGTCCAACTCCCCATATGGTTAGGCATGCGGTTGGACCAGGGGTTGTTACAGACCCTTCCAAAATGTTCCAGAACCTTGTAGACGTTCCGGAACCTTTCGCAACATTTTAGAAACTTTGGATACCTTCCAATAACTTCTATGACACTTCCAGGACCTCCCAAAACAATCCTGAGATCATCTGAATCACACTCCTCCGTGATCCGATCGCTTCTTGTTACAATGATTTTCTACCTCATGCTGAAATTCTTTGAACAATTTAAACATATCTACTCAAATCATCAGTGAACGTTATGAATTAGTTGAACTCATCATTGACACTGATACTTATTGGACCACACACATCTGTATGTATGTTTACAATAATTCAATAGCTCATTCTGTTTGTCCTATGAATGGTGTTTTGGTCAAATTTTATAGCAGCCAAGATTCATAATCAAATGACTCAAAAATCCTTTACTATGGATTTTCTTCACGTGTTTCTTTCCAATCTGACCTAAATGTAAGTGTCACAAATATGTGAATTCAAATGGCATCTTCAACGTTTAGCATTGTTATAGATGTAAGTATCACCATCAATATTAAGTGTAAACATCCATTGACCACAGGTGCATGACCATAAAAGACATTGTTCATAAAAGTTGAACAGCCATTGTTCTCAGACTTGAACGAATAACCATCCTTTAGTCAACAAGTTTCTTATATAATGATCTTAGTCATATCTGATGCAAAGTAACATTACTAAGTTCTAATATCAATCCTGATGGTAGATGTAGAGGCAGCATGCCGACGGCGACCACAACAACTTTTACTCTGTTCTGGGCACGCGTCGTCATTTCATCCTTCTCGCTAATCTTCTATTCCTTTGTACTTATTTGCATCTAATTGCAAATATGAGAAACTGATATGTATCATAAACCCAAGAATTACATATATAACCAGCAAGGAAACCATTAGTAACATGTATATCACATATAGTTGAACTGGTCTTTCCAGTCTTCTTCTTGTTTATCGAGTACTTTGAACAGTTCCTCTTTCAGTGCACATTCTCCTTTACAAGAAACACTCAATTGTTAGGAGTCCTTGGACTTCCTAGGCATCCCAGTCTTACTGGTGCCCTCGGATTTTCCCTTCTTGTTGGACTTAGCCTTTTGAACTGAAAAGTTTTGTTCACCATCACCGCATGATTGGTGTCCTTCTGAATATCTTTTTCAGCAGCTCTTAGCATCTTGAACAATTCTCCCAGTGATTTATTCATTCCAGTCATATTGGAATTCAAGGTGAAGCTACCATAGATAGGAAAGAGTGAAATAAAAACCAAATAAGTGCCCAATTCCATGTGGAACGGGATCCTGGCGCCTTTGCACATACCCGTGAAGGTAACCACATGTGCACTCATAGTTTCCCTCGGCTATTTTGCATGCCAACATGGTGTCAGATATCTCATACCTTTCAACCCTTTTCTGCTGCTGAAATAAATCTTTCATCTCACTGATAGTCTCAAAGGGACCCCAATCCTCAAAACTTTTTTGAAGCTGGGGTTCCATTGCTAAAAGCATGGAACAATAATAGACAACGATGCGATCATTGCTCCATGTCTGAAAAACGTTCTTAGCGTCACCAGTTGCATTTCTTGCTGGGGGACCAAGAGTCGACACCCTCTAGGCACTCTGGTTCCAAATGTTTTAGCTCTGCCACTGATGTTCTGTAAGAATGTGTTTGGTTGCCCAAGGGCCTCAAGAACGCGGTGTTGTAGGTGATTTTTGGCTTGTTTGGTTTCCTGGCCCGTTCCCTTTGCCTGCACGAGCACGAACCTTAAAACACTATGGGCCAGACCGAGAGTAAGCTAGAGCCGAGCTCGTGCAGGCTTGGAGATGGCGCGCGCCTGCGAGTGCACGCGCACGCACGCGAAAATGGTGGCGGGAGAAATTTCGCTCACCACCCATGTTTTGCCTCCCCTATTTCACCCCTCTCTTTTCACCGCCCAAGCTCCCGCCACCATTTCCACCATTTCGAGCTCTCCGTCCGAGACGAGATTCATCGATGATGACCAGGTAAGCGGCGCCTCTTTCTACTCCGGTCCACGGTGGTCGACAGCCTGCGGCGGAGCGCTTCTTCCTCGAGTTGTCCGAGCAGAGAGCGGCCGTTCACGCTACGATGCCGGTAAGCTCAATCGAACCCTAGGTATTGTAGTTTAGATCTGTGCTTATGGAGTAGATCTTTAGGCCATGATGTAGTCTGAGCATGTTTGTAGTCTAGATTTGTTGTTAGCATGCCGTAGATTGCCAATTTGGTAGCTACTAGAGTCGTTGTGTTCATGACCGTAGCTTCGGTTGATGTTCTTTTGTCGATTTGGTAGATTCCATGTTAGTGATGCACCCATATCTTGCAAGTCACCATTGTAGGATATGACCATCGACGAATTTAGCCAGCCCCTGCTCGATGGGGAGAGCCAGCTCGCTCTCTCTCTTGTCCCGGACTCTCAGCCGGATGAGCTGCTGGAGTCGCAACATATGGAGATGTTCGAGGTTCCCAGGATGGTTTCACAGCTGGTCACGCCTGCTCTGGGGCCGGAGAGAGGTAGGCTAGCTGGGGGCAAGGACAAGAAGAGCGAGATGGGGACGACCATGAAGTGGCCTCCATTTCTGTCGACCTTCGTGTTGAACAAGATGTGTGAGCTGATCGCCAACGGGGTGAGGACTAACAAGGGGTTAAGGAGGTGCATCTGAACACAGTTGCCAAGCTTGTTTTTTATTTCTCTGGCCAGGAAGTCACCTCTACTCAGATCTATAACCACCCGAGGAAGTGGAGAGTGAGATGGATCAAGGTGTCAAAGCTGAAGGATCTCAGTGGTGCACATTGGGATGAGGAGACTCACAACATCATCTTGGAGGTGGAGCACTTGATAGGCCACATTCTGGTTATCCTTGGGTTTAATATTGTGCACTTACTAAATGTCTCACATGTCAAACACTGCTAACTATCTCACTTTTTTCGTCCCTAGGATCACCCCAAGGACGCTGAGTTCCTGACACACAGGAGTCGGACACTGCAAGGCATGCCATGGGTTCATCTGAGTCTCTCGGTATGCCTGATGATCCTGACACACAGAACTACGAGCAGATACAGACCATCTTCTCCTTCGGTCTGGCCACTGCAAGGCATGCCATGGGTTCATCTGAGTCTCTCGGTATGCCTGATGATCCTGACACACAGGAGTCGGACACCATCAACATTGATGGTGCTGCTGACAATCGAGGCATGAGGGCTGATGATCATGCACCGAAGCTACCTGAGAGAGGGAGAGGAAGAGGAAGAGGGGTGCCTTGGTGGATGAGGAGATGCTCGTCTTCACCAGCATGACCGAGGCCGTTAGGGAGGTGGCAACCGCCATTAGGGAGAGCGTGCCTGTCGACGTGCACACCGGCCTCTACGAGGTTGTGATGAGCGCGAAGGGATCATTCAGTGACACCGCCAAGATTGCTGCTCTTGGCCACCTCCTGGACAACAAGGCACAAGGCTTTGGCTTCGTTCTGATGACCGAGGACCACTGTCTGCTGTGGCTCCAAAACTTCCTCAGCAAGCACTACTACCAGTAGTGCTTGTTCAAGAAGTTGGAGGTGGCGGTGGTGCAAACATGCTAGATGATGATGATGATGATGATGATGATGATGATGATGATGATGTATATTTTGGGCAGCTAGGACAACAAAACTTCTTATGGCCTGTATATTTTGGGTGCTTGAGTTGGTACATAAGCTAACCGCTCACACGATGAACTTGCGGTGGTAGTATGACACCCTCTTTTGATGTGGTGCTAGGTTGACACCATACTAACTAGGCAGCGAACACTTGTGCTACTTGTAGTGCTGATGAATCAGTGCATGCTTTGCTTATGTTGCTTTACTGCTCATGTATTGCTAATTTTGCAAGTTCTAATGTTCATGCTCTTTGTTTTACTGGTATGTGGTTTTCAGAGGCAAGAATCCAGGAATCTACACAACCTGGAACTCTTTCTCGGCTCAGCTTTACAAGTTCCCAACCACTGCTGCGAAAGGTTCGAGATTCTAAAGGAGGCACAGGATGCCTTCTACATGTCCCAGCAAGAAGACTTCCCTCTCGAACATCAAAGCATAGCAGGATCAAACATAGCTGGATCAAGCATAGCTGGATCAAGCAAAGCTGGAGCAAGCAAAGGTGGAGGCTTGATTCCATGTGGCGGCATCAAAGATTTCATTATCCTCGTCCTGGTCGTCATCATTGTCTACTTGTTGTAGTCGTAAGTCTGTATGATGCTTAAACCCTAAACCTCCTAAACCTCAGTGGGATGGTAACCTCACCACTAGAGCGTGCAAGGTAAGTGGAAGAACCACAAACTGGGCAACCAAACACAGTGGTTTATTGCTTTAAACACAAATCTGGGCATCCAAACACGAGCACGTTGCATTTGTGTTCCTGGCCGAACGAATCTGGCTAGAAGATTGTGGGCAACCAAATCATCTGCACAACATGGTTACCTTCCCGTTTTTCCAGCACCAGACCCAAATGAGACACGGATACAAAGTGGCCAAAATTCATGCGAGCAACTAAACATGCCCTAAGTTGAAGCATCGCGGGTTCTGAGAGCCGATAAATTGTGGACCAATACAATCACAACGTTCACACCAATTGACGGTGAAAACATCCTTACGGCATACTTTCTGGATACTCTTTTGTTTTAAATGGCATTACTGGATAGTGAATATTTGCCTCAATGTAACTCCGAGTTGTTTCTCAAAATGGGCGGCAGGTGCTGTTTCACTTGTTCTAGTATGTAAAAGGCGACCTGTAATGCTGCCGACGAATATGATGCCATTTCTCGTCGGCTCATAATGTCCTTCTTCTTTAGTTTGTGCGCCGACATCTGATCTGACGAAAAAGTGTAGGCTACGAGATACGTTCCGACTCCCATCTCGTTCACTTCACCAGGAAGCTATACCATTAGCCTATATATAAGCACAGTTCTTTCTCAATTTCGCCGCACTTGAAGTTTGTCATTTGCGCAGGTCTACAGGATGCAGACGGACAACAGGGGGCCTGCTGCTGCCGGCCAGGGCAACTCGCCGACCATCTGCAGCCGGCTCCAGAGAACCTTCCACGCCCGGCCGGCGTTCCGGCCTCTCCTCCGCCTCACAGGCCGCCCACAGGACGGCGGGGCTGCCACCACTGGGGCAGGGCCTGCCGCGACGCACGGTGGTGCACCGCATCCGGTTCTGCTGCCGGCACATGCGCCGTCGCCATCTCCAGCAGGCAAAGCTCACAAAGCTACGGCACCGGTGACGCTGCCCGCGGTCCCAGGGAAACCGGCTGCTGGCAAGGGAGGTGACAAGCCTGGCAAGGTCCCCGCGACCGCTCCAACTACCGTCGGCGCAACCGCAAACAAGGTCGCTGAGAAGGTGGCGGGGTGGATGCCGGCGCCGGCCAAGGGAGGTGACAAGCCTGGCAAGGCCCCCACGAGCGCTCCTACTACCGTCAGCGCAACTGCAAACAAGGTCGCCGAGAAGGTGGCGGGGTGGATGCCAACGCCGGCCAAGGGAGGTGACAAGCCTGCTGGCAAGGTCCCCGCGAGCGCTCCTACTACCGTGAGCACAACTGCAAGCAGGGTTAACGAGAAGGTGTCAGGGTGGATGCCGGTGCCGGCGCCGCCATCGGCAGTCACGACCGGACCGGAAGGCCGACCGCGGACGCCAAAGCCGAGGACAAGGCGCAGCAGACCAAGGGGAAGACCAGGGTGAGCTCCAGGGTCCGCAAGGCCTTAGCCTCGTCCACGTCCAAGTAGAGAGAGATGATCATCTGAATGAATGAACAGGCTGCATCTGGATAGCCGTTATCTGGTTACTGTCTTTTGTATTTTGTCATCACTGATTTGAGCTACCATGTGCGTTCTGCTGAAACTCCAGGTTTTCTTTCTTGCTGATGTGGATTATTGGGACAACATCACAAGGCAAAGTCACTGAAATTAATTATTTGATGCTACAAATCACATAACAAAATTTACAGTACACGTGCCTCCAAGCTGGAAATTCACTGCCCTATAGCTATAATGTATATTGCATCTATTTTTTACTATTTTCTTTTATGATACTTTCCTTTGACCGACTGCAAAATCCCCCAGAAAAATTAACGAGGGTGCTGGTTTCTGAGACGCTGTTGACAAGAAATTCATGCAAAAGAGCACACTTATTCGATGAATCGGAGGGTTTGGTCTTGCATTACAAATTCTCGATTTCCTGAATGATAAGGTCCCGCTCCAAGTCGAGTTCATCTTCGCCTGTAAAATGCAGACAAATCAGTAATGCTATTTGAACGTGGTCACTTATGGAACCTAAGGTGGAAAGTATCAAAGATTCAGGCACATCACTACCTTTATTTGCAGGAAGATTGTGGAGTAGTTTCAACAATTCTCTGCGATTCTCTCGCAAAGCCTCAACAATACTGCGAGGCTTGTTTGGATTCGCAACAAACACCTGTTCGGCACAGGAAACGGACGCAAGAAAACAGTTATTAGGAATTAATTATGACAGGGCATACATGTACGTGAACTTAAAGATGGTACCTTAAAAACGTGGAAGGCACATATTCTGATATTTTTGCTTGAATCCTACAGAAGATGCCGGTTAGTAGTGACAGCTGACACACCTAGAAAAAGATTGGATGGCTAGTTGGCTACACACATGATATTTTATACTCCCTCCGATCTGGAAAGAGAGACGCAGAAACTGAACTATGTACGTACAAATTTCTTAAGCGATCACGACACTTAAATAGGATCAGAGGGAGTACTATTTGTGCACAAATGGAGAACCTACTCACAAAGGAAAATAATTATTTAATCAACAGTTAGGAAAAATTGCAAGATTTAATTTTAAGAAATCAAGCATTTCAATGTATATTCATGTGTGAACTTTAATACAACTGCTGGAACCTTCATAAGTAAGAGTATTGTGTCAAAAATATGAACAGGATGCTTCAATTTTCACAACGTCCAATTCAGAAAATGCGCAACTACTGTTGTCATTCGTACATAAGTGAATGAAGCAGCTTAACTCTCTGCAGTCTAACTTAGGAAAGAATGCTTGTACAGAAGTCTGCCACACTGTTATATGGTCAAAATCTTGTGCAGATACATAGCTTTATACAGGACAAAAATCCTTTATTTGGGCAACAGATGTCAATACCAGCTAATGGAATCATAGTTCAACAATAGGTAAGACCACTGAAATGTGATAATTGCACTGGTGAAAATTGGACTCAGAAATGAAAATTTCCATAACAAAGCAGCTTCTGCGAGGACGACACAATGACACAATTCCTACTTTCAAAATAGTGAATGGAATCAAAATCGTATTTAGTTTTAGCATATTATCCATAAGATATCACACACTTTTTCTTAGATATGAACAAAGCAGAGTAATGAATAACTGGGTAATTCATAAATGAACAGTAAAGTACTGATACCTTCAGTAGACCAATCATAATATTTAGGAAACGAATTTCCTGAATGAATCGCTTCATTATCTTAGAGTTTGAAGCCTCCAACAGAAATTCTGAAAGGAACTGAAAATACAGACAACGCTATTACTTTCTTTTCCAAGTGAACGATATGATAGCTAGAGCATCTGAACATAGTCTAACCTTCACTGACTGCCGCCTTGTTACATAATTAGTTGATTTTAAGATCCTTGTGTAGAGTTCAAAGAACTAAACAAGATGTTAGACTGATAGTAACAAGAGGAATGGAATTATCCAATATACTAAACTGTTAGTGATCTGGTTCAGCTTTTGATGAGCAGTTCAATAGTTCACACGATTGCAAAATAGTTTTTGTATAGGCATTAGGCAAGCAACAACAAAATGCAGATCTTTAGACGTATTCCAGCAGTAATAAGGCAGAGTCAAAGAGGTAATAATCCAACGATGCTCTCAATAAAAAGAACTTTATTTCATTCCCTAAAGAAATGGTATTTCATATATCACATGAATACATAAAATCTTCAGAACAAGATAGTGACCTTCTGGTAATGGGAGCCCAAGAACTCAGCGACAACAGTTTCATGTTTGGTAAGCAAATCCTGCGAACATCTTGTCAAGAACAAGCATTCAGTATCTGATAAAGAGTACACAAAGATGAATATGCAAATATGGATTTACCTTGAAAGTGCTTAGAGCATCAGAAGCAATATCGAAATTCGGTAGCTCAACATACTCGAAAAATAACTCAAAGCTATTGGATTCCAATATATATCTGAAAGAGCACTACAAAATCAAATGTATGCAACATGAATTAATTAACTTAATTAGTTTTCTGTTTCATAAAATGTTGTGCTACCATGGATAATAACTACCATCGTCATGAGAAATGAACAAAATCATTCGCCATTGATAATTTGTGTTAAGGTAAATTTGAGGGTACAAAACCATTCAGAAGGCGGCTACGTGGCTAACAGCTTATTGATAGTGCTGAAGAAGGAATGCGTTGAAAAAGAAATGTAAATTTATTATTTTTCATATATTTTGTCCGGGAGAAAGGTGAGACAATGCATGTCACTCTCAGGCATATATACAGGCAAACAACTATCTGGCTGTTAACTATTATTTTTCATAGTAAACACCATCGAGGAAATCAATTTAATGCACATTATACATTATCATATATATCCAGAGACTCCTAAGGCAGGTCAAACACATCAACTTCGTCATGTCATGTTCTTTTGTAAGCATGCGTGTTCTGCTACAGCTAAGTCGGCACAGATTTATCTAGAAAAAGTTAGGTGCGGATGTTTGCCAAACAAAAGGATGTCCCAACTGGATGTAAATTTTTGAAGCCTTACTTTGCAAGGGTAGGATATTTTATGCACTCTCTCAGCATATTGCCACAGTTCAGTGCAACGTCCAAGTTCTTGTAGCTGTTAGAAGAATTAATCAATCAACCTAGCAAAGATATAGTGCACAAACATTGTACGAAGCAAGTCTTCTAAATGCTGTCAGAAAAGATCTAAATCACGGTCTGCAAGGCCCGAAGGTGCAGGACTCTTTGGCAACACGCTACTAATTAAACACCTAATTGACAGTTACAGAAGTCCATACTGTGATAAGGAAAATCCAGTAAAAACAAATGACGATAAGGAAAAGAAACTAGCTAGACACGCAACTAAACAATACTCCCTCTGTTCCATAATTTGTGTCGTGGTTTTAATTCAAATGAACGGAGGTAGTAGCTTGTAAACTCGTAATCACGCTTCATTAATATTCATTGGTCCAACAGCAATAAAAGGAGAATTGGATGTCTTACCAACCAACTAGGAAATCTAAAAGCTCCACATGATCTTCGATATACTTCACACAGCAATAATTTCCATCAACCTTCTGCCCAAGCAAAATGCACCAGCAGTTAACCAGATCTTTTCTTACCTGCAATTCAGAGCTAGTGAGTTCAGTAGAAGTTTGAAAAGAATAGATAAACACGTTGAATCGGTAAATGACATACTCCCCAACCCAACGAAGGCAGATTCTGAACAAACAGGGAAAGCACGTCCTCCTTGCAAATTTCAAGGGCTATTTGCAGGACTTGCTCTTGATTTGGTTCTGCTTCTCCATCACCAGAGAGCATTTGCCGCAAGGATGAGATGTTTTTCTCGACCTCTTCAAGAGCCTAAGAAAGATGGAAAAAATAATGAACTAATATTTGCAGAATCTAATGAACAACTTAGAGAAAAATGGCCTGTCGAAGCTTTCCAAATCAGTGAAGAATAATAAATTGAGATAAGAACTAATAAGATAATGGACATAGAGCCACACAAACCACTAAATACACTCTTTAAGACATGCTTTTACCACCAATCTTACTAATTAGTACACTATATCTTTTGGTTAATTTATGCAACCCTTGTTAGAAAGAAAGTTCCAATCATGACGGATTAGGCCACATTGTCCCGGTAAAATCTAGAAAAGCACACCAACATAATTTCACCACGAACCACTACTTCAGTTACAAAGAAATGAAAGAAACGATCCCCAGCCCAGTTAAAGGCAAGACCACCAAACCATGATATTTCCATAAGATTAGTCAAACTGGAGAACAATCAAACGTCAAGATCGCAACATTTCACTCTAAATTTCGTGATCCGAGAATGATCTGGAGCAGGCACGCACGAGTGCCCCCTTCATCTTGCAGCATAGGAGGGGGCGAGATTAGAACAGGCGGCGGAGATGGGAGAAAGATTACCCTGGCGCCGGTCTTGGTGGGCAGGGCGAGGAAGGAGTCCTTGAGGGATCGGACGACCTCCTCCGGCGTCGACGGCCGCATCCGCGAGGCCATCCGGAATAAGAATGCCATCTCTCTCGTTCTGCGGTCGCCTCGCCGGCACCGGAACGGAGTAGTGCTGTATCTGTTGCGGGGTCGGGGCTGTTGCGGTGCGGTGGCCCTTCCTTTCTCGGCAGCCCGTAGCTTTTGCTTTTTAACCCCTCTAATTCTTTGTTACATCTCTGTGCTTCTTTTTTTCTCTCTAGCGACTCGGTCCAATGAGAATTACCTTAATTCTCATTTGACGTCATCAAACTTAGTTGCAAGTCAAATTGCAATTTATGATTAGCACAAATCATGAAGCAAATTAAATTAAATGGTTCGGAGCTGTTGCAAGTCCACTTGCAATTCAATCGAATGAGAAATAACTTAATTCTCATTCACATGACGTCATCAAATCCCAGCTGCAAGTTGACTTGTAACTGATGCACGAATCACGAAGCAAATCAAATGGTCCGAATCAGTTGCAAGTCTACTTGCAACTGATGACGTCATGCGAATAACCACTAAGCTAATTCTCATTCGATTGAGAATTAGCAAAACCGCTTCTTTTTAGGGGCCTAACTTGAGTTAGACACGCTCAAATAATATCTTCTTGTAGAAAAACACACACAACAACTTCATTTTTTAACGGAAAAAACACAACAACTTTAGATAGTACTTTAGCCTGTTTATCAACGCTATTTGGAGTGATTTTACATGTTAGAGAGTAATCCTCAAGATCACCTTTTTAAGTGGTAATCCTTGTGAGCTCTGATAATTTTATTTAGGCCTTAAAACTGGCTTATAGAATGGGAAGGCCACACCGTGGCCACGACAAGCATCAAAGTGAAAATCCGTCAGTCCATCAACGACGACATGCTACTCTTACATCTAGCACAACCACCTAAACAACAATTGAACAAAATATTCAATATTTACAAATTGTGAAATATGAACAAAATGTATATCTGATATATAAGTTGCAAAAGATACGAAATGTTTAAATTATTTCTTTGTATTTGAAGTATGAATTTGGAAGGATGGATGCAAAATTTTGATTAGGCCATGTTTTTAGATTGTGAAATTTATGAAACATTTTCCTAACTGTGAAAATATTGTAAATGAAAATAAAATGAAGGTGAGACCTTATCGATTAACTAATATATTAAGTTGACTAAATAAACCATGAAAGGTAATTTTCTTATTAAATGGATCGCTTAGCCTTAGATGTTCCTACTTTAATTGGTGGTCTCTTCTTGTAATAACAAAATTTCCTATTTTAACAACTGCACAAAATCATATATCTCTGAGAATTTATGAGGCTCGTCTAATATCAATTGATGGTTCTAATGTGCTTTATACACTTACAAAATAGGTGGAATCAAAGCTAATTTGTGTTTTCAAAAGGGGAAATTCTAATTATGTTTTCAAAATTGTGAAATATGAGAAAAACTGATTTTATAAACTATGAAATATTGTAATTTTTTCCTACATCTCTCCAAGAATTTTGGAAGGATGGATGCATAATCTTTTAATATGACATGTATTTAAATTGTGAAACTTAAAAAACATTTTTCATAATTGTGAAATTATTGAACTGCTAAAAATGGAAACACTTTTAAATGTATCAAACATTCTTTGTGTTAATTGTTCTTACTGAACATTAATTTGTGGCCCTTTGTTGTACTAACAAAATGGATCATCTTAGCGTTAATTATTCTTACTTAACAGTAGTTGGTGGTCCCTTGTTGTACTAACAAAATGTAAGTACGAGTCATAATTGTAACAATTGAAATGAAGGATATATCTCTCAGGATTTATGTGACCCATTTAATATTGGTTGTTCTAATGTGGTTCATCCCGCTTCCAATTTTTTTAATAAAATATAGAAACATTGAAGTTTTTGTGTACATGAAATTTTAAATTCAAAAGTATGGATGGAAAAGTTTGAATCTGCCATGCTTTTAGGTTATGACATCTGAAAAACATTTTTTAATTGTCGAAATATTGTACATAAAAATACATTTTAGTGTACGAATTTTTTGAAATTGAATTGATTAAATAAACCATAAATATATTTTGAAGCAATTTGGGATTAATAGATCATCTTAGCCTTTATTGTTATGACTCAGCATTAAAAATCTAATTAAGACATAAAATATTATTTGGATGCTTATTTATGATTAGCAAATATCTTAATTTGTGTTAATTGGTTTGACCATTTGTCATTTTATTAGTTGCATTGGCAAGGGCACTGGTAATGGGGACACATCGTGCTTGCTCACGGATTTTTTTGATGGTGGATGTTGGAGCAGCCGTAGTGGTGATGTAGAGCTTGTTTGTAGCTTTGAAACGAGGCAAAGAACATCAAAAACGGAGTCTGGATACAAAAAGATGGTCAAAACCGTGGCACTGAAAAATGTTGTTTCTGGTTCTGTTCCAGGCAGGGCGGTAGTACCGCTGAGGGGGACGGTATTACTGCTGAACCCA
Source organism: Poa pratensis (assembly GCA_947311845.1). NCBI lineage: Eukaryota > Viridiplantae > Streptophyta > Magnoliopsida > Poales > Poaceae > Poa > Poa pratensis. The sequence continues at coordinate 39,078,508 of CAMZMU010000073.1, forward strand.
GGTCCCGATAGTACCGCTCGCCCTGAGGTAGTACCGTCAGCTGCGGGAATTCCAGATCTAAACCCGAGACGAAAGTTTTCACGATTTGGGGTGGAAAACGAGATAAAAAACAGTAAATCAGAGGGGCAAATGATATAATTACGCTATGGGAACGCAAAGGAAGGTAGATCAACAAGTTTAGCAGCGGATCTATGGATCAAAACCTACCAAAACGCACAGGAATCACATATCGATCCAAAAGCTCGTGAGGCTATTTTTGGTGGAAATTTTTAAATTTGTTCAAGAACAAGAAAAAATTGGGAGATTTCAGTGAAAAAAATGGTCAAATCCGTGGCAACCTAGCGCTCTGATACCATATGATGAGGGGTGAATTCTAGGGTGGCCCGATCTTCACGGATCAACGACGGAAATGGGCGAACTCACGCAAGAACACGAGGAACACGAAGAACGGGAAGAACACAAGAACACAAACATGATACAAGGACACGGTTCTCTCACCGGTCGGTCCAACCGGTCCAATAGAATCCACACAAGGGTGGAAGATTCACACTTAATCTCAACTACAGAAAGGGGTCTTGATACAACTCAATAGATGAATGATCTAAGGAGAGATCTTAAATCCACAAGAGGGATCTTCTCCATAAGCGGAGGGATGAGAACAAGCTATATTCTATCTCATATATCTTACCTACCATAGATCTGAGGGTGGAGGTTCCTATTTATAGTGTTGACCACCAACGGCAAGTCCAAGAATAAATTGCAGGGTGGGCTGAAACTTAAAAACGAGTAAACTAAACGACTTCTTCCGAAGAAAATAAGCCAGTATGTAATATATGAAATTATTTAAGACAAAATACCACAAATTTTCTGGTTAAAAGCATACAAATCACACACTAATAATGTAGAGAAGAAACAACAAAAAGACAAAACCACTGGTATTACTCATGCTATCGTAGAAAACCTCCAAAGTTGAAGCAAAATATTTATCCCACCGAAGCCATCCGTCCATATTAGCACAATTAGTAGTACTAGTAAGGCAATAACAAGTCTGAACTCCCTATTAACACTAGTAAACATGCTCAGGTTCAGGTCGAGGTTCGGTTTCAGGTTTAGGTTCAGGTTCAGTGTGAAAATGGATGCTGCCGTTGGTTGTGACATGCTCATGTTCAGGTCGAGTGCTACCACTAGGTGCATAAAAGCAACGGATGCTCATATTCTTTCTCTTCGATTTTACAAATCTGGAAACATATTGCACATAGATAAATTAACCGGAGCTAGTAACTACAAACTTGCAATAGAGAGATAGCAAAATAAATTAACCGGAGCGAATGGGCCTGGCGCAAGATTAATAGTACTCCCTCTCTCCATAAAAGGATGTCACAACTTTGTCTAAATATATATATATATATATATATATATATATATATACACTAAATTATGTCTAGATACATACATGTTTCGATAAAGTTGTGACATCTTTTTATGGACGGAGGGAGTAGTAAATTTTTTTTTTTGAGGGCAGGCTGAAACCTGTTAAAGCCTATCTACTAGCCTCGCCTTTGTTGACCACGAAGGTCGAAGGGGTAGGTGGGGAAGGATACAAGGTCTTCAGCCCGTTGACCACACGTAGGCAGCGGTAGTACTGCACCTAGCAAGGTGGCGGGAGTACCGCTTGCATCCGGCGGTAGTACTGGTGTACTCGCACGAATATTATTTAAACTCTTCTCCAGCGGTAGTACGTGGTCGGTACCGGCCGTTTGGGCGCCTCGCGGTAGTGGCAGCGGTAGTACCGCTCCTGGGGCTCAGTGGTAGTACCGCTCGGCTTAGCGGTACTACCGCTCTTGGAGCTACTAGCTCCTCTTCCTTCTCCTTTTTCAAGCCACCGTCTTGTCGAGTTTCATTCCTCTTGCACCTTGGTCATCCTCTCGTGTACCCGTAGTCGTCGTGACACGTCCAGTATCAACAAGGGACGGAGGATGACGTAGTATACCATCCGAAAGGGTAGGAAATGAGTTCTCGAAGAGGAATGAGTTCACCTTTGATGTCCATGGTGATTTGACATATGTTGTAGTGCTTAACATGGTGATGGACATAAGCTGCACTACATCGGAATGCAAAAGTATATTTAATTTAAATTTCAGAAAATGGATAAGTACAAATACGATTAAATACAATGGCAAATCCAACCACGACTGGCAACGTGTCAGCCTCTGCCATCATCACATCATGATCATGTGCTCCCGAGCTCCCGTCTGCGCGTGTGGGAACCGTTGTATTTCAGGTTTCAGGCGGCGGCCCGCACAGTCCCGCATAATCAGATTTTAGTTCAAATCAGCTGAAGTTGACCGAGTCAAAACGGATCAGGCTAGCGTATATTTTGAAGTGGGCCGGATCCGGGTGCCACTTGACACCCTCAGTTGTATTTCTCATTATACTAGTCATTTTATTGTGGACTCGAGACGATCTAAAGGGCTGAAAAGGTCGACTTTTTATAGTTCATGACGGACAAGTGCACCGCAGAACAATGGCCGTTTGCTTTTGTATGTTCTGTCCTTGCATAAACATAAACTGATATATACACAGTAGTATACATATTCTTGAGCATGAATTTCCTCACCTCCACCATGAACACTAATCTTTACAAATTACATCATGGCCTATACAAAAACGATGAAGAGCAGAGGAAAAAAAAAACACCCACCAAGGGAGATAACCAAGAATGAAGCAAAAATAATTTTTGCACCCTCCTCGATTTAACCTCCCAAATCAAGACCCCAAGAACGCAGCCGACCAATATCTCTTCTTCTACGACCACCCTTTCTTCAATCTTGTTGCGTGCACATTTCAATCCACACGTAGTAACAGAAGAGATGCATTTAGGGTACATGCATGCATGTACATATGTGGTTTAAATTTCCTCCTTTTTTCCGTTTTCGCTTTGTATGCATGCATGCACGAACTGATTAGTACGCTCTTCTGGTATATGGCTTAGGTGCTGCTCACTCCTCGAGCACCGGCGAAGTTGGCCGGTAGAGGTCGTAGGGCGCCCAGAGGTAATCGACGGAGCACGGCCGCCGGGCGTCGAGCCGGTGCCACGGCTTTCCCTTGCCGCTCCAGTGCAGCAGGCTGATGGGCCCCGGGTGCAGGCCCCGGCACCGGCCCTTGACGTTGTCGCCACCGAGCCCGTGCTGGTTCCACCGGTGGTCCACGCCCTGGATGTCCCCGGCCAGCACCAGCAGGAACGGCGGCAGCGAGCCGAGGTGGTAGATCCTCTTCTGCTTCTGCACGGCCATCCACCCTTCCACCTTCCTCGTGTACCCGCCGGTGCGCCACCGGTCCACGTCCATCACCATCACGCCGGTGTTGAAGTAGCACGGGCGCCGCCCTTGGAACGTCCCACTGAGATCCGGGTCACTCCAGAAAGCGTCCGTGAAGTAGGTGGTGAAGTTGGCGTGGCAGTACTCGGGAGCGCCCACGACGTGGCCGGCGAGCTCGACGGAGAAGAGCGTGCGGATGTCGTCGACGACGATCACGTCGGAGTCGAGGTAGATGACCGGCGCACGTCGGGGGCAGCGTGTCGGCGAGGTAGATGCGCGCGTAGTTGAGCGGCTGGTCGAGCGCGTGGCGGATGGAGCGGGAGATGCGGCCACGGACGCGCGATGGGTCGAAGCGGTACACGCGGAGGTCGAGGTAAGGGAAGGTGGCGCGCAGCATGGCGATGAGTTCGCCGTCCATCCGGGCGGCGAGGAAGTGGAACACGACGTTCTCCGGGCACGCCGTGTGCTGCAGGATGGAGAGCACGCCGGCCATGGTGCCGCGCAGGTAGTTGGCGTCCAGCGTCATGGCGACGTTCACCTTGTCGCCGCCGGCGCACTCGGCGCCGTTGCGGAAGGCGGGCGCCTCGCGGAACGTAGGGACAGAGTCCGACGGCTGCCGGATCATCATGGCGGCCGCGTCGACACGGATGCCAGCCACCACGGTCGCCGCGTCTCCGAGCAGGACGAGGAGCGCGAAGACGACGACGCAGCCGGCTGGAGGCATCGTGCGTGTCCGGCCGGCGGAGCGCGCTGGCGAGACAATTGAAAGAGCGTGCGTCCGGTGGCCGAGTGGTTTCCGCCGGCAAGGCAAGCCAGTGGCGACAACGGCGGCTGCACGGAAGAGGGCAAGGAGGAGGTGGCCACCCTGGTCCCTGGCAACGGTAGGGACGGGTTTAGGAAGGGAGGGGGGCCACCATCAAAACGGTGGGCAAAGGAGAGTGTAAGGTGAATAGGGGAAGGGACAAACATGGTGGCAATGCATGGAGGCTGCTGGGCGGCTGGGAGGGAAGGTAGGAGGAGGACGGACAAGAAGGTGGTGGCAACAATAAGATGGCTCCGCTGCCTATAATTGGACTATTTCCATGCTTTTCGTGTTGACATGTACTCCGTAGTAGTTAATATGGTTTGGCTTTCAGTTGACTCCAAATTAATTCTTTGCCAATTGCTTCACTGTCTGATAGAAAGGGAGGTACAGCAGCTTTCAAGCTTAATTGTCCGAAAATCAGCAAAAGATATCCAAGTTCATCTTCTAAATTTGATGGGAGAGTTAGCAACAACTTCTCTATCAAAACAGACAAGGTAAGCAAAAGGGATCAAGAAAAAATAACAAGCTATCTTTAGCTAAGCCTGTGATTTGTCCATCAATATCATGTGAATTTGGTACACGTGAGGCAAAAAGAAAAAAGATAACATCCACATAAAAGTTGTCCCTTCGGCAGGGTAAAATTTCGCTTCGTACGGATATCATCTTCCAAGTAGTAAAACTTCAGGGTTTTACCGATTAAGATCATAAAGGGCATTAGAACAAGGGGATGCCTCCACCAGCATATTCAACCTCCTGCCAAAGAAAAAAATCGAATCAGTTTGAGCATACATTGAAAACCAACATGTTATTGGGCTTGCATCTTTTACTGGGTGAGGTATTGCGCCCAGAGGCAAAAAGGTGCAAGAATTTGCGGAAATGGATTAAATTTGGCTCACCACAAAAGCAGTCTTAACAAGTTACAGCAGTAAATGGGAGCATTTCATTTCGGCTAACTATAGTCGATAGTTTGGGACAATTATAATCCAGCTCTCCATTAGTGCAAACACGCACATCAATGTTTTGATGCATTTGAGGCAAATTTTGTTGGACGAAAGGCAGTAGTGTCTATCTTGCACATATATAGTTTAAACAAATGTTTATTTCACATATATCAACAGAACCAAAAGATCTACCAATTCCCAAAATCCTGTTTTGCTGGTAAATAAACCAGTTATGGAAATAGATATTTAATGCTGTTTTGCAAGTTATAGCCTATTTTCAGACAAGTTTCATGTAAATTATACGGAGCAGGTCCAGGCTGGAGGAAGACGGATGCCATGGCAGCTAATTTTGTTCCCAACCATGGGTAGAGGAGGCATACTTGTGGGCTGCTCGAGGCCACAGGCAGGTCTTCAGATTATTTTTCCCATAAAGTCAAACAAAACCAAACTTTTGTTTTTCTAACCTCATTCCAAACCACCAACATCAACCCGGTTGGAAAATCCATACTATTTAAGTTGTAACCCATTTCAAACCCGCGCATTAGCTGGCCTAATAATGTGGCAAACAGAAAATATCACTGTCATTCAAGAAAGCATGTTCTACTGAGATTAGCTGAGATGGATGTTTTAAGCCAGTTCAAAAGTCTCATAGCAAGGGTGCAGCACCCTGAACACACAAGACAATGTTCTATCTGGCTATTATGCACAACTGAACTCACTACAAGCAACTAGTTTTAAAAACACTAGTTAGCACCAGCCGAGAGGCTACAAAGAAGTAATAACTAATGTGCATACTTAATCAAAAGTCACAACCAACAAAAATATGGCATTGAGAAGCAACAAATAATTTAGGTGGTATCAGTAACGTACCCGAGCAGGAGATAGTGAAGATACCCAATCTGATGCATTTGTTGGAAGAAGACCCAACGTGTTGAGCTATAGAAGAGGAGAATCAAGTCTCTGAAGTTTTTACAGAAATACGTGCAGACTTTGGCTTAACCTATTATTATAACTAACCTTCCACACACCCAAACCCATTGCAGCCAAGTTGAGAGCAATGAAGAGCAACTTAGGTGCAAGCGTATCCACCCTTGGGTCCTTAAATGGTTCAAAAACTGCAAAAGAAGTAAAGAATTAAAAAAGGAAAGAAAAATACTTATTACGAGAATCCTGAATTTCATGGTCAATAATGTAACAATATTATCATTAGCGCATATCAAGAACATGTGACAACCATGGAAGCATATATTTCTTGTATCCAAGAGAATTAGACAGGACACAGCCACGCGGATTTACAAAAATACAATGGCCATTTCCCCGTTTAGTATCAAGAGAAACGAGGATGTTTATTTAGTTTCAGTAGTAACTTATGTTCAATTTTTAAAGGGACACGCTTGGTAAATATATCGCCATGCTAGAGCAAATGGTTACCAACAAATAATAAAAGGTAACCCCCAACCAAAAAAATGTGTTGGAACATAACATATGATGTACCCATGTACATTCGTTCAAGCACATTTGGATTGCTATGCAAGTTGACAAACGCATCATTCAGTGGGATGCAAGTTGAACTATAGGGCTATAAAGCCATCTGAATTTCCATGACTAATAATAGAAACTAGGACAGCTTCTTGTACTGAATAGACATTACTACTTAAACATGTTTCAAACAGTCACAAGCTGATACTAGAAAATCCTTCTTTTAGGGAGCACATCATAAATAAACAATGAGTTTATATGAGAGAACAAACTGATGTCTGAGAAAATAAGAGTTGCGACAAGAAAAAATTTGGGTCATGTAACAACATGAGTACATGACCATAGTTAACAGGATCAGAGTTAATTGCCATCAACAACCCAGGGCACGCCAGATTCGATGTTGGGACAGCACCAGTTCACCGATCAAGGTGAAGACATATGACAGAGCGAGTTAACATTAGGCGGCCCGTTACACCTCATCGTCACTAGCTACTGCCACATCTATCCATTGGTGTTGCAGCTGCAATAACCACTTGCTGAAGCCACCGCTGCTCGCACATCAGCAGTAACAGGGATAGTACTATATCTTCCTTTTCCCCCCTCTCGGCCTATCTACCTTAATTGTTGACACGGTGCCGTCCAGTCAGCAAACCTAGATAGACCGACAAGTGACCAAGGCCGTAGTTGGCAACGTCAACCCAATCCTGGTATCTACTACATACGTACATGTGTAGCCTTTATATCAATTCTTTAATGCGGTCACGGTGAAATTTGTTACGGCTCATTATTTACTACGACTCAAGATGTGCATAGCATTGTGGGCATCTAGGTTTCCTTGAGAAATGTAGCAGTTGCTCAGTCCTTTGGGAGTACCAAGCATGCATGCACTTAGTTCGAAAATGCAGGAGCTAATGAGAGTAGTGAGTCGAAGAGGTTCTGTGTGTACATATTAATCCCTCCAGAATTGTTTAGACGGAACCGAAAAAATAAGAACAGGCTAAGTTGAGCCAAAAGAATCGAGGAGTCCTTTGGGAATACACACGCACTGGTTTGAACATGCAGGAGTTAATGAAAGTAGCTAGCAAAAGAGGTTGTGTGTCTACTCTATAAATCCACTCTCATGACCAGTTTGTTCAGAGAGGAATAAAAAGAACAAGAAATGGCTTAAGTTGAGCCATGAGAATTTTGGTTGTGTCTTAAATGCTCTTCTTCCACATGCGAAACCATGTCGCGATATCTCCTAGGGTAGGGTGTACAATACACCTGTGGGAGAGTGGGAGGGTGCAAGATGATGGAGAAGGGAGGTAGATGGAGCAAGTCTAACATGAACATCACCCTATCTCTGGTATTCATTGTCTTGACCCAGTTCGTTGTAATAATTGAAAATATGAGAAATAAGAACTGCACCTAAGGTAAAATCTGTGGTATGAGGGGTATAACAGCCTTCTTTCATAATTAGAACCTGCCTAAACTAAATGTTACTTGTATTTTCAGACACATAAGCACCCGGTGATCAACTGTTACAAATAATTTAGCTCAAACACATATCATGGATCCAACAATAAGTTTATCAGAACATGAACATCCAAATAAGTATCTAGCCATATTTGTTTTTTCCAGAATATCCAGGCAGACTAGGCAATATTGTTCACTAGTCATAAACATATTCTCCACATTGGTCTTCCTAGCATCAACCACAAACATTGCAACCTCCAATACCAAGGCAAAGAACATAGATCATAGGTGCCTCAACAAAGGGACCTATAGTACACGTAGCAATTCCTTCAGCTGAGCTAGCAATCCATACCGAAAAGGCGAAAACCCAGGTGCCTCGAGATAGTACCTTTCCCGACAGATCGGAGTGCGTTCAAGGGCTGCCACAGAGCAGAGAAGACGATACCGATGCTGAACAGGTGGACGGTGCTCCCAGCCATCCACATCATGAAACCCATCATCATCAGGTTCTTGAAGGGGACTGCGCCACCTCCCACGCTTTCTGCTCACACCAAGACCACAGAAACTTCAGTTAACACTCAAAAATAGAGATTATCAAGCAAAGAGTCATCCTAGACACGAAGCATCAAGATCCGGTTCCTCCTGAATTGTCTATATGCTAGACCTACACAGCTCTTCAATTCACACTGAATTGGCACAGTTCAATAAGTATCTAGACCTTGGATCTGTCTCCTTAGGAGGCTACTAGGACGTGCATCGGGAGATCGAACGAACCTGCCCCTTCCAGGTGGCCTCGGCCTCCTTGCGCTGCCGAGCGGTGGCGGCGTCGTCCTGCGAGCCAAGATAAACAGCAAGTGAATTCCACGATCCGAGCGCGCGCAAGAGCAGTCGCAGGAGAGAAGGGAGGAGGAGGAGGGTACCGCTTCGGGGGCGGATCTGGTGAAGCCGGGTGGGTCGGGAAGGCGGACGAGGAGGAGGATGATGCGTCGTGGAGCTCCACTGCCCAGCGGCGAGCGAGGCCCTTGCCCTTCTCCATCGCCGGCGGCCGCTGCTGCTGAGGGATCTGACTATCGGCGTGGATGGGAGACGGCAGCGTCCACCTCCCAACTTGCAACGAATACGAGTGGAGGTGGAGCGGTCAATTTTGAGATAGGTCCTTCGAACAATCCTGTATTCAAGAATTAGCCTGCGTTGGGGCGAAGATTTTCTGTTCTGGGCCTGGCCGAGTTTGGACTTCACTTGCAAATCTTACTAGATGAACGCTCGTGCGTTGCTACGGGTAAATTTTTAGGACTATCATATAAAACTGTAGACGTATTTTTTCTATTTCATACATGAGTGAAGGTTTTATAGTAGCGCCGGCACCCCCCCCCCCCCCCCCAATGTTTTCGTAACACCATGCAAGAACACAATTTGCTTCCTCTTACCTTCCCCACTCTCTCCGCCGCTATTCATCGTTAAATTGCACTCCTAATATGAAAACCAAATGTTAATGTACATCTTGTATAGTGCATCACCCTAATATAGAAAGTGAAAGAGGGATACACCACAATGGAAATTGATATGTGTTCTCCTATGGAGTAAGCATAATTTTTCTGCTTGGAACGATTCTCGTGTGAATATTACAATTGGCTTTGAAGATCAAGAATATCATAGTTTAGTCAATAAAAATTCCACCAAATTTATAGAATAAAATTCCATAAATATGCAATTGAAAGTTTGCTCGCATTCACTTAAAATATGTAACTAAAAATCCCAAGTGCAACCCCCAAAATTTGTGCTACGACAAAATTGCATTGCACTTAGTTGACCGTCAAATATTTGACATGCCATGATGGTCACTTAGGTTCTATGAGTGGCTACGATTATCCAGGAAACAAATATATCAAAATGGGAAAATAGGAATCCTTTGATTATCTAGTTGGGAACTTCATGGTCAAATTAGATTTTCAATTCTCTAATTAAAAGATACGTCCTGCACACTACCACTGTTTTAGGAAAAAGGGAATTTTCTTTGTCGTCCCATTGTAGAAGGATATAAAAAATATGGACGTAAACAAAAATTGAAACAATGTTTGAAAATATAATAATTACAAGTGGATGCACGGATCATCATATTCAAAGCCTGCTAATATACATGTTTTCTTATAATTGAAGCTTCTATCATTTTCATTTGATAAAACTTTTTTTTGAAATGTTAGCGGTTAATGGAAGACCGGAAAAGGCTCGTCTCGAGCATAGAGATTTAGAAAATGGCAGTCCAATACCCTTGGCTAAACAAACATTGTTCAAAGCGAAAAATGGTATCAATGTGCCATATTGGAATTCGAGTTTCATAAGCACATGTTCGCGATATGTCAAAAAAACTTTTTTTTGTACGTTCTTGTTCACCAAAATGGGATCGAAAGGCTCCTCATTGTAAGTCAATACTTGTCGAAAATGCAAGGCAAGTGTTGGGTCGACTCGCCATCAAATGGTCCGGTTTTGATTCAACGGAAGACTGATTGTCTTCCATTTAATTCGTATGTAAAGGAATTCGAAATAAGAGAAGAACCGACTTTCAACCATTGTACATGCCCTAACAACATAAACTTTGTTTGGGTGGTTAGAACAAATTACGGACAAGTAAAACCAGATTTCCACAAAACCGAATACTTAGTTTTAACTATGTTTTTGTGAAAACGCGTTTGATCTTCCTCGTCTTCGGCGCGAGTCGCAGCTGACTGGCTGCGCTCCGGCAATTGGTAGGGGACCATCGGCTATAGTTATCGGTTGTCGTCGACTGCCGGACCGGCGATGTGTTCGTGGTCAAGACGTGCTCAACACGATTGATTGTCATACCGGTGACGTGCTCGTGTCCATGTACGAGGAAGGAGTAGGGACTACACATAAAGTACGCGTCCTTGTTAATCCGAAACCCCTTGTTAATTTTCAATAATTTCTAGATTTGATCCCTAAATTTAATTATCATGATTTATCTATATGGCCCCATCCAAGTTATCTAAGGTGCAATTGGCTCCCTTGTGTTGCATTCCTGGTTCAGCCCCTGGTCTTCGGCGCGAGTTATCTAATCCAAGTTATCTAACCCCAAGCTATCTAATCCAAGTTATCTAATGTGCAATTGGCTCCCTTGTTTTGCTCCGGCAGTTGGCAATGGATCATCGACCACAGGACCGGTGATGTGTTCGTGGGAGACAGATCCTCTGACGTAGTGAACCCTAACTTGCCCTGACTTTTGGTCACTAAGAGGTGGGCCCCATGTCTGGTGGGCCCCACGTGCCAGTGGCACAAAGGCAGGATAGGCCACGTCAGGGATCCCCGTCCGTGTTCGTGGTGAAATCCCTAGACAGCTAGACATATTCACCGAACCAAAACGTGCTCGACATGATTGTCGTACCGGCGACGTGGTGTCCTACGAGTCGCTGGCTGACGAGATCAAGCGGTGCTGGAGGCCGCTGCGAGGATGACCTGATCCAGTCAATTAGTACCACTGCCTCATTGCATCGACGATCTTGCTGGCTCTGTTCAAGATTTCTCGGTAAGGGAATAGTTTTCTTCATCGTCACCGGCTGCCGTAGCCATGGTGGTAGAGACACAATGTGCTACAATGCTCTTCAATTTCGAGCTTCTCGAGTTTGGGGTGGCAAGTGGTCGACGTTGATGTCGGCAACAATGGACCTTCAGCTTGACGGACCTCGCCTGGAGATGGGGTGATCTGGCACAAAAACAGAAGCGCATGGCTGCGGTAGATTGCACCTCGAGGTGGACTCGTCCAATGGTCGAGGCCAGGAGCAGGAGACCTGAAGGAGACAGAGCCATCAAAGGGCACGATGATATGTGATGGAAGCTGCGCAGTGCAAGATTGGATTGTGCTGCATCATTTCGTCGCCGCTGGGGCAACCGCAGGGAGGCGACCGGGAGACCTCGTGACGAGTTAGTCTGCACGCCGGCGTGATGCGTTTCTGTTTTTGTGCCTGATCACCCCATCTCCAGCTACGTACGTTTCCAGGTAGTCAGGTCGCATGCGTAAAAACGAGTTACAGGCTCTCCTCACCCAAACGTGATTATGTAAGAGTCTATTCTTAATAGAAATGTAGTTAAAATCGGTTTACCTAAAAATCCTATTAAAACTCGTTTTGTGAAAACTGAACGCTAAACTTCAGTATCAAACAACCACTTCGGTTTAACAACAACGAGCGGATGGCATGCATGATGCATGCAAAATCGGGAGAGGTTAAAAAATCTAACAAACCATCAATAGATAAGGTTGCATGCATCAAACGCATCCAGCAAATCTAACAAACCTGAGAACGACAAGGCTGCATGCAACGAGTCGCCTCGGTTGACAAAAACATTATTTAGTGCGGTGGCATGTTGTGTAATTTCTTAGACGTGTGACACCATACCACGGACTCTGCTTTAATAGTAAAGATATCTCCTGCAATTGTTGACAGTTTAGGCCCGCAGAAAGATCCGGCCCATCCCCTGTAATCTCCCTCTGCGATTGGAAAAAGTGCAAAACAAACCTAAAATTGAACTTAAGCTTAAGCTTGTAGATCAAATCTAAATCGAAACTAGAATTTTGAATCCGAAAACTGGCACTCTGAACTCTTAAATCCCAGTCTATTTTCAATCCTAAATCTGTTGGGCGGGTGAAATAAAAGCAGTCATGTGCGGTGGTTCTAGTACATGGTGTGCATGCAGTTCCGTGAGCGATGACATCATTTTAGAGTATCTCAATGATTAAATTAAAAACTTTTATCTTTCAAATCGATAATCCAATTGAAAAATTGTTTTTATCGTTGGCTTAGTCACGACGAGATCGACAAAATTAGATCACTTTGTTGACATGTTTTGTCAACTTTTTTGTCATTGGTAGTTACCAGATTCTTATCGCCAACTTACTAGACTTAGTTATCAGGTTTTTGTACACCATTCGACACCAATATAAGGCTGCATTCTACTATTTTTGTGTGGAATGATAACATCTTTTAGGTCTTGGTAACAGTTAAACTCTTACTCTTTGGCTGTACATATCATTGCAATGTCAATAAACATGTAAACAATTATTTGATAAACATGTATGATTATTATGATAATTGTTTGATGCTAATCAAGTAACTGATGTGACGGGAAATTTGTCACACCTGATATGTAGATGTGTCGCAAATGTCTAAAAACATGTTAAAAAATATCTAATAACCATACATAATTATCGTGGTACTGTTTGGGCCTAATCTAATGTCAAAGTAGCGTAATCCGGTAATGATGCGAAAAAATAATTTTGCCAAAACATATTAGCAATGTATCTAGTTTTGAATCCCTCGTCGAGACGAATTTAGTGGTATAAATGGTTCTCTAATCAGAATAACCGTTTAGAAGATAAATCATTTTGAATTTTTAAAATTGCAATTAATCTGATGATGTCATTAGATTCTTACATTCATGCACTCTCTCCTACATGGGAAAAGTCCACGCAACCACCCGCCATATGGAGAGCGTGTGGATGCGGCGCTTATTGTTAACTTATCCCTTGAATAATTCATTGCTCTTGGTGATAAAGAAGACCCACCTGTCATATACATCTTCCATCTCCGATCTTTGTAATCCCGAGTCAACAAATCACCTCCCATCCTGAGGACCACCGGCGGCGCATGCCTCGTCCAGAACAGCAACAGCCACGGCGGTGGCCCCTTTCTCGAGCTGCTTGCCGCGCTCGTTTCCCACTGCCATGTGCTGCTACTTGCCACCATTTCTTGCTCTCATCGCCAATGTCTTTATCCCTCGCTCCCTCGTTCCCCTACAACAAACTGTGAATCGACAGAGGTGCACGCCTGAGGACCATGGGAGCGAGGATATATTCTTCTTAATCTCTGGAGGTGCTCGACATTAGAGACCGCCACAACCGGTGATGTTGTCTAAGCCGGCCATTCCTCGCACCCCCTCCTTCCTCTCTTTCTTACACCAGTGATGCCCCTATCACGTCTGACCACTCTATTCCCTTGCGCGGATTTTCTGCAGGCCGCGCGGGAGAGATTGGACACTCGGCGTCTCGACGCGCACTCCGCATGGGCTGCTCCTCTCCGGTGTGTGCTGCTACTCATAGCGCTAACCATCCTCGGCAAGGACACGTGCAAGCAGGGCGACGAGCCTGGCTAGCAGGGTCGTGGGCAGTAGTGGCTTGCCGGAGCTTGGCGATTACCAGCAAGGATGAGGCACAAGCGACCGCAATTGCATCGTCTATGGTGTGGTGAATGTGAGAGATCTACAATGCAGATGGATATGACATGCCGGCCCAAATCGTTGATGAGAGAAAGTGATATTAGCACATTATCCCGGTCGAGATTGTAGTATTCCCGTGCGCCAAACAGGTTTAGGTCTGAAACAAATCGGGATTGATAAATTTAGAGTGGTAATTTCTTCAGGATTGTCAAATTGGGATTTATCTTGCGTCTACAATTGCGGCCGTTCAGATTTAACACTTAACTCGTGGCTCTGGCTCCGGCTGTGCATAACCGAACCGAAACCGAAAATCGAACTGAAAAAAACCTAACCGCAACCGAAATTTCAGTTTTCCATGGTTAGTGGTTAGGTTACGGTTAGTAAAATGCCTAACCGAATGAACATCGGTTATTTCGGTTTTAAACTGAATTTTTTTGGTTAAACCATAATAAACCGAACAGGTTAAGCCCATACAAAATCCATCATGTTAGGCCCAGCCAGACTTCATTACGGCCCTTTTATATGGTGGCGCATGATGCATACTGTACATGAATGATTGTCAAGCCCATTGGTTTCAGCCTGTAGTATTATTGTTACGAGCAAAGGTCCTGAGTTCGACCCCTTTGAGCATTTTTGTTTTTATTTTGGCCGAAATTTCGTTGTATTCTATTTCTCACTCACTCAATACATCCAGTTCGGTCATATAAAATATAAAAAAATATGTGTTATTCAAAAATTCGCGTCAACAATGGTTAGTTTGGTTATTACCGAAACCTAACCATATTTTCGTATAAAACCGAATTTACCGAAGTATCAGAACCATATTTACCGTATAACCATATAAACCGAACCGAATTAACCATATTAACCGAACGCACAGCCGAAGCTCTGGCGCTCTGCAACTCACCCTGACCGCGCGCCCACCTTCTCGCAACTCGCGTCTCCTTCTCTCCGGCAACGAAAAATCCTGGAGATCACAGCTGGCCCAATCACCCCTCCCCATTCCTCCCCCTATCCTCCTCCCGGCGCTCCCGCCTTGGCCCACCCACCCCTTATCCTCCTCCCCGCCACCATCCGCCAAATCCATCTCTCTCTAGTCTAGTGTTCACCACGCTCACCCAAGTTGCCCGAAGCTCATCGCTTCCAAGAAACCAACGCAACGGCTCGGCTATGGAGGACCTCCTGCGCCACGCCAGCCACGGCCGGCTCTCGAGGCCAGCGGCGCCCCGCCGCCTCCACGTCGCTGCCGTCGCGCTAAGGTCCAGGCCGAGCAGCAGCCTCGCCGTCCCAGCTGGGTTCCCGCCCGCGACGGCGCCGGCACCTGCGCCTGCGCTGGAGCACGTGCTACCATCGCCGCCCGTGGCCGCGGACGCCGCGGCTGTCCTGCTGGAGCTGGGCGTGCCAAAAGAGGATCTCCGGCGGGCGGCCGGGATGTGCCCGGAGCTGATGTCCGTGCCCGTCGAGACCATCACCGCCGCGCTGCGGTTCCTGACGGACGAGGCCGGGGTGCCCGCCGAGGAGCTTCCGCGCGTGCTGCGGCGGCGCCCGCGCCTGCTCGTGTCCCCCGTCGCCGCGCGGCTCCGGCCGACGCTCTACTTCCTCCGGGCGCTCGGCGTGCCCGACCTCCACCGCCGCGCCGACCTGCTCTCCTTCTCCGTCGAGGACAAGCTGCTCCCGCGGATCGAGTTCCTCGAGTCGCTCGGCCTCCCCTCCCGCGCCGCGCGCTCCATGGCGCGCCGCTTCCCGGCGCTCTTCTACTACAGCGTCGACGGCAACATGCGGCCCAAGGCGAAGTACCTCCTGGGCGTCATGGGCCGGGAAGCCGACGAGCTCTTCGAATTCCCGGAGTACTTCTCATACGCGCTCGACACGCGCATCGCCGCGCGCCACGAGGCCTGCGCCGCGCGCGGTGTCAGGATGCCGCTGCCGGCCATGCTCCGCCCCGGGGACCACAAGTTCGACGCATGCCTCGCGGGATGCGTCGGGTCCACGCCGCCACGGCGGCGCTCGCCCCTCTGGCACGCCTACTGGGTCGACGGCGATGGCGCCGGGGTAGGCGAGGTGGTGGAGAAGGCCAGGCGTGACGACGCGAGCGCGGCATCGTATCGCCATGTGCATTAGTAGTTCGATCGAGTAGTGGACGATCTTGGCTGTGTAAGCTGTGCATAAACCACATGTGATCTGTAAGTATGATACCGTCCGGTTGGACTCTCTTGTTAATCGATGGAATCAATCACCAAGGGAAGGTCGTATAAGTTCGTACTTGTAGGTTGTAGCAACGGCGAGTCCAGGAATTATCTGGAGGGTGTGCTGAAAGTTAACAACGACTAAACTAAACGACTAATTTTGACAAGAAAAAATCAGTATGTAAGGCATGGATTTTTTTAAAGGTAACATACAAATTTTCAGGTTAAAAGTATACAAATCACACACTAAGACGTAACATACAAAAATCCTGAGACATGGCCCCAAGCTCCCAATATGCTAGACGAGAGAAAAACAGTCAGAAGAGAAACAATGACTGCCTGCCTGTCAGCCCGTGCGAGCTGGGAGATGCGCTGACTGCCTACCAGTGCGAGCTGTGCCATGCAAGTTGGGCTGGAACTTCCAGCGAATGGCCCTGGAGCAAGATTAGTGGTAGTAGTAAGAATTGTTTTTGATTTTTGGAGGGCAGGCTCAAGCCTGTTTAAGCCCCTAGTGGACTCGCCTTTGGGTTGTAGTGCATTCCCCTCGATCGGCATTAGCATTAGTGCACAATGTTAATAAACCTAGCGGAATTCTTGAAACGGAGTCATAACAAACATAGAGAAACTTACCGACCATGTGTTTTTCCCTAGATCACTACATGGACAATCCAAATTACATGACTTTTCGAGCAATCCTCTCCACAAAGAACAACAACAACGTTGATGGGATAAGAATGTCGGATGCCGACCATGTGTTTTTTAACTCGCTGACTCATAATGGGATGCCGGATGCGAGATGCCCCGCACACACTTACACAAAAGATAAACCGTCACGTTATACTATTGAGAAACATTGACCTAGCTGATGGGTTGTGTAAACGACACAAAGAGTTCGTGACACGGGTTTCAGAGGAACACCTTTGACACGGAGACCGTCGTTGGATAACACACTAGGCAGTGTGTTTCTTTTTCGGATAACTCTATGCTACTTGGATGATCACACTTTCTCATTTAGATTCAAGAGTAAGCTATTTTCGATTAAGGTATAATTTGCTATGACGATCAATAAGGGGCAAGGGCAGACCATCCCGATTGTTGACGTATACTTACTGGAACTGGTATTATTCCGTGGTCATTGTCCCGAGAGTTTGCGAAGACCAACACCTCAAGATCTTCGCAATCAACGACAAGAGGGAAAGACCAAAATAAGAATGCAAAGAAGCAAAAAGAGAAACATAATCCTTAGTAACTACCACGTGAACATAATCTACAAGGAAGAAGTTGATGAACCAAATTTGAGCAGTATTCACACCTATCACTTTTCACGAAGATGGAATATGGATTTTTCAAGCATTTGATATAAGCGAATGGTTTTTCATCACTTTGAGAAATGGATTCTTATATCAAATTATAGATATTGCATTAAAAATTAAGATACTAACAGAAGTCGAAAAAGTGGAATATGATAGTGAATAGAGAAAGTTTCCTCTGATTTCCTTATTCCTGAAAATATTTTATCTATCTCATAGATGTCGTGAAGAATTGAGAATTTTCATGTTTTTCAATTCTTGTACTCGTAACTGAAAGGTTACGAAAGGAGACCATCATTTTGCAATGAAGATAGATCATTGCATATCTCCCCTTAGTAGCGTATTTCAAACTGTAATGGTGAAAAACATATATTTTTTAAAAATTGTGTGGTTATGTTTGTATATATGTGGTGCATTTTATACTTACACGTGAGACATGTGTGATGACAAGGAAAACGCCCATTTTCAACCCTGAAATTTTAGAGGTTCGACGAAATGAACCCAATGTCCAAATCCCGGTAGATTTTACCCTGAACCTGAACTATTTAATCCCGGTGTAAATTAACCCTTAGACCTATTTTTCAGAAATAGAAGTCTAATTTGGTACTCTCTCTGACGACATTGGCCCGCTTGAATAAAAGAAAACAAATTGGCGAGTGAGAGGAAGAAGATGAATATGACACCACGATGTCGAGATTGTTGTTTTCCCAGTGAACCAAACAGTTCCAGGGTTCGATTTAAACCGGAATTCAAAACTTTAGGGTGCAAACGACACGGATTTCGACTTATGGGTTTGATTCGTCGGACCTCTATGAGTTCAAGATTTAAAATGGAATTTTTTCGATGAGGAAAGCACAGAGTATCAATGATACGTCCATTTTGCATCACTATTTTATATCATAATTTACTGTTATTCATTGATATATTTCATATTTAGAGATGATACTTATGTTATTTTACCTATTTTGCATGTTTGATGATTATTGGAGAATTAACCACCGGAGTCTGGATTCTGCTGGAAAAAGGACCGTCAAGACGCCATATTTCTGAAGATCAACAATTAACAGAAAATATCCAGAAGTCCCTATTTTGTCAGATGCCGGAGGCAGCCAAAAGGGGAGGCCAAGGTGGGCCACCATGGGCCCTCACCATGCGGTGGCGCGGCCCCCCTACTGCCGCGCCGCCACGTGGTGAGGTGGCCCAGGCCCACCTCTGCCGGTGCCCTTTCGCGTACTTCATCCCTAGGAAACCCTAAGCCTCGGGGAGTCATCGAGGAAATATTCCGCCGCCTCCACGAGGCGGAAAACACCAGAGAGAGAAAAGCTCTCCGGCAGGGAGAAATCTGCCGGGGGAATTCCTTGCCGGAGGGGGAAATCATCGCCATCATCACCGTCATCGAGCTGAACTTCACTGGGATCATCATCATCATCTCCACCGCCGACACCATCATCTCAACCGGTCCACTCCGTTCCGCTGTAACATCTAGGGTTGAATCTTGTCTAGTTCATAGGGGAAACTTTCCCGGTGTTAATTACTCCTTGTGGCTGATGCTATTGAGTGAAACCGTTGAATTAAGGTTTATGTTCAGATTGTTATTCATCACTATATCACCTCTGATCATGATCCATATGATGTCTTGTGAGTAGTTCGTTTAGTTCTTGAGGACATGGGAGAAGTCATGATGTTAGTAGTGAATTATGTTGAGTAATATTTAATGGTTTGATATTTAAGTTGTGGTGCTATTCTTCTAGTGGTGTCATGTGAACGTCGACTACATGATACTTCACCTTTATGGGCCTAGGGGAATGCATTGTGTATTCGAATAGTAATTGTGGGGTTGCCAGAGTGACAGAAACCTAAACCCCCGTTGGTATATCGATGCATGAGGGATAGCAGGATCTCAGAGTATGTATTAGTCCTAAGAAGAGCGGTGCATTAGCATAGGTTCACCCACACAACACCTATCAAAACAATAAAGATTAATCAGCTTTATGAAGCGAAAGCACTTGACGAAACTCCCGTGTGTCCTCAAGAACGTTTGGTCATCATAAGTAAGCCTACCGGCTTGTCCTTTGCTCTAGAAAAGATTGGGCCACTCGCTGCAATTATCATTACCGTCTTTTATTTACTCGTGATTTATTTATCTGCTATATCAAAAATCCCTAAAAACGTGTCTGCTAGTATTTACAGTGAATCCTTGATAAAAACTGCTTGTCTACACCTTCTGCTCCTCGTTGGGTTCGATACTCTTATTTATCGAAAGTACTATGATACACCCCCTATACTTGTGGGTCATCAAGACTATTTTCTGGCGCCGTTGCCGGGGAGTGAAGTGCTATTGGTAAGTGGAATTGGTAAGGGAAACTTTTACTGTACGTGATGTTTTTATTTCTGCCTGCTGATTTATTTAATCATGGAGAGATTTCCGCTTGAATTCCTATTTGGAAAAACTACTATCACTGCTAAGGTAGTGTCGTGGGTTTGTCACGTCAGGTGTCATAGATGACTTCATAGGTGTGGGATTATGCGAGTCAAGCATCTCCGAGCTGGGGATCGCAGGAACAAAGATCAACACAGATTTACCCAGGTTCGGCCCCCTCAATGTGAGGTAAAAGACCTACTTCCTGCCTACCCTAGATTGGTATTGATATGATAATCAAGGTGTTACAATGGAGGCGATCCGATCTGGTACTCGCCGTATGAACTAGGGTTTAGGGCTTGATAGCTCGACCCGTTCTAAGTCCTGCGAGTCCTCTTTATATACACAGAGGCTCGCTAGGTTACAAAGGAAACTTTCCCCACAAGGAATATGCCACAGAGGCCTACTCGGAGACTACTTGGTCTTCACGTCCTCCGGGATATGTCTTCTAGAACTTTCCCTTATGGCGGTTCAATATTGGGCTTGCTCCCAAGTGGGCCTTTGTCCGTGCGAGTAAAGTAAGTCGCACTGGGCCGCGGGTTAATCCAGAAAGTATTCCCCCGACATTAGCCCCCAAGATTGGTTAGGACTTCTCGGTGAGGATCCCCTGGTCACTTGAGGTAGTTGTTGAGCCGCATTGTGAGCGTTCTGACCAATCTCTGACTGATGCGATTCAGAGCCGCGACTTATCTGTGCGACTCATCCCCGCTTCTGGAGATATTCTGTTCCCTTTACTTGCGGACCGTTGCTTGTTTTGCGGGCGCAAATTGTGCCGTTGGTTGCGAGCGCAGATTGTGCCGTTAGTTACGGGCCCCTTCAGTTATAAGCTGCGGCCACCTAGGTCATTATCCATTTGCCCTTGCAATCTCCTCATCCCCAGCCGCGCCGTCTTCTTCCTCGACCCGAGCCTAGTTCCCCAATCCCATCTTCCCTTCGCAATGGCGCCCAAGGCGAAGCCATCTGACGATAAGCGCAAGATCTCCTGCAACTGGGAAGGATCCTGGGTAACGGAGGAAACTCTTGTAGATCTGGCCGAAGCTGGCTTCTTGCCGCCGAAGGAGGATGGCGTCTGGCGGGCGCCAGGCGATGAAATCGAGCCGCGCCCCAAGCCCAACGAGCTGGTGATGTTCGTGGAGCACGTGGAGCGTGGATTCACGCCGCCAGGTTCTCCCTTCTTCCGCAATTGCTGCAACGCCTAGGCCTCCGTCTTCACGACATCGGGCCCAACTCAATGCTCCAGGTGAGCAATTTTCATGTGTTGTGCGAGGACTATCTTGGCATAGCCCCCAACATCGATCTGTGGCTGGCCTCTTTCACCTGCAACAGCCAACTTGTCTCCAAGGGTGGCGCCTATGTTCAGGTCGGCGCCATCTCTCTGCAACGTCATCGAAACTCTGTTCTTCCCAAACTGGCTCTGGCGAATCGACCCAGGGCTTGGCAAAAATCTTTCTTCTATTGCCAAGATACTTCACCGGAGGGCGAAACTCGCCTTCCCTCCTGGTCCAACACCCTCTTCGTGCCTACCGAGGCACTGAAATCAAAACCCCGCGACTCGGCCATGCCCTTCATCAATGAGTCGCTGATCAAGGTCCGTGCCTTAATAGGTCATGGTCTTACTGGCCTTGATCTTCTCTCTTGCTGGACCAAATGGCGCATTCAGCCCGTGAGTCCACGACAATCCTTCCTTGAGTGCACAGGCACTTCTGCTGACGTTGATCGTATCAAGGCTTCGGACTGGAGGCCTGAGGATTGGGTAGAATTTGTCACCGCGTGACTGAGGAGAAGGACATTCCTTCGACAAGGTGGGGCTTGCCCCTTTCAGTGTTAACAACAAGCCTTTTGAGGTAACTCCTCTTCTCTGTCTTTTTGTCTTCGTAGTTGAGTCGCATTCCTTTTCTTATACTGCAACTTATATCTTCCTGATCCAGGCTGATGAGAACTACTGGTCGCTACCTGCGACCGTCTCCGGCACTGCTGCTCCTAAGCGTGCCGCACGAAAGAAGTTGCTGCCCACTCTAGAGGGCAGCGAAACTGCTGATATCCCTTCTGTCGCCTCTGCGGCCTCAGAGGATGAAGAGACTGAACTGGACGAGGATGACAGTCCAGTGCCAGCCGCGAGCTCTGCGCCGCGGCTGGACCAACTCCCCGCAGAGCCTCCAAGAGGCTATCTCGTGAGGAGCCAGAGGTTGATGCTCTGGAAAACCCTGAGGCCACGAAGCGTCGCAAACCTGCTACGGGCGCGACCTCTTTCGCGCCAAGCGTGTGTTCAAAGCCACCGCTCGGCTGAAGAAGACATGGGTCCCCACTCTGGTAATTTCTGTTGTCTTGTCATCTTGAATGCTTTTTCTTTTTCCTCTACTGACACGCAAAACTTCTGCTCGTAGATTCTGGGACCCAAGGCCTGTCCTCACCGTCAAGCGGTGAACTTATGGCCTTTGTGAAGATGGCTCCAGAGTTAGTGACTTTTCCCTGTGCTTATAATACTTTTATTCTGGCTTATGTGCTTCTTCTTCACACAATGCCCTTGCTTTTTGCAGAAGTGCGGCTAAACCCGCGCTGAGCCTGGAATTGTTTCCGAAACCGCGGTTGAGCCGCGTTCTCCTGCCTCATACCGCCATGGTAGAGGGCGTGGCCACCACTGATGACTTGGCCACGGTCCCTGTTCTTGACACAGCCACCCAAGAGGTGGCTCTGGAGGATAGAACGGATCCCCTTATGATCCAGGACGTGGAGAAGGTCAACCCCTCCTCCATAGATGTAATGGCCAAGGATGCTGATGCGCCAGTTATTGAGTCGCCAATTTTCATGCTGAGGTTGCTTTTCCTCCTCCACAAGCCGCGCTGAGAGACTGTCAGAGGCTATCATTGCCTCAAATGACAAGCAAGCCATGGAGCTCCGCAAGGCACTGTCTGACCTGTCTGCGGCTTATAAGGTAAACTTCTATCTCCAGTTATCTGTCTCTAGCCCCCAAGGATCAAGTTTCTTCTTTGACTGTAAAGGGAGACTTGATGCTTCTCTTTTAGCTGTTGATATATACTTACTAACTGATGTACCCTTCGTAGGAGGAACTAAGCTCCATAACGGCTGCCAAACTTGCCTTGGAAAAGCAGCTGGGGGATACTCCCTCTGAACTGGAAGGCTGCGCGAGCTCCTTGGCCAGCGTGACGCTGAGCTGAAGAAAGGGAAACCAGGATGGGCGAGCTATCTGATGAAAGCTTCAAGTTATCTGAGCAAGCCAAAGCCACCGAGCTGCGGCTTAAAACTGTTGAAGAGAAGTTCCAAGAAGGGTCCAGCAGCTGGACCTCCAAGTCAGTGCTCAGAAAGACGCCATTGCTGATGCCAATGAGGACGCAAGGCTTAAGGCTGTTTCCATTGGCGAGCTTGAGAAAAAGTTGAAGAAAGTTTCTGATGCCCATAACCTCCACGCCAAAGTGTGCATCATGACTCAAGAGTTAACTGGTATGTGTTGCGACTCATATCTGCATCTGTTTTCTCTACTATCTTTGCCTGTATGTTGTAGAGCTGACGGAGACATGCCTCGATGTAGGTGAAGATGCCAAGAGCAGCGCGGCAGTACTCAAGAACAGCTGGAGTATATCCGCGATTTTTCGCGAAGAACTTGTGATGCCATGAAATCACTGTCTAAGTGCCTGCTGCCGACCAAGCCAGTCCCCGGTGATTCTGAAGGGCTGCTAAAAAGACTGCTTAGGGCGCCTCAGTTCTTTTTGGACTGGAAGGAGTCCTCAGCTCGCACCGGCGCGGCTCATGTTCTTGCTTTGGCCAAGACATACTATCCTTCTTTTGATGCTGCCAAGGTTGCAAAAGGTAGGCCCTCGAAGAAGGTGGATGGCACCGAACTGACGGCCTCAGAATATGCGGCGACTTGGAAGGATATGCGCGGCCACGCGACTGAACTGGTGGAGGGGATAGATCTTGCGACCTATATGGGCAAGTATAATGCAGATGGAAGCAGATGGGAGAAGTTACCCGCTCCGTCATCCAGTGCGGTGATTCCGCAGGAAAAGAACCCCTCTCCAGGCGTATCCAGCTCTGCAGCCCCCAAGCCCGCGACTGAAGAGCCCTCCAGCGAGCCTGCGATTGCTCCTTCTGGCAAGCTTGGTAAGCCGCCTGTTCCTCCTTCCCACCGGCCAAAAGCTGCGCACAAGTGAAGAAGAGAAAACAATGGTTTGGTGATCTTGGCCCTTAGCGGCCTGTAATAATTGTTAGAATTTATGTGTCATAAGACAATATTATGGTTTGCTTAAGTACTCTAGCAGTACATGTTTCGACCAATAGGCTGGTCCTTATGATTTGTCTCGGTTTTTCCTCACTTAGGCCCTTGCGCGGCTCAGTATTTCCCAGGTAAAAAGTGCGTGTTCAGGGTCGTGAGCGGCCATGATAGGCAATCAAACTCGATTGACGCCGCACCCCCAGTACTTTGGCCGCATAGTGCAAGTCGCATCCAAGAGAGGTTGAGTATAATCACGATAAATGCCACTTGTTTGGCGATCCCAAGGAATAGGCCGCGCTAAAAAGCTGCCGCACCCCCAAGGGACCAATGATTAAAAAATAAAAGACTCACAGCTCAATTGGTAGTTTGAGATGCTTTATTTCAGAATCATTATATGATACATAGGGTCGGTCGCGCCTAGGTGGCGACCAGAAGTGATGCTTGGGTCGGTTGCGCCTAGGTGGCAACCAGAGATGTTACATGGGTCGGTCGCGCCTGAGTGGCGACCAGAATTGGGTCGATCGCGCCTAGGTGGCGATCAGAATGTTACATTGGGTCGGTCGCGCCTGAGTGGCGACCAGAATGGGTCGATCGCGCCTAGGTGGCGATCAGAATTGTTGCATTGGGTCGGTCGCGCCTGAGTGGCGACCAGAATGGGTCGATCGCGCCTAGGTGGCGATCAGAATGAAGTTTTTTAGCCCTGAGTGGCCACTTGATGATGTAAACTCTTAATAATTGCTGATGGCAACTCGCGATGCCTGGGATGTGTCCTTATTGGCAATGGCTTGTAGCCTTTGACTTCCTTGCCTCCCTTGCGGCCGTAATCTGAAGTCGCAAGTCAGGCAGGTGCCTTTAGCCTTCACGATGTCATCAAAATTCTCCTGCGACTCGCGCATGGGCGCGCTCTCTGCGATGCAAGCTGCTCTGGCCATGGCCTTGTCGCCCTCTTCGCATTCTTGAGCTATTCTTTTGTCGCCATTGATGGTGATGACTCCCCTAGGGCCTGGTATTTTAAGCTTTAGGTACATAGCACGGCCTAGCCATAAACTTTGCGAATGCTTCTCTGCCAAACAGCGCATGATACGGGCTCTGGAAATCTACAACCTCGAACCAAATGTACTCGCTCCTGAAGTTGCTTTGTGTCCCAAAGGCGACCTCCAAGTTGATTCGCCCCAATGGCTGAGCTGATATGCCTGGCACAACACCGTGAAACGTTGTTCTTGATGGGTGTAGCTGCTTTTCTTGGAGGTTCATTCTTTTGAAGGTTTCATAGTATAATATATTGATGCTGCTGCCTCCATCCATCAGTACTTTGCTCAACTTGTATCCTGCGACTTGAGGGCAACCACCAGCGCGAGTTTTCCTCTTCATTTATTTCTCCTGGGTGATCCTCGCGGCTCCAAACCACTGGCTGCTCGGACCACTTTAGCCACTGTGGGACGGCTGGTACTATGGCATTAACAGCCTGATTGCGTCGTCGCAGCTTTTGTTCCCTCCTTGAAGTATTCACCACAATGGTATGATACTGACCCAACTGTTTTGGGAACTGTGGCTGATCTGGCTGCGGATTTGGGACGGCGTTGTTGCTGTTGTTGCCTCCGCCGTGGTTACCTTCCTCGTTGTTTTGATGATTGAAGTTTGTGTTGAGTGGTTGTCCATCCTTCCACTTTTTGTAATGATAACACTGTGCCTTCGTGTGGTTGGGTGGTTTCCCATCTTTTCCTATATGGATGTCGCAGGGGCGGTTGAAAACCTCTTCCAAATTAACTGGGTGAAAATTCCTTCCTCTGCTGCTGCTTTGTTTGTAACGAGTGTTCGTATTTGCGACTAACCCTGAGTTTCCTTCCTCGTTTTTGCGCTTGTTATAACTCGCATTGGCATTGCTAGCTTGCTGTTGTTGAGGCTTGCTACTGGCCTTCTTTCCCTTGCCAGTGTTTTCCTCTTCCTCCCCATCAGATGCGTCCCTGGTTTTATCCGAGCTAGCATACTTGTTGGCCGCCGCCATTACCTCGCTTAGGCTCTTGACTTTATCCTTCATGCGACCTAGTTTGTGGACTAGCGGCTCAAATTTGCAATTCTTCTCCATGACAAGGACTGCTGAACTGGGTGGTATGTTATCTGAGGAATGTATGATCTCGGCGACCCTTCTCATCCAGTGGCGACTCGACTCGCCTTCCTTCTGTACACAACGCTCAAGGTCCTCTATGCTGCAGAGTCGCTTGCATGTTCCTTGGAAATTCTTGATAAAAGCTTCCTTCATCTCATCCCAAGAGTTTATTGAATTTGGTGGCAAATTTTGCAGCCATATGTGAGCTGCGCCTTCTAACATCATGTTTAGGTAACGTGCGCAGATCTCTTCGGATGCGTTTAGGATGCTCATGCCCATCTCGTAATTGTTGAGCCAAGTGACAGGGTCCATGCTTGCGTTGTAGTTGGCGACCTTGCGAGGTCCTTTAAAATCCGCAGGAAACGGTTCAGACCTGATTTTTTCGCTGAAGCAGACCGGGCCTTTGAGTCGCGACGATAGATTGGACGAAGCTGGTCTTCCTACTTGATTAGTCGGCGCGCGGCTGCATAATCTCTATGGGTTGAACTTGCTGAGGTTGATTCTGAGCCGCAGGTTGATCTTCCCTTTGTCGCCTAGCCGAACTTGAAGTCGCAACGCGCGGCGACTCCGAGTGGATGCTTCTTTCTGCCGTCGCTCTGCTATTGTAGGGAGTGGAGTGCAGCCGCCCTGCGTGTTCGGACATGTTTGCCTGCTGTATTACTGCTGTGCTCAGCATCTCAATGGCGCGTCTCGCCTCTCTGTCTATTGTGCGTTTCCTGCTGGTGCTAACCTGGCCAGGATGTTTGTAGCCGCAAAGAGGTTCTCTACGGGCTAACATAATGTCCTTGCGGTGTGTGGAACCTTTGAGGCTGCTGTGGCGACTGCTGAACAAAGGTTGGTTGTGGCAGTGGCGGGGGCATCATGGCCCTGTTGTTAGCCTGCACTATGGCCCTCGATCCAGGTATCTCTGCTTCTCTTGGTGCTGCGAAGGATGGAACCGCTGGTACGATTGATGGTACAGCGATTGCTTGAACCGCTGGCACGGCTAACGGGGCCACGGACCGCATAACCATGGCAGATGGTGCCACGTGTGCGGGTACCGCGACTGAAGGTTGTGCGACCCCTGACCATGCGAGCGGGCGCGTTGTGTTGGTGGCGACTGATGGGATCGCAATTGCTGGTTCAGGCGATTGGAACAACTCCGTAGGGTTTACTGTTCCTGGCTGCAGGCGACTTGCGTGGCGTCTGTGTGGCAAGGTAGCCTGTATTCCTTGCAGAGTATTGGTTTCCTCGATGAGTCGCAGTTGCTCTTGTTGGAGGCGCTGTTCCTCTCGCGCCAGCCTGGCTCTCTCATCCGCGATTCTCTGGACTTCATCATATAGCCCGATCCTGGTAGCCTCCAGTTCTGTTACCCTAGCAGCCGCATTAACCGCAGATATCGGCGTATGCAGCACGCTTCCTTGTGGCGGTGTGACCGATGCATTGGGGGCTACCCTTGACCCTGATTCCGCAGGAGCGACTCCAGGTGGAGTTTCTCTGTTTGCGACTCCTGAGGCCGCGACTCCTGGCGTCATCGCGGCGGATACCGCGACTCCAGATGCGTCTAGCGCGGCTTGTTCTGTTGCTTGGCGGTGTGGGGGCTAAGCTGCCTGGTGGCATGCCCAGCCCTTCGTCCGCTTCTGTGGTCCTGTAGACCCCTTCAACATGCCGATCTTCTACAGAGGGCGAGCCACTATCCACAGGGCCTTCGCATAGCCTTTCCTCAAGGACATACTCAATGGATTGGCCTTCTTCGTCTTCAAGAGGCAGCGACTCGTAGTTGATAGATTCTTCTTCTTGGTCCACTGTTACCGCGACTCCTTCTCTGAGTCGCCATGTTGCGATGGATCCTCTGACTCGCCGCCAATGAAGCCGACAAAGACGTTGATGGACCAAAGGGGATGACGTGGCCGGTCTCCAAGTAATCTGCTTCCGGTCCCCAGCTTGAATCGTCGATGAGGGGTGTGCCATCGACCGTGATGATACGGCCAACAACAAGATCTTCCGCTCCCTTCATGGATCCTGCGCGGAACGTGACGCTCTTGACCGCAGGCCCCACGGTGGGCGCCAACTGTCGTGGGTTTGTCACGTCAGGTGTCATAGATGACTTCGTAGGTGTGGGATTACGCGAGTCAAGCATCTCCGAGCTTGGGATCGCAGGAACAAAGATCAACACAGATTTACCCAGGTTCGGCCCCCTCAATGTGAGGTAAAAGACCTACTTCCTGCCTACCCTAGATTGGTATTGATATGATAATCGAGGTGTTACAATGGAGGCGATCCGATCTGGTACTCGCCGTATGAACTAGGGTTTAGGGCTTGATAGCTCGACCCGTTCTAAGTCCTGCGAGTCCTCTTTATATACACAGAGGCTCGCTAGGTTACAAAGGAAACTTTCCCCACAAGGAATATGTCCACAGAGGCCTACTCGGAGACTACTTGGTCTTCACGTCCTCCGGGATATGTCTTCTAGAACTTTCCCCTTATGGCGGTTCAATATTGGGCTTGCTCCCAAGTGGGCCTTTGTCCGTGCGAGTAAAGTAAGTCGCACTGGACCGCGGGTTAATCTAGAAAGTATTCCCCGACAGGTAGTAGAGGAGGCGCCATCTGTGCAAGTAATCTCATTCAAAATACCTATGAAAATTGTTGAACGTATTACGAATAACCGCTATGAAGGGGATGGAACTGTCCATCCTGGTGATCATTTGTTACTTTTACATGAATTATGCGAGTTGTTCAAGTGTGCAGGTATTTCAATGGAAGAAGTTAAGAATAAATTATTCTCTATATCGCTGACTGGTAGAGCTGCAAAATGGTATAAACTGCTGAAGAATGGGCGTTCTCTTGGTTGGGAGGAAATTGTACTTATCTTTTATTCTAAATTCTATCCTCCAAGTGAGATTCACCTCTTTCTGTAACAAGAGACTTAGTTTTTAGTTTAGTTTCTGGAATCCTAGATAAAGTGCCAAGTTTAACCTATTTTGGCTTGAAAAAGTTGCTTATTGTATTCGGAGATTTTATTCCAGCACGAATCTGTGCACGGTGTGATTTTTCATTCCTATTCTGTAACTCTGAATGAGCTCATATTTGAACTGTAGTTGCCACTTTTCATCATCTGTATGCATGAATTTTTTCATATTTTTTGACATATTTAATTAGCGTCGAAAAATACGTTTTACTTCTGCTGTTTTTCCGGACAGATTCTGTCCCATTTTGTTTGATGCATCCTTTAAACTTTTAAGTTGAATATTTTTTATCCAATTGAGTTTATAAGTAGGCATAAAACATTATACACTTTCTAGACATTCATATGAATTTTTGTTAAGGATTTTATGCAGCAAGCAATTTGTTTGTCTATAACTACTAATGTCACCCCACAGAAAAGAAATGGAAGAAACGGTGTGTTGAAGTTTTTTCACAGGAATTAGAGGAGATGCACCAAGATATATCCAATGATGGTGAAGACCATAAGCTTGGGAATGTGAAGACAACCCCACTGGACCAATACACTCGGTTTGCACACGTCTAACTTCTGTTTTTCGATCAATGCACTTTATCGCATAAACTTGGAGCGTCTTTTTGTTTGTTTTTATATCGGTTTGATTTTTAATTGTGAGACCACCACCATCATTTATATATGAAAGAGCTACTGGAAATTTGGGTTTAATTAATTTGGATGCTATTAATAAGATTGGGAAAGGGATGTTTGAGTTGATTCAAAAAGATACATACAGTTGCATGATTCATATGTTTTTTAATGGTATTAATTTGCAAGTGTTTTATCAAGAGCTATCTATTATCCATGTTTTGATGCTGAATGTTACTTTACTTTGTCTAACATGGATTGGTTAGTTCTATGGACACTTATGCATGCATTTAGACGGTCAACTTTCTCCCTCTTGCTAGCCCAAAAATTTCAACAAGTAAAAAACTTGTTTCCAACACCTTCAACCAAAGTTTTTCCAGTGAGTCCACCATATCTACCTATTGGCTTTATGCTATTCCGAGTATGTTTATCATGTTATTTGTATTATCTATGCCTCTGAATTAAAATGCTTATGTTGTTGATTGTCATGGGAAAAGTTGGTTATAAAGCTCTCACGAACTTGATGCACACTTTACTTTTATTGCACTTAATAAACATGACCCATTGTGATTAAAATTATGATGTTGTGGGCTTGAAAATAGTCTTGGGTTGGGAGTTAGCTCATATGTGTTGTCACATGGCAAGCTTTCAACATGCTCTTCATTTTATTTAGTTGATATCATGTACTTTTGTTTATGGATGCTTATCATGGGTGAAATAAATGTGGAAACAGAGTAAGTTTAATGAGTTTGTATAAATGGCTAGACAGACGCCTGGGACGCTAATTTATTCCATGCATCATTCATGGTGGAAATTTACTTACATGTTATGGTGAACCTTCAGTGATATCATGTCTCCAACGTATCCATAATTTCTGATGCTCCATGCTTATATTATACCAATTGCTACATGTTTTATTTGCACTTTATAGCATTTTTATATATTTTCTGGGACTAACCTATTAACAAGATGCCACAGTGCCAGTTCCTGTTTTCTGCTGTTTTTGTATTCTAGAAAAGTTGTTCTGGAAATATTCTCGAAATTGGACGAAACAAAAGCCCAGGTCCCTATTTTTCTGTCACGTACATGGAGTCCAGAGGAGCCACGAAGGGGACCCAAGGGACAGCCTCACCATGTGGTGGCGCAGCCCCACCCCCTGCCGCGCTGCCACGTGGTGAGGGCACCTCGGGTGCCCACCGACGTTGCCCCTTCTCCTATTAATTCAGCTGTTTGGGAAAACCCTAAAGACCCGAGTCAAATTCCACGAAAAGTTCCAGAGCCGCCGCCACCGTCAACCCTAACTCGGGAGGGTTCTGAAGCTCTTCCCAGCACCCTGCCGGAGAGGGGAATCATCACCGGAGTGCTCTACATTGCCATGCCTGCCTCCGGAGTGATGCGTGAGTAGTTCATCCTTGGACTATGGGTCAATAGCAGTAGCTAGATGGTTGTATTCTCCTCTTGTGCCATCATGTTTAGATCTCGTGAGCTGCCTATCATGATCAAGATCATATTATTGTAATGCTACATGTTGTGTTTGCTGGGATCCGATGAATATTGAGTACTATGTCATGTTAATTATTGAAATATCATGTGTATGTTATTTATGATATTGCATGCTCTCCGTTACTAGTAGATGCTCTGGCCAAGTTGATGCTTGTAACTCCAAGAGGGAGTATTTATGCTAGATATTGGGTTCAGTCTCCATTTAATCTGGGGGAGTGACAGCAACCTCTAAGGTTGTGGATGTGTTGTTGCCACTAGGGGTAAACAGCGATATTTTGTCTAAGGATAATTGTATGGCTTAAATTATGCACTTTAGTTAATGCAATAATCTGTTGCTTGCAACTTAATACTGAAAGGGGTGCGGATGCTAACCTGAAGGTGGATTATTAGTCATAGATGCAGTTGGATTACGGTCTATGAATCATGTTGTAATGCCCCAGTAAATCTCATAGTAGACATCGTGACTTGTACATGCATTGTTATGCACTTCTCTATTTTGTCAATTGCCCAGCTGTAATTTGTTTACCCAACATGTTAGTTATTTATTATGGAGAGACACCACTAGTGAACTGTGGACCCGGTCCATTCTTTTACACTGATAATACAACCTACTGCAAACACTGTTTCCTTTCATTCTCTGCAAACAAACGTCATTTTCCACACTATACGTCTAATCCTTTGTTTTCAGCAAGCCGGTGAGATTGACAACCTCACTGTTAAGTTGGGGCAAACTAGTTTGATTGTGTTGTGCAGGTTCCACGTTGGCACCGGAATCCCTGGTGTTGCGCCACACTACACTCCTTCACCAACAACCTTCAGAAGTGTCCTTGATCTCCTACTGGTTCGATTAAACCTTGGTTTCATACTGAGGGAAAACTTGCTACTACGCTCATCATACCTTCCTCTTGGGGTCTCCCAACGAACGTGTGCCTTGCACGTATCATGGATCTTTTTATGATATAATATATGTTTGAGATTGCAATAGTTTTGTTTCAGTTATGAAAGTAGATGCATATTATGTACCCCGTTGATGCATGTAAAATGCATACATGAACTTTGCACTATATCACTTATATTCCAATCATATTTGCATCATATAAGGGTTATACCACTGTTATTTAATGATTTTAGGAAATCAAATAATTGTTTCCTATTTTTATGGAATTAACCCTGCGCAGACAGAAAACCCTATTTCTTTCCTTTTATGTTTCAGGGACCTAAACGACGTCCAAATGACCTGGAAAAATACAGGCGTCAATATTTTGGAAGGAGGAAGACTTGGGAGCGAAGGTGACGAGGTGTGGACTCGGCAAATCCCTGGGTTAAGCACCCCGGGTTGATTGAGGGGGAGAGAGATGAGCGCTGGTGATCACGACGGCTGACAAGCAAGGCGTTTACCCAGGTTCATGCTCCCGGAGGATAACACCCTACTTCCTGCTTGTCTGGTTATTGATGGTGAGTTGTGGCTACAATGGCGAGATGGCAATCTCGCTAGGGTTTGTGTGGCGGCTATGAGCGTACCCTAGACGAAGGACCCTCCTAGCCTTTATATGGTAGGCTAGGTCTCAGGTGAACGGTGCCGATGGCGCTTACAAGCATGGCGGGGTCGCATGACCTAGCATCGACTATCTTGGGCCGCACGTCGTCCTCCTTGGGCCCTCGTCATAAGGCTGATGGGCTTGGCATGACCCAGGTATCCCCACCGTGGGGTAGTCGAAGAGTGACCCCACGACAGGAGCCCCCGAGTGCTTAGTCGAATCGTAGAGTCGGGTAAAGGACTCCTTCCTCCTGGGCACGCCGTCGGGTTCCTGAAAGAGATGAGTAAAATTGGTCGACTCCGGCCGTTCAGGGCTTATGGAGGATTCCTTAGTCGAACTGTCACTTCCAGGGTAAAATACCGTGAGTACAGCCTTAGTCGGTGATTTTCGACTGCTATTGTTCTGAGTCACTCGGGAGCACGAACAGCGCTCCCGATGGGAGTAGCCCCGAGATTAAGCTGAATTGCTTGCAATTGAGGTTAAACTTAATTTTTCTTCAGTCGAAAAGCCCGCTCCCGATGGGAGTAAAGAAGGGACTCGACATGTTGGAGTCGCGACTGGCTTTGCGTGACTTACTGTGTATTCGGCCTGTTTAGCTTACTGCACAAGTTTCTTCTGCTCTTGGAGCTTACTGAATCTTCTTACGCTCGAATGAGCTGTTCGAGTTTATTCGGCTCTTAGAGCTTACTGAACATTTTTGTACTCGAATGAACTGTTCGAGTTCTCGATCAGCCCATTGGCGTACTTGCTACGCCTGCGCCGTTGACGTCAGTGCTGACGTTTTTGTAACACCCCTAAAATTCAAACCTAAATTTAGCGGTGTTTTCTGACGCATGAAAAACTTTTTCTGTTTTCCTAAATGTTTCTGCAAATATTTTGGGGATAATTTGACTTTGGAATTGCTCTCTCAAAATTTCCCAATGATCCGTGAACCTCTCCAATGCTTTGGTGATTTTGTTGCTAAAGTTTTCTCTCGAAAACCCTAGCCCTAATCATTAAACCATTTAAACCCTTTTTCTCCACTTACAAAAGGGAAGCCCATTTCCATAGCCAAATAAATCCCACCAAAAATACCAGAGGACCCCATGTCCATATAAAGACCATCCATGCAAAAATATTGCATACTCCAATGCAATATTCCCAAGTTAGCCAATATTTTCCAAACTGCCATTTCTAGTCCAGAAATATTTTAACCAAGCTAGGAACCTCCAAAAATTATGCCATTTTGGGTATGTGCATGATTTCACCTCCTGAATATTTCATCCCATTGTCCCAACTCCATTTGGGCATTATTTGAGGTACTTCCTTTGTAATGCCCTTTTCCTGCCTTTTTGCAATTTCCAAAGGAACCCCTATTTTAATGTCTCCAAAAATTCCACCAAAATTAGAGAGTGATCTCTAGGCAGTGTGTAGCCCCTTTGTGCTAAACTTTGGGTAGCTTGTTAGGAAAATGTTGGACCTTTTCCTTCTGCAAGTTTCTGCCCTAAACTCAACGGATTTCAAAATCTAGCCCAAATGATTTTTGTATTGAGAAGCAAGCACCGAGTTGCATGCTCTAGTAGACCCTACACCTCTGGACCAAGTTTGGTTCAAACCAAACATGGTTTGCCCCTCCAAACAACAATTTTAATTTCTGACCAGTACTGTATTTTGAAAATCTTAGTCGAATCAACCTGCGAATTAGCAGAAACTCTAGTCAGAGAAGTTGTAGGGAATCAAATTTGGCACCAAGTGACGCGATCACTTTTTCTTCTAGTGCCTTAGGTTGAGAGAAACGTCACGATTCCGATATCGGCATGACCTCCTGCGTGGTCACCGCCGGCGCAACCTAGCCCAAACAGCGCCGCCGCGCTGTTCCTCCGGCTCCTCTGCTGTTCCCTGGTTCCGCCGAACCCCGGACGCGACCCAGCCCCCTCCTGCTCATCTAGCTTAGACCAGACGCAACCCCATCCCCTCCCCATTAAATTCCAGCCGGAGTTAGGCGCCGTCCACCGGGCGCCGCCAGCAGCTAAACGCCGCGCCGCACGAGCAGTCCCCTTCCAGGAACTACATGACGCACCGACGCTCCAGGAACACCTCGTGCTCACCCCTGTAGCTCCAGCGCATCGCGCTTATCCGCTCCCCCTTCTACGGTCACTGGAGCACCGGCCACGCGCCGCCACGGCGTCCACACCCCCCGTGCCCTTGCCCTCTGCCCCTCGGGCTATAAAGGAGCCCAGGGCCTCCCTCAGCGACGCACTGCACCCTCCCCTTTCCCTAGAAACCTCCTCTGCCCTTCTAGTTCGAGATGGCAGAGCTCTGCTCGAAAATCGGCCAGGGTCGCCGCCGTTGGTCCGTCGACCGTGGCAAGCCCATGACCGAGCCATTCTTCGATTAAACTCGCAGAGATGATCCCCTCGACCCCCTCCACCACCCAGTCAAGTCCTTTTGGACTTTGGTAGACCGTAGACTCGTGGCCGTCCTCGACCGCCGGCGGCGAGCTTGCGGGATGCACATCGAGGCATCGTCTTCCCTGCCTCTCCGTGGCTGCCGCCTCCACCCTCCGAAGCGGCGTGACGGGGCGCTCCCCCCCATGCCCGTGGCGGCCGGCGACGCCCACCGGAGAAGCGGCGGCCGCAGGTGGCCGTGCTCGCCTGCGCCGTGTCGGGTTTCTTCCGGCTTGTCCGCAACGCAGAGAAGACGATGGCCAGCTGGCCTCCAGCGT
Source organism: Poa pratensis (assembly GCA_947311845.1). Lineage (NCBI taxonomy): Eukaryota > Viridiplantae > Streptophyta > Magnoliopsida > Poales > Poaceae > Poa > Poa pratensis. The sequence continues at coordinate 39,114,290 of CAMZMU010000073.1, forward strand.
GGCAGGTGGTAGACGCCGACAGGTGGGCCCGGCCTGGCCCACGGTGCCACGATGGATAAGTGAAGGCGTATATCGCGTTTTACGTTTTCCAGAGAGGGAAACGGCTTTCTGGATTTTCGCAACCAGCCCAGCCCGTGCAGCGGCGCAACAGGCCATCCCCGGCCCAGCAAGGCCCAACCGCGCAGAGAAGCGGCCCGGGCAGTTTTTTTTCTGCAGCGCTGTTTTTCTTTTTCTGCTGGTAAGTTTTTCAAACGCCCGTAGTTTCTAAACCGTAGCTCCGATTTAGTCGGTTCAAATTTCTAAATTTGTATCCCGACGAGACCTATCCAGTAGTGCTAGTTTTGATAATTTTAGAGCAAATTATTTTCACTGCCTTTGTTTAACACGTCGTCGGCCGTTTTACGGTTTAGGCGTTTCCCCGGGATTCCAACCCCGGCAAGTCCGAGACTTCCCGAACCACTTCAAGACAACCTCCAAAGGCAAGCTAACCCCTTGCTATAAGCCGTCCAGCAGTGTTTGTTTGTTGTTTTGTTTATTGCCTACCGAGTATTATATGATTGTCTGTTCTATTATTATTACTGCTTGCCTGTTTGGTTGTCTGATTATTATTGCTTGCCTGAGTGTTGATCGTGGTTATTATGAACTTGTATTATTGTTACATATCATGTTGCATTTTCAATTATTACAACTATGCGTCTCGCTTTGCGGGGCTTTGTTTGGTTTTTCAACTTCTTCAACGCCGAGGTGAGGTGCGGACGAATGTCGGCTTATGATCCTCGGGTTGGGGGCATTCGTGTTAGTTGCCTCTTGTCCCACCGTCGAATATGGTTGGCTTAGGCCATCCGGACTGCGATGCTGGGAGCTGACTTTTCCGCGGTTCTTTTGCCGAGATTGCTGACACCACGTCGAAGTAACCTTCGAGTGGAATGGATGCTCTCTCATTTTTATGAGTGCTTTCCCGTTATTCTTTACGGTGACACTCCCATTTTTGGGGCAATGGCAGGGTCTCCCGCCTCAGCCGAGGAAGTGGGGGAATTATTATTGTTATTACGGTTATTCTACCGCCGCCGTCTCACCAAAACATTAACGTCGATCTGTGATGACGCTTGTTGGCGGGATCGCCACTATAGTCACCCGGTCGACGCTAACCAACTAGTCGATCTGTGATGACGCTTGTTGGCGGAATCGCCACGATAGTCACCCGGTCGACGCAAACCAATTAATCTATTTTGTGCAGTTGATCTTTATTATGTTGCTAATGCCTTGCTGTTTGATAATGCTGATATATGCAGGTTGTTATGTCGGTTGTATGATATTGTTATTGTGTTTATTGTGCTGGACTAATCCTCTGTTTTGTGACTTGTTGTGATGAAACTTGATTAAATACAACAACCCTCCAAACAACGATAAGGCCTATTCATAGTGCCACTAATCTGAACCCTTGCGTGCGGTATCACCGTTGTCTTATGGAAACCGTGACCTAGTAGGTTGTTGAGCCTCTTTTGTGCCATCCATTGGGCGCAGTCGTTCGGTTGCGCTGTCCGAGGGGAGAGGTCGACAGGCACGGGTTCGACTGTGATAGGGAGTCCGGAGCTAGGCATACCTGGTAGCGCCAGGGGATGTGCCGGATTTACTTGCCCGTTGTGCCATGCGCATAGGGTGGTGCGGGAGAGTGTCTTAGCAAGTGGACCGTCGCGAGAGTGTATTTTACTTAGTACGGCTTTAGGCGTGATAAACCTGAAGTGTCGGCTAAGTGGGGTGCATTCTGATAGGTGGTAAAGCAAACTCTCGAGAGCATCAACCTAGCCAGCTAGCCCCGTTCCTGGGATATGGAACAACAGTTCAGTGTCGGTCACACTGTGTGTCCTCGTCGTGTCCGGAGGTTAAACTTAAGAATTGTTTGAAATAATTAATGAACGACCGGATTACACTAAATGAACAAATAAGATGATGCAGGGAATATTGTCCTGAGATGTTGATGGTAACCCGTGATAGGGATGGCGGTGTGATGCGTTGGGAAGCCTATAGTTAGGCCAGAGCCCACATCAACCGTGCGTGCCCAGAGTGAAATGAAGAGGCCAGAGGGCCTAGCAGTGATCACAAGTGATGTCGTGTATTATGTGGTACCAACTGGTACACTCGTCTACTCGTCACAGGTAAGCTCGTTGTGTGATTGCCGGTGCACGATCCAACCCCACCTGGCTTGGACTCTGCACTGGTGATACCCCATTGTTTGCTTATGCCATGTTTTGCTTGTCAATGTCATGCTACTTTTATGCCATGTATCTAAAGTACATCTTGCCATGTGTAGATTTTATTTTCCAATGTATATCTTGCTGCATGATTGTTGGATTGTTTGTAGTAAGTGGCGAATTCTTGCTGAGTGCATAATAATATACTCACGGGCCTTGTGATTGTGGCCAGGTTTTGTTGAGGATTCATCTTCCACCTTAGGAAGGATTCGAAGAAAGAGCGTGCTAGGATCAGTAGCCCAGCCAGAACCTGTGGAGTGGAGCCGCTCCAAGCCGTAGCCTCTCATATATCTTCCGCTGCCAGTTAAAACTCTGTATCGTGCCATGCTGGGATTGATATTTCATCATTCCTTGATGGCCTTGTAAACCATTTGTAGCACTGATATGCCTGATTGTGTAATGATGTCCATTATGTTACACTGTTGTGACGTGCGGCCAGTTATCTTGGGATGGCGCACGGGACGACTGCCTCTCTGGTGATATGTGCCAGGGAGGGTGTCACAGAGCATGGTATCAGAGCACCAGGCTGGCTGTAGACTACCCTAGCATGGAAAACCCTGCCTTACTTTTGCCCGACAGCGAGCCCGATGGATTTAACCCATCCCCGCCTAACTGGCATGGCAAGTGTCGGTTCATAGTAAGGTGCAGTAGGACCTGACCCACTTGCCGGTTTCTTCCCAGAGAAGGAGCCGACACAACCCATCCTATAAGAGACCCCAGTCCTAGCTGCCATTATCCCCACCCTCGCCATCGAAGTAGAACCCACTGAGAAATCTTGCTCTCATGTCTTGCTCCAGTTCCAACGCCCCGAGTGAATCACCAGTGATGCCCACCTTCCTTCTAGAAACCACGGCCGATGAACACCTCGGCTTTCCAATGGTTCTTAGGAAAGTCTGCGATCTCCTTGGTTGCCATGTTCGCCCTCGTTATGTCGTGTTCAAAAGTTCAGTCCCATTTCCTGGGGGTGACTTTCGAGCAGACGTACACATCAGTCCATACCCTTCAGGCCCGAAGAAACCCCAAATAATCCGTGGTAGAAACATGCCCACTCTGAGTCAAACCATCCAGAAAGCAGCCTGGGAAGGCCTCGCTCGTCTCCGGCACTCAGAGCCGGCGATAGCGCAAAGCCGAGCGTTCCGCTTTTTCCCAGCCAGGCCCCTGCCTGGTGCAGAGCTGATCGAAACCTCCACCTACGAAGAAGCCGACCCTGCCATTATTAGCAGCGTTGCCTACGGAGTTGCAATGTCAATGCTCTGCGATTCCCTGTTGGAAGAACTCGTGACCACAAGGCGCAACCTTATCAATGTCAGCTTACAGCTTACGGAATTAAGGAACCTTCCCTCCCTCCTGCAAGATCGGAGTCAGAAGCTCCCAATCCCGGGCGATGCGCCAGGACCCAGTTCCCAGGCCATCCCAGCTGAAGCAGCAACTACCGTTCACCAGTTCATCGAAGCACGGGGTGTGGTACCCGAATGCGTGCCTGCGATTCCCCACCCCGCGGAAGATGGAGATGTGGACACCACTCTTCGTCTCGGCCGCGCTCCCCTGACTACCAGAGGCCATCCAGCGGAATAGAACCCATGTGTAGTTAGCCTGAGTGGCGCTTGTATGATGGTAGGTGAGAATCAGTGAGGTTGTGTGTTGTTTGTTGTGTTTGCTTGTAATGGAGGGTTATTTTCTATAAAGATATTTTCTTAGTATAGCCAGTTCTCCCATCTCTATACTAGTGCCTCTGCAATTCTATCTGTGCTGCAAGACCAGATTTGTGACAGCTGAGAAGAAGTTCAGAAATGCAGATCCTGGTTCAGTTCGTCAGAGCAGACAAATTTGATACAACCAGCAAGTTCAGTACAGCAGAGGAAATTTCAGGAACAAAGGATACAAGTTCTACCCCAACGTAGAACACTAAACTACCTCAGTACAGATGCAAAGGCACCCCAGAAATTCTACTCCCTCTCAACCTCAGTGGCGTTGCTAGAAGATGAGCCTGGCTCACCCGAAGCCGAGTCGTGAGCCGCGCGACGGCAACGGACGGATCGAGCGGCTGGCTCACCTCCAGCTGGAAGAGCGGCCACCTCAGCAACTGGCGGCGCAGCCTGCTCCTCCGCCGCAGCTGGCTCCTCTGCTGCAGCCTGCCCCACCGCCGCAGCCTGCTCCTCCGCCGCAGCATCAGCACCAGCGCCAGACCACCAGTTGCACAGGCCGAAGATCAGGAAGACCACCGCCGCAAACAGCAGTCCGCCCACCACCGTGGACGAGATCCCGAAGAGCGCGATGATGATCACATGCTCGATGAAGCCCGCCCTATCCAGCATCTCGACGTAGGCTCTGAAGAAGCTCTGAACGAAGCCCATGGTTGCGATGAAAGAAGAGAGGATTTCGGAGATATCTGGTTTATAGCTGGAGCTCGGACGCCGCTCCCCGACACCGCACGTGGGAAAAGAGAAAGCATCGCGAGCGGTGGCGCGAAACCATCGAGGACATGTTCCCCAAAGCCGTGATGGCCGCAACGTCGACGGACCTCACGCGCAGCAGTGCCGCAGTGGAGTGCTCCGCACACTGGAACCGCCGTGTACAGAGCGAGAGAGAACGAGGAAGAAGAAGAGAGAAAGGAAGAAGGAGACTGCCAGGTGGACCCCAGACCCACATGTCAGCGAGTAAGCCGATAGCCACGGTGTGCCTCTATCCCTTTCTCAGGAAAATCATCCCCTCGTCTCTCCAGTGTTTCTTTTAGGGAAAATCTTTACGAAATGATTTTGGGAAATGGCCTATCCCATAGTGTCTGTGAACCAATTATTGGCGACACGGATATTTTCTTTTGAAAAGAAACCTTTTTGTTTTCTAAAACCTGTGTAAACGTGAAAATGTTTATGCAGCTTTTCTAAAACAAAACCCTAGGCAAGGGGTATAATTAGGATATCCCTCAACAAATTGGTTTTATAAAATGGTGGGTAATTCTTTACCCAAGAAAAATCTTTGGTTGCTGGTTGATAGTTTGGTTGTCGATTTTGGTTGATCCTGCCATGTTTGTGTTGAGTTGAGCAAAACCATAGGTTTAACTTTAACCATGGTGGTAGAACCTATGTTGATTGTTTGAGTGAGCCCCTGCCATGCCATCTTTTAATGCATTGAGTATGTAGAAATATCATACTGTTTTAAATAAAATCTTGTGGAGTGCTAATCTCTTGTATGTTAAACTCTAATATTTTGCAGAAAAAGTTTTTTTAATAGGGTATAAATGGATCGTTCAAGAATTATCTTGTATAACCTCCTTAATCTCGAGGACGAGATTCTTTTAAGGGGGGAAGGTCTGTAACACCCCTAAAATTCAAACCTAAATTTAGCGGTGTTTTCTGACGCCTGAAAAACTTTTTCTGTTTTCCTAAATGTTTCTGCAAATATTTTGGGGATAATTTGACTTTGGAATTGCTCTCTCAAAATTTCCCAATGATCCGTGAACCTCTCCAATGCTTTGGTGATTTTGTTGCTAAAGTTTTCTCTCGAAAACCCTAGCCCTAATCATTAAACCATTTAAACCCTTTTTCTCCACTTACAAAAGGGAAGCCCATTTCCATAGCCAAATAAATCCCACCAAAAATACCAGAGGACCCCATGTCCATATAAAGACCATCCATGCAAAAATATTGCATACTCCAATGCAATATTCCCAAGTTAGCCAATATTTTCCAAACTGCCATTTCTAGTCCAGAAATATTTTAACCAAGCTAGGAACCTCCAAAAATTATGCCATTTTGGGTATGTGCATGATTTCACCTCCTGAACATTTCATCCCATTGTCCCAACTCCATTTGGGCATTATTTGAGGTACTTCCTTTGTAATGCCCTTTTCCTGCCTTTTTGCAATTTCCAAAGGAACCCCTATTTTAATGTCTCCAAAAATTCCACCAAAATTAGAGAGTGATCTCTAGGCAGTGTGTAGCCCCTTTGTGCTAAACTTTGGGTAGCTTGTTAGGAAAATGTTGGACCTTTTCCTTCTGCAAGTTTCTGCCCTAAACTCAACGGATTTCAAAATCTAGCCCAAATGATTTTTGTATTGAGAAGCAAGCACCTAGTTGCATGCTCTAGTAGACCCTACACCTCTGGACCAAGTTTGGTTCAAACCAAACATGGTTTGCCCCTCCAAACAACAATTTTAATTTCTGACCAGTACTGTATTTTGAAAATCTTAGTCGAATCAACCTGCGAATTAGCAGAAACTCTAGTCAGAGAAGTTGTAGGGAATCAAATTTGGCACCAAGTGACGCGATCACTTTTTCTTCTAGTGCCTTAGGTTGAGAGAAACGTCACGATTCCGATATCGGCATGACCTCCTGCGTGGTCACCGCCGGCGCAACCTAGCCCAAACAGCGCCGCCGCGCTGTTCCTCCGGCTCCTCTGCTGTTCCCTGGTTCCGCCGAACCCCGGACGCGACCCAGCCCCCTCCTGCTCATCTAGCTTAGACCAGACGCAACTCCATCCCCTCCCCATTAAATTCCGGCCGGAGTTAGGCGCCGTCCACCGGGCGCCGCCAGCAGCTAAACGCCGCGCCGCACGAGCAGTCCCCTTCCAGGAACTACACGACGCACCGACGCTCCAGGAACACCTCGTGCTCACCCCTGTAGCTCCAGCGCGTCGCGCTTATCCGCTCCCCCCCCTTCTACGGTCACTGGAGCACCGGCCACGCGCCGCCACGGCGTCCACACCCCCCGTGCCCTTGCCCTCTGCCCCTCGGGCTATAAAGGAGCCCAGGGCCTCCCTCAGCGACGCACTGCACCCTCCCCTTTCCCTAGAAACCTCCTCTGCCCTTCTAGTTCGAGATGGCAGAGCTCTGCTCGAAAATCGGCCAGGGTCGCCGCCGTTGGTCCGTCGACCGTGGCAAGCCCATGACCGAGCCATTCTTCGATTAAACTCGCAGAGATGATCCCCTCGACCCCCTCCATCACCCAGTCAAGTCCTTTTGGACTTTGGTGGACCGTAGACTCGTGGCCGTCCTCGACCGCCAGCGGCGAGCTTGCGGGATGCACATCGAGGCATCGTCTTCCCTGCCTCTCCGTGGCTGCCGCCTCCACCCTCCGAAGCGGCGTGACGGGGCGCTCCCCCCATGCCCGTGGCGGCCGGCGACGCCCACCGGAGAAGCGGCGGCCGCAGGTGGCCGTGCTCGCCTGCGCCGTGTCGGGTTTCTTCCCGCTCGTCCGCAACGCAGAGAAGACGATGGCCAGCTGGCCTCCAGCGTGGCAGGTGGTAGACGCCGACAGGTGGGCCCGGCCTGGCCCACGGTGCCACGATGGATAAGTGAAGGCGTATCTCGCGTTTTACGTTTTCCAGAGAGGGAAACGGCTTTCTGGATTTTCGCAACCAGCCCAGCCCGTGCAGCGGCGCAGCAGGCCATCCCCGGCCCAGCAAGGCCCAACCGCGCAGAGAAGCGGCCCGGGCAGTTTTTTTTTTCTGCAGCGCTGTTTTTCTTTTTCTGCTGGTAAGTTTTTCAAACGCCCGTAGTTTCTAAACCGTAGCTCCGATTTAGTCGGTTCAAATTTCTAAATTTGTATCCCGACGAGACCTATCCAGTAGTGCTAGTTTTGATAATTTTAGAGCAAATTATTTTCACTGCCTTTGTTTAACACGTCGTCGGCCGTTTTACGGTTTAGGCGTTTCCCCGGGATTCCAACCCCGGCAAGTCCGAGACTTCCCGAACCACTTCAAGACAACCTCCAAAGGCAAGCTAACCCCTTGCTATAAGCCGTCCAGCAGTGTTTGTTTGTTGTTTTGTTTATTGCCTGCCGAGTATTATATGATTGTCTGTTCTATTATTATTACTGCTTGCCTGTTTGGTTGTCTGATTATTATTGCTTGCCTGAGTGTTGATCGTGGTTATTATGAACTTGTATTATTGTTACATATCATGTTGCATTTTCAATTATTACAACTATGCGTCTCGCTTTGCGGGGCTTTGTTTGGTTTTTCAACTTCTTCAACGCCGAGGTGAGGTGCGGACGAATGTCGGCTTATGATCCTCGGGGTTGGGGGCATTCGTGTTAGTTGCCTCTTGTCCCACCGTCGAATATGGTTGGCTTAGGCCATCCGGACTGCGATGCTGGGAGCTGACTTTTCCGCGGTTCTTTTGCCGAGATTGCTGACACCACGTCGAAGTAACCTTCGAGTGGAATGGATGCTCTCTCATTTTTATGAGTGCTTTCCGGTTATTCTTTACGGTGACACTCCCATTTCCGGGGCAATGGCAGGGTCTCCCGCCTCAGCCGAGGAAGTGGGGGAATTATTATTGTTATTACGGTTATTCTACCGCCGCCGTCTCACCAAAACATTAACGTCGATCTGTGATGACGCTTGTTGGCGGGATCGCCACTATAGTCACCCGGTCGACGCTAACCAACTAGTCGATCTGTGATGACGCTTGTTGGCGGAATCGCCACGATAGTCACCCGGTCGACGCAAACCAATTAATCTATTTTGTGCAGTTGATCTTTATTATGTTGCTAATGCCTTGCTGTTTGATAATGCTGATATATGCAGGTTGTTATGTCGGTTGTATGATATTGTTATTGTGTTTATTGTGCTGGACTAATCCTCTGTTTTGTGACTTGTTGTGATGAAACTTGATTAAATACAACAACCCTCCAAACAACGATAAGGCCTATTCATAGTGCCACTAATCTGAACCCTTGCGTGCGGTATCACCGTTGTCTTATGGAAACCGTGACCTAGTAGGTTGTTGAGCCTCTTTTGTGCCATCCATTGGGCGCAGTCGTTCGGTTGCGCTGTCCGAGGGGAGAGGTCGACAGGCACGGGTTCGACTGTGATAGGGAGTCCGGAGCTAGGCATACCTGGTAGCGCCAGGGGATGTGCCGGATTTACTTGCCCGTTGTGCCATGCGCATAGGGTGGTGCGGGAGAGTGTCTTAGCAAGTGGACCGTCGCGAGAGTGTATTTTACTTAGTACGGCTTTAGGCGTGATAAACCTGAAGTGTCGGCTAAGTGGGGTGCATTCTGATAGGTGGTAAAGCAAACTCTCGAGAGCATCAACCTAGCCAGCTAGCCCCGTTCCTGGGATATGGAACAACAGTTCAGTGTCGGTCACACTGTGTGTCCTCGTCGTGTCCGGAGGTTAAACTTAAGAATTGTTTGAAATAATTAATGAACGACCGGATTACACTAAATGAACAAATAAGATGATGCATGGAATATTGTCCTGAGATGTTGATGGTAACCCGTGATAGGGATGGCGGTGTGATGCGTTGGGAAGCCTATTGTTAGGCCAGAGCCCACATCAACCGTGCGTGCCCAGAGTGAAATGAAGAGGCCAGAGGGCCTAGCAGTGATCACAGGTGATGTCGTGTATTATGTGGTACCAACTGGTACACTCGTCTACTCGTCACAGGTAAGCTCGTTGTGTGATTGCCGGTGCACGATCCAACCCCACCTGGCTTGGACTCTGCACTGGTGATACCCCATTGTTTGCTTATGCCATGTTTTGCTTGTCAATGTCATGCTACTTTTATGCCATGTATCTAAAGTACATCTTGCCATGTGTAGATTTTATTTTCCAATGTATATCTTGCTGCATGATTGTTGGATTGTTTGTAGTAAGTGGCGAATTCTTGCTGAGTGCATAATAATGTACTCACGGGCCTTGTGATTGTGGCCAGGTTTTGTTGAGGATTCATCTTCCACCTTAGGAAGGATTCGAAGAAAGAGCGTGCTAGGATCAGTAGCCCAGCCAGAACCTGTGGAGTGGAGCCGCTCCAAGCCGTAGCCTCTCATATATCTTCCGCTGCCAGTTAAAACTCTGTATCGTGCCATGCTGGGATTGATATTTCATCATTCCTTGATGGCCTTGTAAACCATTTGTAGCACTGATATGCCTGATTGTGTAATGATGTCCATTATGTTACACTGTTGTGACGTGCGGCCAGTTATCTTGGGATGGCGCACGGGACGACTGCCTCTCTGGTGATATGTGCCAGGGAGGGGTGTCACAGTTTTCTGGCTCACTCTGTGTCCGACGGGACGTGACAGTGCGGGCCCACTGTCAGTATTGACTGGAGACAGCGGTTGCCGCTTTTTTCTGACCGTTGGGCGCGAAAATTTCGCGGTGTGATGATGGCGCCTTGATTCCTGCGCGTAGTGGGCGGCGTGGCCGTCGACGGTTGCTATCTCCGCGCAACACGTGGACGGCCAAATGATGTTGCGGAGAGCGGTTTCAGCAGGGATGGCCAGGATTGATTGACCGCGCGGTATATAATTTTCACCGCGGCGGTGAACAGTTTATCCGTCCCCATTCCTTCTTCGTCTCCACTGCTTCTGTTCCGCCATTGTTGCGCTGCGTGCTCTCTGTCAGCTTCTAGTCTTCACCCTCCATGAGCAAGGCCGTGATGAAGAGGGGGAAGGCTGCTGCTGGCGCCGTCGCCGCCGCCGAGGCGAGCGTGATGAAGAAGCCCGAGGCGACTGGTCAAATCGTCGGTGAAGAAGGCCGACCTCGAGGCCCTCCGTGCGCAGGGGCTGCTGCCGCGGTAGACCAAGCGACGGTGCGCGCTCCTGGGAAAGAGGTATTTCCCTCCCCTCGCGAGGGGGAACGCGTTTGCTTCGTGGACTTCCTTCCGCGGGGTTTCGGGTTCCCCCTCCACGATTTCGTCCGTGGTCTCTTGTATGCTTATGGGATTCAGATCCACGATCTGACTCCCAATAGCGTCTTGAGCATCGCGAGCTATTTCGTGCTCTGCGAGTGCTTCCTGGGAATCGCGCCCAACTAGCTGTTGTGGAAGTCGCTATTCCTCGTGAGGAGAACGTGGGGAAGAGCAAGCAGGTGTACCCAGTCGGCGGCTTCGGCATCCAGGTGCGTGGCGACACCTCCTACTTCCAGATGAAGAAGTCCGACTCCGTCCAGGGCTGGCGGAAGAAGTGGTTCTACATCAGGTGCGACCAAGCAGGGCTTCCCAATTCGCCGCTGATCGCGAGTTGCGGAAGACGAACGCGTGGGCGCACCCGCTGTCGAAGGAGGACAGGGAGGCGACTCAGCCCTTGTTGACGCTACTTCGTGGCCTTCTGAAGAGTCTCGGGCGTGAGACGGGTGGAATTCACCTCATCGCCACCTTCTTCAGGCTTCGGGTGCAGCCGCTGCGCAGTCGCGTCCACCCGATGTGGGCGCGTGAGGATGCTGGCAATGAGCTTGATGATGACGCGGTCGAGTCGAAGGTGAGGAGCATCACTAGTCTCCGAGCCGCTGACCCGTGCAACGTCAAGTGCCCAGTCGAGCCATATGGGCCTAATAATCCTGTGCCTGAGGTGAGCTTCGTTTGCTTTGTTTGTCTTGTATCTTCTTCTGTCGAATCTTTTGCCTTACTCGAATGCTTCATTTGCTGACAGGGTCGTTCGAGCTATGTCAGTCTTCCTCCGTTGATGGAGAATGGACCTCATGAAGAGGCAGAGTTCCCTGAGGACGAGGTTGATGACGATGAAGTTCCCTCCGCCACCTCTCCGAGTGAAGAGTTGGAGGAGGATGATGAAGACGAGGAGCCGCTGCGGAAGTGGCAGAGGCGAAAGGTTGGCGACTCTGGTTCTGCCTCGTCGCCTGTGAAGGAGGCGGGTGTGAACGAGGAAGAGACGAGCGAGTCCTCTTCGGGTGCTAGGCACCCGAGTGACCTGGCTGAACCTTTGGTCGTGCCTCCACTCGGCTCTGCACCGCCGACCGAGTTCGCGAGGATGGCCTCCGTCTCCCTGGGAAGTGAAGATGATGTCGTCAGGTTAGTCGCATAACCATTGCTTTGTTTTTGTCGAGTGTGTTTTTCACTTGCGGGTCCTTGAATTGAGTTTTCTTGTCACAGCGACCGTACTGGCGCTGCTGTTTCTTCCCCTCGTGAGATGGAGCACACTTCTGCTCCCATGATCGAGCAGACTGCGAGGACGACCGGAGAGGAGGCTCTGGAGGGTGACGTTTTGGCCTTGAAGGCTTCGACCTCCGCCATGCCAGAGAGGTCTGCTGATGCGACTCCGGTTGACGCTGGGTGCTTGAGCATGTAAGTGTTCTTCGACTCCTTCTGCAAGATCTGTATCGGGTGCGCGTACAGCGCTCCCGATGGGAGTAGCCCCCGAAGATGCGCGTGACTAGAATAGTCGGGCGTAGATTAATGTCTTGTTCTCCTGCAGCCATTTTATCGCCAGCAGATGGAGGGAGCCGCAGCCTTCGTTCGCATGGAGCAGGAGAGGGATCAGCTCCGCACTGCTCTGGAGCAAGCGAATAGTAAGTGTGAACCCTTGTGTTCGAGGGGTGCTTCGACTGCCTTTATTGCTAACTTTGCTCCGTTGATCCGTAGGCGAGAGGAGAGCATGAAGACGCGGGTCGCGGAGCTGGAGAAGTCGCTGGGTGAAGCCCAAGAGCGGGAACAAGCTCGGGATGCTCTGGAGAAGACCCAGGTCGACCGCTTGCTCGCACTCGCAGATGTTGTTGGAAGTAAGTTTTTCGGCTCAGTGCCTACTTTGCCTTTCTTCGACTTCTGACGTCTTACGGGTGTGGATTTCTTTTGAACAGAGACTTGCGGAGGTGCTCCTCCAGAAGGGACTTCCAGCGAGAGTGTCGGCTTGGCGGAGGCTGTTGGCTTCGTCGACCGCGTCTGCGCGTATGCATCGGCAGCGCTGCAGCAGTCGACGGCGGCACTGCAGAAGTCGACGGAGGCCTTAGCGACTGTGCACCGGAGTATCTTTCCCAGCAAGCCGCCACCAGCTGCTGTTGACGCACTCGCGGCTCCATTCGAAGGCAATTCGAATGTCCTGGCGGACTTCACGCGCGCAGACGGTACGCGGCTCCGAGCTCACTTTCCAGCTACTTCTTGGTCACCAAGTCGTAGGTGATTTTGAGAAGGTTGTCAGCGACTTCCCTCGGAAGCCTGATGGCAGGACCGCGTCCCTTAGCGGTGTGAAGGTGCAGGCGAGCCAGCTAGCTGCGAAGTTGGTCGCCACCTTCGAGAGGAGGATTGCCAAAGCTGCAGAGTTGGCTGCTAGGAAGAGCCGTTCCCAGTCGGAGTCTGTAGTGTAGACTTTTTCCTTTTAGGACTATGCTTCTGCTTTTGGGCTTGAGTCTGTAATGCACTTTATATTGTGCGAGTGAACATGCTGATGATGAAATGTGAATTCGCTCCCTCGGGGGTGCAGTCGCCGAGTCTTTTTTGATGTCTGGCTTGGATGAATTATGTTGATTCTTTTCCTGGCTTGACGCTGTCAATTCTTGGCAGTCTGATATGGGCGAAGCTCCTGACGTTGCTGGAACTACTGGCGCGGACGATGAGGAGGACACCACTTCGGCTGCGCCTACTCGTCGCCGCCGTCAAGCTCCTCCAGCTCTGTGCGAAGCGTAAATGACCAGAGAGTGATCACCTTCATGAGGAACAAGGTGGTTGAGCTCGAGTCGAAGCTGAAGAGTGCTGAGTTGGAGCTGGAGCGATTGAGGTCGCGGCCCGTTGCGCCGTTCTCCCAGCGTGAGGAGTTTCTGCTTGGCGAGATGGACTTGATCAGTCGACAGCTGCAAGGTTGGCCTTCTAGCGTTTTTGCTTCGGCTTCTGTGTCTTCCTGCTATGCTTAATGCTTGGCCTTGATGCAGATGTGAACTCTGACTTGAAGGCTGAGCAGCTTCGAGTGGACGAGCGAGTAGAGAAAGAGGCCGCCGGTGACTCACCCGAAGCGCGCCAGTTTTGGTCGAACAAATCCAGAGGTAGTGTACTGGCACGAATGCTGGATCGCACCTGGCGGGCTGCTGTGCTCTTGGAAGGTTGCAGAAAAACCCTCTGGCAGATCAACAAGGTGTACTTTCCTCACAACGAGCAGCCGAATGGACTGACTGCGCTTCTGGAGAGGTTCCGTGAAGGCAGTGCGTTGAAGGAAGTCGTGCACGCTCAACTTGTTGCCGGGGCGAACGTGGCGTTGGCATACGTTCGACTGCACCGGCCTAATCTTCCATTGCACAAGGTGCTTGACGGCTTGCCTGGAGAGGGTGAATATGCCGATACTCTTGCGGCTGCGCGCCAGATGATTCGCAGGTCCAGAACTTTAGCGAGCACCTTGTAGGGCCACTTGATGCGCCAAAGGGCGAGCCTGTAGAATAAGAGCAGTAGAGTGCTGTTGCATAGCGTTAGCTTGTAAAAGAAATTTTTCCAAGTGGAAATATGAGTGTATGTATGTCGAGGTGGGGGTAGCCCCCGAGTTAGTAAATTGTATCTTGTAGACGTCTGTAAACCTGTATGGCGCAGCCCCCGAGCGGATCGAGTGCGGCCTAGGATTTTGAATTAAACCTGTGCGGCGCAGCCCCCGAGTGCTTCGAGTGCGGCCTAGGATTTTGAATTAAACCTGTGCGGCGCAGCCCCCGAGTGCTTCGAGTGCGGCCGAGGTGTATCGAGTCAGACTTGTGCGGCGCAGCCCCCGAGTGCGTCGGGTGCGGCCTAGTACTTTGACTTGGACCTGTGCGGCGCAGCCCCCGGGTGCTTCGGGTGACGGCCAAAGGTTTTGCGAGTGACCTGTATGGCGCAGCCCCCGAGTGCTTCTGGTGGCGACCTAGGTTTTCGAGTTGGACCTGTATGGCGCAGCCCCCGAGTGCTTCGGGTGACGGCCAAGGATTTTGCGAGTGACCTGTATGGCGCAGCCCCCGAGTGCGTCGGGCGCGGCCTAGGCTAGACTTAGACCTGTGCGGCCCCCCGGTGCTTCGGGTGACGGCCAAGGATTTTGCGAGTGACCTGTATGGCGCAGCCCCCGAGTGCTTCGGGTGGCGACCTAGGTTTTCGAGTTGGACCTGTATGGCGCAGCCCCCGAGTGCGTCGGGTGCGGCCTAGGTTTGACTTAGACCTGTGCGGCGCAGCCCCCGAGTGCTTCGGGTGACGGCCAAGGATTTTGCGAGTGACCTGTATGGCGCAGCCCCCGAGTGCTTCGGGTGCGGCCTAGGTTTTCGAGTTGGACCTGTATGGCGCAGCCCCCGAGTGCGTCGGGTGCGGCCTAGGTTTGACTTAGACCTGTGCGGCGCAGCCCCCGAGTGCTTCGGGTGACGGCCAAGGATTTTGCGAGTGACCTGTATGGCGCAGCCCCCGAGTGCGTCGGGTGACGGCCTAGGCTTGACTTAGACCTGTGCGGCGCAGCCCCCGAGTGCTTCGGGTGGCGGCCTAGGTTTTTGAGTTGAACCTGTATGGCGCAGCCCCCGAGTGCGTCGGGTGACGGCCTAGGTTTATGTTGCTTTTTGACTAAAAAAGTAAAGGGGAGAGCTTGTTCCACAAATCACTTCATTGATTTTTGCGAGCAGGCCGCCTCATTAAAACCCTTCCAGTCCCCTCAGGTACCCTGGTAAGGGAAAGAGTGCGTCTGGAACCTGCCGCTTCTTGAGATAGCACACTTTGTTACAAGGGGGAGTCGATTAGGCGTAGAAGCGGCGCAGTTGCGCCACGTTCCACGGGTTGCTGCAGACTGTCCCTGTCTTCGAGTCCTTCAGGCGGTAAGCTCCGCCGCCAATTGCCTCTGTCACGATGTATGGACCTTCCCACGGGGAGGCTAGTTTGTGCACCTTCTTCTGTTTGAGGCGGAGGACAAGGTCTCCGGGGACGAACGCTCTGGGCCGCAGTCGCCGTCCGTGATAGTTGCGTAAGTCTTGCTGATACACGGCTGTGCGGGTAAGGGCGATGTCGCGTGCTTCGTCCAGGGTATCCATGTCATCCTCGAGTGCTTCTTCTGCCTCGGACTCGTCGTAGGCCACCACTCGGGGTGCATCGAACTTGATGTCGCATGGCATGACTGCTTCTGCGCCGTAGACCATGAAGAATGGCGTGTACTGAGTGGATCTGTTTGGCGTAGTGCGCAGGCTCCACAGCACAGACGGCAGCTCCTCAACCCAGGCGCCTGCGGCGCGCTTCAATGGTACTCGAGGCGCTTCTTGATGCCCTTGCAGACTAAACCATTGGACTTTTCGACTTGCCCGTTGGACTGCGGGTGCGAGACAGATGCGTAGTTGAGTTTGATGCCTTGCTCGGAGCAGAAGTCCTTGAACTCTTCGGCTGTGAAGTTCGTGCCGTTGTCGGTGATGATGCTGTGTGGCACTCCGAACCTGAAGATGATCGACCTGATGAAGTTAACTGCCGAGGAGGCAGTCGAACTTGTGATAGGCACGGCTTCGATCCACTTCGTGAACTTGTCGACTGCCACCAGGAGATGCGTGTGTCCTCCTGGCGAGGACTTCTTGAGTGGACCCACCATGTCGAGCCCCCATTGAGCGAAGGGCCAGGCAAGTGGGATGGTCTTTAGTGCTGAAGCTGGTGCGTGCGGCTTGTTGGCGAACTCCTGGCAGCCGAGACATTTCCTCACGAGTTCTTCTGCGTCTTGCATTGCGGTGGGCCAGTAGAATCCGGCTCGTAAAGCTTTGGCCACTAAGGCTCGACTGCTGGCGTGGTGCCCGCAGATGCCAGCGTGGATCTCGAGTAAGATGGCTTGACCGTCGACTGGGTCGACGCACCTTTGGAGTACTCCTGAGATGCTTCGCTTGTATAGCTCCCCCTTGATGATGGTGAAGCCTTTCGAACGGCGAATAATGCGCTTGGCTTCGACTGAGTTGACTGGCAGTCTCTGGTGCAGCATGTACGCCAGATATGGGCTCGTCCAGGTGGGCTCGATGAGCAGAACCTCCATTGGCTCCTTCTCTTTGCCTGGCGGGTCGGCGGTGCTCGTTGATGGTGTGGAGGATCCGGGCGGGGTCGAAGTTTGACAGACCGCTGCGTGATGCGCTCAAGGAAGACGCCGGGTGGCACCTGCGCCTTGTCTGAGCCCAGGTTGGCGAGGGCGTCGGCTTCCTCGTTGCTTTCGCGGCCGATGTGCCGCAACTCGCAGCCGTCGAAGGTGCCCTCCAGCTGGTTGTACAGGTCTCTGTAGGCGATCATGTTGTCGGCGATGGCGTCACAGGCTTCATGGTTTGCTGCACGACGAGGTAGGAGTCGCCGTAGATCATGAGGTGAGTGGCGCCGCAGTTCTTGGCCATTCGCATGCCATGGATTAGGGCTTCGTACTCAGCCTCGTTGTTGGAGGGTGTTGGGAAGTCCATCTGTAGCACGTACTTCAGCTTGTCGCCTTTGGGGGAGATGAGGATGACTCCTGAACTTTTTGGAGCCGTCGAAGTACATTGTCCATGCGTTGGACAGGTCGGGGACATCTGGCAGCTGGGCTTCTATCCACTCGGTGGTGAATTCTGGGAGCACTTGGGCCTTGATTGACTTCGGGTGAGCGTATTTCAGCCCCCAGGGTCCTAGCTCGACGACCCACTTAGCGACTCGTCCTGTCGCGCATTGGTTGGTCAGGATGTCGGAGAGCCCGGAGGAGCTTACCACCGTGATCGGGTGCTCGGAGAAGTAATGGATTACTTTCCTTGAAGTCATGAAAACTCCGTAGGCCAGCTTCTGGTAGTGCGGGTAGCGCTGCTTGGACAGGGTCAACACCTCGCTAAGGTAGTAGACGGGTCGCTGAACAGGGTAACTGTGTCCTTCTTCTTCTCGTTCGACTACGAGTACCGTGCTGACCACCCTGTTTGTGGCTGACACGTAGAGGTATAGCGGCTCGTTCTCCAGTGGAGCCACCAGTACTGGGGAAGTCGTGAGTGTTTTCTTGAGTTGGTCGAACGCGACTTGCGCTTCTTCTGTCCACTCGAACTTGTCTGTCTTTTTCATCAGTTGGTAGAAAGGCAGGGCCTTTTCTCCCAACTTACTTATGAACCGGCTGAGAGCTGCGACTCGGCCGGCTAGGCGTTGCACCTCGTGAAGCTTGGTCGGTGCTGGCATTGCGAGTATGTTTTGCACCTTCTCAGGGTTGGCTTCGATTCCTCTTGCAGAGACGAGGTACCCAAGCAGTTCTCCGGCTGGCACGCCGAAGACACACTTGTCTGGGTTCAGCTTGATCTGATACTCGTCGAGGGCGGCGAAGACCTTGCGGAGGTCGGCGATGAGGGTGTCCTCCTTGCGGGTGGTGACGACGATGTCGTCGACGTAGACTTGGACGATCTGCCCGATGAGCCCTTTGAGGCATGCTTGCATTGTGCGCTGGTACGTGGCACCAGCGTTCTTCAACCCGAAGGGCATCGTCTGGTAGCAGAAAACGCCGTCGGGTGTGATGAATGCTGTCTTCTCCTCATCGTCGACGTTCAGTCTGATCTGCTGGTAACCTGAGTAGGCGTCCAGGAAGGACAGGCGTTCGCAGCCTGCAGTCGAGTCGATGATCTGATCTATCCGCGGGAGCGGGAAATGGTCCTTGGGGCAGCATTTGTTGAGGGCGGTGAAGTCGACGCACATGCGGAGTTTCTTCGTCTTCTTCTTCTCCACTAGGACTGGGTTGGCGACCCAGTCCGAGTCCTTGATCTCTCGGATGAACTTGGCATTCAGCAGTCGATCGATTTCTCTGCTGATTTCGTCTCGCTTGGGCCCGGAAAAGCGTCGCATGGCCTGTTTGACGGGTCTGGCGTCCTTGTGGACCTTTAAGGAGTGCTCGGCGAGGTTCCTGGGTATTCCTGGCATGTCAGAGGGTTGCCATGCGAAGATTCTCCAGTTCTCACGTAGAAACTCGACGAGCGCGCCTTCCTATGCGGGAGTCAGACTCGACGATACTTTGACCGTCTTGCTGGCGTCAGTCGGGTGGACCTGATGGGTCGTTGTGTCGTCAGCCGCGTTGAAGGCAGCGTCCTTGGCTGGTTTCTTGCGGGCTGGGAAGATGGTCTTGTCGTTGTCGACTGCCATTGCCTCGAAGTGCTCTTCGACTCCGAAGAATTCGGAGATCTTGCTGAACTCGCGGTCGCAGCTGTTGGAGCGGTCGAAGTCGCCGTGCACCGTGATGACGCCCTTGGGTCCAGGCATCTTGAGCATGAGGTAGGCGTAGTGAGGTATCGCCATGAATCTGGCGAAGGTTGGGCGCCCGAGTATCGCGTGGTACTGCGACTTCCAGTCGACTACCTCGAAGTCGATCGACTCCCTCTTGAAGTTTTCGGGTGTGCCGAAGATGACATCGAGTGTGATCGTTCCCATGGGCGTGACTGCTTGCCCTGGTACTATGCCATGGAAGGTGTCTCTGATGCTGCCAAGTCCGTCGTTGGCTGTTTATCCTTCTGAGGGTGTCGGCAAAGATGATGTTAATGCCACTGCCTCCATCCATGAACACCTTTTTCAGGGTGTAATCTCCGATCAGAGCTTCGACTACCAGCGGCGTGCCCGGGTCGTGGTACTGCAGGCGGGTGATCTGCTCTGGAGAAGTGATTGGTGTCTCTGACCCTCTCAGGTAGTCGGGTACTGCGGGTGGACAGTGATGGCTTGGAAAACTTGGCGGTGATGATCTTCTGGTCCTGTTTGAGGGGCGCCCCTTCTGTATCATGTTGAGTTGTCCGCGTGCCGCTGGATATGCGTCCTGGATCACCGGTGGGGCATCTTGCTGCGGCTGCTGCTGCTGCTGCAGAAAGGCTCCCGCCGCCTGTGCTGGATTGGCGACTGCGGGTGCTGCCTGGATGGCTAGCTGCGCGGCTGGCTGCGCTGCGGGTGCTGGAGTGACTATCTTCTGCATGGCTTCGTATATTTTGCGTGCCTTTCGACAGTCCTTCAACAGGTGGTTGGATCCCCACTTGCCCGTTTCCGGGTTCCTGAACATGTGGTGCCTGCAGGGTTGTTCCAGCTCTTCCGCTGGGCTTAGAGTGCGTTTCTGCCACTCGCGTTTATGGCCTCCGTCGCTGCGGTAGCTGCTGCCGCCGCTTCGGTTGTACTGCCCCTGGCTGTATTGGCGACTCTGGTCACCGCCGCTTCGACTGTACTGTGCATGGCTGTATTGGCGACTGCTGTCGCGCGCTTCATCCTCACGGGGGGTTTGGAATCCCGCCGCTACTAGCTCGATTGAGTCGTTGCCGTTGTAACGCGGCTTCTTCTTGTGGCGCCCTTCTCGCCAGTTGCTTGGTCCGGCTTCGTCCTTCGGGGAGTAGTGTGAACTATTGCGGACCGAGTCCTCTCCGTCTGCCCACTGGTTTGCTATCTTCATGACCTCGATCATGTTTTTCGGCCGGAGCCTACCAAACTCCTCGCGGAGGTCGCGGCGGGAGACGCCGTGCATGAAGGCATCCATCACTCGGTCCTCCGAGGCGGTCTCCATGGTGTTGCGGAGCAGGTCCAACGCTGGATGTATGACCGGAGCGGCTCGTCTCGTCCTTGCTTGCATGCTTGTAGTTCGACGAACGTCGTCGGTCTCGAGTACGTCCCCAGGAAGGATTTAACGAAGGCCTCCGCGAACTCGTCCCACGTCCTGAAGGCGTTCTTGGGTTGAGTGTTGAGCCACCCGCGTGCAGAGCCCGTGAGCATCAGCTGGATGTACTGCATGGCCGTAGTCGAAGTACCGCCCTGGCAGCTGCAGGCTATGAGGTAGTCTTCTAGCCAGAGTCTCGGGTCCTGCTTCCCGTCGTACTTGACTGCTTCTGCCGTGAGCTTGAAGCCCTTGGGCATTCTTGTGTCGCGTATGTTGAAGCTGAAGCATGCGGCGCCGCACGGCTCGTAGTCGCCGTCGTTGCGGTCGTAGTCGAGTTGGACGTGCTGGTCGGCTGGATGCGGCTGCGGTCTACCGTCCTTTGTGTGATGACGTTGCGGAGGTCTTCACCTGGCTGCGGTTGTCGCAGTTGTCTTGTCGCCGGGGCTGCGAGTGCTGCGGGCTCGTGGTCGCGGCGATCTCGATCTTCTCGCGCTTTTTCTGTCGGCGCCTTGTTTACCAGTGCGTCTTCGAGTGCCTTGATAGACATGATCTGCTGCTTGTGGAGGAGAGCGCGCGAGTCGCCCTCAGGCGGCTGTGTCAGCCGCAGGTATGTTTCGACTGCCATGAGTGCGGCTCCGGGTGTCTTGGGGACGGGTATTCCGTCTGCGTCTTCTATGTATGATGACTCGAGGTTGCGGGTGACTCTAGCGCGGTCGACCTCCGTCATCAGGGGCACGCGGGCTCTGTGGCGCCTTGCTCCTTGCGAGACCTCTGTTGAGGCAGTGAACGAGTAAGCGGCCCTCCTGGCGCTCGACGCGTCGGCCTCCTCCTTGCGTCGGAGGAGCTCGGCCTTCTCTGCGCGGAGTCGTTCGCCTTCCTTCCGCAGCAGGTACTGGACCGCCATAAGGTCCTCCCGGGGTGCATCCGGTGGGGGGTATGTGCCGTCCTCGACGTGCTTCAGGGCTTTGATTGCCATGTCGCGGGTGATGGTGAGTCGCGTCACCTGGTCCGGCATGACCACCTCCAGTGGGTATGCGGGTTCGTCGTCGTTGCCCTGCGGCCTCTGGCCGATCATGAAGACTTGCGCGGGGTAGATCTGGGCAGTGGGACGCTGCCACTGCTGCTTCCTTCGTCCGAGCCGTGCTCGGAGCTGAAAATGGGTGCGACGTGGTGGACACCACAGTCGCCGCCGAGGCTCCTTCCCTGGAGTTTCGCGATCTTCGCCGCGGTCGTGAGGAGTGATGTCGCTGTTGTCGACGTGGGCGCGATTGGCTTGTTGACGATCTTGTAAGTCGATGGAGACGCGAGTGGCGGTATAGAACGACGCGACCTCCGTTGCGCGCGAGGGTGTGGTCGACGTAGTCGAAGTTGACGTAGATCTTGGCCTTGCCAGCGACGCGATCGAGGTAGTCGAAGTAGACTCGATCCGCGCGGTGGTCGACGAGGTGGTCGACGTAGTCGTAGCAGATGCGATCCCGTGGTAGCCGGAGACGCTGATGGCGCGGCCGCGTTGGGCGCGATCTCTGCCGCAGCGGAGGCGGTCGGAGTAGTCGAGGCGGACGCGATCTTCTCAGCAGTCGAAGATGCTGCCGCCGCAGTCGCAGCAGATGCGATCTCCGCAGCAGGTGGGGGCGTGGTTGGCGCAGCCGCGGCAGATGCGGGTGCCACCGCCGCGGGCGGTGCGATCGCCGTGGATCTGAGTACTCCACAGCTGTCTACGAAGTAGTGCATGGTACCGAAGGTGAGGCACATACCTACGTGCAGATCGGCGTACACCGAGCGGTGGGCCGGCGGGTGGAAGGTGTACTCGAAGGAGCCGAAGCAGATTGGCTCCTTGGTGATGCAGACGTCGGTCTTCAAAGTTGATGGAGCCGGTGCGACCATGGTTCCAGCGCTCGTTCTTTCCCACAGACGGCGCCAATTGACGAGGTGTGGACTCGGCAAATCCCTGGGTTGCACCCCGGGTTGATTGAGGGGGAGAGAGATGAGCGCTGGTGATCACGACGGCTGACAAGCAAGGCGTTTACCCAGGTTCAGGCTCCCGGAGGATAACACCCTACTTCCTGCTTGTCTGGTTATTGATGGTGAGTTGTGGCTACAATGGCGAGATGGCAATCTCGCTAGGGTTTGTGTGGCGGCTATGAGCGTACCCTAGACGAAGGACCCTCCTAGCCTTTATATGGTAGGCTAGGTCTCAGGTGAACGGTGCCGATGGCGCTTACAAGCATGGCGGGGTCGCATGACCTAGCGTCGACTATCTTGGGCCGCACGTCGTCCTCCTTGGGCCTTCCTTGGGCCCTCGTCATAAGGCTGATGGGCTTGGCGTGACCCAGGTATCCCCACCGTGGGGTAGTCGAAGAGTGACCCCACGACAGAAGGAAGCAAGCAAACAGAGGCCGGAGGGCCAAAAGAGGGTGGCCCACGCGACCACTGTACCTGGCCGCGTGGGGCCCACCAACTTGGGCCTCGGGGCTCCGCAGCCATCGATCTTTTCTCCACCGCCTTCGTCTTGACCTAAAAACGCCTATAAAAGAAGTCCCACGGCGTTCTCGAAAACAAGCGCCGCCACAAGACAGAAACACACGAAAACAAAGATCTGGAGCTGCAGATTGGAGGGGGGAAACTCTGGCGGGGCGCTGCCGACATGGTCTCCATCCTCTCCATCGACATCTCCACCATCTCCATGATGAAGAGGGAGTAGTCCACCTCTGGACTATGGGTTTGTGGAAGTAACTTATGTATCTCTCCTCTCTTTGAGCTTCACTAATTAGTACCGTATGAGCTGCTGAACATGATTACGGTCATATATGTAATTCCTATGTGGTGGATCTTTTTGTGAGTTAATATATGTTGAGATTGCAAATGTTTGTTTCAGTTATGAATATAGATGCATATTATGTACCCCGTTCTTATCTACTTGTTATGATCAAGCATGTTTATGAGGGCGTGTGTGGGGTGATGTGTGCATTAGTTGGAGTAACGGGAGGTGGTGAGTGCGGTAAGTTGACAACTGTAATATCGCGATCCACTTGGGTGTTTTACCTTACTTTGTTGCCTCACTAGGGATAAACAAAAATACCATGCTACAAGAGTTGAGGGTGACCAAGCTTCTTCCTGTGACTAGATCTAGCATGTTCTTATTTTCATTCATGTCATGATACTTAAAGCTATACTCTGAGTTATCTTAATTACTAAGGTGTTATGATTTGGTTCGCATCTTGGTGGAGTATAAGTGAGATTAATAACCAAAAGATCTCTATGTTAGGACGTGATGCCCATATAATTAGTAACTTGATATCAAACTTTGTGTTGCAATCTCATATGTCAAGTCTATGTGTCCATTGTCTGCCACACCATTAAAAAAAGAGTGCATTTGTGAAACCATGAACCTCGGTCCATTTTTAATCATAAGAAACACCTTTTCCAACCACTTTACCACTTTTCCATTTTCTGCAATTATTAAATCCGAAAATACAAAAACACTTTTCCATCTTGCATTCATCATAAAAAAACCCAAAATATCATTTATCATTGTTATCATCATCCTTGCACATTCATTCACTACCATTGCATATTTATTTCTTGTTTGCATTGCATGATTATCTTGATATCATTCATACACCTTGTGCTTGACAACCACAGGTGAGGTTGAGGACCAAAACAATTAACCTTATTTTGTAGGTGACCAAAAGAAGGATAGGAAGATAAATCTTTCACTACTGATTCCCCGAGAGTTCGATATTAAACCCTCGAGTCACCCTCGCGGGAAAACACGTCTTCCACTTACTACACACTCTGCACTTGGAGTCTCAACCTAACTCATTTACTTTTGACGCAGGTAAACTACGCACCGGAGATCAAGACTGTTTTCTGGAGCTATAGATCAACCTCTTCAAGGGCCATCAAGACTGTTTTCTGGCGCCGTTGCCGGGGAATCATAGCTAAAAAGATTTATCCAAGGAGCTCCTGCACTAGTCCTGTTTTCTAGCGCCGGATTCATCACAACAAAGTCAACTTCATCACCAACTTGTGCTAACACCTAAGCTTGGGGAGGTTGCACCTACGTGAGCATCA
This sequence comes from Poa pratensis, assembly GCA_947311845.1. Classification (NCBI taxonomy): domain Eukaryota; kingdom Viridiplantae; phylum Streptophyta; class Magnoliopsida; order Poales; family Poaceae; genus Poa; species Poa pratensis. The sequence continues at coordinate 39,138,843 of CAMZMU010000073.1, forward strand.
TCTTATCCATCTTTACCTTCAAAGCAAAATTATTTGTTTTGTCATTGTCTTGCATTTGTAATTCGGTTTGCATTTGTGAGACTCATTTTATTTTCAGTTTTGCATATAAAATTAAAAAATACATAAAAACTTGCTAAAATAGGAGAAAGAACTAAATTGTGTGACTACACAAACACTCCTAATGATCAATTCATCTCTAATGCTATTGCCACACCTAAGATTACAGCTGATAGCTATGAAGTAAGTCCTAGTTTGTTGAACTTGATAACTAGGAAACAATTTGGTGGTAGTGCTATGGAGGATGCCTCTATGCATCTTCATGATTTTGTTGAAATATGTGACATGCAAAAGTTTAAGAATGTTGAAAGTGATATCCTAAAATTGAAGCTATTTCCTTTTTCACTTAGAGGGAAAGCTAAAGAATGGTTGCATTCATTGCCATCCGGTAGTATTAATTCATGGGATGATCTTAAAGAAGCTTTTATTAAGAAATACTATCCTCCTGTTAAAATTTTGCAAAATAGAAACAACATCCTTTCTTTTAGGCAAAATGAAAAATGAACATGTTGCTATGGCTTGGGATAGGATTAAACTTATGCTTCGAACTTGTCCTTCACATGGGGTTAATGAATGGTCCATATTACACTCTTTCTACAATGGTTTAAACTACATGTCTAGAAACATACTTGATTCTGCTGCTGGAGGTGTTTTTATGAGTAAAACTATAGTTGAAGCTAAAAATATATTGGAAAGCATTTTGCAAAACTATAGTCAATGGCACACTGATAGGGCACCCAATCCTAGTAAGAAAGTGAATTCTATTGAGGAAACGAATGATTTGTCATCTAAGATGGATATTATTCTTGCTTTGCTTAATAAACCTAGTGTTGAAAATGTTCCTTTGCAAGAACTAGTTGGTAATAATTCTGAAAATATTGATGTCAACTTCATTAGGAACTATGGTAACAATGGGTATGGGAACATCAATTATAACTCTTATAATAAACCCCCATATGTTCCCAACAATCGTCCTTTTGTTCCTTATCCTAATGCTTTTTTTGGAAGCCTATGCCGTCTCGCAATGATGATTCTGAAACTAACAAAATTCTCATGGAACAAGTTGCTAGTCATAATACCATGACACAAGAGTTGAATAAGTCGGTTGCTTCCCTTAGTTCTGATATTAAAGGCTTACAACTCCAAGCTGCAGGACTAGACAAAGCTTTATCAAAATTAGCTGATAATCAAGCCACTTTATTGAGTATGTCTGCAGGGAAACCACAAGCATCACCTGTGGTTGAAATGAATTCTATTACTATTGCTGATGATGTTCCTCTTACTTTGGAGGAAACTCTTAGTAAATTATTGAACTATCCTGAATATATGTTGCCATTCATGTCTCAACTTGGTTGTTTAAGAGAGGAAGTTAAAGAAGCTGAACATGATGTGACGAGGTTATACTCTGCGGGTACCCCAGCGTAAGGGTACCTGGTGCACGTGATGATCAAAGAAGCCCAAGGATTAATCGAAGCCACGAAGGAAGGCCCAAGACGAAGAGTGCTTTCCAAGTTAGATCAAGTTATAGTCGGTTAAGACTTTCCATACATGTAACCTTGGTCGGTTATGTTTCCTCAGACCCAGCCTCCTATATAAAGGCTGGGAGGGCGATCGATCAAGGTAAGCAAACGATAGCCACCAGAACCCCGGCGAGATCAATAGCTCGCCGGACCTTTGTAACCTTCATATCCACATAATCAATACAGACAAGCAGGACGTAGGGGTTTTACCTCACTCGAGGGCCCTGAACCTGGGTAAATCCCGCTTGTCAGCCGTCGATTCCACCATACTGCGCGTTCTCTACCACACAATCAACCCTAGGTATAGCAACCATGGGAATTGCGAGGGCACACCTCGACATGATGAATCTCTTATGTTGATTGAATTAGAAAAGAAAGTTGAGGAAGTTAAAATTCTTAGTGAAGTCAAGGATCCTTTGCTTGACTTAGAAAATTGTAGCTTGCATGAATTAATCTCTATCTTACAAAAATTTGCAAGTGATCCTTCCATCAACACTAATCAAGCTGGCTTTGGTTCCTATATTGTTAATCATGTCTTGAAAGAGAAAATTGCTAGGTACAACCAAGAGGCCATGATACCACCTAAGCTTGGGGATATATGGATTCCCAAGGTACTAGTAACTATTGGAAAAGAGACACACCATGCCATACTTGATCTAGGATCTAGTGTCTCTGTTTTGTCTAAAGAACTATATGAAGTACTTGAATTGAAAAATCTTGAAAAATGCTCTATTGAACTTGCACTTGCTGATGATTCCATTAAACATGCTTTAGGGAAAGTAAGTGATGTTATGGTAGAGTTACATATGACTTTTGTGCCTGTGGATTTTCTAATCATGGACATGGGGAATAAAACCTCTAGTCCTATTATTCTTGGAAGACCTTTTCTTCGTACTACAGGTGCTATCATTGATTCAAAGGAGGGAACGTGAAGTTTCAGTTCCACACAAGAAGTGCATGGAACACTTCCAAAAGAGGGAACATCAAAGTTCAAGCTCCCTCATGAGCTTCATCTTCAATAAACAACAAGTAAGAAGCCTAGCTATATGGCTATAAAGAAAGCGCTTTGCGGGAGGCAACCCGGTTATTTTTATGTGTGATTTTCTTTGTGTCCTCTTGCTGTATCAAGAGAGTTTTTTTTAGTTTAGTTCTGGAGTTTTTAATAAAGTGCCAAGTTTTACCCATTTTGGTTTGAAAAGTTGCTTATAGCGTTCGGAGATTTTATTCCTGCACGAATCTGTGCACGGTATGATTTTTAATTCTTATTCTGTAACTCCGAATGAGCTCATATTTGAACTGTAGTTGCAACTTTTCATCCTCTGTATGCATGAATTTTTCGGAATTTTTCGGCAAAGTTTGGTAGGGTAGAAAAATACGTTTTGCTGCTGTTTTTTCTGGACAGATTCTGTCCCATTTTGTTTATGCATGTTTTGAACTTTTATCTTGAATCTTTTTGATTCAATGAGTTTATGAGTAGGCATACAACATTATACTTTCTGGACATTCATATGATTTTTGTTTAAGGATTATATGCAGCAAGAAACCTATTTGTTTATCACTACTAATGCACCCCACAGAAAAGAAAATGGGAGAAACGGTGTTTTGAAGTTTTTTCACAGGGATTGGAGGAGATGCACCAAGAGTTATCCAAGGATGGTGAAGACCATAAGCTTGGGGATGTGAAGACAACCCCACTGGACCTACACACTCTCGGTTTGCACACGTCTAACTTCTGTTTTTCGATCGAAACACTTTATCGCATAAACTTGGAGCGTCTTTTGTTTGTTTTGGTTTGTTTGTTATTTTGTGAGACCACCACACTATCATTTATATGAGAGAGCTACTGGAAATATGGGTTGAAATATGTTGGATGCTTTTATATATTGGGAAAAGGGATGTTTGAGTTGATTTTTAATGATACATATAGTTGCATGATTCATGAGCTTGTTTATGAGTAATAATTTGCAAATCTTTATCAAGAGCTATCACTTATTCATGTTTTGATGCTGAAGTTATTTTACTTGTTTAACATGGATTAGTTAGTTCTATGGACACTCATGCATGCATCTAGATGGTCAACTTTCTCCCTCTTGCTAGCCCAAACATTCCAACAAGCAAAAACTTGTTTCCAACACCTTCAACCAAAGTTATTCCAGTGAGTCCACCATATCTACCTATTGGCTTTATGCTATTCCGAGTATTATATCATGATATTTGTGTTATCTATACCTCTGAATGAAAATGTTTATGTTATTGATTGCATGGGAAAAGTTGGTTATATAGCTCTCGAACTTGATGCACAACTTTATTTTATAAAACATGACCCATTGTGATTAAGATTATGATGCTAGTGGCTTGATAAATGTCGAGGTTGGGAGTTAGCCCATATGTGCTGTCACATGCAAAGCTTTCAACATGCTCCTTCATCTCATTTAGTTGATATCATGTACTTTTGTTTATGGATGCTATCATGGTGAAATGAGGTGGAAATGAAGTAGTTTAAATGAGTTTGTATAAATGGTTAGAGAGACGCCTGGGCCGCTAATCTAAGCCATGCATCATTCATGGTGGAAATTTACTTACATGCTATGGTGAACCTCTGTGATACACCTTATAATAAAAAGCTATTCCAATGGTAAATAAAAAGGGTGTTGAGGTTGTTCATTTGTTTGTTTGTCTTGTCATTTTGATATGGGCTTGTTCCATATCCTGGGACAAGAGGTACCCCAGTTGACGCTCTTGATGATACTATTATTACTTACAATGATATAACTTGAACTTGCTTTGTTTCCTAAGTTGAGTAATCATGGTGTAGGTACTTGTATTCAAGGGGCATGAGACACTAACCTTTACTTTATCAAGCACACTACTCATATTTGCTTTCACATTAAACTTAATCATTCAAGATGCTATGATAGGGGTAATGAGAGCTTGACACCAAGAATTCCACATTGCAATCATTAACTTAAGTAGAAGAGTTTGGAAGTTAGATGAAACTTATGCATGCTTTACCTCTACTCACATATACATCTTTCCAAAGTGTCCACCTTTTATATTCAGATTTTCATCTACACTCTATGACCATGTAGGATGTTCTTACTTATCATTATGCATACATGTGGTCCATATTACTATCTTCTATGTTACACTTTGTGAACTATCATTGAACATCCTTGCATTGAATACTTGATATCACTTCATAAACTATTTGCATATTGCTACTCCTTTGAAGAATGAATCATTTGACTCTATGTAGCAGTAGCAATCATCTTTGATATCCATTGTTAGTGCTATATTGCAAAGTCCATGTTAGTTTTATCACCTTCATACTCGAGGACGAGTATTGGTTAAGCTTGGGGATGTTGATGCATGTAAAATGCATACATGAACTTTGCACTATATCACTATATTCCAATCATATTTGCATCATATAAGGGTTATACCACTGTTATTTAATGATTTTAGGAAATAAATAATTGTTTCCTATTTTTATGGAATTAACCCTGCGCAGGCAGAAAACCCTATTTTTTCCTTTTATGTTTCAGGGACCCAAACGACGTCCAAATACCTGGAAAAATACAGCGTCATATTTTGGAAGGAGGAAGACTGGGAGCGAAGGAAGCAAGCAAACGGAGGCCGAGGCCAAAAGAGGGTGGCCCACGCGGCCACTGTACCTGGCCGCGTGGGGCCCACCATTGGCCCTCGGGCTCCGCAGCCGTCGATCTTTTCTCCACCGCCTTCGTCTTGACCTAAAAACGCCTATAAAAGAAGTCCCACGGCGTTCTCGAAACAAGCGCCGCCACAAACAGAAACACGAAAACGAAGATCTGGAGCTGCAGATTGGAGGGGGAAAACTCCGGCGGGGCGCTGCCGGCGTGGTCTCCATCTTCTCCATCGACATCTCCACCGTCTCCATGATGAAGAGGGAGTAGTCCACCTCTGGACTATGGGTTTGTGGAAGTAACTTATGTATCTCTCCTCTCTTGAGCTTCACTAATTAGTACCGTATGAGCTGCTGAACATGATTACGGTCATATGTAATTCCTATGTGGTGGATCTTTTTGTGAGTTAATATATGTTTGAGATTGCAATGTTTGTTTCAGTTATGATATAGATGCATATTATGTACCCCGTTCTTATCTACTTGTTATGATCAAGCATGTTTATGAGGGCGTGTGTGGGGTGATGTGTGCATTAGTTGGAGTAACGGGGGGTGGTGAGTGCGGTAAGTTGACAACTGTAATATCGCGATCCACTTGGGTGTTTTACCTTACTTTGTTGCCTCACTAGGGATAAACAAAAATACCATGCTACAAGGGTTGGGGTGACCAGCTTCTCCTGTGACTAGATCTAGCATGTTCTTATTTTCACTTCATGTCATGATACTTAAAGCTATACTCTGAGTTATCTTAATTACTAAGGTGTTATGATTTAGTTCGCATCTTGGTGGAGTATAAGTGAGATTAATAACCAAAAGATCTCTATGTTAGGACGTGATGCCCATATAATTAGTAACTTGATATCAAACTTTGTGTTGCAATCTCATATGTCAACTCTATGTGTCCATTGTCTGCCACACCATTAAAAGAGAGAGTGCATTTGTGAAACCATGAACCCCGGTCCATTTTTAATCATAAGAAACACCTTTCCAACCACTTTTACCACTTTTCCATTTTCTGCATTATTAAATCCGAAAATACAAAAACACTTTTCCATCTTGCATTCATCATAAAAAACCCAAAAATATCATTTATCATTGTTATCATCATCCTTGCACATTCATTCACACCATTGCATATTTATTTCTTGTTTGCATTGCATATTATCTTGATATCATTCATACACCTTGTGCTTGACAACCACAGGTGAGGTTGAGGACCAAAACAATTAACCTTGTTTTGTAGGTGACCAAAAGAAGGATAGGAAGATAAATCTTTCACTACTGATTCCCGAGAGTTCGATATTAAACCCTCGAGTCACCCTCGTGGGGAAAACACGTCTTCCACTTACTACACACTCTGCACTTGGAGTCTCAACCTAACCCATTTACTTTTGACGCAGGTAACTACGCACCGGAGATCAAGACTGTTTTCTGGAGCTGTAGATCAACCTCTTCAAGGGCCATCACCCGTTCTTGTGTACTTGTTTTGATCAAGCATGTTTATGAGGGCGTGTGAGTGGTGATGTGTGCATTAGTTGGAGTAACGGGGGTGGCTAGTGTGGTGAATGTGAGAGAAGTTTCGCGATCCACTTGGGTATGTTTACCTTACTTTGTTGCTCACTAGAGATAAAGAAAAATACCTTGCTACCGGAGTTGTGGGTGACCATGCCACTTCTCCATGACTAGATCTAGCATGTTCTTATTTTAACTTCATGTCAAAAGACTTAATGCTATACTATGATTTATCTTAATTACTGAGGTGTTATGATTTAGTTCGCATCTTGGTGGAGTATAAGAGAGACTAATAAACAAAGGTTTTATGTTAGGACGTGATGCCATATAATTAGTGACTTGTCATTAAACTTTTGTGTTGCAATCTCATATGTCAACTCTAGTGTTCCATTGTCTACCACTTTATTAAAGAGAGTACATTTGTGAAAACCATGAACCCGGTCCATTTTTAATCATAAGAAACACCTTCCAACAACATTTATCACCTTTACATTTTCTGCCATTTAAAAATCCAAAAATACAAAAATATTTTTACGTCTTGCATTCACCATATAAAACCCAAAAATATCATTTATCATTGTTTCCACCATCATTGCATATTTATTTACCACCATTGCATATTTATTTATTGTTTGCATTGCATATTATTTTCATATTATTCTCACACCTTGTGCTTGACAACCACTAGGTGAGGTTGATGACCAAAACAACTTACCTTGTTTTGTAGGTTTTCAAGAGAAGGATAAGAAGATAAATCTTTCACTACTGATTCCCCGAGAGTTCGATATTAAACCCTCGAGTCACCCCTCGCGGGGAAAACCGTCTTCCATATACTACACACTCTGCACTTGGAGTCTCAACCTAACCCATATTCTTTTGACGCAGGTAACTACGTCATCGGGTATCACGTCTCTCCTTTAGAAGCACCGCCGACCTACCCTTGAAGCATCTCATCTGCCTGCGCCGGCCTTGTCTTAGTCCCCAAAGGTCGATGCTTGCCGCCATGTGTCGCAGGAGGGCTCCTAGCCTACTGGAGCGCCAGATCTAACCGGAGTTGGAGGTGGCGTAGGGCAACGGGCCATGGGGATTTGGGGAGGAGGCATTGAGCTGTGTCGATGCGAGGAAGAGAAAGAAAGGGGACGGAACGAACGGGTGAAGGAGAAATAGAGATAAGGTTGTAGTGGTGGGCCCATGCGTGCGTGTCCAAAGTTTCTCCGCAATGGACTGGACACGTGACGCTCGTAGGATGCGGAGGACGCCAGCCTCCGGCTGTTTATTAAGTACTACCTTTGTTTATGACTATAAGACGTTTTGAGTATTGTACATAATGACTAGATACATACTAAAATGAGTGAATATGTATACTAAACTATGTCTAGATATATTTAGATACATATGAATCTAGAAAAGTGCTAAAACATCTTATAATTAAAAACGGAGGAAGTAGCTTTTCATTGCGGAAGGATTCATTGTGTGAGCCAAGAACTCGTCCAAGTTCAACGCACTGTCGCATTTGCTGATAAATTCATCAAGTAAATGAGTAAATCTGTTGAATCGAGTGACAAACGGACGTCGTGCTTCCCACCCCATCCTGCGGCTCCGTCGTAGGCTTGAAAACGTGGCCAGTCGCCACCATCGCACAACAACTATACTCCAGAACGAAACAACAAAAGAGTAAAATGCATCGGGGACCACTGAACTTGTCCGTATAATTCACTTGGGTCACTGTATTCTGAGAATGTCAATTAACGGTCATCGAAGACGCTTTGGAGAACCACTCTACGGTCACTGGCTACGGTACAAGTACGTATCCGATGACGTGGCAGGTTTTGACCAGTCAACCAGACCATTTAAATGCGGACTCAGCAGCAGGAGGTTTTTTTTAGTAAAGATGTGCTACTGTACATGCCCTCCAAGCTCCGAGTTCTCTGTGCGCCACCGATCTGCTGGCCGACTTGTTCTACCCAGCGAGGACACCGTCCACGCGAAGCGTGAGTGCAAGCTCATATGTGTGCAACCACGTACGTGGAGCTCTTCTTTGAACGCCCAGCAACAACAAACCTGCACGCACGGAAGATTTGGAGCTGACCGGGGCGCTCGGGCGACTGGAATGCACGATGGCCGGCGTCGGCGACGCGTGCAAGCGGTGGCAGAGGCTGACAGAGGGGAAAATGAAAGAAAACCCCGAACCGGTTCATCCACCTGGAAATCGTCGCGACGGTCAGCGCGCGCCCAGGAACACGGAGGCGACCACCTGGTCATCCGCGCCGGCGGCGGAAACTAGGCAACGCGGCGGGGTTTCGGCTCGAGGAAACGGGGCTCTACATGAAGGTGTCGCCGTCTTTGGGAGGTCGTCTAGGCGTTGACGTAGGCGAGCGAGAGTGGGGACGTGCTGTAGCAGATCGCCGCTAGCCGCCGGACGCTGAGAAGACGGTGACTGATCGGTCGATTACGGACGCTGCAACACAAATTCTTCGTCCGGGAACTAAGATGGGCACAGCGGAGCTAGTGAACACGGCAATTTCGCGAGGCGGGGTCTACGACGCCCCGACGAGTTTCCGCCGCCGCTCCCCGAGACGCCGACCTACTCCACTCCGCTGCCACTAATCCCCTCCCGTTGTCCTGGTGTACCTTCAATCTTGTCTCCCGTCGCCGCATGCTCCCGCTGTGCCATCCTTTTCCCTTCCCCAAGCTCTGCTGTCGGTCAGCCACCGTCCTTGTTCTGTGAAGTGCTGGACTCCGGCCAACGACGTTGACGAGACCGCCGCGGGCACACCCATATCTGGCTTACGAGAGCGTAGGGAGCAACCCGCGCCCTGCCCCTGCAACGGGAGCCGGTCCTCGACGGCGAGCACCGGTTCGAGGCGGCCGACGTGGAACCCGTCGGCGCGACACACAACCAGGCCGCCGGCGCCGTGCTCGACCATGACCTCCCCGGCCGTCCTCCCTACCGGTCTCCGCCGTCCCCACAGCACCAGCGTCGCCGCGCGCCGCGTGGCAATTGCGTCCGGGCGGAGACGACGCAGAAGATGAGAAGAAACAGATAGAATCCATCCATAGGATTATAGGAATGAGCAGATGAGAAGAAATAGAATTGTAGGGTGTATTTTGCAAAACAAAATATGATTTGACTGGTCAAAATCTGCCACATCATCAAATACGTACATGTAGGTAGCCAGTGACCTTAGATTGGACCTCCAAAGCGTCTTTAATGACCGTAAATTGACATTCCCAGAAGAGAGCTGTCGGTCGCTCTCACTTTCCCCTTCTACAGTAGATCGGGAGAGACGATTTTTGAGCACACTCCGTCCGGCCACCTCGCTCGCCGGTGATTCGAGGGATTGCTCCCCTCCGTCGGCCGCTCCGGCGGCGGGAGGGTGGGGGATCCCCGGATCCCGGCCTGTACATAGCGTAGGTCGTGGTAGAGTCCCGTCGGCGGCGTCGTGGAGGTGGCGATGGTGTCGGCGGTTAGGTGGTGGTCGTCGCGTCTCCCCTTCTGCGGTGGTGCTCGTCGGAGCTTCGCCGCGGTGCGGACGACTTTTGGTGGCCGCGGATCGTTGGTTTCCACGGCTTTTTGTGGTTCTTCCTCCTCTTTGCAGGCCGGCGAGGATGAAGAAAGCTTTGTGGGAGGTTGCAGATGGGAGGCTCTTCTCCGGCGAGCTCGGTTGGTTCTGCGGAGGAAAGGTGGTGCCTTCGTTCTTGTCTCCGGCGGGAGACGGCGAGGGCGAGCTGGCGGTGGCCGGAGCCGAGGTTTGTTCATCGCTCAGATTCCAGTGCTTGCGCTGGATGGTTTATGCGGCATTTCAACGTTGTTGGTTCGGCCTGCTGGCTTCGATGCGTGGAGTGCTTGCCTTCTTCCTCCCTGGCGGCGTGCTGCTGGCGATCGAAAGAGGCTCGTGGTGTGGTGGTTCCTGGCTTCGCTGGGCGTCGAGTTTTTCTGTCTCTGTTCGTGTTGTGCGTGTGTGATGTAATCCTGAGGATCACGAACTCCCTTAAAAAAAAGAATATAGTGAGCCAAGTGAATTATACGGACAAGTTCGATGGCCCCCGATGTATTTTACTCCAACAAAAAATACCCTGTCCTATCCTCTCCTCTCCTCTGCTCTCGATCTTCCCTCCCCGCCTGCTTCTTCGCTCCTGTGCTCGCCGCCGCCTCTGCGCGCGATCGATGGCGTCGGGGGACAGCAAACCGAGGAGCGAGGAGGAGTGGCGCGCCGTCCTCAACCCCGAGCAGTTCCGCGTCCTCCGCCAGAAGGGCACCGAGTCAGTAAACTACCATCATCTCCCTCGCTCTCCGTCCTATTACGAGTTCTTATTTCAATCTCTGTTTTCTTGTCTTCCGTTTTACACCATGTCTACTTATATTGTATCAACGTTGCGACGAGAAACGCCATGTCTAGTTGCCTGCTGCGGGTGATGTTCTTGCTTATCCCCTTTCCGTTTTCTTTGAGTGGTGGGGATGCTCGTGCGATTCTTTTTCTTACAGCAGAATAACTCTTTATTGCAGTAGCATTCGAAATTCAAACACGGTTACATCATCGATTAATAGAGGTATAATGCTTGTGGTGTGCGGTGCCGGAGGCTCCCGATCGTCTGACTTAGCTGCTGCAGCCATGGCCACCGATTGGTAGGGGGATTCTTGAAGTTTCGAACCCGTCCTGGAGTCACCCACCACCGATTCTCCCGTTGACTTTACGTGCCAGCGCACGTTCCTGTGTTCTTCTTTATGGATCATGCCAATTCTAATTGAACAATTGGATCCTCACTTTCTGAACAAGTTATGTTTTTTACTTATTGTAAGCCAGACTGTGTTAAGTTGACTTCTGATAAGAAGAAATATAGAATTTAGAGTAAAAAAGGGCGTTGTGCCAACTTGCTATCTGAATTTACATTTTGTTCTTTACTTATTGGATCCTCATTTGGCACTACTCCAAGAAGTTGGGTTTTACTATTGTTTGCCAACCTGCCTAGGTTGGCAACTGACAATAAGGAATTTTGCATTATGGGCGAATACCAACAAGGATGTCTAGTGCCAACTTGTTTATTCCGTTCATGAGTTGTATCTAACACTACAATTTTGTCACAAACATATCCGTTTTCGCCATTAGTTATGAGAGTTGTTAACAAGCTATGAGTTTTATAAAGGACTGGATTGGAATGCACAATCTACTTAGACCATATGGTCACTTCAAGAAAGCAAATTCTTATGTTTCTATGCCTATAATATGTCAGTTGTGTAGCTAAAGTCTAGGCCATAGGTTTTCTTCTTCCGTTTTACTGAGGCAGGATAAACTCTTCACTAGTCGGTTATATACCATGTTGAGCATGTGACACCAAAAAAAATGTGGCTGTCTTTTCATGGAACTTAAGTTGGATAGGAAGTTAAGAATCCAATTGGAATGGTGCTCCCTCCGATCCATATTAGTTGTTGCTGAATCGGATGTATCTAGAGATGTATCTAGCGCCTAGATACATCCGTTTCAGCAACAACTAATATGGATCGGAGGGAGTAGATTTTATTGCTTTCCTTCGGGTGACGAACAACTGACTCATGTGAAGTTTCTGCATTCAATATAGGTGCTAAAAAATGTTAAAACTGCTTTCAGGGTTCCTCTCGCAGCTGTTTTGAGTTTTGACTTAAACTTGTACTCCCTCCGTTCCAAAATATAAGATTGTCTAGCCTTTTTGGCTTGGTCCTCATTCGTAAGTATGTAGACATGTTTTATTGTGTTGATTCACATATTTAGGAACGATCAGGACAAACTCAGAAAAGCTAGAAAGTCTTATATTTAGGAACGGAGAGAGTAATTCTCAATTTCGTGTGTGTGTACCTTAATGTACTACAAAGCACCATAGCAGCACTGTAGCACGCTCGATGTTCATGTCAGTCCTATTCATGGTTTTTAAGGCGCCAAGGCGTTTTAAGGCGGTCGGGGGGGGGGGGGGGCCTCAACGCCTAGGCGCTTAAGGCGCAAGGCAAGGCGACGCCTTAATTCATTTTAAATAACTATGACAAAATTATATGGCAGCAATATGATAGATAGTATTACCTTGCATTTGCTGTCTGTTGAGCCCATATTGCATCCATCTCTCCTCTGCCCAATAGAATTCTGTAGTAAGCATGGACATATATGTTAGAACATACAAAACAGACCACATTTGGTATAAAACAGAGAATTAAATGAGAATACGAGTGCAAAATAAGATGACAAACATAAGTGCATACATATTACATGACAAATGATCCAGAACATAAAACAGGTCCACAACAGAAAATAAAATAGGTTCAGAACATAAATTAGGTTCCACAAAACACAATCAAATAATGGCTCTAGGCTGGCCACTCTCTCATGTCTCAACTCTCATCTCCAAGTCTCAGAAACCATCACCGAACTGATCAATGGTAGCATCGACCTCTTCACCATCTTGGTCAGCCTGGGTTGGTTCTTCATCATCATCGGTCACATCTTGATCATCATTCACCTCTGAATCAGCATCCTCTCCATTGGGGATACTTGGTTGTTGCTCCTGTTCTTGCTCTTGGTCATCATTTTCTGTCCATGCTTCCGCAGCAAGTCTTTTGCGCTGCCTGATGTATTGGACACTTGTTGACCCCCTTCGATTTGCATTTGCAGTTCGAGGAAGACTACGACCATGAAGCGACGAAGATGCACCAACAGCCTCATCAACAAGTTCCCAATCAATGTCATCGGGACAACCTCGAGCACCTTGAGGTGGAGGCATTGTTGGGTCAACCCACTCATTGCCCCAATCAAAGTCTTCAAAGACCAGAGGGTCATAGCTTGTGTGGAGACTACTAATCTAATCAACTAGCTACTACTAATCTACTATATCAGAGGCACAAAGAGCATCACAGCACCACGGGCACAAGCAGCACAGCACCACGGGCACAAGCAGCACAGCACCACGGAACAGCGGAGAGGAAAGAGACCATGAGGGAGAGAGTGGAGCCGTACCTTGTTGCCCTGCTGGAGAGGGCTACGCGAGGGGAGGAGAGGCCCAGAAGCTGGCGGAGGAGGGCGGAAGCCGGCGGAGGAGGGCGAGCTCGGGCAGAGGAGGACGAGATCTGACGGAAGAGGAGCTGGCCGCCTGAGAGGAGAGAGCTCCTCTTTCTCTCTCTCAGATCGATTCCTGCCACCAGTGAGTTCCTCACCCTCTCTCACATCGATTCCTGACTATTTACCCCCCTAATTCCTTCTCTTTCCCGCCCAATTTCTGTTTCCCGCGCCCGTCGAGCTGTGTTCCCGCTCGACCTGCCCGGAGACGACGAAGGCGTCCAAAAACGACCAGAGCGACGCTCTCCACGCCTAGGCGTCGACTTGGACGCCTCGAACGACGAATCTGGACGCCTTCGATCCGAGACTAAGGCGAGGACGATGCCTCGCCATCCCGAGCCGCCCCGACGCCTAGTCGTCGCCCAGGCGACGCCTAGGCGACGCCTTAAAAACCATGGTCCTATTAGAGATTTAGAGCATCATTTGCTGGGAAGTAGAAATAAGGACAATAATTTTTTTTGTTGTTTGATAGGTTTACTTGTAGATGTATTTAATGACTCCATGTATTACAGATAGATTCCTTGCGTGGGAGATTCGTTCCATCAGATATCAAGAATTTTTCTCTGGGTTAAACATGAATAGAATATGCATGAATACAGTCATTTTCGATGACGGAACAAAGTATTAAGTCTCCAATATAAATTTAGTCATACATCTATTGTATCGTATCTCAGTATCTCCTTCCTACTAAAGGCCATCCATGCAGCCATGCCATTTGGGCTTGCTCTGCATGATAGTTACCCTGGCGTGAATCAAGGTTCACATAAATATGCAAGTATTTATTGGAAATGATTCTTACCGGTGAAATCATATGACGAAATTTGACCTGTGTATCCAGTAGTACCACCTTTATTTGTTCAGAATCCGGATTTGCATTGAAAGCTCAAGCTGCTTTATGAGATGTATAAGCGATCAGGGGAATATTGAAGTGCATACCGATTACTAGTGCAAATCCATACCCAAGTAGATTTCTTGGTTGGTTTGTTTCGGGCTTGATCAAACTATTTATTCAAGTATGCACAATTGTGGTTTCTCGATTAGTTACAATCTCAGGACGGATAAGGTTCAGCATTGCGTCATAGTGTTGACTTCAGTAAATATCATGTTTTAGCCTGTCTCTGAAGTTTCCATATTTTCTCAAACATGCATCTAAATGGGCAGTCATTCTAAACAAGAATGGTAAGAAATCACGAACTGTACAAACCACCCCTGGTGGCCTTGACTAAACAATAGAAAAGGCTGCAAAACCTATATAAAGTTAAAAGTTAGCCTAAAGGAAGATAAGTTTTGAAGAGTCAACATAAAAACTACCTGACATGTAAAATCATTCACCTGGGTTTTTTTTCCTGAATATGTTGCCTGCATGCTCTATCGCACTCGCCAGCCTTCAAACTAACCTTACGTTGCTATTCAGGTTGCCTGGAACAGGTGAGTACAACAAGTTCTACGGTGGCGGAGTGTACAACTGCGCTGGCTGCGGAACGTCACTGTACAAGTCCACCACCAAATTTGACTCCGGCTGCGGGTGGCCAGCCTTCTTCGAAGGGCTTCCAGGAGCCATACATCGGACGGTATGCTTCAACAGCCGTCCACTCATCAAATCTTTTTATTTTCTATTATAACATACTGAATAGCACCAGTGTTCCCCTTGTGTTCAGTCTGACCCTGATGGTAGGAGGGTAGAGATCACATGCACTGCTTGCGGTGGACATTTAGGCCACGTGTTCAAGGGAGAAGGTTTCAAGACGCCTACCGATGAGCGTCACTGCGTGAACAGCGTTTCCATCAAGTTCACTCCTGCCTCCTGAATCCTTCATTCTGAATGGCCTTCCAGGGTCTTAAACTGTGGAAACAAAAACACAATAATGATTACAGGCCTATAATCCTCTTTTTAAGAATTTCCGTGATCAGAAACTCTGGAAAGTGAATATGCAATAGGGATAGGGTCCTGCAAAAACATCTGTGTATCGCTGTGGCTGTCGTGTGCATGCTTCTCCTGTTAATTGGACTGTAATCTTGTGACTTGCATTGGCTGGAACAATACCATTTATGCTCTGTCTGTAAGTTAGAACTGAAAACGTTCTGCATTTCACATGAAATGCTCTAGTGGTTTATGTATCTGCAAATGCCATTTTAGCTATTTCTGCTATGGTGCTTACTGCCTTCTGATTAACAATTATAAACAAGGTAAATCATCCTGGGCCTCGCAGGCATGTGCTATATTGGACGGTTGTGCTTAGAATGTTCGTTGTAGGCCAGGTAGAGCAAGACACAAAAAAAAAGAGCAAGACAAAGCACCAGTCTTGAATCAATTTGAAGCCGTGGAAGTGGGTAGTGGTCTACGGAGCCTGGAGGGGTAGCCGGCAAAGCCATGAGGCCGGCCATGCACACAAGCCAGCCTGTGTTTAGAATCTTGCGATGCAGCCCGGAGAACAAAGTATAGACCTTTGAAATCTAGGGTGCAAGGAAGAAATGAGGGATCTCTACTCCGTAGTTGCGTCCAACCGATTTGTCAGCTAGTTTTTTTTGGGCGAAATAACTTCCAATCTATTCATCAACTGTCAAGGCACTATAAAGAATACATGAAAGAATACAAGAAGTAATGAAAATTACATCCAAACCCGTAGATCACCCAGCGACGATTACAAGCACTAGATCTAGACGCTTTGGATTCGGGTTCATACCAGGTATAGTAGCTGCATAGTAAGAGCAACTCTAGCGGATATCATAACCCCGCTCGGAAAATTCCGCCTGAGATGTGGTTTTGGAGTTTTCGTGGTCTGAACAGGCACCTTATATCGGTCCGGCCCAGATTAAAAATATCTAGAGCGAAGCATATCGACCCCTCCACCACTATGGAGCTAGAGGAGCCGTTGTTGGCCTTGATCATGTACTCCTCCTACAACGACTATGACTCCTCCTTCAACAACGATACAGGAGCTCGCATTCATCAACGGTGATGATGTGTTGATGGCGCGCAACATGGCCAAATCGCTGCGCTCCCAGCGACAACGGCGCCATTGGGTTGTCCCGTTGTTCGACGTGGAACAGCTCGCGGGAGTCCTCCGCCGGGACGCCAATTCCTGCGCCACAAGTGTATAAGCGGAGCTATGTTAGGGTTTAGTGTAGCCAAATGTTCTTCTATGTAAAATTAAATAGTTGCTATGAATGAAATCTAGATGCTTACGATGAACTTGTTTGAATGTTTGCAATGATGAACCCTCGCTTACTTTTTACAGATTTTCAATACCCGGAACTGGTTTTAGGGTTGGGATAATTGACTTATGTGCTACTCTCTTCGTTTTTTTTAATAAAAGATATTTTAGATGTTGCTCATGTCGTATAGATAGAGTGAACATACATATTAATATACGTCTACGCACATTTACATATATGAATGTGGACAAACGATAAAACGTTTTATATTGAAAACCGGAGGTAGTAGATCGAGATGCTCTGAGAAGCAGATTGAAGAAGCTCCTTGGCCATGCTATGGGTGTTTGCCTTGCCACACCAGTTTCCGTCCTGTTGCAGCTCACCGTGCATGGTTGGAAGCCAGGCAGGCAGCACGAGCGAGCGAAGTGCGTCTGTTTTTTCGCGCCTCCGGTTTGTTTCCTCCCCTCGCCGCCCAAAAAATTTTCAAAAACTATACCTGTCCGGTCCAGTTTCTTGCACGCCAACCCAATCCAACCATCACTGCGCTGCGCTGGCAAGTCGATCGTGACCACCCACATCCATCCGTTAATGTTACGAACGCATGCTTCGGTGACCACGGCTCAGCTCTTTTGCCAAAATCATGTCTCGCTATCGTTCATGCCACGTCCCGGACAGCGATATCAAATTGTGAGGCGCCTCTCATCGCCCGCCGGCCCCTCCGTCTCGTCAATGCGAAAACTCTTCAAACTTCTCTCTTCTCCCAAGTTTCCAGCTTTCTTTTCTTCTGCGAACCCCAATTTTCCATGTTGAATCGTACTACCCTCGTTCAGGAATAAGTGTACCTTTTTCCTTTTGTTCTAAGTCAAACTTATTTAGTTTTAGTCAAAGACAATTGTTGGTCCCGAGCTCAAGTGCTCCCCGTTTTAAAAAATCGAAAACTTTATTTCTTCTTCTTATAAATTTCTGAAAAATCATACAAGTACATGTACATATCTGCTATGTACGCACAAATTTTCAGAGAAATATCTTTTCATACAGGATCTTGCACACACAAAAAATCTACCAAGCAAAACGACTCTCTTAAGATACATGATTTTGTGATTTTTGTGTACCTTACAATACAACATATTATTGAGCGAAATTAACATGTATATATATCCACGGATTTTTTGAAACTTCTAAATACCATATTTCAATTTACCTCGAGAGGCAAAAGTCCTCTCTTAGCAACACATATTATATCAAATTAGTATGTTTTAAAACGTCATTTCAAGACAAATTTAGCGATACTATGTTATTGACATAAATGCTGATACTTTTTCCTATAAACCTGGTTAAAATTTTAAAAGTTTGACTTAGGAGAAAAACTAGATGTACACATAATCAGTATGACCGTTGTACTGTAGCTGCCTCATCATCATCATCATCATCATCATCATCATCATCATGAGTGTACATTATTGTAATCAACTTCAAATCAGTCAACTCTTAATTTACTGCTCGGACAACACATACGCGTATCCGCATCACGGGGGGCACGGCTAGCAAGGAGGATCTCTCATCTCGACCGAACGAGTCTACCTACGGCATCGATCGCTTGTTCATAATTTGTTCCTCACGACGTCACCTGCTGCTGTCACAACAACCATTTGTGGCCTTGTACCCAAAAAAAAAAACCATTTGTGGCGTGCGGATACGGATACGTCTCTGGCGACGTATAGCATTTTCTTTTTTTTGAGAAACGTATAGCATTTTCCACGGCCGCAACTTCATGCGGATAAGAGAGCAAGGGGCCGCGCTGGATTTAATCCTTCCACGTGCTACGGACTCGTATAGCATTCCAATTGGAACATACACCGACAGCCACAATGCGACCGCGGTCTGTCGCTTGCTTGCACGGCAACGTCGGTTAAGCTGGCGGGTCATGACTCGTGGACCAGCCGCAGCCATGGCCATCTCCCACTGTTCCAAAAACATATTTTCTCCGTGTTTTCGTATTTGGAATTATACTCCTCCGTTCCACATATA
Source organism: Poa pratensis (assembly GCA_947311845.1). NCBI lineage: Eukaryota > Viridiplantae > Streptophyta > Magnoliopsida > Poales > Poaceae > Poa > Poa pratensis. The sequence goes on from CAMZMU010000073.1 coordinate 39,157,853, forward strand.
ATATTTTTAGGGGTTACATATATTGTTTAGTTTTGTACAAAATGTGTATCGACCTGCATACATCTATATTACTATATACGTGTGAATTTGGAAAATGGCTAAAACATCTTATAAGTAGTACAAAGTTGCAGTCACGTGGACATGCAATTTTTTTTTAGACCGGATCGTTGTTTCTCTTTTTGTTTTGTTTAAATTTGTAGGTTTTGTAACTTGTAAGTAACAGTTAATTTTATTCATGTTAAACGAGATTAAAAACGATCCTCTCTTTGCAGCACCCTTTTGTCGTCAGAGCAGCAAGCAAAGAGAGAGGGAGCATCACCCTCGCAAGCAGGGATCAGTGGAGAAGGAGTCCCCTCCCTTGTCGTGTGTACATATCCAGTGATCCCCACGACTCATATGATACCATGATAGCACATCTAAAATATTAAATTTTAAAGTTCCAAAAATATGTGGGTGCTCACAAGTTGTAAATCTAAATTTTCAAGAATGGTATCGTAGTATCATTTAAGCTCTCCCTCTTAGTCGGCTGATGAATAAACGGACTCACGTAGGTGATTGTCTCATCATCTGAGAGATTGGACTGGTGGAATTACGCTCGCCTGATTCCTGGGATTGATCCCCACCCCCTTTTCTCAAAAAAAGTTTTACACGAGAAGTTTCCGTTTTCCTTCGATGTTCGTATGGATACGTGTACAAGACTTTCTGGAGGATGCATACAAATCTGAGATATTGTTTCTTGCACCAACAACTCAACTTCGTGGAATGATGCCGATCGATCATATCGCCGTTATTGTCAGCACGTCGAAGACCAATCATGGGCGAATTGTTGTACCGCCTCATCGCGTACGCGCGTCTTTCTGCTACAGTGCCCCTTCACACGTTGACTGTTGACGCCTGGAATTGTTCAATGTCGACCTGTAGAAACGTTCCAGAACTCGTGCTTGCATCCGCTTAAAATCCACAAGAATTTCCCGTCGCTTCTCCCTTCTACGAATCGACTGTTTATATGTATTTTCTGAAACAAGATTGTTGATAACTAAGTTGCGCCATGAAGTACAAGAACCGCAGCGACGACGCCGGCGACGATAACGAAGACGGCGGCACGATGATAAAGACCCGCAGCGCGCCGCCGAGCATCGAGATTGTCGAGCACCGCGGTGTCGCCGCCCGCCTAGGCAGCGGAGGCGGCGGGTCGATATCCTTCTCCGAGCCGTGGCGGGAGATGACTCCAGGGAGCGGCGGCAGCGGCCACGGAAGCTCCGACAGGAGAGGCCCCCGGGAGCCGCCGGAGAAGCGGCTGACGCTGTTCGCGCTCCGGCTGGCCGTCCTCGAGAAGGCGGCGACCGGGCTCAGGACGCTGGACTTCGCCTGGGCCACCGTCGTGCTCCTCGGCGGCTTCGCCAGCGACCTCAACATCACCGACTTCTGGTGCATCACCGTCATCCTCGTCGGCGAGGGCGCGCGCGTCTTCAGCCGCAGCCACGAGCTGGAGTGGCAGCACCACGGCACCCTCACCTCCACCACCGGAAACGCGTTGCGCACCAGCTCCCGCTTCTTCCGCCACGTCGCGCAAGCCATCTTCAAGCCGCGGACGGCGGCGGCGTCGCTGGCGCGCGTCAAGGCGCTGCAGTTCCAGCAGCAGGTCGTAGCCATAATGAAGCAGCGCACCTGGCACGCGCCCGACGTGCCGCTGCTCCCTTACTCGGGATGGCTATTCTGTTAGGTTGATCTCATCCGGTCGAACCCCAACGGGTCGATCGGTCCCCTTGACCGTGTCCTGATCGGGGACGCCCAACCGCACCCTGGTTGGTGGGCCCTGTCGCCGCGCTATATAAAGAGGTGGGGGACTGGCAGCACGGGACACGAGGTTAGCCGCTGTGCCAGACCCCCCACCGACACCCCTACCGATCTAGGCTTAGCGCGAGCCGACGGGAAGTACCACCACCGCCGCCACTGCTATCCACTCCCATCGCCGGCCACCTCCACCTTGTCCGGCACTCCGGGTTCATCTGCAATGGAAAAGGTGATCCTCCTCCTCCATCTGACAGTTCTACTCGAATCGATCTATCCTAGTCGATCCCGTGGATCTAACAATGGTATCAGAGCATAGTAAGGATCTTGATCTTTTCGGTAGAAATTGAAATAAAAAGAAAGCAACCCTCCCGTGGAACCGGAACTCACCGGAAAAGAAGCGCCGCTCCGCTGCGCCGCTCCTCTCGATCCATGTCCGCATCGGCAAGCCGAGGGACTGGACGAAGAGCACGGGCAGAGGAGAGGCAGCGCCTCCCCACTGCCGAAAGAAAAACAGAGGAGCGCTAACCCTAACCCTCTTGCCAACCCTAACCTGCAAAGAGAGAAAGGAGGGAAAAGCTTACCGGCGCCGCCGCCGGCAAAGGGCACCGCCGCTGGGCCGCTTGACGGAATTGCGCCCACCCGTGGGTGCACGCAGCTCCGGCAAGAGGGCCACGGAGGCGCCGTCTCTTCTCGCCACCGTTTGTGCCGCGTGCGTGGATGTGCGGGAGCGAGCCAGAAATGGAGGGGAAAGGGGAGGCGCGCAGCGCGGTTGTCTCTGGCGGGCGCCGCGGCCGGCGGCTGCCTCGTTTTCTTTTCCGCCGCCGGCGCGCGCGAAAGCAAGGGAAAGGAGGCGCACGTCGCATGGCGCGGTCGCCGCCGCAGCGCGGCACGGCCGTCTCCGGCGCGGTCGCCGGCGACCGGCGCGTTTTTCCGCTGACGGCGTGCGGGAGAGAGGGAGTAAAGGAGCGAGAAAGAAAATGGGGGCTAGGTTTTTTTCGGACGGGGTCAACGCTGCCGTTTTGATCCTGCGATCTCTGCGGATGACCGTCCGATGAAGATGGACGGCAAGGATGGTCCGCTGCAAACCCTAACCAGAACGCGGGCCAATGGACCGAAAGAAGCAGGCCGTGGGCCGGCGTGGGCCGCGACTGCGTCGCCGCGCGCAGCAGATAGCGCTGCCGCTCACGGGCCGTGCGACGCAGTTTTCCGCAACGCGCGGGCGACAGATAGAAGAAGGCCGTGGGCCGAGCGAGCCAGAAAAAAAAAACAGAAGCACGTTTTTTAGAGTATATTGTGCAGTTTTTGGACAATTTTTATCAAGTTATTTCTACTCAAATTATTCCAACGAAAGTTTGTGTAGAAAACAGAAAAAGTGATAGAATATTTTCTGAAAAGTATAAAGTTCATGAATTTTATTCATGTTTTTCCCGCTGCAAATAGTTAAAAGTAATTGCATAAAAGCAATAAAGTGAGAATTGAAAGCATGATAAAGTGATATTAAAGATGATTATGATTCTTTTATTAATTGACCAACGTTGTTAATAGCATTATCATGATTTAAAGTGAGAATTAAAAGCTTGATTAAAGTGATATTAATGATGATTATGATTCTGTTATTAATTGACCAACGTTGTTAATAGCATTATCATGATTTAAAGTGAGATTAAAAGCATGATTAAAGTGATATTAAAGATAATTATGATTCTGTTATTAAATGACCAACGTTGTTAATAACATAATCATGATTTGTTAATCGTTGAACAGTGCAATGTTTGTGAAATACAGATAATATTTTACAGTTTCTGCTGTAAAGTAAAAGGACTCTCCTCTAATTAAATTGGAACCAACGGGAAAATTTAATTAGAGAGGACTTGTTTAACAGATTAATTATGGTATTGTTATTTTCTGACCAACGTTGATGATAGCAGTACTATAATTATATGAGTTCTATAGTCAAAGGGCTAGATCTCTGATAATTTTGCATGAAAGTGATCAATTTTCAGAGAAAAGATAAAAGATCAAGAAATGCTCTTGAACTATAGAAATATGTATATTTCATGTTTCCGCTGAAATAGAGTTGATGATAATGTTATTTTCCAAACAGAGTTCTTTATTGCAATAGAAATATTATCATCATATTGTTTATGAGTTTTATGCATTGATTCTATTTCTGCCCAACGGTGATGTAGAATTAGTGTAGAAAGATGATGTTTCATTCTAATTCTGCCCAACGGTGATTTAGAATATAGAAGAAAGTTTTAAAGATTTAATGTGCATATCTTTAACCAGACCAACGTAGGGTTATTTTTATGCTCATTATTGTTTATTATTATTGAATATTTTCTCAGACAAAGATTCTCATGTTTTCATTCGTGAAAGCAAAAGAATGGGTACTTGTGACCCGAAAGATGACCAAGAAAGGTCATAAAGTGAGAGAGTATGTTCTCTCTAAAGAATGACTGCAAAAGAAAAAGAATTCTTGGATGTTAATCCAAGAATACAAATAGATCATCGAGAGTCTTGTTTGACAAATGTCTTTCATGTACTCTCCATGCAGAAAACAAATAAATCATTCAGAGTTTTGTTTAACGAATTTCTTTCATGTACTCTATGTGAAGAAATTTTTTAAACGAGCAACATGAATGCTTAATTTGACTAACGTTGGATTAAGCATGTGTATAAAAGAGTATTCAGATTTATTTCTGAATTTGATGATTGAATATGCAGTCTAAAGAGCCAATTGTGGCATCTATGTCTCTTAATTACCCGCATGACGGGAAAAGACGATAATAATACCCACGTGGTGGAAAAGTCTGGGAAAATACCCGCATGGCGGGAGAAAATTTTGACAAAGGACTTATCCTGTATGACAGAGAAAGATGTGATGACTCATGTGTTTTTATATCGACCGCACACCTTGTGTATCATAGTTATAAAGCACTTAATGAGTCAAAAGAGAATAAAGTTACAAATGAACCTAAAGATAAGAATGTTATGCAAGTGTGACTTGCAGTACCATTGAGAAAGAACTCTTGTGAGTTTTGAAAAGGAATGAGGAAAAAGTACTCCCATACGTTAAAAGATAACTTCATATTGAATAAAGCAGATAATCAAAGTTTCGAAATTGTGGCAAAAAGGTTCTTGCCACATTTCGAGGGGGAGATAGAGAATGTTACAGAATAAACTCCCCTATACTTCAGATAATGTGATGCATATTATGCATCTAAGTGATCTATGATGAATTGTGATCGTCTGGGGAGTACGACGGTCATAATAATGATACCCCTAAAGTAAAGAGATAGATTTATTCTATATTTTACAGCTCCGAAAGGAGACTAAGGACGGTACTCAAAGTGCCATAAAGAAGACAGATTGACAGGTTAACAGAATAAACCCAAATAAAAAGGATTAAGGATACACCATTTTGGAGAAAATGGAGTAATCTGGGGGAGCATGGTATGAACATACCTAAGGCTCGAATAGATTTTATCTGGGGGAGCTTGTTGCTTTATAATAGAGATGAACAAGCAAACATGGATCTTGTGATTTAGGTCCTTGTAAGAGCTATAGCAATAGAAGACTACAGAATTAATTGCCTCTAGGCAATGACAGAACAACAACATCCCCATATGAGAAAAACAGATGACTATAAAGTCTATATCAGAGAAATTTAAATGAAGGTTGATCCCACCTCATTTACAGAAATTATAAGCAGCGCTCAATCGATTTTGACAAGTGTCTACTTGTCTTAATGATTAGAGACTATGTGAATCCCGACGATGTTTGGGACTCATAAGTAATTTCCAATGGAGCCAAAACAGTAGGCTATAAAGGGTCTACAACGCCAATGTGACTCCAAAGGAAATATGTAAAAAGCGATTTTAAATCGAAAGATTTGCGCTAAGAGAATAAACAGATTATAATGAGTGATAATGGCACATAATGATCTGAGTTACATCAGATGAAAGTAAAGAACACAAGGGATCTTACGGACTAGAGCAAGTCTCTAGAATCAGAAGTTATTTTGGGTTAAAGAGAATGAGAGGACAATCGCTTTTCTACAAACTTATAGAATGGGAAATTCATTCCCTAATCCTGTGTATGTGGATGATATCCTACTTGCTAGTGGTGATGTCAATCTACTACCGGCAGAGAAAAGAAGTTCTTGTCCTCAAAAGAGTATTCTCGGTAGAGTGTCTCTCGTTAAAAGTATCGAGATTTACTAAGAAAAGAAGAAAAGGGGTATTAGAAATATCGCATGGACATGCTGAGAAGAAGTCTCTAAAGCATGCATGTCGAGAAAATCTACGCCTGTTCTTATTGTCAAGGGTAATGGAATTGGAAACTTTAGTGTTCCAAGAGATAACATAGAACGGATCAAATGGATATGGTACCATATGCTTCAGCTGTTGGAAACTCAATATTACCCTGACAATTCACGTATCCGGGTTGTTTTGGCAATGTCCAATCCAGATATAGATCACTGGAATGGAATCAAAGATATCGGCCTCATGCTAAAAGAAACAGAGTGCTCTCAAAAGGTTGTGAGTACAAAGATAGATCTATAAATGTGCTCTCAAAAGGTTGTGAGCACAAAGAAAGAATTTGTGAAATGTATAGCGAAATCCACAATTGTCGCTAAATTTCACATTTGGAGTTTTTGTGTGGAAAAGCTCCAGAGAATGAAAGATTGCATCAGTGTGATGTAAAGACATGTTATAGCATGATATAGGCCGAGGGATAGGCAAAATGGTTAAGGAAACCTGTACCCGGAATTGATAATGGTTGACAACAGCAATAACCATTAAGTAATTCACTCCTAAGACAACGAGTCAAGTGTGGTGCCAAACACATTGACACAGAGTTATACGTTGTAAAGGAGAAAGTCCGGAATTATGTTGAAATGCTTGGAGCATAAGAGGAACATATAAAAGAAACACACAAGTGTTCGCAGATCTGCTAATTAAAGGCTTACCGCCCAGTGTGTTTTGGAGAACACATAGTCGACATGGGTTTATGGTATAGTCTATATGATTTCCGGACAATAAAGAGGCCCAAAAGTTAAAGAATTATTTCAAAACAGAGACGTATATTGTAGCTGTCTGATTCTATCGGCAATTGAGCTGTGACGATGAAACATGCTCTATGTACTGATCCGTGATGAAACGAGTAAAGTACAAAGTATAAAGTTAAAAGTAAAAGTTGAGATCGAGGGGGAGAATGTTAGGTTGATCTCATCCGGTCGAACCCCAACGGGTCGATCGGTCCCCTTGACCGCGTCCTGACCGGGGACGCCCAACCGCATCCTGGTTGGTGGGCCCCTGTCGCCGCGCTATATAAAGAGGTGGGGGACTGGCAGCACGGGACACGAGGTTAGCCGCTGTGCCAGACCCCCCACCGACACCCCTACCGATCTAGGCTTAGCGCGAGCCGACGGGAAGTACCACCACCGCCGCCACTGCTATCCACTCCCATCGCCGGCCACCTCCACCTTGTCCGGCTCTCCGGTTTCATCTGCAAAGGAAAATGTGATCCTCCTCCTCCATCTGACAGTTCTACTCGAATTGATCTATCCTAGTCGATCCCGTGGATCTAACGTATTCGTCTCCAAGAAGATCGGCAGGCTGCTCAACTGGCTCCAGATGCTCTCCGCGTTCGCCTGCGTCGCGCTATCCGTGATGCGCCTCTGGAAGCACGACTTCAACGACGACCAGGTGCAGAACATGCGGCCGGCGCTGCTGCTCTTCTACACCTTGGCCCTGCTCGAGGCGTCGCTGTTCCTGCTGGAGAAGTCCTACTGGTGGTGGAAGATGTCCGTCTGCAAGCTGCTCGACGAGGTGAGCAGCGAGTGCGAGCTTGGCCCCTACGGACTCGTCTCGCTCAAGCGCTTCTTCTACGACGCCTACTCGCAGTGCATCGACGGCAGCATCTTCGACGGCATCAAGATGGACCTCGTCACCTTCGCCGAGGAGCTCATCCTGTCGGACTTCCTCGACGAGCAGCTCATCGGCGTGCGCATCCTCCAGCAGCTGGCCACCAGCAAGGGCTCCGCGCGCGACACGCTGCGCAAGCTCGGCACCAACCCGCGCTCCATCGAACGGGTCGTCGAGATGCTTAACTGGAAGCGCCCCGACGAGGAGGAGGTGCGCCAGTGCGCTGCCGAGGTCGTGTCCAAGCTCGCCGGCAAGCGGCAGAACGCGCTCCGCGTGTCGGGCATCCCGGGCGCCATCGAGTCCGTCATGTCCCTGCTCTACACTGGCCGCGCCCCCACGTGGTCTTCCGCCATCACAACCAAGGAGGCCGCCGAGCACGACCGGATCTACGACTACCTAAAGTTCAACCTCTTGGGCCTACGCGTGCTGAAGAATCTCGCGAGGGACCATGACAACTGCGGCAAGATCGGCAACGCGCGCGGCCTGCTCGCCAAGATCGTCGAGTTCTCGCACGCGTCGCCGTCTCTGCTGCGCAACACGAGCGCACCGGACTCCCAGATACGCGCCGTAAAGCGCGCGCTCCAGGTGATCAAGATGCTGGTGTACACGACGGGGGCCACGGGCAAGGCGCTCCGGCGGGACGTCGCGGAGAACGTGTTCACGGTGAGCAACCTCCGTGGCGTCCTGCAGCACGGCCACCAGCACATGGAGTTGCAGAAGCTGGCCATGGACATCCTCACGGGGATGGCCATGGACGAGAGGGCCAACGAGACGATCGCCGGCACCGGAGGGGTGGTCAAGCTGCTGCTCTCGATATTCTTCAACGCCCAAGAGCTCCAGCTCGGGTGCGAGGCCGGCGAGGCGCTGGCGATGCTAGCCTTGGAGAGCGAGGCGAGCTGCTCGGCTATCCTCAAGACTAGGTCCGACGTGGTCGATCAGCTCGTGTCCGCGGTGGTGGACCGCGACGCTAGGTACCTGAATGCGACGAGGCTGCTGCGCAACCTGTGCGCATACTCTGGGGAGGAGCATCGGACGCGCCTGAGCGCGGTGACCAAGGCGATGCCGGCGGTATGAAATCTTTTACTCCGTCATTTTATATTTCTTGCTAATCTTTTGCCGACAAGGCTGACAAGATCTTGAAAAGTTCAGATCAGTAGAAAGTTAAACTGTAGACATGACATCTGACTATCTTGGACATTCAGGTACTGAGAGCCACCATGAGGGAACACGACAAGATCCTGGAATTGTCGGTGGGCATGACGACGCAGATCTGCACGTTCATGGACCGCGAGCAGTTCGCCACCGAGCTGCGCGGCGCCGGCTTGGACGAGCGCACCTACGTGCAGCGCCTGGCCGGCATCCTGCGGCAGTATCAGTACCCGCAGGTCAATGTGCCCCGGATGCGGCGGTTTGTGGTGCAGCAGATCGTCTGGTTCATGACAAGCTCGCCTCAACGCGGGGGCGGCGGCTTCGTGGAACTGCTCCGGGACCGGGGGCTCGGGATGGAGCGGCTGCTCGAGGCCATTGCCGACGCGACGTCGGAGGTGGAGTGCTACCACGTCTTCTCCGGCAGCGTCCCTATCAGCAAGCACCGAGAGAGCTTCTCCGACATCGTGGAGAGCGCGCTCCAGTTGCTCGCCGGCGGAGACGATGTTGGTCTGGGAGGAGGAGGAGCAAGCTTCGGCTGAGTCAAACGCACGAAATGAGATAGCTACGGGAGTTGAACATTCTTTTCCATGATTCCCTTGATTATAGTCTTATAGAGAGTTGCACGACACAAATACGTTTTTTTTTTATAGAAGTTGCCGATCACTGTCAATGTGATTGCGTGTCAGAAATACTACTTACATAATGGAGAGATTACAGAAATACAGAGTTCAATATGTACAGTTCCAAATAAAAGATGCATAGTTTGAGGATGGTATAGCCGTATAGGATACTTCCATAGTTTTTTCTTTTCTTTTTTTGAGCAAGTCAGTAACCTTTATTCATTAAAGCAATATCGGTTACATCATTCACCAGCTGCGGATATAGGATACTGCCATAGTTTTTGTTTTCCTTTTTAAGCAAGTCAATAGCCTTTATTCATTAAGCAATGACGGTTACATCATCCACCAGTTGTGGATATAGGATACTGCGGTACTGCCATATGCATTGTGTTACATCATTTTCTCAAGAACTCATATAGATCAGTATACTACCTCAATTCCTTTGATTCACGAGTTATACATTTGTCTGAATACCCACGCTATATCCAATCACGATTGTATGATCCTGGAGCACGATCGAAATGGTACACAAAATTTACATCACATTACAAAATTAACAGTCATACATTTTTTGTCTTGCTCAACACGCGTAAATAATCTACATGACGGTATTGATCATTCATTTCACACATCAATCGTCATATCCATAAAAGGTTCATAGTTCACACCATCACACCTATTTTCCACACATGAGAATACCATCGTTGCAGCCGGAAACATAAAAATGCTCATGATCACACCTAAAACTGAGTGATGTCCCATTTACTAGAGCGATGATTCCACTCTTGCCACAACTTTGTGGGATTATACTAGGCTGAACAAGACACTAAGTCAAGCTCAATTCCATATCAGGATAGTGTGGTTGCACGTGTTAGGGTAGTTTGGCGAGACTTCACACTACCTGTTTTATAAATTCCACCATTTTCGTTATCAAGTCCATTTATAAAACATCACTTTCGGAAGCATCCTTAAGCAATAATGTCCCCTAAGGTTTTTTCTAAACCTTTTTTTAGATAAAGGATATTGTTTCACAACCTATATAGCTTGAGGTTCTAAGCAGATAAGCACTTGCCTACATGAATTTTTTTCCTGACACCCTACGTGGCTACCTCACGCTACATGGAACACGTCGTCACAACCAAATGCCATGCTATCAACCACACCTAATTTTGTAGAGTCACTCACTTCTCCAACTGTTTTGGTTGTGATTTTATTTCTCTGTGAGTGCATTCATGTTGCAGCACGCGAGCCTTCGAGGGAGGGACAACGCGAAGTAAACAGTAACAGGCCCCTAATGGGGCAGTTTGGTGGGCGTAGGGCGGCCCACTAACAGTGTGCCCACCCAAGTCTAAAAACAAAAAGTCTGCCCGCCCGCCGAGGACGCCGCCGCCGCAACCGCCGCCGCTAGCAGCTAAACTCCGAGACCCACTCCGCGTCGTGTGGCTACAGAACTGCTCAGATGGATGCTGCGGGTGGTGCCGCCGGAGATGCGGCCGCCGTCGACCAGGCGGAAGATCAGCCGCCGACCAAGACGCTGGTTGACTGGGCGCTGGAGATCCTCGACACGGCCGACCCCGACGAGAAGGCCCGCCTGGGCGACCTCGCCGCCACCCTGTGGCTTCGCGGCGCCATACCGCTCCCCTACGACCCGGCGCTGCCCCCGCGCGCCCCGCCGGACCGCCCGGCACGGAGCGACGCGGTGCGGCTGCTCCCGCCCTCCCGGATGCCCAAGCTGGGGAAGGGCGGCAGCGCGCAGAGCCGGCTGGCGATGCTGCACTCGCTGGCGCACACCGAGAGCTGGGCCGTCGACCTCTCCTGGGACATCGTCGCCCGCTTCGGCGCGCAGCGTCACATGCCCCGCGACTTCTTCGACGACTTCGCCCGCGTCGCGCAGGACGAAGGGCACCATTTCGCGGTGCTCTCCGCGCGGCTCCAGGAGCTGGGGTCGCACTACGGAGCGCTCCCCGCGCACGACGGACTCTGGGACTCGGCGATGAGCACGTCGCACTGCCTCCTCGCGCGCCTCGCCGTCGAGCACTGCGTCCACGAGGTGAGTACCGTTGCCTCTGTAGTCTGCCCTGCCATTATTTACTGGACACATTAGAATCTGGACATTGATTAGTATAGCAAAGCCAGAATCGTCTCTATCATTGTAAGCTTAAACAGACAAAGCCTTGAAAGTTATAAAATCATTCCTTTTCCAAAATTCCTGTGATAAATCAATCATCATTTTGCTTTACTCACGTGTTGTTGACTGCATGAGAATCATAGATCTGAAGAATAATTTACACTTGAAACTTGGAAGGTTGGTAGAGAATTAGCTTCTGAGTTTCTGACCTATGTTGTTTGCTGCGGAGAATTGGTCCAGTGTTTATGAAACGTCTGTATCTCATTGTGTTCTGAATGTAAGCCAATGAGCTACCCGCGGCAACCTATGGGACCTCCTAATGGTTGGTATTAATAATTAACTTCTCTTGTAAGCAGAATGTTAGAATTAAGATTGCATGAATCAACTGAACTAATCTGCAACCTTTACTGGGGCACTAAGAATTTAAACTTATAATTTGCATTTGCCTAATTTTTTTCTATGTTGTGTAGAGTGTCCAGTTAGAAAAAATTGTACTACTATACACATGTAGCTAAATGAAGAAGGAAGAAGTCAGGAATGACCTCTAACGAAATCCTTCAACTGGCTCTTTCTAATAATAAAAAATAAGAACTATGAGATCAACTTCTAACTGGTCCAGAAAGTGCATAGCGAGATATTTGCAATTTGACATGGTATTTGAACTTTGGGCTATGATCTATAGATCAGATTGACCTTATGATCCCCGAAAATCAAAATTTTAGAACGTTTGTCTGTGCAGCATTTACTCCAGAAAAACTAGTAATTATTGCAATGAGGTTTCGTTGGTAAACTTACAAATTTAAGCCGTCATCTGTCAAGCTGAAAGATTTGTCTTAATGTTGCACTTGAGCTGCTCTTTTGGTAAACTGTCCATTAGGTATTGCTATCTGCAGTGGCAGTAAACTGTCCATTAGATATTGCTATCCGCAATTGCAGTAAACTGTCCATGTCATGTTGCTTCCTGTCAAGCGGAATGATGGGACCAATCAGTATATGCCTGTTTTGCATAATTACATCAATCATTTGTTTTCTGGGTGTCATAACTGTAATCACTATATGTCCATATTCATTTCTGATAAATGCCCACTTTGAACACAGGCTAGGGGATTGGATGTCCTTCCGACCACCATATCAAGATTTCGTGCTGGCGGGGATGAACAAACAGCCAAACTACTTGAAGACATTATTTACCCTGAAGAGGTAACACACTGCGCAGCTGGTGTTAGATGGTTTAGATACCTGTGCCTCCGGTCCCGCACAAGTGATCCAGTTGCACATCCAGTTCCTCAGTTTAAACCTCAGTGCTCTGAGCTGCCAGAAGGTGTTGCTGGTGATGATAATAAGACTTGTCAAGTAGTGCATGATGGATTGACAGATAAGCCGGCAGAAGATGTTAATGGCCATGATAAGACAGTTCAGCAAGTGGAGGATGGACTTGCGAAGTGCAGACTAAGCGAGGATGGGGACACCTACGAAGTTGAAATCATCAAGCGATTCCACAGCATCGTTAGGGAGCATTTCCGAGGGCCCCTGAAGCCACCCTTCAATACGGAAGCTAGGAAAGCAGCTGGGTTCGAGCCTGCATGGTATGAACCCCTAGCAGTGAAGGAGGTGGCGACGGTCGAGCCGACTGATGTGTAGTGTTTGTGCTGTCCCTGGTACTGGTATGCTAAGCCACACATTTGGACGAGTATTACGCCCCTCGGCTCAATCTAGTTTTCGTTTACATTTTAGCAGACTGGTGATACTGTTTATTTTGGCACTGGCAAAGAGAAGAGAAGAGAACAGCCAAAATCAAACCACGAAATGTACCTGAATTCCACTGATTTTTTTATGTCTCAGTATTTGATCTACCTGTGATACAGTTTTTAGATATAACAGTGGTGCATTGCAAATGTACTGTTTTGTCCCTTCGTTCTTGGGACAAATATTGTTGCGTTGGCTCTTCTAGCCGCTTTATGCAAACCTAATAGAAAGGGCGATACCGCGTCAGTAGACATATGGGCCCCATTTAGCCATGGCAGAGATTGGCCTTCTTGCTGAGTACGTGGCCCAAAGAATGCATCTCAGACTTGAGCTAGCAGCGAGCCCAGTCGTATTGTTTGTTAGTTTTACAGAGGGCCAGGGAGTTGAGAGGATAAGCGAGGTTCTGTTTGCAGACGATGCTGCTGCTGCGGGCCGCCAGGGCGGCCACGGCGGCGTCGACGGTTGCCGCCGGCGCCAGGAGGAAACCCGGCTTCCTACCTCTCGCCGTCGCTGGCCTCTCCTCCTCATCAGGAGCACCATCGGGTGGGAAGAGGAGAAAGGGCCAGCGGCGCGGCGAGGCCAAGACCCAGCCCCAACCCCAACCCTTGCCCGGGCACGCTGAGATCCCGAGCAAGAAGAAGCCCAACGCGAGGACGGCCAAGGAAAGGAAGGCTCGCACGGTGGAAGACCCGCAGGGGCCACCAATCGAGGAGTTTGAGTTTGTGAAGCTGCCGGAGAAGCCGAAAAGAGTGGTGAAGTGGCGGTGCGCGACGGGCTGCGGCGCGTGCTGCAAGCTAGACAAGGGCCCCGAATTCCCAACCCCGGACGAGGTCTTCGCCGATTTCCCCGACCACCTCCAGGTAGCAGCATTTTTTTTTCTCTTTTGCTGTATCAACATGCAGAAAAAGGATTGGTTCGTCTTTCATACTGTTCATGCAAAATCTCGGTTAATTTAGTGCCTGCTCGTCCTGATCTCAGCTCTACAAGAGCATGATTGGCCCTGATGGATGGTGCAATAACTACGACAAGTCTAACCGAACCTGCAACATCTACGAAGGTACTAGTTTACATAATGAACTCAGAAATCATGTTTTACTCTTTAGCGCAATGAAGGTACACATTGATGCAAATTTGACTGTTTTTTTGTGGTTATAGACCGGCCGTTCTTCTGCAGGGTGGAGCCAAAGGTTTTTGAGGAGTTCTTTGGTGTGCCACGCAACAAGTTCGACAAGGAAGCCTGCAGGTTTGCTCGTGTTTTTGTTCATGTATCTGCATGTTAGTTCTTGAAAACGGTGAATTGATGTATTTTCCTTTCATCTTCAGTGCTTGTGTGGACAACATCAAGATGGTGTATGGTCAGGACTCTGCTGAGCTTGGAAAATTCAAGCGTGTCATAAAGGAGGAAAGTAAGAAGCATGAAGAAAGCATGAACGAAGCCAAATTGTTGGCTACCTAGCTCGTGGTAGGTTGCACTTTGGAGCAATTTCTCCCAAGTATTTGGCATTGTATATGCAAATCAGTTTCTTCTTGATTATGTCACGCGCATCACTATTATATCTGAAATCACTGCCAGGCCAACTAAGTGCTGATAAATTCAGGCCAGATTTATCTGTTTGGTTTCCAGATATTTATCAAAAGATTATTAATTAGTAAGGTGTAATCGTGCCTTAAAAAGTGAATGTTGTTAAACTTTACCATCCTGTAGTGGATCTTCGCTGAGCAAAAGTTTCAGCAGAACATCTTGTGGCTGTTCCTTTATGGAACGATTCTGCAAAAAATGTCACTTATTCTTACCTAAAAGACTAATCCAAGCCTGTCTTAGCAAGCTTGTAATTTTATCCCTGTAGCAATTCGGGTCCAGCCTATGTCTTCTAGGCATAGCCGGTCCCAAGCCCGGATAAAGGAGGAGGGTTGTGATAGGCTTGGCGAGCCAACGTAAAAACTAGCCAGTCCCATAGATATGAAACCCACAAGAGTAGTACTAGTGTGGGTGACCTCCTGGAAAGTCCTCATGAAAGGTTTCATATCTAAGGGTTGTGATAGGCTTGGCGAGCCAACGTAAAAACTAGCCAGTCCCATAGATATGAAACCCATTTGGGCGAGAGTAGTATCAAGATGGGTGACCTCCTGATAAGTCCTCGTGACAGGGTTTCATATCTAGCCTACCCCAACTTGTTTGGGACAAAAGGCTTTGTTAAGCTTAAGGTTAAGGTAAGCAATTCGGGTCCAGCGAATCCTAGCTCAAAAACCGCTCTGTCCTGGTTGGCAGGGTCGATTATCGATCTAACCAAGTAACCAGCCTTAGCAGGTGTTTAGGTCTTTAGGCCTATATCAGGCCTGAGAAGGGTAACCTGAAAGGATAAGTCAGCACTGGCACATTAGTAGGCAGGTGCTACATTCTCTTGAAAACAGTAAAACGTAGAGTTGCCTCAGTCATCAATGTAACATATCTTTGTTTTACGTATCTCTGCACAGTACTTTCTAGTGTTTCTTTATTGTGTTATTGTAGTTCTTCATGTATCCTCCTGCAGATCATGATACTACTTTTATGAGCAAGGTGTGGTTTTCGTCTAGATTACCTACCGTGACAGTAAACCAAACTGTTAAACCAGTCTCCGTTACCGCCTTTAATAATACTGTCATCTTATTTACCGAATATACAAATGCATCTGTAGTACACCTCGCTACATATCGAATAGTTTTTTGTTTCTTTCTCTTGCCAGGCCCTGGGGTTTACATCCTTGTTAACATGGAAATGTAACTATGGCAGTGAAGATGGTCTTGCAGATACCGTAACATGAGCCATTTGTGGACATTGTAGCTGATGCATTGGGTTTTGTTTCAGGTTAAACAAACTGAGAAGCTACCAATGTTATTATGCAAATGACCGCATACACGTTGGTACCTAATTGATTGCGGAAGCATACATCAGTCCCCGGAGTAG
Source organism: Poa pratensis (assembly GCA_947311845.1). Classification (NCBI taxonomy): domain Eukaryota; kingdom Viridiplantae; phylum Streptophyta; class Magnoliopsida; order Poales; family Poaceae; genus Poa; species Poa pratensis. Next base: position 39,174,167 of record CAMZMU010000073.1, read on the forward strand.
CTGAAAACTGAAATAGGAGATGTTGGATGCTCATAGAAGGTGATCTAAGTTGGTGGTCTGGTATTTTTGACCTATGAATGAGTGTAAATCTGAGTTTAGAAGCCTGTTCGGTTCAGATTTGGGTTTGTTCTTTTTATAAGAATTATTTCGGCACCACACTGTCAATTCTAATAATAACATCCTAATCTCATTCTTGTTTGGTTCTGACTTAGAAACTCAGAATTAGTCCTAACCCATTGATACATAGTCCATTAAAAGCGTGGCGTGTATGAAAAACATGCTCTCATTCGTCAGTGAAAATTAGCTCAACAACAGCCGGTCAGGATATCACGGTATTGTTTCGGACACAAGTTACCGATTCTTGAAGAATTATCTAAAATGATATGGTATCACTTTGCTCAATGATACATCCGAGAAGACAACCCCTTTATAAGGATGACATCCAAGAGACTACTTAGGTTTTGTGTCTCGTTCGAAATTGAGATTCATACTAGTTGATGTAAGACCGTGTCCATCAACCTCGTTTAAAGATCACGGTTGGAAGGGGCCAAGGATCTATGAAATCAAAGGCGAGCCACATGGAAGGAGAGGAACATCGAGATGGTGTTGGAGAGGAAAAGCACATGATGAATATCCCATGCATGATTCTTTTTTTTTTTCGAAAGGAAGGCAAAAGCTTTGCCTTTTCTATTTATTAAGAAGAAGGTGACCGGTTTATTTGTGGGAGAAACCGGGCGAAAACCATTCAACAGACACCGACCACAGCGAAGAGCCCACACAACTGATAACACATGCCGACTACTCGCTAAGAAAGACACTCCGTGACTCCACAATCAACCCGACATACAAACATAACTCACACCGACCCCTTTCACTCCTATCTCGCAAAGAAATCCCCACGAAACCAAGGTTGAAGACAAAGCACCACCAAAATCCAGAGACGAGCCAACTGGAGATGGTGGTAGAAGAGACTGAGCATCCATCAAGCAGCCACATGCGCCTTACCAATGGCGCCATCCATCAAGCAGCCACATGCGCCTTACCAATGGTGCCACTCTTCTTGTCTATGCTCCTAAGAGCCTTCTTCACCTTCTTGATTTTGCCGGTAGAATCCTCCTCTGCTACGAGGCAAGCAATCGCCTTGCCAGATCCAGGGCTAGCTGCCTCCAAGCAGGCGAGCAAGCCACTAAGTTTCTTCGCGAAGACCGCCTCGTCAATACGTGCCAAAAAACCTTCACGGTCAAAGAGGGGCGACTAGATGGACTTCACCTCAGGATTAGGAGCTTCCTCATCAACAACCATGTCACTCAAGGGTGAGAAAGTGACAGAACCAGCCAAGCCTCCACTATCCACAGAGGAGGGCAACTCGCAGGATTCAGACGGAGGTGGGGATGACGTAATGATGTCCACCGTCAAAGGCTCTAATAGGCCCAACTCAACTGGAAGCACCACAGATGATTCCCCACAAGGATCCTGCAACTCAGGCAAGATCTCCACAACTGGAGCCCCAACCTCGGTGGCAACAACACTCCTAAGGACAGGCGACGACACATGTAGAGCACGGGGAGAAAACTCTCCAAAGCAGCATTCAGACCCCTCATCAACCGAACCAATCTGTACCTCTGGTGGCAGAGGCACAACCAACGCTATCTGAAACTTGGCAAGAGCATCGCGGACCTCAGAGCGAAGCAGCTCAACCTTCTGAAAGACCTCCATGCGAAGCAGTGCAAACTGGGACTCAGGCCAACTCTGAGGCGACGAGGGACGACGAGGCTGAGCAGACGGAGAACAGCTTCGCTGACAAGGAGCACGAGCGTCCAAAGAACATGCTCGAGCAACCGGAGAGCAAGAACGAGCAGCAGGAGAGAGCGCACGGCAGAAACGCTCCCGGTGACCAGCACGGCGGCATCGGATGCATCTGAAAGGCCCATGACATGTGCTGACCTGGTGGCCACGCTCGAGGCACCGAAAACACCTCCCACGAGCCCAGCGTTTGAAGGCGAGACTACGGTCAACACCTTCTTCCCGAAGCGGAGACGATGGCACGCGAGCGGGACGGCCGCCCCGACCCACTTGTACCCAGCCATCCTCATCGGCCAGAGCGGCATCAGCAAAGAGGCCACCCGAGGGCTCTGCAAGCGCCTCCTCAACATGACGTACATCCTCATTGCCGTGAACCGAGCCACAAACAATAGAATCTTCATCGTCGTCTTCCTTGGCAGGAAGGGGCACCTTTGCACACAAAGGGCCGCCCGAGGCAGCCGGCGGCAGCGACAAGGACCCGAGGCCTTCAATCATCACGGCAGGGTCGGACCCGAGCCCCTCATTCCACTCTCCGACGGAAACAACATGTCTGGCCAGCTTGCGGTAGTGGCGAGTGCAACACATCCGACCACCAATGGTTGGGTCCGTCTTGCGGCGAGCAAGGGCGGCCGCAGCAAGCAGAGCAGCGGGCGCTGGAGGCGGAGAGGTCGTGGCCGTGGTTTCGCGAGTGCCTCCAGCGGACAGGTTGGTTGACGAAGACGGCGGCAGCAGGCCGTCCCGAGAGGACGCCGGGGCCAAGCTCCGAGCCGGGCAGGAGCAGCAGGATCGGGTAGCAGAGATCGTCGACGCAACAGGGTGAGACTTGGGGGCGAGCCCGTAGGTGCGAACGACGCCCGAGTGCGCAGGCAGCTGGGGAACTTGCTCCTCTGTCGGCGACGCAGCATGCCGAGGCGGCGAGCTCATACCTGCAGGGAGCAGCTCGAGGGAACGACCAGCGGAGGCATCGACGAGCGGTTGGGCTGTAGAGGCAGTCTTCACGGCGTTGACAGCAGGAGCGGACATGCGAGATGCAGACGGCGCGGCGGCCGAAGCGGCCGACGGTGCCGGAGCAGCCGGCAGGGGCGCGTGCGCAGCCATCTTGCGGAGGCTGACCTCCAGCGCGGCGTTAGCAGACCCGACCACACCAGCCATGGCGGTCATCCGCCCGTCATTGACGGCCGATGGTTGGGGGCCGCTGCGTCCTCGAGAGCCGGCACAGGACCTTGGGGCGGAAAGAGGACGCGGAGAGGATCGCGGATCTGGTCGCGGTACAGGGAGAGGTCGCCGGTGGGGGGAGATCAGGCCGCCGGCGGCGCCAGCTCGCCCCCTGTCGCCATGGTCAAGAGCGTTGGTCAGAGAATTTGGAGTTTTGGATAACGGTCTTAAGTTTCGACGTCGACCCCATGCATGATTCTGATTCACCTCATCTCTGCATGATATGTTTTTCCATGCAAGAACGGGTGCTTGTGTTCTTCTTACAAACTATCATAGCTCGTAAGCTCAGGTTAATTCCAATCTGGGTGGTGCTTGCTGTGTCTCGAACGAAGCAAACTGTTTTCATGTTGTCAGGGAAACAACAGCTAAAGCATAAGGGCCTCTTTAAATCCTAGGAAACACATGAATGTGCAGAATAGAGGATTCTGACAGGTTTGCTGGTGCAAAACAGCTGATTAAAAAATACAGGAAAATTGCAGGCAAAATCGTTTGTATGGAAACATAGGAATGTTGATCATAACCCTGAACCTGTCTGTTAGTTTCGTCAGTTTCGTCAGAATAAGAAGTGGCGTGATCGTGAGACTTGTTCACGGCGCGTCATTGGATACTTAGCTCGTTTTTCAGTTAAGTTAGTTAGGCCGCACGGCGCGCACCATGGGATGGCATGGAGGTGGTGAGCTTTGCGGCAGTTAGGATCACGTCTGTGCGTGGGCGTCGTGGGATGGCACGACCTGTAAGCTCGGCATGGCGTTGATCGTTTCCTTGGCGATTTTCTTGGATCGTTGGTGATCCCGTTAAATAGAACAGAACGCAACAGAAAAGCTGCAAGTTTTGCATAGCACAAACACTCTCTCTCGCGTTTGAGTTCGAGTTTCTGACAAGTGGCATCAGAGCCGTTTTCGATCCAAGGACATGATCATGTCCGAGCGATCACGCACGCCGGCGACGCCGCCCAACGAAGGGGGAGGCGGCAACGGAACACCTGCGGCAGCGACCGCGGACGGCACGGCGGCGACGGTGCACCCACGGGCTCGGAGCCGCAGACGTAGCATCGTCAGGCGCGGCGGCAACGAGGTCGTCGTCCACGAGCGCGTCGTGCAGGAGCGCACGAACTTCGGCGGCAACATCGTGTACCCCTCCCTCACGACCACGAACTACATCAAGTGGGCACTGGTGATGAAAATCAACCTGGGCGCTCAAGGCCTGTGGGAGGCGGTGTCCGGCATTGGCGTGCCGGGCGATCGCGAGGACATGGCGGCGCTCTCAGCGCTGCTTCGTGCGGTACCACAGGAGATGGTGCCAGTCCTCGCGGTGAAGGAGACGGCGGCAGAGGCGTGGGAGGCGATCAAGCTGATGCGCATGGGCGTAAGCCGTGCGCGGGAGGCAACGGCGCAACAACTGCGGAAGGAATTCGAGCAGATCGCGTTCAAGGACGGCGAGACGCTCGACGCGTTCGGCATGCTCATCACCAACCTCGCCAACAACCTGCGCTTGCTAGGTGACACAGTGGATGAGGTAAAAATCATTCAGAAATTTCTACGTACTCGCAGATCGCGTGTTCGATCGAGACACTCCTGGACCTCAACGACATGAGCATCGAGGAGCTTATCGGCCGTCTCCGATCGGCATCGGAGAGGTGCTCGATCGGGAACACGGAGGGATCTAGGAGCCAGCTGCTTCTCACAGAAGAGGAGTGGAAGGCGCGTGGAAGGAAGAAAGAACAGCGCGCAAGCTCAAACGGTGGCGGCAGCCACAATGGCAAGAACAACGGCCAGAACAGCGGCAACGATCGTCGCGGCTCAGGCGGTGACGCGACATGTCGCAGATCAAGTGCTACAACTGCAACAAGTACGCGGGCCACATCTCAAAGAACTGCCCGGAGCCGCGGCGTGAACGCAAACCGCCGCAGCAGCTGGGACGTGCGCTCGTGGCGAGGGCTGAGGAGGACAAGCCAGCTCTCCACCTCGCCCACGCGTGTGTGGTCAGCGACGATGACAACCCCTCACTGCTGATGGCGTTGATCACTGACATCCAGCTGCACGACACGCAGCTGGACACGTTGGGCTCGAACGCGAGCGGCAACGCAGAGCACGTCGATCTTGTCGAGGATCGCGTGTTCCTGGCCAAGGAGGACCAGCGGGACGACGCGTGGTTTCTCGACACGGGTGCGAGCAACCACATGATGGGCAAGCTCTCCGTCTTCTCCGAGCTGGACTCCTCCATCACCGGCACAGTCAAGTTTGGGGACGGATCCGTGGTGAACATATAGGGCCGCAGCACGGTTCTGTTCGCCTGCGCGAATGGCGAGCACCGCGCTCTCACGGATGTCTACTACATCCCACGGCTTCGCAGCAACATTGTAAGCCCCGGACAACTTGATGAGCACGGCTGCCGCGTCGAGATCCATGGCGGATACCTGCGCCTGCACGATCGGCGACAGCGTCTGCTCGCCAGGGTGCCCAGGGCGTGGAACCGGCTGTACGTCATCACCCTCGACATCGCCAAGCCAGTGTGCCTTGCGGCGGTGCACGACGACACCTCCTGGTGGTGGCACGCACGCTACGGCCACGTCAACTTCGACGCGCTCCGGAAGCTGTCGCGCCTCGACATGGTGCGCGGGCTGCCACATATCGATCATGCTGATCAGATTTGTGATAGCTGCTGACGAGGTGTGTCCTCGGCAATACCCATGGTTGAGTACCTAGGGTTAGGATTATGTGGTAGAGAACGCGTAGTGTTAGTAGAATCGATGACTGACAAGCGGAATTTAGCTAGGTTCAGGGCCCTCGAGTGAGGTAAAACCCCTACGTCCTGCTTGTTTGTATTGATTATGGGAATATGGCGGTTACAAGGGTCCTGGCAAGATGTCGATCTTGCTAGGGTTCTGGTGGTCTGGTATTGCGTGCCTTGATCGATCATCCTCCCAACCTTTATATAGGAGGCTGGGTCTCGGGTTCGTAACCGACCAGGGTTACAGATAAGGAAAGTTCAACCGACTATGCCTAATCTTGGGAAGTACTCCTTCGTCTTGGGCCTCCCTTCGTGGGCTTCAATAGACTATGACAATTGGGCTTTAGTCATCACGTGTACCCGGTTGGATAATTACACAAGTTCGTAAAACATTGTATCATACACCCCGCTCGACAGGCTCGGGGCTGGATAATTACACAAGTTTGTAAAACATTGTATCATACACCCCGCTCGAGAGGCTCGGGGGCTGGATAATTACACAAGTTATTAAAACATTGTTTCATACACCCCACAGTCCCGTCTAGATCTTCCTGTTCTAGTTGTGAGCCAATCGTAGGAGGAGGAAGCTGCAAAATAGGCCGCTGGCTACGAACGTAGGCCATGGCGGCATTTGCTCCAAGCACAACTCTTCGGGTTATTGCCTCCCGAATTGAATCTGAAGATTGAAAGAGGTCAACCAACGCGTGGATTCCCTGCGGTTGTGGCCCAGTGGGAAACAAGTAGTGGTTGATGCGCATGAACGCTGCCCTGCACCGCTCAAGAAGGATGGCGCCACGAAACACTTGATCCTTCAGCGTGGCAAGCTTGCGGGCGTGATACCTGTCCAACCAAAAGTGCGTACGACCAGACGTTGGATCATCAGTAGCATTGTTCAAACGTTCGTTGACACGCTCCTCTTCAGCTTCGAAGCTAAGAACAAAAACTGCAAGATGCAAGTCGAGTAAGCAAAAAAGCTATGCCACAACTTACGCAGAAAACAAAAGAACAATCCTCACCATCGAGCTGCTTGTTCACAATTTCTACTTCGCCAAGCACATAATCTTCTCGTTGGGTGGCATAAGCTGGCATCCCCTTGAGTATTCTCAACTCATTTTGGGCATTCTTCAGTTCTTGCTCCAGTTTTGCCACTCGTTTCTTTGCATATGCTAACACTTTGATATCGTTAGCCACTTGAGCGGGCGTCCGAGTGTCAGTACGAGGTGGTGTGGGCTCGACTGACTCACGTTCAGACGGCTGTTCAAAGCATAAGCACAAATTTCAGAGAGAGATAAGAAGCAAAGTGACTCAAATAGAGGTGATCAAATTAGGCATATATACATCATAGCATTCATTCGTATAAAAGAGTAGCAAAAGCACACATGATTCGTGTGAATTATATTACAATCCATAAAGGAGCAGCTACCCTAAACATGTGACACAGACTCCGACCTAGCCCTACGCGACTGCGACTGAGCAGCGATCACAGTTGACCTGCGCTCCATAGTGCGTATGCAGATGTCCGACAGTCGCACAGCTGCATCAGTCACACCCTTCAAAGACAACGGCTTCCCGTCTGACTTTTTGGGGAAGTCAGACATTACATTCTCGCAGTCAATCGCTACGCCGTTACCTAGGAGAAGCTTGAGGGTGGACTCCGAGCCGCGTACCGTAAGATCGCGCGCGAAATCCGCCATAGTCGATGAGCCTGGGCCGAATATATCAGCAAAGCCCTGAGCAGTCGAAGGCACCGTGTCACCCGGAAACACTTCCTGGTGGACAGCGCCAAGTGTGCTCACAGAGGTGGCCAGCGCATCCTTCGCTTGCATAATCGTAGCGTCCAGCTCCCCGATGTCATGATCAAGTGACAAGTCGTCACTCGCCACATCTGCGGGTGCTGGCACGCCAGTAGCTCCTTCATATGTTCAAAAAAGAAACACATCGACTATTAGCACAAGAGAAAAGAGGAAAATACAATCAGAGAAGAAGTTTAGTAACCTTCAATGACACGCGCAAGGCTTGATAGCCGCCCAGAATATTTCTTCTCGCGCAAGGTAGCCGAGTTTTGGGCGTCGTGTAGCTCTTTCTTCGAGCTAGTTCGCTGATCGGCGAGTTGCTTCTCCATATCCTTCACTCGCTTCCCCAGATCAGTTGCCCGCTCCTCGGCTAACTTCTTGTCACCTGTGATAGACCATGAACAACTCAATTACAAGTAAACATAAAAACAGGTGAAACTTCAGGTGAAGCCAGCACAACTTACGGCTCAGTTGGTCCAAGTCGGAGCGAAGGGAGTCCCGTTCTTCCTCCATCTGGACATAAGCTTTGCCTGATGCAATCATGTTGCAGAAGAAGGGCTGCAAAACACTCACAAGTCATATCAGCTAAGCAAAAAGGGCTTCGAGTATAAAGAAGTAAACAAAATTACTCACATGCTCGGCCCAGGAAGAAGTCTTGGAAGCAGATGTCCCAGCGTCCAGAGCAGAAGCGGGCACTGTCCTTGCCCGCATCGGTCGTTTCAACCACAAGGGTGGTTTCGGCTACATCTGGAGTAGTCTTTTGGAGGAACCACAGTGGAGTCCTCCACGACTGGAGATGGACGCAATTGCCCGTCACCAGCGCTGCAAAAAGAATAAAAGGTTGCATAAGAACAACATCAACAGAAACAATGCAAATAAGCATGAATCACAAAGCGTACCTGTGCTCGTCCTCGTCTGTGTCAGGTTCTGCTCCAATTGGCGGGCCTCCAAAGTTGAGTGTTTTGCTCAAAATTGGGGGAGGGCAAGAGGCCAATGGAGCGACGGTTAGGGCAGCGTCCCTAGCAGGTGGGAGGAGCCCGAGTCCCCATCGTTCTTTAAATCTGCATCCTTTGAGTGAGAGCTCGAAGATTCAGAAAGATTCAGACGACGACGCTTAGCGGCAGGCTTCGCTGCAGGCGAATTGTCCTTCTGCACCTCATTCGCTTCTTCTTCGGCTTCTTCTGCGTTGGAAGTATGTGCAGAAGGAATAGGTGACAAGGATGTTGTGTTCCCCTCCTTTTGCAAAGCCACCTCGTCGGTGGGGCCTGATTCAGGGAGGGGGGAAGAGAAGAGGCAGTCGAGTGCCCTTGCACATACATGTAAAGCAAACTCAAAAATCACATATGTAAATGCAAAAAGGGTATGAAAAAAAACAAAAGCAGCAAAAGCATGGTGCAAAAATTTACCTCAGAAAGAGGGTGCTCAAGATCATAAGGGTTGGTGGCGCAGTCAAGGTTGCATGGATCCGTCATCTTGAGACTGGTGATGGACCTCACATGATTGTCCAGCTCGTTCTTCGACAACTCCTCTTGGCTCATCCGAGTGGCGTCGAGTGGACCTTCATACTGCCACATCGGGTGAGCTCGGACGCGGCATGGCCACACTCGACGCTTGACAAAGGTGCCAATGAGGTTGACACCAGTGACAGTGTCAAGCATCTCGCTTATCCGACTCAGGAGGGTGCCGCCTCCGCTATTTCTTCAGTCGTTAGCGGATGCTCCTAGGCGTTGGTCTTCAGCAGAGGCTTGCGAGTCAAAAAAGCAGGGATCAGCTCCTGATCGACTTGCACGTAAAACCACCTGCTTCTCCATCCTTGGACAGAGTCGACCTTTCGCAGGTTGAAGTACTCCACATCGTTCTTCACCCGGATGTTGAATCCGCCAACGGGGAAGGGGTAGCCGCCACCGCAGTTGTGGCACACATTGAAGATGGACTTCCATAGAGGCCAGCTCGGGGATACCTCCAAGAAGCACTCTGATACGTCTCCAACGTATCTATAATTTCTGATGTTCCATGCTTATATTATGCCAATTGTTACATATTTTATATACACTTTATATCATTTTTATGCATTTTCTGGGACTAACCTATTAACAAGATGCCACAGTGCCAGTTCCTGTTTTCTGCTATTTTTGGTTTCAAAAAAGTTGTTCTGGAAATATTCTCGGAATTGGACGAAACAAAAAGCCAAGTTCCTATTTTTCTGACACGTACACGAAGTCCAAAGGAGAGACGAAGGGGGACCGTGGGCCGCCCTCACCATATGGTGGCACGGTCCCACATGCTGTCGCGCTGCCACGTGGTGAGGGGCCCACGGGTATCCACCGACGTCGCCTCTTCGCCTATATATTCATCTATTCGGGAAAAGCCTAAACACCGGAGTCAAAAACCACGAAAAGTTCCAGAGCCGCCGCCGCCGTCAACCCTAACTCGGGAGGGTTCTGAAGCTCTCCCCGGCACCCTGCCGGAGAGGGGAATCATCACCGGAGGGCTCTACATCGCCATGCCTGCCTCCGGAGTGATGTGTGAGTAGTTCATCCTTGGACTATGGGTCCATAGCAGTAGCTAGATGGTTGTCTTCTCCTCTTGTGCCATCATGTTTAGGTCTTGTGAGCTGCCTATCATGATCAAGATCATCTTATTGTAATGCTACATGTTGTGTTTGCTGGGATCCGATGAATATTGATACTATGTCAAGTTGAATACTGAAATATTATGTCTATGTTATTTATGATCTTGCATGCTCTCCGTTACTTGTTGATACTTTGGCCAAGTGGATGCTTGTGACTCCAAGAGGGAGTATTTATGCTAGATAGTGGGTTCAGTCTCCATTTAATCTGGGGGAGTGACAGCAACCTCTAAGGTTGTGGATGTGCTGTTGCCACTAGGGGTAACCTAATGATGCTTTGTCTAAGGATGAATGTGTTGTTTACATTATGCACTTTACTTAATGCAATTGTCTGTTGCTTGCAACTTAATACTGGAAGGGGTGCGGATGCTAACCTGAAGGTGGACTATTTAGGCACAGATGCATGCTGGATAGCGGTCTGTGTACCTTGTCGTAATGCCCAAATGAATCTCATAGTAGACACCACAACTTGCACATGCATGTTATACACTTTTCAATATTTTCAATTGCCCAGCTGTAATTTGTTTACCCAGAATGTTAGTTATTTATTATGGAGAGACACCTCTAGTGAACTGTGGACCCTAGTCCATTCTTTTACATCTGAAATACAACCTACTGCAATCATTGTTCTCTTTCATTCTCTGCAATTAAACATCATTCTCCACACCACACTTTTAATCCTTTGTTTTCAGCAAGCCGGTGAGATTGACACCCTCACTGATTCGTTGGGGCAAAGTAGTTTGATTGTCTTGTGTGCAGGTTCCAAGTCAACCGTCAGGACTTCTTCCTCCCCGACGGCGTAGCAAGTTTTCTGGCGCCGTTGACACCTTCAGAAGTGTCTTCACCTCCTACTGGATTGATAACCACGGTTTCTTACTGAGGGAAGATTTGCTGCTACACTCATCAAACCTTACTCTTGAGGTCTCCCAACGAACGTGTGGTTTACACGCATCACACTCGCACAAAACCATAAAACAGGCAATGTGCAGAATACGATTAGGGGGTAAAGTCATGGATTTGCACGCCATAGGCGTACATTAGACCACGAACAAAATCGTGGAGAGGGAGAGCAAATCCACGGGGCAGAAACTCCGCAAAATAGACGCGCTCTTCAGCGCGAGGTTCAGGGAATACCTCTCCATTGGAAGGGACGCGGGCAGGCAGCTGCTGCTCCGACAGCAGCAGACCTTTCTGCCGAAACTGGAGGAGGTTAGCATCCTTCAAGGTGGACTTCACCCAGCCCCCAGAGGATTTCTTCAGGGCATCAGAGGCGCCGACCGCCATCTTCTTCCCCTTCTTCTTCGTTGTGTCAGCAGTGGTGGTCGCCGGGACAGCAGCGGTGCGCTTGGAGGGTTTCCCCATCGGGCGGAAGGGTGGTGGAGGAAACGAGAGCTCTAGTTGTAGAGGCAATGGAGATTATACCTGGGCATTTCTCGGGCCGGGCCGGGCCTGAAAAAGCCCGATGCAGAAATCCCCAGGCCCGAGCCCAGCCCGGCCTGACCATCGGGCTGCAGAAATCGGGCCCGAGCCCAACAAATCCCGGCTAGGCCCGACCGGCCCGGCCCGACCTCAGCTGATTTTACACTTTGGCTAAGCCCGAGCCCGACCCGACCTTTGTATCGGGCCCGATATTCAGGCCCGAGCTCGGCCCGATGTGCGAGCCCGGCCCGGCCCGAGATTTCCGGGCCGGGTCACGTCGGGCCGTCCGGGCCAGGCTGCCCATGGCCAGGTATAATGGAGATGGGCGCGCGAGGAAGAAGAAGAAGTTGGAAGCAGAGGAGGCAAATGGAAAGTAAAAAGTCTGCCAACGCCATGATCCTTATTTACCACAACTCAGAGAGCAATCGCATCCATTCGTGCACGATCTGCGATACACGTGGCGAGCGTGGAACACAACCGTCGCAGGCCACGCCGCCCACTACGCACGTAAAAAGAGGAAGTTATCATTATGCAGCGAAAATCTCGCCACTTCCGGTCAAATCGGAACTGAAGCGACGTCTTCTGCAGTCGAACAGTGGGACCACGTCGATACATCTTGGCAAAACTCTGCGCGCATGCCAAAAGCGTCATGAGTGAAGTCATCAACGAAACAACCGTTGGACACTAAGAAAGGCACATAAACAATCATTCGACTAGTTCAGAACACATGGCTTCGTGTCTATTATATCGATTGAGGATAAAAAAGAATTTGAGATTATCCTCCATTACAAGTAATAAAGCACAATCTTGGGGGCTACTCCCATCGGGAGCGCTGTCGCGCACCCGATAGATTAAAAGCAAATGTTGTCAGTCGATGACATACTCGACTCAGTCAAAGAAGTAAAAAATCGACACCCAAAATCATATTTCACAAAGATTCCTGAGTTGCGTCAATCGTAGATGTCTTGGATGCTGCATACGAAAAATGCAAATGTAAGACCCGCCGATCAGTCGAGCAGGGCTAAGGACCACTCCGGCAGTGCAAGTCCTTAAAACTTTCCGTGTCAGCAGACATGATGAAAAATCCTAGCGGATGCGCTAGGTAGCAAAATAGAAACTGCAGAACGATTCAGTAAGACCTCAACGGCCTGAGTCGAGTCTGTCCAGTATGTTCCAGATTCGAGCCCGGGGACTCGAATTTGATTGAAGGCTAGTAAGGTTTTGCCCAAATGCGCAGTTAACTGGTCTCGATCCGTCGAGTGAACCAAGCCTACTAAGTCGTAATCCCTTGATAAATCATAAATCACAGTAAAAAAATCGGCATGCTCATCGAGTATTGTCTATAAGGATTCTCATAACATAAAACACAGGTACAAAGACATGACGTGCACTATCGAGTGAGTCCATGCCTGATTCTTCGAGTCAGTCAAGCACTCGGGGGCTAATGACGAGGTTATACCAAATGGGTACCCTACCATGAGGGTACCTGGTGCACGTGATGAGTAAAACCAACACTAGTAGGAAAAGGCCTACCACTGGCCGACGTAAATGGTCTACCGCTGCCGGGCGGGCGCCGCCAGCGGTGATTACGCCATTGGTAACGTTTTACCGCTGGCGGGCGGCCGTCCGCCAGCGGTAAGGATCGTTACTGCTGGCGGGCACGACTTCTGCCCGCCAGAGCGAGGTTTGGCAGCGCTGGCATGCAGCCTCGGCCGCCAGCGCTAAGGTACCTCGGCCGCTAGCGGTACGCCTCGCTGGTAGGAGTTCTGAGAGCGCTGTCCGCCAGCGGTACGCCTCTCTGTCCGCCAGCGGTACATTTTTGTGGTATTTTTTGTTTTTTAAATAACGTATTACAGCAATATATCAAATATAATACAGTATATTCAGGTAGAGCTGACCAAAATGACAATAATACCACATATAGATGACCAAATTGTGATACACAAATACATAAGTTCATTATCACATGCATTACAAACCATAGTATAGTACCAAAATAAGAACCACAATGTGATACACAAATACATAAGTTGTCATACACAAATACATCACATAAATGATAGAGAACCACAATGTTTAAGAGAGGGCACGATCGATGAAGTTGGCGTTTCGATCATCCGGTTGTTGTTGCTCTCTTTCAGTGGCTTCAAGTCCTCTTGGCGTTGACAACTTCCCCACTAGTTTCTTCATTTGTAAGTATACACAAAAGGCAAATAAAAATGTTAGCTAGGCAACTAAATTGTTCACATGTCGTGCAGAAATAAACAAAGTATACACAAAATAAACTAAGCAAACTTGGAAGAATGCATGCCTCATATAATAGATTGGACACACAAATTCAGGGATGGTGTGAGCGAGCCAGTATGATGCAGAAGATATGTTTTCTTGCATTATAGGACTCACTCACAACACCCCTGAATAACATAGTGTCACCTCATTTCAATCATTGGCATTGTAAGACTTAGCCAAAAGAAGATTCAAAAAAATATTATGCCTCATACTTAGAATATTATGGGAAGCACACAAGGAATTCTGATAACCTTGTTGAACCAAGTAGGAGGCACGGAACTTGTATGTGCGCATGATACAAGGTTCAACAAACTATCAGAATTCATGTAGTGCGCCACATCATTTTAATCATCGGCATTGAAAAAATGAGGTATAGGGACAAATGAAAAGCATGCATGCCTCATACTTAGATTCGGACATACAAATTCAGAGACGGCGTCCGTGAAATCCAGTGGGATGCAGAAAATGAGTATTCGTGCATATCACAGGTTTCACTGGCGTCGCCTCTGGATCACATAGTGCCACATCATTTTAATCATCGGCATTGTAAAGGAATGAAGTATTATTGGAAGACTTAGACAAAACAAGATTCAAAAAAAATATTATGCCTCATACTTTGAATATTATTGGAAGCACACAAGGAATTCTGATAACCTTGTTGAACCAAGTAGGAGGCACAGAACTTGTATGTGTGCATGATACAAGGTTCAACAAACTATCAGAATTCATTTAGTGCGCCACATCATTTTAATCATCGGCATTGTAAAGGAATGAAGTATAATTGGAAGACTATAGCTAGGCAATTTAAGAAAAATGGTGTAAACTAGAGCTAGGCAATTTAATTTAACAAGAGTACTAAATCGACAACACACCTTTCACTTCTGGCTCATCGTGGTCGGCCTTGAGATTGGCTTCGGAGGGAACGGTTCAGAACCATTCAGAGAGTTGAATGGCCTATCGTCACACTGTTGTGCTATGCGAATTTGTATATCGACATTAGATGGGCATGCAGCTTGGTAGTAGAACACCCCGGGCGGCGTTGCATGACAAACATCCGTGAAGATTATTGAAGCAAACCTCTTCTGGATTAGAGCAAACTTTTCCGTGATATCAGCATCAGTGGATTTCGCCATGTCTTTGCACCATTTATCCATAGCAACTGGAAATTCTAGTCTTCGGTGATTCTGTAAGAACTGGACCATCAGATAGATGACATACCATGCCTCCGTCAGACTGCCATGCACCTTCTTGATGCAGGGTAGATCCACTTTGTGGATGAATGACATCTTGCCTCGCTTAAGGTTTAATCTTCTTATGATGCCTTCATTTTGATAGCAGTAACCGTTGAGAGCATCATCGAGAACACTACCGATGTGTTTGTAGTCTTTCTTCTTCTCTTCACTACCCGCATCGAGATAGAAGGCCTTCGGCTCTTTAGGGTACAGAACGATGAGGGTGTTGTCTTGGTTCCTGCACAAAACAATGAAAAGAGACCATCATTCGCACTTATGCAAAATTAACGATAAAACGTACACAAATATGTTATATATGACTTACTTGGGAAAGTAAGGCGTGAGAAAGATGTTCTTGGTAGTATTTGCAACCAAGATATCTTCGATGAACTTTGTCACGCGTGTCCTACCCACCGGGGTGTTCACATAGCAGTCGAACATGTAGTAGGGGTCGATTATCATGATGTCTCCGGTCGACTTATCATTAAGGAGCTGGTGCGCCATACTTATCGCAAATAGGTGGACCATGGATCGGTGGAGTGCATTCATGTGGTACATGTCAAAGATGTCATCAAATCAGACAAAGAGCGTGTCTCCGGGGTTTTCATGGAGAAAGCCCATAAGCCTTGGTACCTTTGCTATGAACACCGGGTATACGTGATGTGCTTCCCTGAGAAGTTTGCTCTCACAATAGAGAACCTGGTCATGTAGCGCCTTCATCTCCCCAGACAAACAACAGGACCACTTTGACGGCAGGATCGGCGGCAGGGCCAGTTGGCGTTGATCTTTGCGTAATCATCACCAGCAAGAATGGCCTTTCTCACCTCTGATTTCCAAGTTGAAAAGGCTTTGCTGAACCTGCCGAGAGCGAATGTGTTTACGATATTGCCCTTGATATCAAGGCTGTCGTAGTCTTTCGGGAAACGGTACGATGCGTGCAACTTGGAAAGAAGGTGTGTGGCCACATGTGAGTTCTCTTTATCCCTTATGTTCTCCTGGGTGATGTTGCCGAAGTCCCGCACAATGCATCCCAAGGCTAAGCCGTACCCTTTTGCATATTTGTTTGGCTCCGTAGGAATCCCAACTGCGTTCACCTCAGTAAATGTCAGTCGACCGCTACCGAGCTTGTTTCGGCGTCTTGGCTTACGTTGACGCGTTGTTCCGCCAGCAAATGTGGTCTCGTTACCACTTTCTTCGATAGCAGATGTGGTCTCGGGGCCACCTCCACGGCCAGCAGAAGTGGTCTCGTGGCCACCTTCGCCGCCAGCAGTAGTTGCCTCGTGGCCACCTCCGCCGCCAGCAGATGTGGTCTCTTCGCCACCTCCGCCGTCACCAGATGTGGTCTCGGCATCGGAATTGTTCTCCACATCCATCTCAGCATCAGAATTGTTCTCCGCATCCATCTCGGTGTCGATTGACTTCCGAACCATCTTCAAATATGGATCCTCCGGCTCCTTGTTGACTCCACCTCGAGAAGTCCCGGCCTCCATATTGTTAGCCATCTGCGCACACACACAAAAATTCGTAGTTAGTAAAACAACACTGTAAGGAAAAATTCACTTGGATGGTGATGAAAAGTTCGGGTACTCCATATGTCATAATTTTAGCAAGTCATGCCAAATTTCATGAAAAAATTCGGCATGACCTTTGCTAAAATTATGGAATGTGGAGTACCCGAATTTGCCGGAATGGAAATTAATCAACATTCCGGCAATCTCAAGGGTCTCTAGGGTACCTGCAAACAATTCATACATAGCCACAAGGCCGCAATCACAGCCACCATCACAAGCACAATAATCACCATTGAACAATTTTCAAGACAACCACCATCACCATTTTCGACTAAACAATCACCTAAAAACTAATTTTGAACTTCAAATGTTGGGCTAGACATTTTCACAAACACCTTGTGGGTTCTACATACATGAAGGGGAGGGTGCGGCCGAACCTTGTGTTGGCGGGCAGAGCTGCGATGTAGGAGGAAACGGCGGTGCAGGGGTCGACGTAGGAGGTCACGGTGGTGCAGGGGTCGACGCGGCCGGGGCGCTCGGGCCGTACACGGGGGGCGGAGAGGTAGGAGATGGGGCAAGGGTGGCGCGGGGGAGATAAGGAGATGCGGGGCGGGGATGACGCAGCCGGAGAGATCGAAGGAGTATGCGACGGCGCTCGGGGGCGGCGCGGTAGGAGTCACCGGCGGCAGTGGCGGCGTGGAGAATAGGGCGGCGTGGGGGAGAGAGATTGGGGCGGCGCGGGAGAGAAAGGGGAAATTTGGGGGCCGCGCGCGAGAAGAGATTTGGAGAGGGAGGGCGCGGGCGGGGGCCACGTGTAAGTGGCCGAAACATACCGCTGGCGGACGGCTTGTTCCGTCCGCCAGCGGTAAGGTCTGCTTTTTTTATTTTTGTTTTTCTATTTTTCGTTTATTATTTCAAAAACTTTTTGCCTCCCGCGCCGTCGTGCACTTTCACACCTTTTCGTCTCCTGTGCCGTCGTGCGCGCTTTGGAAGTTGATCAAGCAGCCACACGCGCCGTTTTAATGAGGAGCTTTGGAAGATGATCGGTCGCCGCCGTTTAATGGTGCATTGGAAGATGATCAGCCGCCGTTTTGATTGCTGCCCGGCCGCTGGCCTCCCTCTCTGCCCACCGGCCTCCCTCTCCACACTATATAAAAGGCCACTAATCTCCACATGGCCTAAAGCACACACAAATCTCTCTCTCTAATCCTCTCTACTAGCTATTTCCAATGGATCAGCCACTCGCACGCGTTCCATGGCCTCGGGCTCGGTCTCGGTTGTACTACTTCGTCAAGGAGGATATGAGCTTCAAGGTATGGGTCACCCTCCGTGCATCATGCGTGGAGAGGTGGATCCGCGACGTGAAGAAGTTCTATCTCGACGCCGCACCAATCAAGTGCGTTAGACTCGACTGCGAGTTCACCGACGCTCTCCCGGGTCAACAGAACAATCTTCCACCCGAGAAACAGCAGCGCGCCGCCGTCCTTCAACTCTCGGTGGCGACCGAGACTCTTGTCTTCCAAATTTGCTGGGCTGATCGGAAGCCGCAGCTCCTCGTGGATTTCTTAGCTGACAAGACCATCAAGTTTTACGGCGTGGCTATCCACAATGACTTGCGGATGCTGCGCTGCTACGGAATTGAAATTCTGTCCGCGGTCGACCTCCAGAGGGATAGGCGGAACCCAACCGGCAATCCTACTCCGAGTCTTGTTGCTCTCTCCAATGCTATCATTGGGACAATACTGGAGAAGAAGAAGAAGAAGGACAAGAACGACGACGACGAAGAAGACCTCCAGATTCGCGGATGGGGCAACGTGCCATTGAGCTACGAGCAAGTCGAGTACGCCGCTCTTGATGCTCGCCTCGGCTTCGAGATTGCGCAGAAGTGGGATAGTCTACGTGGCTATAATACCAATGGCGATCATCTTAATGTCGTTGATGAGTAGTCTATATAGCGAGATCGATGTGTGTGTGCCATTGTGTCTTCTCTCATATGTATCCGGTTACAATATTAAGGATCAAAATATTTGGATTATTTCACCATATCATGCATTTTTTCCGAACGATCGAATTAATTCATCATAAATATTAATTACTTTAATTTTGAATTTCGATTTACCGGTATAAAGTTTACTATACTAGTTGCTATGTGAAATGATAAACTTGATTTTTGACAAAAGTTTCACAAACATTCTTCAAAAAAAGCACTATCATGTAGAAACATCTACAAGTTTCAATTCATCTATCGATCAAAATGACCAAGTTATGTCAATTCTCAACGCATAGTTTGTGATAAAGTGCTCATATTCGACACATAGGTGTGTCTTGGTATAGGAAGCAGTGGTTCCTAAGGAAATTTATAGATTGTTTTTATAAATATAATTTTCCTAGTTATTTTTATTACAGGCTAACTTAGCGCTGGCGGACGCTTTAGTGTGCCCGCCAGCGGTACTGAACTGACCCCTGGCGTACTCTTTAGTCAGCCCGCTAGCGGTACTGTCCCTTTTTTTTCCAGGTGAGCTCAGCCGCGGCCACTACTGCTGGCGGCCCTGTCTTTCGTCCGCCAGCGGTACGTTTAGTACCTTTGGCGGGCACGTATTGTGCCCGCCAGCGGTAGTTTGCCCCGCCTCCTCTCAGATTTCTGCTCCTACCGCTGGCGGGCAGTGTTTGTGTCTGCCAGCGGTACGTCCAGAACCAGTGGCGGACTCGAAAAACCGCTCGCCAGCGGTCGTAGCGCTGGCGGACGGAAATGTTGTCCGCCAGCGGTATGCTGGTGGCTATAAGCCTTTTCCTACTAGTGCAATTGTCATAGTCTATTGAAGCCAACGAAGGGAGGTCCAAGACGAAGGAGTACTTCCCAAGATTAGGCATAGTCAGTTGAACTTTCCTTATCTGTAATCCTGGTTGGTTACGAACCCGAGACCCAGCCTCCTATATAAAGGCTGGGAGGGTGATCGATCAAGGCACGCAATACCAGACCACCAGAACCCTAGCGAGATCGACAACTTGCCAGGACCCTTGTAACCGCCATATTCCCATAATCAATACAGACAAGCAGGACATAGGGGTTTTACCTCACTCGAGGGCCCTGAACCTGGGTAAATCCCGCTTGTCAGCCGTCGATTCTACTAACACTACGCGTTCTCTATCACATAATTCTAACCCTAGGTACTCAACCATGGGTATTGCCGAGGGCACACCCCGTCAGCTGCCTAGCTGGGAAGCAGCGAAGAGCGTCGTTCCCGCAATAGGCCAAGCGGCGCGTAGAAGGCGTGCTCGACCTGGTGCAGGGGGACCTCTGTGGTCCTATCACTCCGGCGACACCAGCTGGAAGACGCTACTTCCTGCTACTCGTCGACGACAAGAGCCGCTTCATGTGGCTCACGCTGCTGGCAACGAAGGACCAAGCAACCACGACCATCAAGTGCTTCAGAGCAGGCGTGGAGGTGGAGACGGGACGCAAACTGCGTCTACTGCGCACGGACCGCGGCGGCGAGTTCACGGTGGCCACGTTCGCTGCATACTGTGCAGACGATCGTGGCGACATCACGAAGCTTGATGAAGGCCAAGGGGATCCCCACATGTTTTTGGGGAGAGGCGGTGACCACTGCGGTCTATCTCCTCAACAGATCCCCAACGAAGAGCGTCGACGGCATGACACCATTCAAGGTATGGCATGAGTTCAAACCTGACGTAAGCTACTTACGCGTGTTTGGCTGTGTGGCACATGTGAAGATCACAAAGCCAAACCCCTCGAAGCTCGACGATCGAAGCTCGCCAATGGTGTTGTTCGGATACGAACCAGGATCGGCTACGTACAGGGTGTTTGACCCAATCAAGAACCGCGTTCACGTCACGCGGGACGTCGTCTTTGATGAAGCAGCACGGTGGGACTGGGAGAAGAGTGGAGAAGTGGCGGACGCCGCGCCATTCCACGTCGAGCTCGTCTCCCGTACTGTCATCAGCACCAGTGCAAGTCCTGCCACAGCAGAGAAAAATGGAGAAAGCTCTGCCACGACACAGAGTCCAGCTGCAAACGCCACGCCAGCGCGAAGTTCACCGGGAAATTGGTCTCCTCCTTCGACCACCATCGCCACTCCGTCGTCAGCAACCTCGGAGGGCAACGGGACAAACTCCACGCCACCACCACAGCCACGACAACCTATGGTGACGCGTGCTCCCGACGGCATCGTCAAGCCGAATCAGTACACGGACTACGTGATGAAGGCTGAAGATGAGGTGCAGGAGGAGCAAGCTTGCTTCGTTGCAGCTGAAGAACCAAGCACGGTGGATGCAGCGCTGATGGAGAAGAGCTGGAAGAACGCCATGGACACCGAGATGGCGTCGATCGTCAGCAACTAGACCTGGGAGCTCGCTGAGCTCCCACGCGAGCACAAAGCCATTGGGCTCAAATGGGTGTACAAGGTAAATAAGGACCCTGCCGGAAACATGATCAAGCACAAGGCGCGCCTAGTCACGAAGGGCTATGCTCAGCGACAGGGCATGGACTACGACGAGGTGTTCGCGCCGATGGCGCGTATGGAGACCGTGCGGCTGCTGCTGGCGCTTGCGGCGCACTGCGAGTGGCAAGTGCATCACATGGACGTCAAGTCGGCGTTCCTGAACGGCGACCTCGAGGAGGAGGTCTACGTGCACTAGCCGCCGGGTACATCGACGACAAGAACGAACAGAAGGTGCTCCGGCTACGAAAGGCACTGTACGGGCTGAAGCAGGCACCCCGTGTCTGGAACGCAAAGCTCGACGCATCACTCGCGTCCCTGGGCTTCGAGCACAGCCCGCTTGAGCATGTTGTGTACAAACGGAACATCGGCAAGTCTACACTAATTGTTGGTGTTTATGTGGATGATCTGATCATCACAGGTACCAACACCAGCGACATCGCCGCGTTCAAGGAGCAGATGCGCAAGCTGTTCGACATGAGCGATCTCGGTATCCTGAGTTACTATCTGGGGATCGAAGTCAAGCAGGAGGCGAGCACAATCTCGCTCTGTCAGAGCACCTACGCCAGCAAGATACTAGAAGGTGCTGGACTGACAGGCTGCAATGCCTGTCACACGCCGATGGACAATCGGCTCAAGCTGAGCAAGAATGTCGTCGACGATGTGGTGGGTGCTTCAGGATATCGGAGCATCGTCGGCAGCCTGCGGTACCTGTGCAACACCAGGCATGACATCACTCACGCTGTCGGCATGGTAAGCAGGTACATGGAAGCGCCCACTGCATCACATTGGGCGGCTGTGAAGCAAATCCTGCGATATGTGAGCGGGGCAACGGTCTACGGGTGCAGCCACAGGAGCGGTTGCACAAGCAAACCTGTACTGGTGGGCTTCAGTGATAGTGATCTCGCTGGAGACGCCGATGATCGGAAGAGTACCATGGGAGTCGTCTTCTTCCTCAACTCCAGCATCATCACCTGGACATCACAGAAGCAACCAGTGGTCGCTCTCTCGTCCTGCGATGCGGAGTACATCGCAGCGGCCAAGGCGGCGTGCAGGGCGTCTGGCTCAGTCGGTTCCTTGGTGAGCTGATCGGAGAGGCGCCAGCGACGGTGAAGCTACACGTGGATAACAAATCCGCAATCAAGCTGAGCAAGAACCCGGTGAATCACGAGCGACGTAAGCACATTGATACACGTTTTCATTACATTCCTGAGTGCATCGAGGATGGCAGAGTGGATGCAGTTCATGTCAGCACAAATGGCCAGCTCGCCGATGCTCTGACCAAGGCACTGGGCCGCGTAAAGTTTACAGAGATGCGTCTGAAGCTCAGTGTCATGGAGGTCAAGGCAGACATTAAGGCTTAGGGGGGGGGGATTTGTTGATCATAACCCTGAACTTGTCTGTTAGTTTCGTCAGTTTCGTTAGAATAAGAAGTGGCGTGATCATGAGACTTGTTCACGGCGCGTCATTGGATACTTAGCTCGTTTTTCAGTTAATTTAGTTAGGCCACACGGCGCGCACCATTGGATGGCATTGAGGTGGCGAGCTTTGCGGCAGTAGGATCACGTCTGTGCGTGGGCGTTGTGGGATGGCACGACCTGTAAGCTCGGCATGGCGTTGATCGTTTCCTTGGCGATTTTCTTGGATCGTTGGTGATCCCGTTAAATAGAACAGAACGCAACAGAAAAGCTGCAAGTTTTGCACAACACAAACACTCTCTCTCGCGCGTTTCAGTTCGAGTTTCTGACAAGGAAAAGTGTCTTGGTCCTACATGAATGAGTCTACAAACAGGTTGGAGTGGATTTTCAAATTACTACGGGATGAGGCATAGAAATCCAATCCATAGGAATTTTGGCATCAACATTGCATTGAAGTAAAGGCAATCCAAAGTAAAATATCCTAAGGATTGAAATTCTTGCAGTCCATAGAGAGCAAGATAGCCTACAAAGAAACCATGCATGCACGACTCACCAAAGCAGTCCTCTGCTAGTGAAAGGAATCTTCTCCAGCTTTTTTTCCCTCGATTAAAAGAACTCGCGGCCCTCATTTTCATTTCCATGAAATTGATAAGATTGTCACAGTAACTGATACGTCTCCAACGTATCTATAATTTCTGATGTTCCATGCTTATATTATACCAATTGCTACATGTTTTGTATACACTTTATATCATTTTTATGCATTTTCTGGGACTAACCTATTAACAAGATGCCACAGTGCCAGTTCCTGTTTTCTGCTGTTTTTGGTTTAAGAAAAGTTGTTCTGGGAATATTCTCGGAATTGCACGAAACAGGAGTCAAAGTCCCTATTTTCCAACACATACACGGAGTCGAAGGAGAGACGAAGGGGGGCCGTGGGCCGCCCTCACCACACCGTGGCGTGGCCCACCTTCTATCGCGCCGCCACATGGTGAGGAGGCCTCGGGCCTCCACCGACGCCGCCCCTTCGCCTATATATTCATCTTTTCGGGAAAACCCTAGACACCCAAGCCAATATTCAAGAAAACATCCGCCGCCGCCGCCGTCGTCAACCCTAACTCGGGAGGGTTCTGAAGCTCTCCCGGCACCCTGATGTCTACGTGTGCTTCTATTCTTGTAGACAGTGTTGGGCCTCCAAGAGCAGAGGTTTGTAGAACAGCAGCAAGTTTCCCTTAAGTGAATCACCCAAGGTTTATCGAACTCAGGGAGGTAGAGGTCAAGGATATCCCTCTCAAGCAACCCTACAATTAAGATACAAGAAGTCTCTTGTGTCCCCAACACACCCAATACACTTGTCAGATGTATAGGTGCACTAGTTTGGCGAAGAGATAGTGAAATACAAGTAATATGGATGATTATAAGTGGTAATTGCAATCTGGAATAAAAATGGCAGCAAGCAAACATGTAGCAGAACTTGTTGTAAACGGTGTTTCAATGCTTAGAAACAAGGCCTAGGGATCATACTTTCACTAGTGGACACTCTCAACAATGATCTCATAACTGAATAAGTAAAAGCTACTCTTAAACACTCTCTTGTTGGATAACAAACACCATTCATTGTGTAGGGCTACAAAAGCACATCTCAAGCCAGAGTAAACAAGCGCCACAATGTCATAAAGGAGTCACACACGGTGCACACACTGTCACCTTTACACCGTGGAGAGTACCGGAGTTCATATTAAAGTAACCTATAGAGTGCATAATAGATAAAGAGTAACATCTACATATTCAACTAGATTAGCACAACTGAACACAAGTAAATACTACTCGGGATTATTCTACTTCTTGATAACACAAGAGTACTACGTGTAGGGCTGCAAAAGCACTCCTCAAAGTCTGAGTAAACAAACACCACAGTTCCCAAGAACAAGCCATGATAGATATCTAAATTATTCATAGAGTCACACAAGTACCCACACTGGCACCTTGATACCGTGTTGTCACAATGACTCCAGAAACTAGACAAAATCACTTGAGTAGCATAAACATTATTAATGTATTCAGCGATACTAGCAATACACACGATCACATAAAGATCACACCATCGGAGAGAGAGATGAACCACATAGCTACCGGTAGAGCCCTCAGCCTCGGGGGAGAACTACTCCCTCCTCATCATGGGAGTCAGCAGCAGCGATGAAGATGGCGGTGGTGTCGATGGAGATGACTCCGGGGGCAATTCCCCGTCCCGGCAGCGTGCCGGAACAGAGATTCTGTCCCCCGAAACTTGTCGTCGATGGCGGCGGCGCTGCGGATATATTCTGGATGAAAGGCTCGGTGTTTTAGGGTTTTCGCGTCTCGGGGAATAAATAGGCGAAGGGGCGATGTCGGCGGACCCCGAGGGGCCCAACCCATAGGCTGGCGCGGCAGGGGGGGCCACCGCGCCGCCATGTGGTTTGGCTGGCTCCTGGCTCCTCTTCGTCTCTCCTTCGGACTTCGTGTACGTGTTGGAAAAATAGGGACGTGGCCTTTTGTTTCGTGCAATTCCGAGAATATTCGCAGAAGTACTTTTCTGAAACCAAAAACAACAGAAAACATGGAACTGGCACTGTGGCATCTTGTTAATAGGTTAGTCCCAGAAAATGCATAAAAGTGATATGAAGTGTATATAAAACATGTAGCAAATGGTATAATATAAGCATGGAACAGCAGAAATTATGGATACGTTAGAGACGTATCACACCCTGCCGGAGGGAGGGAATCATCACCGGAGGGCTCTACATCTCCATGCCTGCCTCCGGAGTGATGTGTGAGTAGTTCATCTTTGGACTATGGGTCCATAACAGTAGCTAGATGGTTGTCTTCTCCTCTTGTGCCATCATGTTTAGATCTTGTGAGCTGCCTATCATGATCAAGATCATCTTATTGTAATGCTACATGTTGTGTTTGCTGGGATCCGATGAATATTGATACTATGTCAAGTTGAATATTGAATTATCATGTCTATGTCTTTTATGATCTTGCATGCTCTCCGTTACTTGTTGAAGCTTTGGCCAAGTGAATGCTTGTGACTCCAAGAGGGAGTATTTATGCTAGATAGTTGGGTTCGGCCTCCATTTAATCTGGGACAGTGACAGAAAGTTCTAAGGTTGTGGATGTGCTGTTGCCACTAGGGGTAAAACAGCAATGTTTTGTCTAAGGATGAATGTGTTGTTTACATTATGCACTTTACTTAATGCAATTGTCTGTTGCTTGCAACTTAATACGAAGGGGTGCGGACGCTAACCTGAAGGTGGACTATTTAGGCACAGATGCATGCTGGATAGCGGTCTGTGTACTTTGTCGTAATGCCCAAATGAATCACATAGTAGACACTATAACTTGCACATGCATATTATGCACTTTTCAATATTGTCAATTGCCCAGCTGTAATTTGTTTACCCAGCATGTTAGTTATCTTTATGGAGAGACACCACTAGTGAACTATGGACCCCGGTCCATTCTTTTACATCTGAAATACAACCTACTGCAATCATTGTTTTCTTTCATTCTCTGTAAACAAACATCATTTTCCATACAACACTTTTAATCCTTTGTTTTCAGCAAGCCGGTGAGATTGACACCCTCACTGTTTCGTTGGGGCAAAGTAGTTTGATTGTCTTGTGTGCAGGTTCCAAGTCAACCGTCAAGACTTTGCGCCGAGTTTTCCGACGCCGTTGACACCTTCGAAGCATTGCCGACTTCCAACTGGATTGATAACCTTGGTTTCGTACTGAGGGAAACTTGCTGCTATACTCATCAAACCTTACACTTGAGTTCTCCTGACGAACGTGTGCTTTACACGCATCAAGCCAGTTTTCTGGCGCCGTTGCCTGGGAAGTCGAGTTGCTTCTGCAAGGGGAGTCTCTCACTTCCAATCTCTTTACTTTGTTATTTGTCTTGCTTAGTTTATTTTTATTTTGCTTGTTTGCTCTCTTTATCAAAAACACAAAAAAATTAGTTACTTGTTTTATTTTGTTATTTCGGCCTAGTTTTTATTTTGCTAAAATGAGTACTCCTGAGAACACCAAGTTGTGTGACTTCACTAGCACAAATAATAATGATTTCATATGCACTCCTATTGCTCCACCTGCTTCTAAAGCAGACTTTTATGAAATTAAACCTGCTCTATTAAATCTTGTTATGAAAGAGCAATTTTCTGGTGTTAGTACTGATGATGCTGCTGCCCATCTTAATAATTTTGTTGAACTTTGTGAGATGCAAAAGTATAAGGATATAGATGGGGATATTATAAAACTGAAATTATTTCCTTTCTCTTTGAGAGGAAGAGCTAAAGAATGGTTGCTATCTTTGCCTAGAAATAGTATTGATTCATGGACAAAATGCAAAGATGCTTTCATAGGAAAATATTATCCTCCTGCTAAGATTATATCCTTGAGAAGTAGCATTATGAATTTCAAGCAATTTGATAATGAACATGTTGCCCAAGCATGGGAAAGGATGAAATCTTTGGTAAAGAATTGCCCACCCATGGACTGACTGCTTGGATGATCATCCAAACCTTTTATGCAGGACTAAATTTTTCTTCAAGGAATTTGTTGGATTCGGCCTCTGGAGGACCTTCATGTCCATCACTTTGGGTGCTGCAACAAAGCTACTTGATGATATGATGATTAACTATTCGAATGGCACACTGAAAGGGCTCCTCAAGGTAAGAAGGTAAATTCTGTTGAAGAAACCTCTTCTTTGAGTGAAAGATTGATGTTATTATGTCTATGCTTGTGAATGGTAAATCTCATGTTGATCCTAATAATGTTCCTTTAGCTTCATTGGTTGCTCAAGAAGAGCATGTTGATGTAAATTTCATTAAAAACAACAACTTCAACAACAATGCTATAGGAATAATTTTGGTAGCAATAATTATAAGCCTTATCCTTCTAATGGTTATGGCAATTCTTATGGTAATTCCTACAGCAACAATAGAAGTGTACCCTCTGATCTTGAAGCTATGCTTAAAGAATTTATTAGTACACAAATGCTTTTAATAAATCTGTTGAGGAAAAGCTTGGTAAAATTGATGTTCTTGCTTCTAAGGTTGATAGTCTTGCTCTTGATGTTGATCTTTTGAAAATAAAAGTTATGCCTAATGATGTTAAAGAGAACAAGACTTTTGCTACAGCAAATGCTATCCAAGTTAAAATTGATAACAATATTAGGATGTTGGCTGAATTGCATGCTAGGTGGGAAAGAGAGGATAAAATTGAAAAGAGAATAGTATAGCTAGAGTTTGTACTATTACCACCACTAGTAATGCTAATGTTTCACATGCTAGTAAGCCTCCTACTATCAATGGTAATGTTATTGGTGTTGGCAATGTTTCCACTACCTCTGCAAAGCGTTTAAAATTGCCTAAAACTGCTGAAACTGTTTCTGATAAGAGTGCTGAAATTTTTCGAACTATGGGAGACAATGGTTCCTTTACCATTGACCATAATGATTTTGATTTTGATGATTGTAATATTTCTGAAGTAATTATGTTCTTGCAAAAGCTAGCTAGAAGTCCTAATGCTAGTGCTATTAATATGGCTTTTACAAAACATATTACAAATGCTCTCATACAAGCTAGGGAAGAAAAGTTGAAACATGAAGCTTCTATCCCTAGGAAGTTAGAAGATGGTTGGGAGCCCATCATTAAGATGAAGGTGAATGATTTTGATTGCAATGCTTTATGTGATCTTGGTGCTAGTATCTCTGTTATGCCAAGAAACTTTATGATATGCTTGATTTGCCACCTTTGGAACATTGTTATTTGGATGTTTATCTTGCTGATAATGCTATGAAGAAACCTTTGGGGAGTTGATGATGTTCTATTATGGTTAACAATAACCTTGTCCCCGTTGATTTTGTTGTTATGGACATCGAATGCAATGCATCTTGTCCTATTGTTTTGGGAAGACCTTTTCTTAGAACTGTTGGTGCCATCATTGATATGAAAGAAGGAAATTAGGTACCAATTCCCACTCAAGAAAGGTATGGAACACTTCCCTAGAAAGAGAATGAAGTTCCTTTTGATTCTATTGTAGCAAGTTATGATGTTGATGCTTCTTCTCTTGGAAACACTTGATTTTCACTTTCTGCGCCTAGCTGAAAGGCGTTAAAGAAAAGCGCTTATGGGAGACAACCCATGTTTTTTTTCTGTTTTTCTTTTTCTTTGAGTCAAGGTGTTGCTTACTTCTGTAACAACTCCTTTGTATCTTTATTTTATTGCATTGTTGTGCCAAGTAAAGTCTCTATTGAAAGTTGATGCTAGATTTGGATTTCTGCGCAGACAGATTTTTGCTGTCCACGGTTTTGAGCTTATTCACTCAGAAAAATTGAAAAATTCTGAAAAAATCACGTCATCCTCAGATATGTACGCAACTTTCATTAGTTTGGACTTCCATCTGAGCAACTTAAGTGCCTCGAAAAAATTCGTCTTTACAGACTGTTCTGTTTTTGACAGATTCTGCCTTTTATTTGCATTCTCTCTTTTACTATGTTTGAGTGGATTTCTTTGCTCCACAAAACATCAGTGGCTGTAGCTAATGTCCAGAAGTTGGATGATGATTGTGTCATTACAGAATATGTGAATTTTTGATTATGCACTAACCCTCTAATGAGAATTACTTGAGTTTGGTGTGAAGGAAGTTTTCAAGGATCAAGAGAGAAGGATGATATGATATGATCAAGAAGAGTGAAAAGCCTAAGCTTGGGGATGCCCCCGTGGTCATCCCAAGCATATTTCAAGAAGACTCAAGCGTCTAAGCTTGGGGATGCCCAAGGCATCCCCTTCTTCATCAACAACTTATCAGGTCATCTCTAGTGAAACTATATTTTAATTCTTTCACATCTTATGTGCTTTACTTGGAGCGTCTGTGTGCTTTTATTTTTGTTTGTTTGTTTTATTTTCTGAATAAATTGGATCCTAGCATTCTTGTGTGGGAGAGAGACACGCTCCGCTTTTTCATGTGAATACTCATATTCTTCACTTATATTTGTTGAGTATTCTTAACTAGCTACTGCAATGCTTTTAGCTCCTGTTTTTCATGCATCTCTGTTCAGAGCTGTTAGTTTTGTAGAGAAGTACTCTCTTGTTCATTGTAGTATTATTTGGAGAGTTTTATGTTGAAATAAATTGATTGGTGTTTGGTTGGAAACAGAAAATGCTACATGTGGTAGTTGGTATTGAAAAGACATATCATTCTTGTAGATCATTGTCTTGTTTAATTTGACACTTTGCAATTGTTTTGAGCTCTCAAGTAGATCATGTTTAAGCTCTTGCATCATGTAGTTAAAGCCTATTAGTGGAGAACTACCGTAGAGCTTGTTGAAATTGGTTTGCATGTTTGTATCTCTAAGGTCTAGATATTTTCTGGTAAAATGTTTGAGCAACAAGGAAGACAGTGTAGAGTCTTATAATGCTTGCAATATGTTTTTATGTAAGTCTTGCTGTACCGGTTTATACTTGTGTTTGCTTCAAACAACCTTGCTAGCCTAAACTCTGTACTGAGAGGGAATGCTTCTCGTGCATCCAAACCTTGAGCCAAAACCCATGCCATTTGTGTCCACCATAACTACCTATTATGTGGTATTTCCTGCCATTCCAAGTAAATACTTCATGTGCTACCTTTAAACTATTCAAAACTTTATTACTCCTTATTTGTGTCAATGTTTTATAGCTCATGAGGAAGTTATGTGGCGTTTTCTCTATCACCTTGTCATTTACTCATGACAGACTTTCACCAATGGACTAGTGGCATATACATCCGCTTATCCAATAATTTGCAAAAAGAGCTGGCAAATGGGGTGCCCAGTCCCAATTAATTACAACTTTAACCATTTAATTCTCTTCACATGTTTGCCAATGATTTATCAAAGCAATTTCAAATGTTAACATATCAAATAGGCACTCCTCCATGGTATGTGATTGTTGGAAGGCACCCGAGGATTCGGTTAGCCATGGCTTGTGTAAGCAAAGGTTGGGAGGAGTGTCATACCAATTTATAAATATGCATGTGTAAACAAAAG
This sequence comes from Poa pratensis, assembly GCA_947311845.1. Classification (NCBI taxonomy): domain Eukaryota; kingdom Viridiplantae; phylum Streptophyta; class Magnoliopsida; order Poales; family Poaceae; genus Poa; species Poa pratensis. The sequence continues at coordinate 39,204,733 of CAMZMU010000073.1, forward strand.
AGAAGAGGGATGATCTACCTTTGGGTAGAAATAACGTCCTTCATGGGAGCCGCTCTTGAAAGTCTGGTGACAAGGGGGATAGAGTGCCCACTGCCATTCGTTGACAACAACAAACACCTCTCAAAACTTACTTTATGCTCTCTTATGATTTCAAAAACTTAAAAAGCTCTAGCACATGATTTAATCCCTGCTTCCCTCTGCGAAGGGCCTTTCTTTTACTTTATGTTGAGTCAGTTTACCTACTCCTTTCTATCTCAGAAGCAAACACTTGTGTCAACTTTGTGTGCATCAATTCTTATATGCTTACTTATTGCACTTGTTATATTACTTTGTGTTGACAATTATCCATGAGATATACATGTTGAAAGTTGAAAGCAATTGCTGAAACTTAAATCTCCTTTGTGTTGCTTCAATGCCTTTTACTTAGAATCTATTGCTTTATGAGTTAACTCTTATGCAAAACTTTTTGATGCTTGTCTTGAAAGTACTATTCATGAAAAGTTTTTGCTTATATGATTCAGTTGTTTACTCTTTATCTATTTGTTAGCAAACTATAGACCATTGCTTTGAGTCACTTCATTCATGACATGAGCCTTGCAATATTATTTGATCAAGATTGTGTGAAAGCATGTCTCCTCAGAAATTATTTGTTGTTATCGTTTTACCTACTCGAGGACGAGTAGAACTAAGCTTGGGGATGCTTGATACGTCTCCAACGTATCTATAATTTCTGATGTTCCATGCTTATATTATACCAATTGCTACATGTTTTTATACACTTTATATCATTTTTATGCATTTTCTGGGACTAACCTATTAACAAGATGCCACAGTGCCAGTTCCTGTTTTCTGCTGTTTTTGGTTTCAGAAAAGTTGTTCTGGAAATATTCTCGGAATTGCACGAAAAAGCCAAAGTCCCTATTTTTCCAACACGTACACGGAGTCCGAAGGAGAGACGAAGGGGGGCCGTGGGCCGCCCTCACCACGTGGCGCGGCCCCACCTTCTGCCGCGCCGCCACGTGGTGAGGAGGCCTCGGGCCTCCACCGACGCCGCCCCTTCGCCTATATATTCATCTTTTCGGGAAAACCCTAGACACCCGAGCCAATATTCCAGAAAACATCCGCCGCCGCCGTCGTCAACCCTAACTCGGGAGGGTTCTGAAGCTCTCCCGGCACCCTGCCGGAGGGGGAATCATCACCGGAGGGCTCTACATCGCCATGCCTGCCTCCGGAGTGATGTGTGAGTAGTTCATCTTTGGACTATGGGTCCATAGCAGTAGCTAGATGGTTGTCTTCTCCTCTTGTGCCATCATGTTTAGATCTTGTGAGCTGCCTATCATGATCAAGATCATCTTATTGTAATGCTACATGTTGTGTTTGCTGGGATCCGATGAATATTGATACTATGTCAAGTTGAATATTGAATTATCATGTCTATGTCTTTTATGATCTTGCATGCTCTCCGTTACTTGTTGAAGATTTGGCCAAGTGAATGCTTGTGACTCCAAGAGGGAGTATTTATGCTAGATAGTTGGGTTCGGCCTCCATTTAATCTGGGACAGTGACAGAAAGTTCTAAGGTTGTGGATGTGCTGTTGCCACTAGGGGTAAAACAGCAATGATTTGTCTAAGGATGAATGTGTTGTTTACATTATGCACTTTACTTAATGCAATTGTCTGTTGCTTGCAACTTAATACGGAAGGGGTGCGGACGCTAACCTGAAGGTGGACTATTTAGGCACAGATGCATGCTGGATAGCGGTCTGTGTACTTTCTCGTAATGACCAAATGAATCACATAGTAGACACTAAACTTGCACATGCATATTATGCACTTTTCAATATTGTCAATTGCCCAGCTGTAATTTGTTTACCCAGCATGTTAGTTATCTTTATGGAGAGACACCACTAGTGAACTATGGACCCCGGTCCATTCTTTTACATCTGAAATACAACCTACTGCAATCATTGTTTTCTTTCATTCTCTGCAAACAAACATCATTTTCCATACAACACTTTTAATCCTTTGTTTTCAGCAAGCCGGTGAGATTGACACCCTCACTGTTTCGTTGGGGCAAACTAGTTTGATTGTCTTGTGTGCAGGTTCCAAGTCAACCGTCAAGACTTTGCGCCGAGTTTTCCGACGCCGTTGACACCTTCGAAGCATCGCCGACTTCCTACTGGATTGATAACCTTGGTTTCGTACTGAGAGAAGACTTGCTGCTATACTCATCAAACCTTACACTTGAGGTCTCCTGACGAACGTGTGCTTTACACGCATCAGTAACCCCCTTTGTCCAAAATTTTCTGGCAAACTTCCTACTTAGCACAATTACTTCAAATTACTCGAACACTGGAAAGGACGAAACTCGTCCCACAAACTGTTCACAATATTTTCAACTTTGAACTTTCAACACTGACATGCACCATGCACACAACATGATCAGTCACAGAATACACACACACACAATATCCAACACAAGCCGAAACATATATGAATAACATATCACGATTCATGCAGTTTATGTATTGACAAGTAGGCACACATGGCCGAGTCTTCTAATGAGTAACAAGAGGTGCATGGGGATTTAATTTACAACATATACAGTGTTATTAGTTTTTCTTAGATCTATAGACGAGCGTCTATACCATCGATAATCCTCACCCTCTTAAATCTGTTATGCGCTGGCCTTTAGTGACTCTTGAATCTCTTCAAGTGTTCTCCCTTTAGTTTCTGGCACTAGTGTCGCCACGAACAACACAGTAACAAGGCTCGCCGTAGAGAACAAGAAGAAGGTGCCTACACATAAATGAAATAAACTTCAGCAATATAGTAAAGCGGAACTATTAGATGGATTTGTGTTTTTCCATGCCAAATTTGTGGAATTTGATGATTTTGCTTAGGACAACGCTAAGTGACGTCCAGACAATCCCCCGAGCTGAGCCATCTGATCACGTGGACCGCGTCTATCGAACGGGGCCACCACGTGAATATGTTTCCTTTCCCATCGTCAAGTGGATCCCAACCCCCAAACGCTCACAAATCTTCCGGTTGTTGTCGCCGGTGACAGACATGCATCATCATATTGGGTGGTTTGTAGCACCGGTGCCTTTCACTCGCAGCACCGCTGCCCAGCTCATGTCGGTCCGCCGATAACACGGTGCCCAGTCCTCGCAGAACCGACTAGTACCGATGGCAGCGACCACAACTCATAGCACTGCCACCAGCCGTTCACAGTGCTAGACCACCGCTTGCAACACGTCCTTCCTTGGCAGCACCACCACCATTCACCTTGTCAAGAAAGGTGGGGCTAGAGAGGGGATGGTGGAGACTGGAGAGAGTGCAACTTGACGAGCGAAAACGACGACAACAGTTGGCAAAGGGGCAACACGTGAACATGGCGGAAGAGAGAAAGTCGGTCGAGGGTTGGGGATGATTTTGTGGGAGAGTTCCAACTTATCGGATCTGAACGTGTCCGGGCAATCCCAATCCACCCATATATGTGCTGGAGATGAGTGTGCCGGAGGGACCGGGCATTTGAGCTATATGTGGGGGTTCTGTTTGCTGACTTCTCTTTCTGTCGGTATATGGGGATGTGAGGAGAGATGCTCTCAGTGGACTTTCCTTTTTTTGAATGCGTGGATTTTTTTTTTGAATGTTTTGCTTATTGTTCCAGACGCAGACACGCAGTGCTTTTCAACCAGGCCTTCAGCCGGGCCTTTGTCCCGTGTCAACGGCCTTTAAACCTGGGCCTATACGAAACTGAATTGGGCCGTCCGTCCTCACAAGGGGGCAGAGAAATCCAGACCAGAAGCGGCTGATTCTTCTTCCTCTCCAGATTTCCATTGAGAACGAAACGAAACCAAACTCCGCTTCTGTTCATTTGTTCTCGTTAGTTCCACGGTATTCCTGCGCTATTCCTCCATCCCCTCTCTTCTTAATCCCCACCCAACCACCATTCTAGAGTAGGTGAGGCGCTTGGAAGCCTAGGGTTAGGGTGAAATTTGACGGAGGAATCGGCGATTTCGGCGGCGCGAACCCGGCAGCAAAATCGACCGATTCCGGCGTGGTTGGTTCCCCCACACAGATCAGCCCAGAGCCCACACACAAATCCTTCACCAGCCATGGATCCCAGCCAGATGATGCCCCGGAGCTTCCCCATGTGGCCTCCACCCGCCGCCTCCGACGCGATGGCGCCACCCCCGCCCTTCCCCCCTCCCCCCAACCGCGGCTGGAAGCGGAAGAACCCCAACCCCTCCTCCTCCTCCGGCTACCAGCCCCTGCCATCGGCGACCTCCAGACGCAGAACCGCGCCAAGGCCCGCCGCTGGTTCAACCCCAACCCCAACCCCAACCGCAACCGCTTCTTCCCCAACAAAGCGGCCAAGCGCAGGGCGGCGGCGGCCCCGCGCAACACCACCAGCTTCATCATCCGCGCCAAGCGCGCGGGCGGCATCGCCCCGCTCGTCTCCCCCGTCACCCCAGCCGTGCTGCCCACCCCGTCATCTCCCCCTCCTGCGACGAGGGCCTCCTCTCCGACGTCGTGGCCCAGCAGCAGTGGGGCGTCGACGGCTACGGCTCCATGAAGGGCCTCATCCGCCTCCGCCCGCACCTCTCCCCCACGTCCGACGAGGAGAATAACTCGAGCGATGTGGAGGAGCACGTGGAGGTGGAGCGGCGGCTCGACCACGATCTCAGCCGGTTTGAGATGGTGTACCCTGGGGGCAGGGGAGAGGGAAGTATGTTTGAGGAGGAGGAGGACGAGAATGGCCTCCCTGAGTATGATCACCGCCGCCAGGATGTCGACGTGCATGTGGCGCAGTTGGAGGAGGAGAATTTGACGTTGAAGGAGAGGCTGTTTTTGATGGAGCAGGAGGTGGGCGACATGAGGTGCCGTCTGGAGGCGCTCGAGGCGCGATTCTCCGGGCATGCCGCTGCTGGTGGCAGCGGTGAGAAGGCTGCTGCTGATGTGGAGGCGAGGGAGGATACGGGCAATGCAGTTGAGCGGGCTCTGAATAATGGCGCTCAGATGCATAATGCTAATGCTGCAGCTGGTGCTGACAATGACTCCGTTGAGCAGGCTCTGAGGAATAATGGCACAGAGAGGGGTGATGCCGCCTCTGGTGCTGGCAACACAGTTGAGGAGGAGGCTTTGCAGAATGGTATGGAGATGGCAAAGAAGAGTGTCGAGGAGGACATTGCCGATAGTGCCCGTGTAGGTTCAGAGAAGAATGCAGAGATTGGCGATGCTGGGAGTGCCAGGAAAATGACGAAGAGAGCAAGCAGGCCTGAGGCACCTGGGCTATATGGGACTGATGAATGAAAAGATAGTTAAAACTAACCTCACAAGAAAAAAGGAAGCAACCTGATATGTCAGTTGAAAAAGAACAACAGCAGCTGGTAGTTTGAAACATACTTCATCAATGGGGTATTATTCAGCTATCTAAAAACCGACAATGGTTGTTATACTGTCTCTTCTTACTGTCCAACTTATTGCAATGATTGAACATGTTTACCTGCAGAATTCCAGTCCATAAGGAAGCTGAATGAATACGATATTGCGAAGGAACCAATCCAGCTAACCAGGGTTACCAAGCTTCCGGCTATTGCTTTCATGTCGATTGAGAATATCTTTGCCAATAAACGAGATATCATTAGCTACAAACATGGTCCTTACAGATTGCCAGGAAATGCAAGCATTATCCAGAGTTAACTGCATGGTGATGTCATACCTCCGACATGATAACCCAAGGAACAGGTCCCATTCCAATTGAATATGCCGCATAGTAAGCCTATTTAGGAAGCAGGGTCAGCATGTTGTATTTCTGAACTTCAAAGATGTTTTGTGAGAAAATTTACTTAGTATGTACAAATTGACGTGTTAGCGGTCTTCCTGGAAATGAATTTAAGAATGCTAGATACTGATGAAATATGAAACAACTTATCATTTTTACATTGGACTACACAAGATTGTAAATGTTTTAGTTGCAGTAATCTCTGTACCAATATGCCGTAAAGAGCCAATGTAGGAATCAGTTCTGTGTACAATCCTTGCGCCTGTAACACGATGAGAAGATAAAAAAGTCAAAAGCGAGGGAAAGTAAATACTTTGCTTATCAAATTGCTTCTGAGATAGATATATTGTGATAGAACCTGAACATTCTAAATTATAAATTCGGTTCAAGTTTATTCAACTATTTATTTCTGTTGATTTGATCTGCTTGATTTGTTGATATTTCACCGTCCAAAACATATATATATTGAATGGAGCCTGATACATGGGAACTTTAGTAGAACAAAGCTGGGTAACTTTGATAACTGTATTCGCCTTATATTCTGCCTGTAGGCACTAATATTATGCTACTATTACCAGTAGTTAAAATTCAACGGTTCACCTTCGATTGATGTGGCTCGAGAAATACTACCTAAGGTGATGAACGGATCAATTTAGAGTTGAAGGAGGAACAAAACAATAAACGAGCAAAAGACCAATCAGAACTAAAATTGTGAGAAGTTTCTTAAATTTCTCAATGTCTTATATTAGCATCAATAAATGATTGCCAGTTTAAAATTTAAATTGTACTGTTCCATCATAGTTGATAGTTTTTCACAGTTACCTTAAAGTAGAACGATAGCCCAGTTAGAAAGCAGCCCACAAATGTGCCAGATGAAGATACCTAAATGATGGAAGAATATCCCAAATGATGTTTTTTGTGTTGCTGCATCAGCTTAGTTTTGGAGCATACATATATAGTTCCATACCAGTAAAAGGGCTCTTCTTCCACTCCTATCCATGAGAAGGGCCCCAAATAACGTGATTGGAATCTGAAATAATTGTAGTTATAGACAAATTGATGCAGCCAGTAAAGCGAACATAGCTATTGCCGATAATGAACTATCCTTAACCTGAATAATGCCGATCAACGTGGTCCCAAGTTTACCAGAAAACCCTGAAGTTTTGGAGAAGAATAATTACTGAAAGTTTTTCTTGCCAGTGAAGTGGCACAAAAAAAGGCATTTGGATACCTGCAGAGGAAAATATATAGCTTGTATAGAAGCCTAACGCATTTATTCCGCCCAGTTGTTGAAAGATCATGAGGCCAACACCCACCTGTGTATCAAAGCTATATGATTACTTGTTTCAGGAAGAAAGATAGGATCTTTCAAAACTAAGTAGCCTGATGAATTTCTTAGTTCTTACAATGACTGCGTACATATTTTTGCTCTGAAACAAATCTTGAATCCTTGCCTTAGGTAATCTGTGAAGTGATGCAGTATACTCCTGCAAGAGAATATGAGGCGGTTAATTTGAATATCATCTTCACCAAATTATAGATGTTGATAAATAGCAGAGATTTAGGGAAGGAACTAACTCTAATTTCTGTAGCCTCTCGAGATATGTCAGCGTTTTCACCCTAAGCCTTTGCAGCGAAGCTCGGAATTCTTTCTCTCTCCGATATTGGCCTACCATATTATTGAAGAATAAACTTTAGAAGGAAAGAATCCATAATTTAGATAAAGGTTATTTTTTCATCAAAGAGGCTATGTTTCACATTTCTGTATTAATTTTCATATTTCGTCATGTGTTGTGTTCGCTAGTCACAAATGAATGTAAGCAAAATATTTTTTACTGAAAAATAAAATGGTTTGGTTGCAGTACGTACGTTCATTAATTTCATATATGCTATACATAAAAACATATGCAAATAATTAAGCACGCCATGGTTGATTCCTCAGATGGAATTTAAACCACGGGTAACAGGAATGGTAATTCTCTCCTCCAACACACACCGGTAACTTCTTCACAATTCATGTTCCATCACTTGACCATGTTACACTCCAAGTTAGTTAAAACCATACCAGCCACCTTGGAGATTCAGGAATGAAGAGAAGACCCACAAGGAGGAAAACACAAGGCAGTAATCCTGCATACACATGTAAATGTTGTCTTGATTTCTCCTGCATAATGGATATGCGACCATTCATACACAGAAAATGCATATTACCTACGAGAACCAAAGAGCGCCACGAAAGCAGTGCTCCAATAATGTAGGCAGCTGAACACCCTGAACAAATAAACAACTGCACTTACAAACGAGCCTATGTTAATTTCTCATCTATACTAATTTTTTGAACGCATCAAAGATTATGCTCAGCTTTCTCCAACCTGGTTTGAGGTTGCAAGGCCTCCTCGGAGATCCTTTGGTGCTATTTCAGATATGAACACAGGCACCTGGAGTGGGTAAGGTTAGTTCATTGCTAGACAGTAATTAGGTGCATATAGAGAATAAATTAATGAATTCTCATGGCTCACCACATAGGAAAGAACTCCAGTACAATAGCCCAGCAAGACTCTTCCTAGGTAGAGCATTGTAGCACCCTTCATGTCATTGAAGGCAATATTTCAGGTTCTCGAAACCCCGAACGGCATCAGGAAAATAGAATAGTTCAGAGAGGAACATACCTTGGCCAAGTATATAGTAAGCCAACCAAAAATGCCTACAATTGCTGCCAGCCGCATGGTCTGTGGCAAATGCAAATGGCAGAGATATTGTGAGGACTAACGGGGATTAACAACTCTTCTAGTCATCCCAATAATCAAAGTAAACTCACCATTTTGCGTCCAAGAGTGTCTGCAAGGCGGCCACTAGTAAGAGCGCCAATCATCGCACCAATCGTCAAGACAGATCCAAAGACACCGTACTAGAAGGTTAATCATCAGTCATGTTAGTCCACTGAAAGCAATGAAAACCATGACCATCGTGCTCTAACAAAGCTTTTTTTTTTCAACAAACGTCACAAAGAATAACTTCAATTCCAACAGAAAGTGAAACGTCCGATTGATGGCACAGTTCACCTATGTGAATGCATGGCCGTTCATTGTTTTATCAGGTGAAGTTGCAGCTGCATCCGTGCTACTCCTACTACCATTACTCGGCACTCCAATTATATCGTGTTTTATTCTGTTCAAACCAACCTGTGAATTTGAAAGTCCAATGTCGCTCACAATTCCAGCTTGAGCCGGCGCAGAATACCCAACCTGCACATCTTGCGTTCCATCATGGCCATATCGGAAGCAAAGCAACTCGTGATTCTTGAAATCCACATGGAGTGAGCGGCTGCATGCTTACACAGGTGCCGAACTCGAAGGAGCCGCACACGGCCACCGCGGTGCTGAGAAGGACCATCCGCAGAGATCCCTCCCCCGCGCCGTCGTGAATATTCTCCCCGGCGTCCGCCTGGCCTTGCGCCGCAGCAACGGCGGTGGCTCTCCGCGTCCGACTGCATTTGCCGTCCGCGGCCGCTGCCGGCAACCGGCGCGCGCAGCGGCCATCACGCGGTGCGACGGCGCACTTGCCACGCCGTGCCTGGTAACTTTGCTGGAGGCGAAAGTGGGGAGAGAGGCCGGCGGCTGAGTGGCGGAGGAGGAGCGGCGGAGCAGTGGACAGAGGGAACGCGGCAGCCATCCGTGTCCTTCAAACGACTGGGGATCACATATTTTTCGTTGCATATTCTTTGGTGTACTCTTTAGACGCATAATTTTTCATAATTTTGTATACGCGGAAACACATTTCCCGTTCAGATACTGAATAAGATTCACCAAATAAAGTCCATAAGCTTTCTGTCTACAGATATGCATGCATAGTTTCAGTTTGAAATTTAATTTTGAGAGAACTACAGTCAATGCCCCTGAACTTTTGGCGGCTGTGTTTCGGCCTGTAAACTCCGATTTGTGATCAGGAGTTCAGGACTTGACTGATCTCCTCCATAGTGTTGACTACTCCCGCCTCGCCATTTTCCCTTCCGCCCTTCATGTCTGCGCTTGCAAGTCCAAAATTTAGGGGTGCCTAAATACGTGGCAAGTGTTCGTATCCCTTCAACTTTTAGTATTAGTATTTGGTTGGTTTCTTACCAAGGTGCATGTCCACCCAGTCTTCTCACAGATTCTTGCCAAACAAAGGCTGGCCACAGTGGCTAGTAACATCATACATTAAAGACAACTTTATTTATGTGAGATGTGGTTAATGAGGAGAGATGTCTGTGGTAATTGAGCTAGTTACTGTAATATCATCACGCATATCAAAACAAAATGAAATGAGTGTATAGACTATTAAATAAAGTCATGTATGACACCACACAAAAATGAGGAGAGATATGTTGTGATAACGTATACTATTAAAGTCATGTATGACTATTAAATAAATGTTGTGATATAGTTACTATAAAATCACATGTATCAAAACAAAATGAATTTGTATCCTAATAAATAAATCTTTATATGACACCACATATATGTTTATTTTCCACGGTAGCAACGTATACTAATAACATGTGCTTACCGCCTGCTCACACGTAAGTGACATCTGAACGAGTCAACACGTTGAATACAACTCTGGGCCACTCCCACTTTCTCAAACTTTTGCAATTGGCACTACCCATTTAGATAGTCCAACAGATTGGCCTCCCACGGGTCAGGTGCATTGATAGAAAAGAAAATATTTGCATGCTCAAGAAAGAACATACAACCCCAACAACACTCACAGTAGATTATAACAACTACAACTCACAAAGAGCGTAGCACGACACTCCACACTCGGCTACCCCGAGGACACCATCGACACAGAGCTACAAAATAAAAGAGCCTGTCCAAAACTAATCAACATCGCCGCGTCTCGACCAACGCCAGATACCTCTATTTGTGTGATACTTGTTCTAGCTCTTTCTTTAAGTCTGATGCACCAAACTTAAAACTCGTTATTCTAGAGCTCACCTCGTGTCGCTTTGAGAGACTAGAGGTGGTCTGCCTTTCGAAATTTGGAGAAGCTCAGCTGAGATACTTGGATGTCTCCAGATATGCCATTGGTTTGTCCCGTCCCTCTCATGTTGTGCAGTATGTGCTAAAAGTGAACTTATACTAAGGGAGCTTCTGCCTTTACAGGCATACATAATCTCAGTTTGGATTCCAAGGAAAAAACGTAAGTAGTAGTGTACTTCTGCAAAGTTTTATTCGTTATGTTTGTCACGTTTGTACTTCTGCAAAGTTGTATTCGTTATGTTTGTCACATCTATCAGAGTTACATTATAGCATAGCTGTAAATTGTGCAATAAGCTCGTCTCCGTGCTTAGAGATTATTCATTCTTCTTTGGCAAGGCTATCAGAGTTACATTCATGTTCTGATCAGCTTTGGATGCAAACTGAAAAAAAAAGCAACCCTGCACAGCTTTCAACAAGCTAAGGCAGCTGTCTGTCTATGTCAGATATCTTTGTTGAAAATTGACATTTTATGAATGGCAACCTTTCTTGTGATGGCACCATCTATGTAGCTGTTACAGATTGTGTTGACGCAATTGTAAACACCATAAAGATATATCAGCATGCAAATGCAAGCCTAAATCTTACTAGTAGTTAGGCCTCCTTGTTTTCCATCAAAAAAAAAAAAGTTAGGCCTCTTCGCTCTCGACAGGTATCCACCGTCCAGTCTCTCTCTTCCTTCTAACAACAAAGCCAGCCAAAATGCCCACCAGCAGAGAAAGCATCACACCGCTCGGAATCCCCATGTACAACCAAATTGTTTTGGGCGCCAGCTTAACAGGCTTACTGCTATTGGACAAGAATATCTCAACCCTGTCATGGACTTGCCCATCATGGTTCCCAATATACACCAGGGTCAGCTTCTCCCTTGTGGCCATCAGCTTTGTGTACCCAAACTCGCTGCCACGGTACATGGACCTCTCTGGCTGGGGGAAGATTGGCATATCAGGGTGGTCTGGCCTCGCTTCCCAGCTTGGCTGATAATCTTGACCAGACATCCCAATCACAACATGTACCGGAGCACCAGGGTACACAAAGCTTGATGATGTGTTGAGGCACTGGTAGTTCTTCATGGGACAGAATCGCTCATACCTGTGGATGTGACCCCAGAGAGCAAGCGTCACATTGTGCTTCACAAATAGTTGTTCGAGATGCTGAATCATCTGCTCCCGGTGAGCAGTGTCCCTGGTCTCATTGCTCGAGGTGTACATTGGCCGGTGGCCCTGGAACACGATGAATGGAGTTCGGCTCCGGTTGACACGCTCAAGGTCTGCCTTTATGAAGTCGTGTTGGGCACTGCCCTGAGTGAAATCAGTCTCCGTGGACATGTAAACGAAATGCACAACACCAACATCCAAAGAGTAGTAGAGATTCTGTGTGTCCGGAGCTCCAGTGCCTGTGGACAGGGAAGAATTGCCTGGCATTCTAAACTTGATGCTGTATGGTATCCCACATTCGCCTCCGCTATCCTTTCCGTTGTAAATATTGGCAGCCCAAGAGGGCTTCCAAGGCTGTGAAGGCCAATCATACTCATGATTCCCAATGCACACGTGGTACGGAGTACTGGACGCAATAGGCTCAATTTGTTCAAAGAAATGATCCCATAACCAGGCATAACCTCTGGCATAGCTGATGTCCCCGATATGTGAAACCAATGCAGCTCTGTCACCAATGACTTCAAGATCACGAAGGATCCACTTCACTGTCAATAAACTCTCTTGAGGTGTCCGGAAGTAGGTGTTGTAAGGAACGTAAGTTCCCAGGTCGCCAAACAAGAAGGCAATGGTCTCGTTGGCCTCAATGTCGCGAGAGATGAAGCTGTATTTCTCACTCCATCCTCCAGAGTCACTACCTACCTGTCAAAAGTAGTTCACTAGATTAAATAAAAGAATTTAACAGAATGATTGCACAAAATGCTCATAATGTGTGCTGATTATGGATCTACGTAAGAAAATATGAAGAGCAAGAGCTAGGTTGACCTATCTGATGGATTATCTCACAGCATATTGCACCAGGAGCATTGGTTTAATCTTCTCTTAAAAGAAAAACAAAAGGCAGCATTTTTCCTAGGTTTACTTCCATGTGAAAATACCTATAACTTAAGGGAAGCTTATCATGTCTGAAGTCACAAGATAATACAACAGGCTGCAAGGTAAAGCCTAGAATCACTCTTTGACAAGATCAAGTCAATGTACCTATTCTGAACGGAAAGAGCAATCAGCATTGTTGGTACTACATCTACCATGAGAAGCAAATGAACTTATGCTCTCAAAATTAAGAAGCAAATGATAGAAGACGAGTTAACTTCGGAATAGAACATTGTGGTCTACAACATTATTTCAATGATATACTTGATCACCACACCCTTGGGATATTTGATTGTCCATATTGTTTTCTTGGGATATCATTAAATATCTGCCCATATCAGTGGGGTTTCAAGACATCAAAAGCAATTCATCTGAACTAAGATGCCCATGTACAACATCTTGCAGGCATAAAGTGGCCCACTCCGGACAGAGTACAGGATATTGGGCATTTCCAAACTTTAAACTCAGAATCAGTTTAGTGAATCTATTTTTGGCACTAAACTACTCCCTCTGTTCCACAATATAAGATGGTTTAGGCTTTTTTCATATTCACATGTATACTAGACACGTCTTAGTGTATATTCCCACTCATTTTAGTCCGAGTCTAGACAACATGTGAAACACCTAAAACATCTTATATTGTGGAACAGAGGGAGTATTAGATCATCCATAATCAGAATAATAGTATGTGTCAGAATATCTGACATGGATAGCTCTCCCCAAAATAGGTTCACACAGTTGAACAGTCAATGTCTAGTGCAAACTAGGGGCGCGTTTGGTAGCCTGCAGCCAAATCTCGTTGCCTTGGGGGCAGGCTCCAGGGGGCAGTGCTGAGTGAATACACACTTTGAGCCGTGTTGTGTAGTTTGTTTGATTGCCCGCATCGCATCGGCTGGGCAACTAACTCCTCTTTGTTTGGTTGGATGTAAAATTTTGCTTAGCCTCACCTACTTTCATATGGGTGAAATTACCACCCACCGGCATCCTTGGACAGTTCACCCATGACGGCATGACGGCATGGCGGCGGCGGAGCTGGACGGTGACAACATGGCATGGCACCAGCGGAGCTGCACGGCGACGACATAGCTCGACGACGACGACAACAATCCACTGGTCCATCAAAGCCAACTACGATCATGGAAGTACTAGCAATACAAGTACCTCAATGAAGCAATAACAAGAATAGAAGCAATACAAGCAGATCGAGCTATGAGCAAAATAGCTACTTTGCATCGATGGATCAATCCCTGCAAGCAGTACAAGCAGATCGAGCGATTAGCAAAATACCTACTTTGCATCGATGGATCAATCCTTACGAGCAGTACAAGCACCTCAATATCTGAAGCTGTGTGCTTGCTCTCGATCCCCTTTTGGGTGCTGGAAGTCAACGCCACACATGGCAGCGCGGGCGCGGCCAGGGAGACCGCACGCGCACGGGGCGGCGGAGGAAGGCACGAGCGCGGACGCAGTAGGTGACCAAATGGTCCTCCGGCGACACGCTCCCGTGCCAGCGAACGGCGGAGCAAGGCGACGACGGTATCCCCTCGGGCGGGGCGCACCGGCTGGGAGCAACAGGTCGTCGGCGCGGCTCCGGCTGCACCCGGCCGTTCCGGACGCGTCGCTCGTCGAGCGCGCGCAAGACGACCGGCACCGCGACACCCACATCTCCGCCAGGCTCGCGGCGACGTACTTCGTGCGGCTCCGCGTGGGCACCCCCGCGCAGCCCTTCGTGCGGCCCGGCAGCGACCTCACCTGGGTCAAGTACAGCGGTGCATCGCCCTCCGAGTCTCCACACCCGGCGCCAACGCTAGCGCCTCCAACATGGAGCGCCTCGCCGCGCACTTCACCGACGCGCTCCAGGCGGGCCGGGGCCGGCGAGCACGGGCCGGCGAGCGTGGGCCGGGGCGTGGCCGGGGCCGGCGAGCGCGGGGCATGGCCAGGGCCGACGAGCACGGGCGGGCGAGCTTCCGGCGAGCAAGGGGCCGGCGAGCTTCCGGCGGCATGGGCACAGCGACGGCCTCGGGTGAGTGAGGGGAAGCTAGGCAGCAAAGGAGAGTGAGGGAAGCGGAGCTCACGAACGAGGTTGCATCCAGAGCGCTCACTTTTGCAGCTGCGGGGCATGGCCGCCTGGAAACGGCCGATTCAGCCGTTCCTCCAGGGCCTGGCCTGAGGGTACTTTGAGGAGCGTGCTATGCAGCCCCAAGAGAAGAAACGAGTAAGTAAACACCAGGAGGTCGCATCTGGCGGGCCGGGCCAGCCTCGCTGCAGGCTACCAAACGCGCCCTAAAAGTTTGAACCAAAAGCACGATATTTGCATCTTGAATCAAACCACTACATTGGATTCTCGAAACCTTACTAGTCACATCATGCCACATCATTTCCTAATGTAAAATTGATCCATTCGCCACAAGTCTAGTCAAAACAATGAGCACAATGAAGCTAGTAGTGAAAAGAAAGGACCTTGCGCTTAAGTATACCTTGTAGAAGTACCTTCTCCAGGCTGCAGCTCCTTCATCAAGCCGTCGAACGCGAACCCAGGATCCCTCCACCCGACGATGTCGTTCGCCGGGTAGCCGCACATCTGCCGCCGCTCGTACGTCCTGGCTTCCGCCGGCGCCTCCTCCCATTCCTCCTCTCGCTGGCCTAGGAGACCGTACCTCACCGCCCTCTTCCCAGCGTCGCCGCACACAAACACCACCCGCATCTCGTCCGGCGCGTCCGCGAACGCCAGATGCACCTGCGCCGGCCGGGAGCCGTCGCCCTCGGCGCGGACATCACCTGAGACCGCAGCGCGGTGGCGCGCGTCCGGGAGAGGGTCGTGGTCCTGGTCTAGGCGCGTGTTGCTGGACCGCTCGCCGAGCGGCCACCGGAAGAGGCGGAACTGGTACGGCGCGCGCAGGTCGGGGAGTCGCGGAGGACGAGGCTGCCGGCGCCAGTGGCCCAGGAGGCGGAGGCGTTGAGGAAGAGGAAGCCGAGGTAGTCGAGGTCGCCGGAGGACGGCGGGGAGTAGACGGCCACGTAGTCGAGCGGCTCGGGGAGGGGAGGTTGGACCACCGGACTGTGATCCATTGGTCGGATCTGGTAATGGTCGCTGGGGTGGCGGTCAGCGTGGCGGCATCGGCGGCGTTGGCAATGGTGACGGCGACCTGGAGAAGGAGCAGGAATGGGACCGCTGACTGCATTTGCTTATACTGCTACTAAGAGCTTGATTTTTTTTGATACAACCGCAACTGGATTACTAAATAGAGATTACAGTGGAAAACACCCGATTCATCCAGAGGCAGCACATCTGTCCCTCTTTTACAGAAACCACCGCAAGGAAAAAAGAAATTACGCACGCGTCCCTGGGAAGCTCTGCATCACGATTTCCGCCGCCGTCTTCGATCTCGCCGTCGCAGCACCGCTTCCGAACGATGACGAGGATGAACAAGACAGCCGCTATGTCACCTGCACAAGCCGATAGGGAACTCAATCCCGTTGGAGTCGCCGCAGCTGCCACTCGCCGAGGTAGCTGCTATGCTATGGGCGTGCATTGCTCGCAAGCACGGAAAGTCATTTAATTCCCTCCTAAAATATTTATAATTTCAAAAATCTGAAAAACATTCTAGGTACTCAATGATGCATACTAAGACATTGTAAAATCGAGAACTTACATGTGTCAAGATGGTTAAGAGGGTGGTTATATCCTAACCCATCAGAGTTTAAACCTAGGTTTAACATTGATGTTTCTCATTTAATCGTAATATTATAAGTAAAACGTGACGTTCCCGTTGACAACGAGATGTCTGTGGTGAATTCGTCAATCTCAAGACTCCCATCGGCTTGGTATTTCGGATGTGCTCATAGAGGTAGGGTCTACGTGCATACATTTACAGGGTGAGCGTGTACATGTGTATGTGAGCGTTTGTACCGTGTTTTGCAAAAACAAGATCGTAATTGAAAGGAAACGGTTGTCGCTACAGGGGTGAATAGGCGATTAAAATACTTTACGGTTTGGGCTTGAATAAATGCGGAATAAAACTAACATTTATTTTATCAAGTACGAAACCTAAACAAGCTAGGTTACCTATATGCACCAACAACTTATGCTAAACAAGATAAGCAAATATGTGATAGCAAGATATATTGCTTCAAACTCGATGGCTATCACAGAGTAAATAGCATAAGTAAGAAGCTCGTGTATAGAAATACCGGACGATGATTATTCCGAAGTTCATTTCCTAATGGAAGCTACGTCTCCGTTGGAGTGGTGCGGAGTCACAAAGTGATCTCCGAATAGCCGTCAATGGCACACCGTAATCTCGTTCGTGCCTCCACCAATGCGGAGTGGCACGATGCACTATGGGACACTTGACGGTGGTTACCGAACCCGTACAAGGATGATGCACACTCCACAACTTAATTGGAGACTCTCACCGGAATCCCACGGCTCCCAAAGGCACAAGACTCACAAGGCCGGGGCGCGTCTCCACAACTCAATTGGAGGCTCCGGCTAGTCCCCGCGGCTCCCAAAGCAACAAGAACTACCAAGGCTCGTCTAGGGTTCCAATGAACCAAAGAGTAACAAGTCCTCAACTTCAACTTCCACGTATCACCGTGGAGAACTCAAACCGATGCAACTAATGCAATAAAGGCAAAACCACTAGAGGTGGTCAAATCCTTCACTCTCAAATCCCACCAAAAGCAACTAATGCTTGTGGGGGGGGGAGAAGAGAGAAGAACAAGGAAGAACACCAAATCCCTCCAAGATCTAAAGCTTTCCCTCACTAAGAGGAGAGATTGATTGGTGGAATGTTAGATCTGGATCTTCTCTCCTTTCGTTCTAATTGGAGACAAGAATCATGGAGGAATAGAGAGATAGCAAGGTCGAAGAAAGTTCAACAATGGGGGAAACGCGGCCTCAGGAGTTGGGGAACCTTTGGGGAAGAAGACCCCACTTTATAGGTCCCAAAAATTCATCTGTTTGGTACATATTCGTGTCATTTGGAATGAATCCGGATTTGGGTCGGAACTCCGAGTGGCTCAGAAAAATCCAGATTACTACCAATCAAATCCGGACAGGGTACAGAGAGCAAAAATTTAAGTTTGGAATGAATTCAGAATCAGGTCGGAATATTCCGAGAGACTCGGAATTCCTGAAACACACACATGCAAAACGTGATATCTCTTATATACGAACTCCGTTTTCGATGTTCTTGGACTCGTTGGAATCACCGTAACGAGCATTATAAGATCATGTAGAGAAACATCATAGTCCAACATAGGAGAATAAAACCAAATGTAGAAAGGTAAAACCTCTCTAAAAAGGACGAACCGGTGAACCTCCAATATCAAAAACCCAACAAGTTTTTCATACTAAAACCATTTTTGATGAACTTGAGCTTTTTATGAAAATCACAACAAGCTCCAGAACCCACATAGGGAGAATCCAAATAAGAGCCACGAAAGATGATGAAGGCAAGTATGCAAAGGTTTGAGCTCTCTACGAACCATACGCTAAAGCTCAATCGAGAGCCCATCTTGATAGAACGGTATCTATCCTATAACCCGGTCTCCCTACTAGCACCATGAGATGGGTAAAATAGAAACCCTATCAAGATAATACCTTTGCCTTGCGCATTTCACTTGAACTAGGTGATGTCTACCTCGATCTCTTCAAGTGGACCACCTTTCTTGATTGCGCTTCGCTTGGTGAAGTCTCACATATTTCTCCCCCATACTCCATTATGGGAGGGCCTCTCATCGGCACATCTTCACTTGACCATTATCTCTAAGAGGGTGGCAAGCATCAAGCATATGATATCTTCGAGATACTTCTCTTGAACTTGCACTTCTCAAGCTTGATGACGATCACCACTTGACGTCATCCTTCATGGGCTATATGAAATCTTGAATTGATGCAAGCCCGTAGAAAGATACCATACCAAGAGATACGTGATCCCACTTGGTACATCTCTTATCTTTGTGTGTTGATCAATATCTTGATCAACCTTGTATCTTTTCTTCTCTTTTCAATAGATGATGTCTTGAACATAACTATGAATGATCACTAGTCCTTTTCTTCAGTACATACTTGTGAAGGAGATATGCCCTACAGGAAATTAATAAAGTGTTGTATTTATCATATCTCATTTGTTCATTATATGTTTTTGTATCATGCTATAACTGTATTAAGCGAAAACATTAATACACGTGTGGTACGTAGACAACCAGGTCCCTAATAGCCTCTACGTGACTGGTTCATTGGACAATCGATGATCGAGGTTTCCCGATCATGTGACATTGTTGTCAATTGACAATGGAGTCATATCGTTGGCAAAACGATGTGATGGACATACCCAATATTTGTAGGACGTAGTCATTACGCCTTTGACCGTGAGATCAACTCTTATTGCTATTCCTGAAATATAGTTTGATTGCATCAAACGTCATATATTAACGTGTGACAATAACGGTGTCCCTCTCGGGTATTGGAAGGGAGTATGTTGAGACGAGGGATCAAGAGCGAGATTTGCCAATCCGCATAGCAGGATAGATACTCTGGACCCACTCGGTGAGATTATGTCAAATTAGCTTGCAAGCATGTGACTAGGTCATGGGGACATATATCTCGGACGAGTAGAAGATAGTGTTGTCGATAACGAGGTCAAGCTAGATATCACGATATCTATGAACGAGTCTCGGACACACTAAGTATCGCCAGGCAAAAGGTTTAAGACTCGACGTCTGAAGGTTCGAACGATAAAGTTATTCGTTATCTCGCAGGGATTAATTCTGTGTATCCAAGGTCCACAAATTAGTCATTGATTGGAGAACGTCTCTTGATCATGTTTGGAGAGATCTCGAACCGTAGGGTAACACGCTTAAGGCAAGACGATATTTAGATCGGAAATAGAAGAGAAAATAGGAGAGAATATCAGAAGCGTTCCGGGAGATTTCCGATAGAGATCGGAGAGCGACAAAATAGTTTTCAGAGCTGGAATTAATTAGATAAAATGTATTTGATATTAATTAGTTGAATTAATAATTAATATATATTTTATTTAATTTATTTTCGAATTTTTAAAGGCTGTTTTCCTATATGAGCCTTAGAGGCCCATTAGGGGAAAATCCCAAAAAGAAAAAGAAAAAAGGGGAGGGGCCGGCCGTCTTGGGTAGGCCATATGGGGCCCACATAGTGTCGGCGCACTGATACGTCTCCAACGAATCCATAATTTCTGATGTTCCATGCTTATATTATACCAATTGCTACATGTTTTACTTACACTTTATATCATTTTTATGCATTTTCTGGGACTAACCTATTAACAAGATGCCACAGTGCCAGTTCCTGTTTTCTGTTGTTTTTGGTTCCAGAAAAGCTGTTCTGGAAATATTCTTGGAATTGGACGAAACAAAAGCCCAACCTCCTATTTTCCCGACACGTACACGGAGCCAGAAGGGCAAGCCCGGGGGAGGCCCACGGCCTCCTCACCATGTCATCGCGCGGTCAGTAGGGGCGGCGCCGTGACGTGGTGAGGACGACTCGGCCACCCCCTCGCGCTGCCCTTTCGCCTATATAATCCTCCTGCCTCAAAAACCCTAAAAGCATCGACGATTTCTCCACAAGAGTTCCGTAGCTCCGCCGCCATCAAAAACCCTAATTCGGGGGACAGAAGTCTCTGTTCCGGCACGCTGCCGGGACGGGGAATTGCCCCCGGAGCCATCTCCATCGACTCCACCGCCAACTTCATCGTTGTTGCTGCCTCCCATGATGAGGAGGGAGTAGTTCTCCCCCGAGGCTGAGGGCTCTACCGGTAGCTATGTGGTTTATCTCTCTCTCCATGGTGTGATCTTTATGTGATCCTGAGCTTTGTAATCTAGTTGAATAAGTAGATGTTACTCTTTATCTATTATGCCACTCTAGAGGTTACTTTAATATGAACTCCAGAGTCACTCTCCACGGTGTGAAGGTGACAGTGTGCGCATCATGTGTGACTCCTTATGACGTTGTGGCGTTTGTTTACTCCGACTTGAGGTGTGCTTTTGCAGCCCTACACAATGAATGGTGTTCTTTATCCAACAAGAGAGTGTTTGAGAGTAGCATTTATTTATTCAATTATGTTGTCATTGTTGAGAGTGTCCACTAGTGAAAGTATGATCCCTAGGCCTTGTTTCTAAGCATTGAAACACCGTTTACAACAAGTTCTGCTACATGTTTGCTTGCTGCCATTTTTATTTCAGATTGCAATTACTACTTATAATCATCCATATTACTTGTATTTCACTATCTCTTCGCCGAACTAGTGCACCTATACATCTGACAAGTGTATTAGGTGTGTTGGGGACACAAGAGACTTCTTGTATCTTAATTGCAGGGTTGCTTGAGAGGGATATCTTTGACCTCTACCTCCCTGAGTTCGATAAACCTTGGGTGATTCACTTAAGGGAAACTTGCTGCTGTTCTACAAACCTCTGCTCTTGGAGGCCCAACACTGTCTACAAGAATAGAAGCGTGCGTAGACATCAAGCTATTTTCTGGCGCCGTTGCCGGGGAGGTAAGTGTTGGAAGGTATCTCCTTTAGATTCTGCAATTATTTCTTTTTTCTCTTGTTTTTATTTTCACTAGTTAGGCTTAATGGAAAACAACAACAAAATAGAGATCTTTATGAACTTTATATTGAATTAGGACATGATGCTTTTGAAGAGAAAATTAAAAAACCTATGGAGGCTTGTTTGCATAATAGTGATAGCAATGTTATTAGCATGAATTCTTTGAACACCATTATTGCTAATGCTATGGAAAAGTCTAAGCTTGGGGAAGCTGGTTGTGATGAATATGATATTTTTAGTCCCCCAAGCTTTAAGGAGGAAATTTGCTTTGATAATAATTTGCCTCCAATTTATGATGATTATAATGATTGTGATATTTTCAGTCCACCTACTATTGAGGATATAGTTTATGTTGATTATGATATGCCTCCTATATATGATGTTTGCAATGATGAATATGATATTTTCATCCATCTACTATTGAGGATAAAAATCATTTTGATTATTCTATGCCTCCTATTTATGATGATTACAATGATGGATGTGATACTTTTACTCTCACTATTACTAATGATACTATTTATGCTTATGTGGAGAGTAATGATACTTTTATGCATGTGGATCATGATAAGAATGCTCTATGTGATAGCTATATTGTTGAGTTTATTCATGATGCTACTGACAATTATTTTGAGAGAGGAAAATATGGTTATAGAAATCTTCATGTTATTAAATTTCCTTCTTTATGTTGAAAGTTTTGAAGTTGCAATTGTTTTGCCTTCCTATGCTAGTCACTTTGTGCTTCATTGATTTATTTTCTACAAGATTCCTTTGCATAGGAAGTGGGTTAGACTTAAATGTGTTTGTATTTGCTTTTTGATGCTCTCTTATATTCAACTCTTATACATATGAGAGCATTATCAAAAATTTCATGCCTAGCTAAAAGGCTTTAAAGAAAAGCGCTTATGGGAGACAACCCATTGTTTTACTTCTGCAATTTTCTTTTATTTGAGTCAAGGAGCTTGCTTACTTCTGTAACAACTCCTTTGTATCTTTATTTATCATTGTTGTGCCAAGTAAAGTCTCTAGTTGAGTTGATGCTAGATTTGGATTTCTGCGCAGGACAGATTTTTGCTGTCCACCGTTTTGAGCTGTATTCACTCCAGAAAAATTGAAAAATTCTGAAACAAATCACGCATGATCCTTATATATGTACGCAACTTTCATTAGTTTTGATTTTCGCATCTGAGCAAGTTAAGTGACTCGAAAAAATTCGTTTTCCAGACTGTTCTGTTTTTGACAGATTCTGCCTTTTATTTTGCATTGCCTCTTTTACTATGTTTGATGGATTTATTTGCTCCATAAAATATCAGTGGCTGTAGCTAATGTCCAGAAGCATTGGTAATGATTGTGTCACAGTAGAACATGTGAATTTTTTATTATGCACTAACCTCTAATGAGAATTACTTTGAGTTTGATCTGGCGGAAGTTTTCAAGGAGCAAGCGAGAAGGATGATATGATGTGATCAAGAAGAGTAAAAAGCCTAAGCTTGGGGATGCCCCCATGGGTCACCCAGCATATTCAAGAAGACTCAAGCGTCTAAGCTTGGGATGCCCAAGGCATCCCCTTCTTCATCAACAACTTATCAGGTCATCTCTAGTGAAACTATATTTTAATTCTTCCACATCTTATGCACTTTACTTGGAGCGTCTGTGTGCTTTTATTTTTGCTTTGTTTTTATTTTCTGAATAATTGGATCCTAGCATTCTTGTGTGGGAGAGAGACACGCTCCGCTTTTTCATGTGAATACTCATATTCTTCACTTATATCTTTTGAGTATTCTTAACTAGCTACTGCAATGCTTTTAGCTCATGTTTTTCATGCATCTCTTGTTCAGAGCTGTTAGTTCTTGTAGAGAAGTACTCTCTTGTTTCATTGTAGTGTTATTTGGAGAGTTTTATGTTGAAATAAGTTGATTGGTGTTTGGTTGGAAACAGAAAATGCTACTGTGGTAGATGGTATTGAAAAGACATATCATTCTTGTAGATCATTGTCTTGTTTAATTTGATAATTTGCAATTGTTTTGAGCTCTCAAGTAGATCATGTTTAAGCTCTTGCATCATGTAGTTAAAACCTATTAGTGGAGAACTACCGTAGAGCTTGTTGAAATTTGGTTTGCATGATTGGTATCTCTAAGGTCTAGATATTTTCTGGTAAAAGTGTTTGAGCAACAAGGAAGACAGTGTAGAGTCTTATAATGCTTGCATTATGTTTTCATGTGAGTCTTGCTGTACCGGTTTATACTTGTGTTTCTTCAAACAACCTTGCTAGCCTAAACTCTGTACTGAGAGGGAATGCTTCTCGTGCATCCAAACCTTGAGCCAAAATCCATGCCATTTTGTCCATCATAACTACCTATTATGTGGTATTTCTGCCATTCCAAGTAAATACTTCATGTGCTACCTTTAAACTATTCAAAACTTTATTACTCCTTATTTGTGTCAATGTTTTATAGCTCATGATGAAGTTTGTGGCGTTTTCTCTATCACCTTGTCATTTACTCATGACAGACTTTCACCAATGGACTAGTGGCATATACATCCGCTTATCCAATAATTTTGCAAAAAGAGCTGGCAAATGGGATGCCCAGTCCCAATTAATTATAACTTTAACCATTTGATTCTCTTCACATGTTTTCCAATGATTTATCAGAAGCAATTTTCAAAATGTTAAGCAATATCAAATAGGCACTCCTCCATGGTATGTGATTGTTGGAAGGCACCCGAGGATTCGGTTAGCCATGGCTTGTGTAAGCAAGGTTGGGAGGAGTGTCATACCAATTTATAAATATGCATGTGTAAACAAAAGAGAAGAGGGATGATCTACCTTTGGGTAGAAATAACGTCCTTCATGGGAGCCGCTCTTGAAAGTCTGGGTGATAAGGGGATAGAGTGCCCACTGTCATTCGTTGACAACAACAAACACCTCTCAAAAACTTACTTTATGCTCTCTTTATGATTTCAAAAACTTAAAAAGCTCTAGCACATGATTTAATCCCTGCTTCCCTCTACGAAGGGTCTTTCTTTTACTTTATGTTGAGTCAGTTTACCTACTCCTTTCTATCCCTGAAGCAAACACTTGTGTCAACTTTGTGTGCAACAATTCTTATATGTTTACTTATTGCACTTATTATATTGCTTTGTGTTGACAATTATCCATGAGATATACAAGTTAC
This sequence comes from Poa pratensis, assembly GCA_947311845.1. Taxonomy (NCBI): domain Eukaryota; kingdom Viridiplantae; phylum Streptophyta; class Magnoliopsida; order Poales; family Poaceae; genus Poa; species Poa pratensis. The sequence continues at coordinate 39,229,399 of CAMZMU010000073.1, forward strand.
AAGTTGAAAGCAATTGCTGAAACTTAATCTTCCTTTGTGTTGCTTCAATGCCTTTTACTTAGAATCTATTGCTTTATGAGTTAACTCTTATGCAAAACTTTTTGATGCTTGTCTTGAAAGTACTATTTATGAAGAGTTTTTGCTTATATGATTCAGTTGTTCACTCTTTATCTATTTGTTAGCAAACTATAGACTATTGCTTTGAGTCACTTCATTCATGACATGAGCCTTGCAATATTATTTGATCAAGATTGTGAAAACATGTCTCCTCAGAAATTATTTTGTTGTTATCGTTTTACCTACTCGAGGACGAGTAGAACTAAGCTTGGGGATACTTGATACGTCTCCAACGTATCCATAATTCTGATGTTCCATGCTTATATTATACCAATTGCTACATGTTTTACTTACAATTTATATTATTTTTATGCATTTTCTGGGACTAACCTATTAACAAGATGCCACAGTGCCAGTTCCTGTTTTCTGCTGTTTTTGGTTCCAGAAAAGCTGTTCTGGAAATATTCTCGGAATTGGACGAAACAAAAGCCCAACCTCCTATTTTCCCGACACGTACACGGGCCAGAAGGGCAAGCCCGGGGGAGGCCCACGGCCTCCTCACCATGTCGTCGCGCGGTCAGTAGGGGGAGGCGCCGTGACATGGTGAGGACGACTCGGCCACCCCCTCGCACCGCCCTTTCGCCTATATAATCCTCCTGCCTCAAAAACCCTAAAAGCATCGACGATTTCTCCACAAGAGTTCTGTAGCTCCGCCGCCACCAAAAACCCTAATTCGGGGGACAGAAGTCTCTATTCCGGCACACTGCCGGGACGGGGAATTGCCCCCGGAGCCATCTCCATCGACTCCACCGCCAACTTCATCGCCGTTGCTGCCTCCCATGATGAGGAGGGAGTAGTTCTCCCCGAGGTTGAGGGCTCTACCGGTAGCTATGTGGTTTATCTCTCTCTCTCATGGTGTGATCTTTATGTGATCATGAGCTTTGTAATCTAGTTGAATAAGTAGATGTTACTCTTTATCTATTATGTCACTCTAGAGGTTACTTTAATATGAACTCCGGAGTCACTCTCCACGGTGTGAAGGTGACAGTGTGCGCATCATGTGTGACTCCTTATGACGTTGTGGCGTTTGTTTACTCCGACTTGAGGTGTGCTTTTGCAGCCCTACGCAATGAATGGTGTTCGTTATCCAACAAGAGAGTGTTTGAGAGTAGCATTTATTTATTCAATTATGTTGTCATTGTTGAGAGTGTCCACTAGTGAAAGTATGATCCCTAGGCCTTGTTTCTAAGCATTGAAACACCGTTTACAACAAGTTCTGCTACATGTTTGTTTGCTGCCATTTTTATTTCAGATTGCAATTACTACTTATAATCATCAATATTACTTGTATTTCACTATCTCTTCGCCGAACTAGTGCACCTATACATCTGACAAGTGTATTAGGTGTGTTGGGGACACAAGAGACTTCTTGTATCTTAATTGCAGTTTTGCTTGAGAGGGATATCTTTGACCTCTACCTCCCTGAGTTCGATAAACCTTGGGTGATTCACTTAAGGGAAACTTGCTGCTGTTCTACAAACCTCTGCTCTTGGAGGCCCAACACTGTCTACAAGAATAGAAGCGTGCGTAGACATCACGCACCAGCCTTGGCCAGCGGGTCTGGGAGTTTAGTCCCACACCGCCAGCCTGGCAAGGGTGGCGGCCTCCCTCTGCCTTTGGAGTGGTGGCCCGTGACTCCGCCATTGGAGCTGCGCCGAGGTAAGGTTCTCTCCACCACGCACCCCCGCGTGCTGCTGTTCTTCCGGTCCAAGTCTTCCGTTACTCGTCCCTGGATCAGAGCCCGGAGGTCATCGTCTTCGCCGAACGTGTGCGACTCCCTACGAGGCGCCTCGCTTGCGGCGCTCGGAGGTCTTCTTCCTCTACACTACCTTGAGGACGGCTTCGTCGGCTTCATCGACAATGCTTGTGCGGGAGCGTAATCCCCGTCTTTCGGTCTACAAGGGTATGTACATCGTCTCCCCCGTATTACTATATCTGCATAATATAGATTCTGCCGAGGCGGAATCCGGAGCCTTTCAACAACAATCCGGGGCACAACCCACAATGGGATTGGGGGCTCCCGAACGGCTTTCAACAATAATCCGGGGCACAACCCACAATGGGATTGGGGGCTCCCGAACGGCTTCAAGTGACCACACAAGGGTCCAACCACCACAAAGGCGTCTAGGGTCCAAGGACCCAAGAGTAACAAGCTCACAAACTTTCAACTTCCACGAATCCTCGTGGAGAACACACCGATGCACCAAATGCAAAATGCAAGAGCACAAGTGCTCAAATCCTTCACTCTCAAATTCCAACAAAGCAACAAATGCTTATGGGGGAATAAGAGAGGAAGAACAAAGAGGAGATGCACCAAGAACTCCAAGATCAAGATCTACTAGGTTCCCCTCACTTAGAGAAGAGATGGATTGGTGGAAATGTAGATCTAGATCTCCTCTCTCAAATCCCTCAAAGATATGCAAGAATCATGGGAGCAATTGGGAGAGGGGCAAGCTTTCCAAGGTCAACAATGGTGGGGAAAGAGGGAGAAAACGAGCTAGGCTCTTTGGGGAAGAAGGGGGCCTTATATAGGTCCCCAAAATAAAGAGTCGTTGCAGGAAAACAGGGACTGGATATTCCGGTTCAAGTTTGGACCGGAATTTCCGGCCCAGACGAAAAATGTTCTGGTGGTGACCGGATATTTCAAACCGGATATTTCCAAAAGACCGGAATATCCAGTTTCCTGAAAACTGATAGAAAAAAGCAAAATAAAAACTGCAATATCTTTTTCATCCGGACTCCGATTTCGACGTTCTTGGCTCGTTGGAATCAACACAATGAGCACGACAAGATTATGCAGAGAAGCATCATAGTCCATCATGTGAGGAGAAATCCACAAAGAGAGAGTTTGACCTCTCTATAAAAGACAAACCGGTAAAACCTCCAACAACAAAAACGCAACAAGATATTCAGAATGAAATCCGTTTTTGATGATCTAGAGCTTGGTATGACGATGAACACAATCTCTAAATTATCACATGAATAAAAGCCAAATAAGAACCATGAAAAGATGATATGCAAGAATGCAAAGGTTTGAGCTCTCCACAAAGATTTGATCAAGTTACTCACTTGAGAGCCCCTCTTGATAGTACGCCGTTTATCCTATAACCCGGTCTCCCACTAACACCATGAGACCGGTAAAATAGAAAACCTATCAAGATCATACCTTTGCCTTGCGCATTCCACTTGAGCTCGATGATGACGATCTTGACTCTCTCAAGTTGGAACACCTTTCTTGATTGTGCTTGCTAGCACATGCTTGATGAAGACTTCTCCAAATGCTCCCCATACTCCATTATGGGAGGGCCTCGCTAAGCTCCGTCTTCATGTCTCCTTTGCAAGCTTCAATCAAATGATATCTTCTGAGATGCATCATATTGAACTTGCACTTCATCTTCTTCTCTTGATATGTATGATGGCTTGTAGGTAAACATGATTGTTCACTCAATCTTCTTTTCCAATCCATACTTGCAATGAGCTCAACTCTACACATGACCATTCTTCATATAAACCCTTGAATAGAGCATTGGTCATCATGTCATCTTCAAGAGTCCAACACATGAACTCCTATATTTCCCATGGACAAGATCTATAAGAATATCTCAATGTAAACATTAGTCCATAAGGATTGTCATTAATTACCAAAACCACGCATGGGGGCAACATGCACTTTCAATCTCCCCCATTTTGGTAATTGATGACAATCCCTTTTACGAGGGTTTATACAATGAATTTAAGCAACCATGCAACACAAAGAGCAAGGATGCAAGAGAACCGCAAGAGAACAAACCCATATTCCCTTAAACCCTCTAAATTTCTCCCCCATTGGCATCGATTGCCGAAATGGGTAAAAAGAAGAAGGCCAATATAATAAGAGATCCCCCATAAAGTGTGCATTTCTCATAATGTGAGTGAAATCAAATGCACATATCCAATGAAGAATAGATGGAGGGAGATCAAACTATATGAGGATCCAAAATTGCAAGAGAATACAAATAGAAGATACTTCAACGAAAGAAGCAAGCAATCAAAAGGATCCGAAAAATGTTCTAAATATCAAGAGGGAACTCCCCAAGGTACGTGCACAAATAGGATTTGTATTTCAATATAGTGTGCACAACATGGAATCCTCACTCCCTCCTAGATAAATTCGAACACAAGCACATGCAAGAGAATAAAAATGAGAAGTGAGGCAAAACAACTTGCAACAAAAATGTTTTGCAACAAGAGCAAGGAGCGGCAAATAAGGATGGGTGTGAGATAAAAGACATTTTAGGAGACTAATACAAGGATGAACAAAACATCAACATAGTCTTTCAAAAGGAGTTGCACATAGTGCATATCATGTCTTTCCATACCCACACACCAAAGAGAAAAGCAAATAGCTCCACAAGCTTAGTAAGATGCGAAAAGCATAACCATGAAAAAATAAAGCTTGTGCCATTTAGAAACCACCAAAGAATCAAAAGCAATAAGAGGTGATCACTAAAGAATTGGAATATCAATTAAAGATGTACTATTCTCATGTGTATAAGTTTCTAAGTAGACACGAATCACTAAGATATGGGTCTACAAATAAACATGTACACACAAGATAGATACAAGGGTAAAGATCATGATATCCAAGAGGAAGTCATAAATACACCAATAAGATCTTTGCTTAAAAGCATAGCACAAAGCCCAATTTTATCTTAAAGGAATATAAATGAACTTCCAACACATACTCATCATAGCATCAAAAATATCCACAAGGGAAAAGGTTAAAAGGATGCTCCGAGTAAGATAACAAGTATCACAAAAGGCAAATGATTTTGAAAATTCATCAATGTTGCACATGAGAGACTTTAAGTAGAAAGTGCTAGATTGACATAATTGGGATCGATGAATCATAGAAATGAATATATAGTCCCCTTATATGTAATCATCCCGGCTTACTCACATTTGCAATAAAGACGTTTTGCAAGAACCAAATTAATTGCAACAAAAAGATTCATGCCAAGATACAACCTACACAAGGTTGAAAGCTAGAAAAGTATGCATGAGGTAGATACTTGTTACCGAGATAGCATTGGTGATGTAGAAGATAGAGTCATGATCATCCAAACTTGGCTCCAATAACATATGGTGACACCACCTTCCTTGTAAATGAGACAAGCTTCCAATGCATCTCCAATATACCTAAAACAAATTCAAGTACAAATGGTACCCAAACTCATTGGGTCCAAAGTAGTTAGAGCAACTACAATACATAGGACAAACTCCACATAAATATGTGCATATTAATGAAATTGAATTTCATGCACATCTTAGCCATTTAGGATTTGATGGAGTTTATCCTATATATTGGATCAACGAAAGTAAGCATGCCAAAGATATACATATATAAATATGCATGCACAAGACTTTCAAGAACCAAAAGAGATACAATTTGGATAAAACACCAATTAAAACAAGAGAGCACACATTAGTGTGACACGAAAAGAATTTGTCCAAATTATATCAAATACCCAAATCAACACATGATTGAAGATACCAAAAAAAAGATACCAAATGAAAATATGGTCAAGGAATAACCAAACCCTCTACATTTTTCATGATGGCACAAGTACCAAGACGAAAAATGCTTGTCTTCAAAGAGACATATCATCGGGATCTAAAACCAATTAAAGACAAATAGTGTTAAAAACATATAGGATAGCTCCCCCAATATGTGTGCATTATTTATGATTTTGCATTTGAATACAAATGCACACCAATGGGATCATCACACACATATATATTATACAAACACTAGTCAAATTCAAGAAGAGCAATAAGATCCATAGGATACAAAGAAGACAAAAGGTTTGATAAAACACGTTTTGGCAACAAAATAAGGCAATTCAAAGCAATGGCCAAAGTGAAGATGGTCTACAAAATTCACCAAAAAGGTATTTCTCGGTGGTAAAAAGGAATGAAAACAAGACCAACTTCACAACAAATAAGCATATGACAAAAGATAGGAATTGACACATGCTTAGATAGAGATTCTTGACGGCTTCAATTTGATCAACGATCATGCAAAGCACCAAGAAACTTTCTCACACACAAGATCCAAAAGATGAGAGATAAAAGGCATTTAAGCAAATATGGAACTTGTTTGAGAAACATGCCACATAGGAACAAGATAATTGACAATATCAATTCTAGGTGGCAAAACCTCACATGTTCACATTTTCTAGGCTTGTAATATGCACATAGCTTATTACTCCCCCATAATGTGATAATCCATTTATTTGAAAACAAGAGGCAAACAAAACCAACTCAAGAAATTAATGGACATTATAGAATTTGAATTTCTCATGAGCATGACATACCACATAGAGAATAGATAATATGATATATCAACACTAAGTGGTATTCTCATGTACACACATATTTAGGATTGTGAAGTGCACAAAGCATATCACTCTCCAAAAATGGATAGTCCATTAATCTCTCAAAGAGAGCCAACAAGATAAATAGCAAATAAAGCAATAAGGCTCAAAACAAGTAAATGGTGTGCAAACCAAAATACACATACTTGATTTCTCAAGATAAGTAAGTAGAGAGCACAACACATACAAACACTAGCAAGGTACAAAACCTAACACATGCAAGGGTGCAAGCAACTTTCAATAATATATGATTTAAATAAAAGTTACCGCAAGGAGGAACATTGGATAAGAGATAGAACAATGTAACCCAAATGACTTGGCTTGAGAGAATATAATTGATGAAGATCCCTTAATTCTTCATGATGTAGCCAAGTCTCCAATGTCCTCCAACAACACCTATTGATCAAGTTTTAGCTTGTTGGTCCCCAACCAAGTTGGGTCCTAAGAGGTTAGTCACAATAGGTTTGGCAACCCAAATGGTTCTTTTCTTGACACCACTTTGAGTACCAACATATTTGGCAAACACATTGCCAACCTTATCCTTCCGAAGAGAATAACATCATCAATATAATGGGGTTGGATAAGGTACCATTTGTGCATGAAGAAGCAAGGTGACCCTTCTCACGGCATAGGTAGCAACATCGACTTCCTCCTCTCTTCTTGGTTGGAATCTCGACTTGAGAGGAGTAGCTTGATTCTTCTTGGGAAGAGGCCGTTCTTCAACTTGAGGAACTTGAGTTTGAACTTGAGGCTTCTTCCCTTGTTGCTTCTCACTAAGAGCTTCTTCTTCAAAGGGCAAGATCTAACATGGTGCCCTTCAACTTTGCACTTGAAGCAAACAATCTTGGCCGAATCTTTGACTTGTTCTTGGCCCTTTTCTTCTTGTTGATCTTGGACTTGTTCTTGTTATTGGAGTTGAATCCAAGTCCACTCTTGTCATTGGGGCGTCTTTGAACACTCAACATATTGTCAAGTGTGGACTTCCCAACATGACGCTTTTCCAAGTCTTTCTTCAAAGAAGTGACTTGGGCCTTGAGCTCTTTTAATTCCTCTACATGGTTAGTATCAACACAAATACTAGAGGAAGTAGAAGCTTCATTGTTAGAGCAACAAGGTATGAAAGTAATTCATCACAAGATGTAGAAACATTGTGAGTGGATGAATCACTAGGACTAGCACATGGCAATAAAGCATTTCTAGAAGAAGTTGTGCCAATTTCCACATGAGGCTCACAAGATGTTACCTTTGACATAATAGCCTCATGAGCTAACTTTAGCCTAGCATGGGATGCTAGAAGTCTCATTAGAGCTAGAGAGCTTTTCATGACTTTCTTCTAATTTCCCATACTTGCTAGTTAGCAACTCAAGTTGAGCCCTTAGCTCAACATTCTCCTTCAAAATAGATGCTTCACAAGAAGTGGAGTTAGTAGCACAAGCATCATTAATATTAGAAATAGAAGGAGACAATTTGGCAAGCTTATCATTCTTAGATAGTTGAGTTTGGAGTTGATCATGAGACTTGATAAGGAGAGAGTGTTCACTTTCTAAAGCCTTGTGAGCTTTGTCAAGTCTCTCTATGTCCTCACTTAGTCTAGCATTGCCAACACCAAATTCAACTTTTTCCTTTTTAAGCACTTTATATTTAGCAATAGCATGATCTCTTTCCTTAATGATTTTAGCAATAATAAGATCATTAGACTCATCAAGAGATTCAAGTCTCTCTTCAAGAGAAGCCTAAGCTTCTTCTTCTTCTTCAAGAGAAGCTTTCAAGGAAGCTATAGTGATAGAGTCATCTCTCTCAATTTGACATTTCTCATCAAATTGACTTTCCAAATCCTCAATGAATTCCCTACTCTTAGTAACATAAGCAATGATTTCACATAGAGGAGGGATAGCTTTACTACCTTTGGGGAGAGCACCAAGTACCATCTCACCCATCTTGGTTAAGGATTCAAAATCAAAACCTTCTTCATGAGAATCCTCATCCACATCATCACAATTTGGATTTGAGGTGGGAGATACCTCGGAATCCTTAGCCATAAGGCAAACATGATTAATGATTGAAGAGGATGAAGAATTACTTGAAGCACCATTGAGGTCCATGTCTTGTTCCAACAAATGTTGGGATTCCTCTACATTGTTAGTCATGCAAGTACTAGAGGATATGGAAGCATTTTTCATGACAACAAGACATAGAGAGCATATCATCATAGATTTAGTTAAGCAACTATTACATGATATGCAAGGACTATCAACTCTAGCATGTATGACATTTGGAGTGCTAGAAGAGTTTAAGTCCAAAGATAGAACATTGCAATGAGATAGAGATGAAGTATAGTCAATAGAATATTCACCATCACAAGCAATTTCTATCACCACTCACCATATCATTACCTTGTGACAAATCACATGTTGGTGAAGTGGAAGAAGTTGTGAACTCATCACGGCCGGAGGTGGAAGGAGAACAATCATCCTCAATAATTTTGGACACTTCATATATATCTTGAAGCTTGGTCCAAAGCTCATGAGCGTTCCGAAAAGGCATGATTGAAGCAAGAACTACATCGCTCAAAACACATATAAGACCATTAGAAACTAGAGTCTCGAGATGAGAGTTTTCCTCATCCTCTAAAGATAATTCTTGAGAATCCTTTGGAGGAGAAAAACCCACATCCACAATCCTCTTAATATAATTTGGACCCATGGCCCTAAAAAGATTAAGCATGCGAATTTTCCAAACATCAAATTTGTGCCATCGAATAAAAGTGGGATCGTGCACTAATTCTCTAAACGACATCTTTTACTCTCTAGGCGGTAAAGCCCAAAAAGAGAGCCCAGGCTCTGATACCAATTGAAAGGACAATGATGTCGCCTAGAGGGGGGGGTGAATAGGCGATTAAAACTTTTCCGGTTTAGGCTTGCTAATTGCGGAATAAAACTAGGTGTTTAAATTAACAAGCCGACAACCTAAATAAACTAGGCTCACCTATGTGCACCAACAACTTATGCTAAGCAAGACAAGCAACAAGGTGATAGCAATATAGAATACTTCAAGCACGAAGGCTATCACAATGTAAAGTGCATAAGTAAAAGCTCGGGTATAGAAATAACCGAGGCACGCGGAGACGAGGATGTATTCCCGAGTTCCTCCTTGTTAAGGGAGTACGTCTCGTTGGAGAGGTGTGAACCGACACAACGGTTCAACAACCACAAAGGTTTCACCTTCTTCTCCGATGAACCGCACCACAAAGGTTTGGTTCACCTTCCACTATCGGTATTCCTTCGAGGCGGAATCCGGAGCCTTTCAACAACAATCCGGGGCACAACCCACAATGGGATTGGGGGCTCCCGAACGGCTTTCAACAACAATCCGGGCACAACCCACAATGGGATTGGGGGCTCCCGAACGGCTTCAAGTGACCACACAAGGGTCCAACCACCACAAAGGCGTCTAGGGTCCAAGGACCCAAGAGTAACAAGTTCACAACTTTCAACTTCCACGAATCCTCGTGGAGAGCACACCGATGCACCAAATGCAAAAGGCAAGAGCACAAGTGCTCAAATCCTTCACTCTCAAATTCCAACAAAGCAACAAATGCTTATGGGGGAATAAGAGAGGAAGAACAAAGAGGAGATGTAATATCTTTTTCATCCGGACTCCGATTTCGACGTTTTTTGGCTCGTTGGAATCAACACAACGAGCACGACAAGATTATGCAGAGAAGCATCATAGTCCATCATGTGAGGAGAAATCCGCAAAGAGAGAGTTTGACCTCTCTATAAAAGACAAACCGGTAAAACCTCCAACAACAAAAACACAACAAGATATTCGAATGAAATCCGTTTTTGATGAACTAGAGCTTGGTATGGCGATGAACACAAGCTCTAAATTATCACATGAATAAAATCCAAATAAGAACCAATAAAAGATGATATGCATAATGCAAAGGTTTGAGCTCTCCACAAAGATTTGATCAAGTTACTCACTTGAGAGCCCCTCTTGATAGTACGCCGTTTATCCTATAACCCGGTCTCCCACTAACACCATGAGACCGGTAAAATAGAAAACCAATCAAGATCATACCTTTGCCTTGCGCATTCCACTTGAGCTCGATGATGACGATCTTGACTCTCTCAAGTTGGAACACCTTTCTTGATTGTGCTTGCTAGCACATGCTTGATGAAGACTTCTCCAAATGCTCCCCCATACTCCATTATGGGAGGGCCTCGCTAAGCTCCGTCTTCATGTCTCCTTTGCAAGCTTCAATCAAATGATATCTTCTGAGATGCATCATATTGAACTTGCACTTCATCTTCTTCTCTTGATATGTATGATGGCTTGGAGGTAAACATGATTGTTCACTCAATCTTCTTTTCCAATCCATACTTGCAATGAGCTCAACTCTACACATGACCATTCTTCATATAAACCCTTGAATAGAGCATTGGTCATCATGTCATCTTCAAGAGTCCAACACATGAACTCCTATATTTTCCCATGGACAAGATCTATAAGAATATCTCAATGTAAACATTAGTCCATAAGGATTGTCATTAATTACCAAAACCACGCATGGGGGCAACATGCACTTTCATTAGTTCATTGGGATTGTCATTAGTTATCGAAACCATATATGGGGGCGCCATGCCCTTTCAATAATATCCCAAAGTAAAATCATATGCATTGTGGGCTAAAAAAAGGACAGAATCCTTCTCTTAACATCTCGGCCGCCGATGATAGCTTTCTAGATTTTCGGATGCATTTTTTAAAAATCGATAAGATGTCCACATTAGGGAAGTACTGTCCCTTCAACACACGAGCACACATTCTCGTTGGATTCTTAATCTCCATACTTTTAAACTTAGCATCGCGTCATTAAATTTTTGGTGGTCACTAAAATCTAAACCTCCTTCACTTTTAGCAATTGACATCTTATTCCAAGCTTGCCGGTGCATACCACACTCGTCTATAGATCCAATCCACTAGTACTTGGACAAAATTGCTGTTAATTTGGAGCATAAAACCTTTTGTTAGTCTGAATCAAATCATAAAATAGGCTGGAAGATATTGGATCGCCAACTTGATTAGCGCTTCTTTTGCACCAAAGGACAGCCGTTCCTACATTGAACAAAAAATACTCTCTGGACTTTTAGTTACCTTGCACTATGGTTTAGTCAAATTTAAAAGATAAAGAAAGATGTCAACATCTATAATACCAATGCACATAAAGCAACAATTGTTGATATTTTTCCGTCGTATGGTTAAACCACAAAGTTTCACTTTGACGGAACTTAAAATGAAACCGAGTATTTCGCATGAGAGATTTAATTAACATGAAAAACACCTAAGGTCAAGCCCTACCTATCGGGTTCAAAGCGTGTCCATGCCTTTCTCCTTCTCCGAGGAGTCTAAGAACATTGTTTCCAAAAAGAAAAACTGTTCTTTGCAGGGTTTTTATCCTAAAGTTCGTTGTTCAAGCCTTTCTCCTTCTCTAAGGAGTATAAGTAAGAAAAATACATGTTTTTGTCCTCACTTTCGCTTCGGTACAACCCCTAGTCACATCAGCGGCCGAGATTACCCGATACCCCTTCGCCATAAACATATAATGTGTTTACTATAACCTGTATGAAACCCATAGCGCAACACGTACAGGGAGCAACGTCATTGTGCTAAATATGTCTATGTGATGTATTGTGCATCTTATTGAAAAATATTTAAATTTCCGTTTCCTTCAGACATTGCTAAAGGAAACGGATCGAGCAGAGCTTACATAGACAGAACGCAGGTGATATCCTAGCTATACATAGAAGATTTCCATCGTTTTCTTGACTCATTAATCATACAGATTTAGCACCAAATAATTCAAAATTAATTCTAAGAAATTAACAACATGAAATTAGAATATAGATGAACCCATTTTCATGAAAAACTTGATAATTCTAGGAGCTTTATAAACCTAAAAAAACACTACCTCCGTTCCGAATTAGATGACTTCCATTTGGATAAATGTGGATGTATCCATATTTGGATAAATAGAAGTCATCTAATTTAGAACGAAGGGAGTATAAGACATTGTGTGCATCTTGTATGCTCTACTTGCAGGAGCAAGCTAACTCGGGTGCAATTCATCCGTGTCCATAATTGTGCTTCTTTTCCTGTACCTTCGTGTCCTAACACTTGTTCTTTATCTTCTCTCATTTTTGACTTGTTTACTATGACTAGTTGCTTAGACTTTTATTGACTTGCCTTGATTTTTCCAAATTGCTTAGTTAACCTGTAGGACTGATCGGGACTTTGGGTACAATTATTTGTTCATACAACAGTACACATTTCTAGTGTAATTGTAATTCAAAAGATGAATTTCAGTTACAAAATACTAACTGTTGTTTTAGCAAACAGACTGGGGCCTAAGCATTACAAAGTGGTAAGACACTCAAACAGCATTTATAAATGATAGATGCGTGTATTGAGAAGCGTTGTGTTGCTGACTTGCTGTGCATGAGACAAGTCATGAATTGCATCGTCAAAAGTTATGTGCTCCGTTCCACTATATATACTATTATTTTCTCAACAATAACATATCAGTGCTATATTGCTTAACAGTCTCCACGAACACGGAGTTCATAATCTGCTTATCCTTAACCTACAGAAGTACACTACAACAGAATACATGACACGGACGCCAACATAGGGTCACGGGGAGTAGGAAAACAGGAAGAACTGCTAAACAAATCCTGGGATGCTAAAAATATCTATGTATATATGCTGCTGCTGGTTAAGAAATGGGCGAGTAATTTGGGAGAAAGGGATGTGTTTATCGTTTCTGCTTATCCTTAATTATCTTCTGGTATTCAGTGACTCCTGAATCTCTTCGAGTGTTCTTCCTTTAGTTTCAGGCACTAGCCTCGCCACGAACACTACAGTCGCCAAACTCGCCGCAGAGAACATGAAGAACGTCCCTGTAGGCACATGACAGAAAGGAGATAAAACGTAAGTAGCAAAGCTGTGAACAACTGGATGGTTGCATTTCTACCTTTCCGGAGAATGCGTATGATTTTCTGTAACTACTGGAGCCATGGGAAAGAAAATTGGAAGTGAAGAGCTACAGTGTTGTGTTACTGGAATTACCTGCTGAGCTCCAGTCCATGAGGAAGCTAAACGAGTAAGAGATCGCGAAGGAACCTAACCAGCTAACAAGGGTCACCAAGCTTCCGCCGATTGCTTTCACGTTAATCGAGAATATCTGCAAGTAATTTATCCAGGTGAAAGGTTGGTCGCAGATTTGTCAAGGGTGCCATAGAGTCATCCAAAACAGGTTCTGGTTATTCTTCTTTACCTCAGACATGACAGCCCAAGGTACAGGGCCCATTCCAACTGAGTATGCACCAATGTATACCTAATCAAGAAGCAGCATCAGCAGGCATGATCAACATTCAGAAGATGCAATTTCCGAAACTCACAAGATCCATACTGGAACTGAATACAATGCATATACAGGAACTTGAGAGACGTATTTCTTACCAGGATGCCAGAAAGAGCCAATGCAGGAACCCATTCTAGGAATAGTCCCTGTGCCTAAAATTATCATTTAGCACTCATGTTACATAAAACAAGAAGGAAATAAATTTACTTTACCATTGCATTTTCTATTAATATTAATTGAAAACTCTCTAAGTTGTTGTCATTTAGATAACTTAGTGCAGCATGTGAGTCTCCCATATGTTCCCAAAAGTTCCATAAGAACTTTATTAATAGTACAGTAAGGAAAAATGCAGGTACCTTTAGGTAGAATGATATTCCTGTCAGAAAGCAGCCCAAGAATGTTCCAGATGCGGAGACCTATGTAACAAAAGAATGTCAAAACAAAATTTACCTGATAATCTATCTTGTATGCATAAGCTCAACTTTGTAGCATTTGTACCATTAGAAGAACTCTTCTTCCACTTCTATCCATGAGGATGGCGCCAAACAATGTAATGGGAATCTGGAATGATCATGGTTATAAACAAAATGTTCTAGTAATTAGCACATTTTGCTTACAACAGCGTATCTCAGACCTGAATAATGCCAATCAATATAGTTCCAAGTTTTCCAGAGAACCCTGAAGTTAAGAGACAAATCAACACATTTCATACAGAACTGTTAGAAAATGATAACACGATGATCACAATTTTTGCATACCTGCAGATGTAAAGATAGAGCTTGCATAGAATCCTACACCATTTATCCCTCCCAATTGCTGGAAGATCATCAAGCCAACACCAACCTGTGCATGTAAGACCCACAAATGAAATGTCTGGTTAAATAATATTGGAGACTTCGTATGACCAAATTCCAAATTTGGTGCACAGAAACAATGACATTAGTATATGAAAGTCAAAGCGATTTCTTACAGTGAGCGCATATATGTTTTTGCTCAGAAACAAATCTTGAACCCTGGCCTTTGGGAAGCTCTGGAGTGATTCAATATACTCCTGAATCACATGATCATTATGAGTATAGTCTTCTTTGAATTGTATCGTAATATATAAGCTATAAGCACAGAAGCTAACTTTAATCTCAATTGCCTCTTCAGATGTGTCAACATTCTCTCCGCGAAGTTTCTGCAATGAGGTGCGAAATTCTTTCTCCCTTCCAACATTAGCCTTCAAAAAGATGCAAGTGAGACTGAATAATACAAAAAATGTATCATGAAGTTATTTAAGTCAAAGTATCTTATGAGTTGAGTAATTATATGTACTTCCAGGCTGAGTTTTGTTAAAAAAAAGGAGATTCTATGGTAATTCTTAAATCCCTCTAATATTCGCATTATTTAAATACAGAAAACCATTGGGCAAACACTC
Source organism: Poa pratensis (assembly GCA_947311845.1). NCBI lineage: Eukaryota > Viridiplantae > Streptophyta > Magnoliopsida > Poales > Poaceae > Poa > Poa pratensis. Next base: position 39,244,775 of record CAMZMU010000073.1, read on the forward strand.
ATGCCTTGCAGAACATTTTCTGAAGATGGAAGTTCCTTACCAGCCATCTTGGCGACTCTGGAATGAATGGAAGACCTGCTAAGAGGAGAAGACATGGCACTATACCTGCACACAGAAACAATTGTTATTCTTTCCATCCAACATGAATGTGAAGGATAAGCATGTTTATATGGATGTGGAAAAGAAAATTACCAACATATACTAAATTGCGCCATGCAACCAGCGCCCCTACTATGTAGGTAGCCGAACTTCCAGAACATATCAACAGCTGCAGATGCAGAACATGGTAACAGAAACTATTAAATGTTACCAAGTTAAATGTACAATGTGGGCTTTTTGTTCCGTAGTGTACGAACCTGGTTTGAAGTTGCAAGGCCCCCTCTTAGATCCTTTGGGGCTATTTCAGCTATGAACACAGGCACCTGCCACATCCAGCACAATATCAGCACACTTGAACTTGGAAGTCATCAAGGGGAAAACATGAACATGTACAAGTGATATAAGATTGAGGCATAAGAGAGTCAAGACTCGAGACTCAAGGATGCGCCTTGAAGTAAGTGATACATACCACATAAGAAAGAATTCCAGTACTATAGCCCAACAAGATTCTTCCAAAGTAGAGCATAGTAGCACCCTTTATAACAGAAAAACAAGGTAAGATATCAGTATGAAATGCAAAAGATATCAAATCATTTCACCAACCAACTAACAGACCTTAGCGAAATGTATAAAAATCCAGCCAACAATGCAAATAGTAGCTGATATCCGCATGGTCTGTGACAAGCAAAACAAGAAGACAAGATGAATGTGAAGCAAATATGCTCTAGCTAGACCAAATAATAATGAATTATACAACACAAGCTACCATTTTACGTCCAAGAAAGTCTGCTAAGCGTCCGCTGGTAACAGCACCAATCATTGCCCCAATCGTCAATACTGATCCAAAAATTGCGAACTGCAAGGTTTAAGTGGATCAGCACATATATTAGTTAGGAGAAAATTAGAACAGGACAAGAAGTCCTTCTAACTCATTTACTAAGTGAAAATGGTATCTCTGCGAAAAAAAGCTTATTCATGTTAATTACAAACCCCAGAGACGGATAGTCTGACTTCATCTACTATTTCTGACTGAGTGGGTGCAGAATAACCAACCTGCAAAATTATATGTCTCAGTAAATAAATCTTATATGTCATAAAAATCACAACCATAGCTAGTACTCTATGATTATTACAGAAACAAGTTGCTTGGAAAAGTCAATCTCGTACTGAATGATGTAGTTTAAGAACCATAATCATAGCTAATACTATATGAGTATGACAGAACAAGATGCTTGCACAAGTACATCTTGTACTGTCGGTTGTAGTTAAAAAACAGTAGTAAAGGTTTACTGAGATACATCCAGATCTTATGTACTCCTCATATCACAATACACAATCCTTCATGTCAACCCCACATTTCCAAGTTTTACATTTTTGTTACTTGTATGCGGAAGAAAGAAGGAAAAACTACACTTTTTCACGAAAACACAAAAAGCATTGTGTTTCGATGCATTGATAGATAGAGCAGTTATTTACAAGCCTGTAGAGAGACCACCACACACCATACAACTCAACCCACTGAAAGACTAGGGAAGAATATGTGCCAGCCCGCGGGGCGCGGGCCCCGTGCTCACCCAAGAACGAGTCTCAGTCTTGATGGTTTACACCAAAGCGCCAACTGAGGGAGGGAAAAACTACACTGTTGTCGATACTATCATATATACTTGGGGAAAATAGTCTGTGTCTACTGGAGCCATGTTCAGAATACTAGTGAGAAGTCCATGGGAGACTGTTCCAAAAACAATAAAAGAATTCATAGATGCAGTACATCTCAGTTCCAACAAAATTCACCGCAGGTTGCCTCTAATTTGATTCTACCATACGAAGATCAAATCGGAACATGAAATTTCCATGTTTAGATAATAACTTCATGTACCACACCCATGAATTTTGGGGAATTCTTGAACACGGTATAGCGAAATCTTGTAAAACTTCCGGAAAATGGATACATCGATCAGCTCAACCGGACAAGAAATTCCTCACGTATATACTTAGTCAGCTCGCATCACCTTCTCGGCACATTTGGCTCGTTTGGCAGAAAAACCATTGATTAACCAAATTTAGCGCATCCATTCCATGGCCAAATACAAAATGCCCTAGGCGCCGCTCGTGCACGTCCAACTGAACGCACACTCCCAGTGCCTCGTCAAGCCGCAGAAATGATTAACAGAGAGGGGCGAAGAAGGGAGGAGCGGCTTACGCAGGTGCCGAACTCGAAGGAGCCGCACACGGCCACGGCGGTGCTGAGCAGGACCATGGACAGGGACCCTCCCCGGCCGCGTCCGCACGAATCCACCTCCTCATCCACCTGGATCTTCGCATCCTTGTGATCATCCTGGAGGAGGAGCGGCGCCGTCACCTCTGCGCCGCCGCCGGCACCCAGCACGCCGCCCTCCACATCGTCGTCCGCGGCCCTCACTATCCCCATCCCGATCCGTGGCCGATCGAAGATAAAAACAACAGCAGGGAGAAGAGAAGAATGACTAAGATTGGTCGGGGCGGTGGAGAGGAGGAGACTGCAGGGAGGAGTGTTCTTCGGGTCAGGGAGCGCGACGCGGAGTGTTCTCAGGGTATTTATACGCGTGGATCGGAAAGAATGGGGCGATCGCGGGTGAGAGCCGAAGCCGCGCCAGCCAAAAATATCTCGCTCATGCACTGGAGTACTATTTCATTTTGAACACGAGGGTCCGATCGGTGAGATGCATTTTAAAATTTCAACTATGGAAGGAAACGGCTGGCGATCCGTGGATGCGACATGAAGAGGAGCATATTCTTGGTGATTTGGTTGGCGAGGGCGACACCGTCTGACAGCAAATACACAGCGAATGAAGGAATGGAAACACATAGAAATGCCGTCTCTTGTGTTCTACAAAGATGTGTGCACATGCAACAGCGCGGTAGATGTGGTTGCATACCTCAGCCCATCAGAGTTTGAAGCATAGATTTCACATTGACATTTCTCATTTAGTTCGAATATTTTTCGGGACTCTAGAATACACGTCCTGATTTGTTCAGGACCACCAGGTGCTCGGTTACATCGTGAACTCGCTCTCCCCAGAGATCTTCACACACGTTCTCCGCTATGAGCATGCCGTCCAAGTCTGGAAGCTACTAGAAGACATGTTCTCATCGCAAAGTCGATCCAAGGTCATGAACCTCTGGATTGCGATTGCAAATACGAAGAAAATCAGCATGACTACCTGACGTTCTTCTCCAAGATGCAGAGTACCACCGATGAGCTTGCGGTTGCAGGCAAACCACTTGATGAGGAGGAAATTGTCTCCTTTATTCTAGCAAGTCTCGGTATGACGGGCTGGTTGGCGCTGTCGGTCTCCTGACCACACCTCTTAGCGTCAGCAAACTTTATGTACAGGTGCTTGGTCAAGATCAGCGACAAGATCTTCAAGGGACGTCACCGCAGGTGGCTTCGAATCCTCTGCTATTGCTGCCATAAAATCTCGTCAAGGAGGTGGCAACCGTCTGTATTAATAGTCGCAAATCGAATTATTTTCAACATCAACGCCAAGAAACAGTGGAGGTGGCCGCACCGGACCACCTAGAGGAGGCCATGGCCCTTGTCGCTGGCGTCGTCATACGTCCCCCTGGGTTGACATCACTTGTCAGATATGTAACAAAGAAGGCCATGATTCCTAAAAAAAGGCCATGCTGCCAAGGATTGTTGGTGGCGATTTCAAGATGAAGATGATGATGATGCATATGGCGACAAGGAGGTGAACGCTACTTCTTATGGTGTGGAAAGCAACTCGTACTCCGATACTAGGGCTACACACCACATCACGGGTGAACTCAACAATCTCACGTTTTGCGAAAAGTACAAGGGTCATGATAAGGTGAATGCTGCTAACTAACAAGGTATGATATGTGTCATGTTGGTCATTCAATTGTTCATCACCCTATTCAAAACTTTCATCTCCGTGATGTATTTCATATTTCTAATGCCTCCAAAAATCTTCTATCTATTTATCGCTTTACCGTTGATAATCATGTGTTTATAGAATTTCATCATTATTTCTTTTGTATTAAGGATCAGGCTACGAGGAAGTGGTTTGCGCTTTGCGGTCATCCAGCAAGTGGTTTCTATTATAGGTGGTTTGTTAGTTCATGGCAATTTTGTAGGTTCAGGGGGTCACACGGCAAATGGTTTTTGTGAATGGTCAAGTTCAGCGTGTGATGTAGCAGTTCTACTGTATGATCATCGTTTATAGGTTGTGGGATCATACATTTCTTCTAGTTGCATGAAGTACATAGGTTATGGCAATACAACATTCTATCTTTTGCTTAGGCTTGAAACACTTATTTTCTTATAATCTTTTTGATTTGCTTTCGCCCTAGGCAATCTTTTGCATCACGTTCTAGTTCTAAACACAAGAAACTTACACATATTAGTATAAGAATAGGAAAGGACCTGGAGCGGTAGATCCGCTCATCCTGGCTTCAAATCTTAGTTCAGTTGCCACGGGAACCTTACCGCCGCGTGTGTATTGTCTTCCAAGAAAAAGAAAGAGGCATAGAAAGAGTGACAAAGCTCAATCCAAAACATGAAAGCGGAATCACAACGGTCTCACGAAAGAAGGGTCTCAAAAAGTGTGTTCATGGTCACTATGTATATTCAATGTGTCATTGTTGAGTGTTGACGTATTTGGATCACGATCATGCCAATTTTTCTACATTCTTTGTAGTCAAACTGAACTTTTGTGCCAGGAAGGGGATCACCAAATGTGCTACACCAAGTACTACATTTATACTTTATACTGAAGTGGTCTCTACTATATTTTGATAATGTTGTAGTTTGCACAGAAGTTCATGCTACCTGCCACAGATCAACGTGGAATCTAAATCAGAGAACAGAGATCTTCAGATCCTCCTCCCAGTAGATACATAATTGCACGGCAGATGAGCTGGAAGGAAGGATGTCTTCCCTGAGTTAACCTAAAATCTCATTCTTCTTTTTCACAACAAGACAGCCAATATAATACTAAGACGAATCAAATCCAAAGTTCCACTTGCAAGTATAGTTTGTTTTGGTTGAGCTATGTGCTCATCGACCTGATCAACACAAGGACTTCTAAGCACCCACGGATAACTTGGTTCTCTGGAGGTGTAGCATACAATTTCTTAGTTGCTGGTTAGAGAAAATGTCCAGCAACACCAACGATAGTTATATTAATGAAGTCAACAGAAGCATGATATTCAGTAGGGCTGAGAGGTGTTACAATGCTTAGCAAAAAAAAAAGCATAGACGAGAAGTATCATATTTCCTCTTCAGTATTTCCCGTCAGCCCATCTGTAAGTAGTTACCGGGAGCAAAAGCCCAACAAAACCAATTGTTACTTCGCAATGCCGCCAATAAAGAACAAACGAAAAATTGATTCTTTACTAAAATATGCAAGAGGAGCGAGCAAGAGATCATGCTTTACTAGTAAACGAGTTCAAATCCAGATATGTTGCAACTTTCAAATTCAGTATTCCATTGAACCTTTCAGCTTCATATGTACCACGCTGAAAATGTGCATGCTTAAAGCAGCTATATAATAAAATAAAGGTTCTCTTGCAATTTGCAAAATCTCATATAGCATTATGACACCAAAATTACTAGCTCAGTGTGGATGAAACTCTCGTCATTTAGAAGTTAAAACTGTGATCATACAGAATACGTGGACTGCATCTATGGGGTAAGATCCTTAAGCTCCCAGTTAGGTAGCTCATGATTTAAAGTAGGAAGATAACACTATAGCTAGGGGCTTGTGCAAATCAGAGATATGATCTTCGATTAATTACTAAGTTTGGATTGTCCCCATTCCCAGTATCATTCATTGGTTCAACCGTGCCCTTGAGGATCAGCTACCTCTCAAGGCAGTGTCACACCTCCTGTGGTTCAGGCTATCTATCATATAACACTCCATAACTGATATCATGACAAAAACAAGTAGTTTCAAAACGATGAAAGAATGCCAAACCACATGAACAAGAATTTGTGTTTCTCCGTGCCATGTTTACTTTAAAAAAAATCTGTCATAAACTTAACTGTTCTACTTATTGCTAAAAAGTAATGAAATAAACAGTAATGGAGTATATGCCGTTCTGAGTAGATACATGGCGAAGAGAAAATATCTACACATTCATATGTAAATATGCACTCTTATCTTTTCCTTGATAAACAAGTGAAGTAGATGAACCGGTGGTTGTATGTCCTTGCTAGTGATGTCCACATTATTGGTGGATACAAAACAGTACACCATGAAACAATATTGTGCACCAATTCGTTTAGTTGCTTTGAAAACTCCTTGCTCTTAAAAATGGCAATTCCAGGAACTATCAAGTTCAATCTACAGTAAAGAAAGCAAACAGCTTACATAAAACAACTTTGATTAAGCAACAGTTAACAAGGAAAATAGATACAGAAACACAGTGAGGGTTAATGTAGACATACTCCAATATCAGCGGGATAAGGAATTAAGTTTGAAATTTTTAGCTATCATCTACACTATGCTATTCAGAACTGAAAACAGGAAACAAACAAGAAACCTAACGCTTACATATAGACCATCACAGATCTCTTAACAAAAATGAAAACTATCTTCGAGTCCATGTGCTCAGAAGGAATACAGAACAACTGAGATGTGGGTTGATCTGGTTAAGATTTAAAAATTTAAAGTAGACAGAAAAGGTACAGGTTATTATAGAGACAAAGCATAATACAAACCTGGGGATGGAGATTCAGAGAGCGGTGATGTGGAGGCCACAGTGCTTGCCATTCAAGTAGCTCTATGGGCATCTTGACGTGCTCACTGCATTTCCTTATGAAGCTGTTATGGTCCTGATCCTCCACCATCACTGGCATTTGGATTATGACAGGGCCGAAGCAGAATGCAAGCCATCGCCGCTGAACACTGCTGTCGCCACCTCTCAGAGCACTGTTCCTGACAGCCGTCGCTGTTGCTCATCACTGTTCCTCAGATAAACTAAAGGAATGGTTGAAGGCCAAGGCATAAGCTGAATATGAACCATGCGTTACTAGCAACCTCAAGAGTCAAGTTCTTGGTCATCAAAATTTGGAATTTTGCACAGTTTGTGTACTCTTTCGGACAACACCGGTAGAAAAATTCTCGGCAAAGACACCAATTCAGGGGAAAAACAAAAGAACATTTCTATTTGCTGCTCACCACAATATCCTCCAGCTTATGAGAATAAGATACACTGTCTGTGCATAGCTTATCAACAAGTATAGTACAAGCAGAACTGCCTAATCCATATCCAGTTTTAAACATTGTTCTTAAACCAGCAGTGCATCGTCCATTCGCTCAGAATTGCTCAGCAACTCTAGCAAAGAATTGAATGTGTGTTCCCGAGGTTTCAGATTGTCCCTCAACATGCCAGCCAACCATGCCATGCTATCATCAGCCCTCCTGACCTTACAGAACCCACTTATGACACTATCATTGCTACGCCCCAGTGGTCCCAAACCCATAGTCGGCATCAACTTAAGCAATTCGACAGCATCATCGACCTGTCCTTCCTCACACATGGTGTCGATGAGTGGCGTGAAAGTTGACACAGTTGGCTCCAAACCAGATGACAATAGTCGCTGATACATCCCTATCGCATCAGCCAACCTCCCAGCCTTGCATAGGCCCTGAATCAATGTGTTATAAGAGATCACATTATGCTCAATCCCTTTTGTAACCATTCCCTCAAACACCCTAGCTGCTTCTTCGAGCATCCTATTGACACAAAATCCTCTGAGAATAATGTTACAAGTTACTGTACTCTCCTTGAATCCCTTGCCAAGCATTTCATCATACACCTTGAAAGCCATCCCAAAATCACCAGCTTCACAGTAGTAATGAAGAAAAGAGCAATATGTATACTCATTGGGCTGAGTACCTTTGCACACCATCTCATCCCACATCCGCCGCGCATCATCGATGCAGCCCATTTTACATAAACCGTCGATCACTGTGGTGTATGTGACTGCATCTATGGCATAACCGCGCAGCTTTATCTCATTGAAGATACGAAGGGCCTCGCTGCCCATGCGGCGCTTAAAGAGCCCATGTATGATGCGCTGGTAGACAACCGTATCTGGAGGACACCCCGCGGAGATCATGAGGTGGAGCGTCTCAGAGACCTTGGCGAAATTGCCGACGGCTGCAAATGCCGCGACAAGGTCGGCGACGGCAGCAGGTGTGGGAGGGGAGCCACGTCGAGCGGCGTCACGGAGGAGGCGTAGGCCGTCGAGCGGGCGGCAGTCGGCGGCACAGGCGCGCACGAGGCACGCGACGGTCTCGGCGTCGCCTGGGAAGGCAGGGGAGGAGGAGAAGGTGGAGAAGAGGCGGAAAACGAGGTCGGGGCGCGCGGCGCTGAGGGCGGCGCGGGACGCCGCGTTGAGCGCGGGGAGGGAGGGGTGGAGGCCGAGGTAGGAGGCGAGCAGGGCGGCGGCATCGGCGGCGAGAGGCGGGGAGAGGCTGAGGAGGAAGGTGTCGACGGCGGGGAGCTGAGGCGACGGGGCGGGGGCCTCGTCCGGGGCGGGGAGGTGGGAGGAGAGGAAGAGGAGGAAGCGGAGCGCGGGCGCCTGGGAGGGGAGGAGGCGGGAGAGGGTGAGGCGGATGCAGCTCGGGTCGAAGAGCAGCGCGCGTGGGATGAGCGACAGGAGGCGGGACTCGAAGCGCGGGGCGCGGAGCACGGCGGCTGCCGCGCGGGACGCGGCGTCGGTGACGGCGGCCGGCGCCGGGGCGGGATCGGGTTCGGCGCTGGAGCAGATGTGTCTGGTGAAGCGGCGCGGAGGCGGGGACATTGTGGTGATCTGCGGCGAGCGGCGGCGGGCGGAGAAGAATGTGATGCTGTCGTAAGCGGGCGCACGGCCACGGGAGGGCTGGTCGGATTTGGTTGCGATGCAATGCGACTCGCGAGGTTTTGACTTTGTTATTAGGCCCATCAAGGCCCATGAGGCCCGCGTTTTCTCCCCCAAGTTAAATAAAAGCAGAGGAGGCTGGGTACTCGTCTTCTCTCTCTCTGCGTTCGAAATTATCCAAACCTCGGAGAAACCCTAACGAAACAGGCGGGGCTGCTGTCCTTTCTCTCTCTCAGGCGCCGCGTCGATGGCCGGGTACGGCAGCCGCAGCCGGAGCCGGAGCTACAGCCCACGCAGGCGGTACAGCCGGAGCCCTCCCCGCTACAAGCACTACGACGACCCGCGCGACCGCTACCGCGGGGGCGGCGGCGGCGGCGGAGGGCCCCGCCGCGGGTACGACCGCGGGTATGACCGACCGGCGGCGCCGACCGGCCTCCTAGTGCGAAACATTTCCCTCACCGCCAGGTGCGTTCTCCTTCCCAACTAGCCGTAAGCCTGGGGATTTCGGCACATCTCACCTAGGGACGTAGTGCGCTTAGACGTTAACCGTAACCTCCCGGACGAAGTATGCCTCTGAACGTGTAATACCTTTTCGTGGTTATTACTGCGTGCAAGTATGTCAACTGTACGATTCGGTTCGGTTGTATGAGTCCATACGGTCTTTTGTATTACTCGATAATGCTTGCTACATAACTCTCGGCGCAAATTTGTCTAGCTGATAGGTGCAATTAATGAGTTACCCTAACACAAATGATTATTAGTATTATGGTGGCTGAAAAACTATATGGCTGTGCTTCTCATTCCCTGACATGCTCACGATCTGAGCATTCTAGGATTGCTCTCATATGACAATTACTGATTTATGAACTATACTGGTGAATTGGTGATCCTGTTGCTGCTTATTTATCTGAGAATGACGTAGCAGGTGCCATCAGTACTTTTTAAGCAGATTCAAACTTTGGATGTTTTCATTGTGTGTTAGTATTGATTTTGACGTTTGACTATTGAGATCTTATGGCCTGATGAACCAGTCTCCCTGTTGCGTATAAATGCTTCCATTTGCTTAAATACCTAAATATATGAAACATAATACTATTGGTCTAGCTATACCTTTTTTTTGTGTGGCATTTTGGAGTTGCCATCAGCCATCAGGATCTTATGTTCCACCTTTTGCTACTGTTCCAATGAAACGTGGTGGTACATTACTAGTAACTATACATTGGCATTCCTATATACAACGCCCTACATATATATGGTGATTTCTGTCTTATTATAATGTGTGGATGACTACACTTTGGCTAACTAGTATGATATGCTGCCTTTGTTTTTTTCCATTTGTTGAAGGCTAGAAGACATTCGTGGTCCATTTGAGCAATTTGGCCCTATAAAGGACGTGTACCTTCCGAGGAATTTCCACACACAGTAATTATAGCTATCTTAAGTTTCTTTTCATTTTTATGCTTATATTACATTTGAGCACCAGCTCATATCATATGCATAGTAAAGAGTGATTCGTTGAACAATGTGAAAGAAGTATATGAGATGCTGAATAATTTATGCTAAGAAGCTGATATGCTATGCAGCTTGAGTGATAATTAATATAGTGCATTCTGATATTCCGTACTGATGTGGCTCATGTGGATGTAAGGAACATTGTAATCTCAACAGGCTCGAGTTTTCCAAAGCAATAATTCATTTGGCAAGTCCTTTGTGATCTAATGGCATATTGTGAATTGGTGATTAACCCTATATTTACTTTCATTTTCATAATTTATGAGTTAATTTCCTGAATTTGATAAGATTATGGATCATGTATTCTTCTCAACAGTAGTGTTAGTTCACATACTCTTTTTTGGCAAACAATTCCTTCGTGTATTTAGTATTTACCAACTGACATTTTTAAATTTGTTGGAAAACCAACTGTTGGCACATGAATTTCTTATAGGTTTTGATTTTCTTGGTTGAACATCATGTAGTTCTTTGGCCATTCTAAAAATTAATTTGTATTTTTCAGGAACTACCTGTTTTTTGCTGTTGAGTAATAAATGTAGTTTCATGATCATTGGCTAAATAGACATTTTAACTTTTTCAGGGAACTACGTGGTTTTGGGTTTGTGAAATTCCGCCACCCTGAGGACGCTGCATATGCCAAGCAAGAAATGAATCATCAAGTTATATGTGGTCGAGAGATTTCAATAGTTTTTGCTGAGGAGAATAGAAAAACCCCACAAGAAATGCGCTTCAGAACAAGATCAAGGTACGTACATTATTTGTTTTGTTTACTTATGCATTAGAAATAGGGTTAAATATCAAATTTGACGTAGCCAAGAGATATATTATTGCTTCTGTTGATATAGTGGTAGGCATATGGATGGAAACTACAGAAGAAGGCAGTCGCTATCAAGATCCCCGAGGTCTCGTTACCCCTGTAAGTATACAGCTGTTCGTTTAACCATATCTTTATAATCTTTCATCTATTTTCTTAATATTATCTCTTTCCTTACAGCTTATTCTCCTGAACCTTCTCCAGTTAGGCGGCTCTCCAGGTTTGATATTCAAGTTATTTCAAAAATAGATATGATTGATAGTTGTCTTTGTTCAGATTTGTTATTGGTTCATGCTGTGTTTGATCACTTCTTGATCGATTTTATTGGTTTGGACACCTTTCTCGCATATCCTGAGGCACATTTGGCTTCTATGATTTATTGTTTTTCAAGAAGAGGTCACTGTCTTTTTGTTATGATGACCAAAGTTGTAGTAATATACTGCACTAGCATTGCAGGTCCCAAATTTTTAGTAGAGCTAGCTTTGTTCATTGTTTAAACAACATGTGCACCATCAAGCTAGCTCTGCTGAGACAAGATGGACAAAGACATGGTTGAACGATGTTAAAGCATTCATGGCTATTATAGCTATTTAATTAAAGACCAAGTAAAAAATACCCCGAGTTAATTATATTCTCTTAAACTTAGGACCTACTCTGTACGTTTTTTTCTCATCCTTTCCATGATCTAGAAATACAATCACGATAAAATGGATAAGTTCCCATTGTAATTGCTTTTGTGATCAATTGGGAAATAAATTGTTATTTGGTCTACTGAAGCATATTTCAGCTTCCGAATTTATTCTCAAAAGTGTTCTGTCATAGAAATCTTCATCTTGAATTGATTGCTAAATATCCTCGATTATATGGGTGATTAGTTTCATTGTCATTTTATTCATCTCATTGGTCAGGCTCAGAGGGAAGTGACTTGCAGGAGGATTAAAATTTATGATTGTGTATCTTCTGAATTGCTGAATCCATTTTTAACCTGCAAAGTATAGTATAACAATAAAACATGTTCATTTGTATGCGCATGCCACAAGCCTCAGACATCCTTAATCAATCTCTAACATAAGCAACATGAGTTATGTTGACTGTTTGATGTTTGTTGATGAGTTGCTGTTACCTATTATGTGCTTGAAGTTAGTCTATTTAGTTGTGCTCTAAATTTTGTGCCTTGGTTTTGTACATTATCCAGTCAACAAAGAATCTAGAGTCTAAAAGCCCAAAAGAGAATCATGATGTTTGGCGAATAAAGACCAAAGTGAAAGTACTATGACCTCCAGAGTTGGAGCATGTGAAAGGCATTACTGTTAAAGTGGTACTAGCACTCAAGAGTCTAAAGATAATCTTGGCTAAGAAACCTGAGGAAAACAGTTATTTTTCAAGTGAACTGATGCTGTTGAGCCAGCAGTTGCAACACCTTAGTGCATTGCACCTTACATTTTGGGATCAAAGTGGGTAACCAATTTTGTGATGGAACAGGTAACATTGATATCTCACATTTCTAATTCAGTTGGCTTGGCAGTAGGCATGACCAGCCAATGGTGCTGTTCATGTGCTGCATTAGCTGCTGTAGACAAGTTTGTAGGTCTCTATTTAGTTTGCTCATATGATGATAAGCCCTTGTTCGTCTGTTGTCTTTTGTTTTTTGATTGTTTTGCAGCCTATCAACGTGAGATAGTCATACTAAGGTCAGATCTTTGATTGTTTGCAGGGACAGGAACCGTGGCAATTATTCTCCCGAGGGGTCATACTCTCCACATGCTCGGGACAAGAGGCCGCACAGGTCGAATGGTCGATCTTCTAGCCCTGATGGACGTGAGCGTAGGATCTCACCCTCCAATCATGGACATGGTCAACCAGTTGACAGGAGGAGCCCAGCCTGATCCGCTCCTAAAGGTTCCTTGCTTTGTGACTTTTATTTAGGCTTCTCTTCTGTTGTAATGATATATTGATGTGTTGTTTCTTGCTCACGCAGGCTGAGGCTGAGATGATTTCAGTTTGCGAATCCTTGACTGGGAGGTTGGAGCGAGAAATACGCTTTGTGATGTAACTGTTTCATCTTTTCTACTATATTTTCTAGAATAGATCTCTGTAGGTTTTGCAGTGAACAAACTTTGTGTTCCGAGGCCAGTTGCCATGTACTGATAAGTTTGAATTGCACCGTTTTGGACATCTTGTGGGATTTGTTCGCCTATATTCAACTGGTTCTTTGTGTGCTGGGCGTTCAAATACTTGCTACTTCTTTCGTTGGCAAATTCTTCAGGTTGTTCAAAGGAATTATAAATCTGTTCCTTTCTGTCTCTTGACACTTAATCAAATGTTCGGGGTGGTAAGAAGTTCATTGGGTACCATACTTTTGAGTTATGTAATTTTATGACAGATTTTTGACCAGTTAGGTGATTACTAATGCTATAGATCTGTTAAAATGTCAACGAAGGATGCAGTGTATCCGTAACTATAATCTACTCCCCGACTCCCCATGTTCTTAATTACAAAATGTTTTTGAATATTTTAATGTGAATTACACACATACTGGAATGATTGAATAGACATTAAAAAGCGTCTACACATAGGCAAATCAGAAAATGGTAAAACACATCTTAGGAGAGAGTATTTGGTACTACTACATTCGGATGTTTTAGCTTTCTTATAATGTAGAATGGATTGAAACGAGTTAATCTACATGCATTATCCGAGGGGAGCAAATAAAATGGCTCATGAGATAGGTAGTGTGTTTTTCCTTAATAATGATTGGTGTACTTGGGATGATGAGCCCCGTAGTTTTTTGTTGAATAATCTACACTACTTATAAAAAAACAAACTTGGCAGGAAAATTGCACACTCATCAAACGGCCTAGATTGATTTGTTCTCCCCACCCCTATTCAATTGCTCACAGCCCCTCACATCACGCCTGCCAGGCCTTTCATTCGAGCTAACCCCGCTAATTATTCATATTGCTAATCATGGTAATCCCACTAATCCCGTCCCGTAACGCATCATTTCCAAAAAAAAAAGCCATTGATCGACCAACAGCTAGAAACACCCGTAGAAAAAACCGCTAGAAGGAGGGCATCGGCACGCAGCGTCCATACAGCGCGCGCACGTCGTACACCGCGCCACCACGCCGGCATCATATGCCGCGTCCATACAGCACGGCCACCACCATACACCATCCCCACGGCTCTCCGCCGGAGTTGCCGCGATCGACCATCCTCGCTGTCGTCAACGTATGCCTGGTCTGGGCTCCTCTCCCTACTAAATTTTAGATTATATTTCCTTGCAATTTGTGATTGGGAGTGGTTTGATTTGGGATAGTATGTTTTGATCCCCACGAGAGATATTCGACGAATTTCCTCTTAGACAGAGGCTGGTATTTGCATGCAGAATGGGATAGAGATGGAGAAGAGAGCCGGTTAGTCCAGGAGGAGCAGGAGGTCCTGCACGCAGGCAACCTCAAGATGCAACGCCGTGAATCTGGATACACCACGCGTGGAATGCGTGATGTATTCAATTGAATTGGAACCATTGTTGCTCCCGTGGAAACTTTTGGCTGGCGTTTCAAAAAAAAAAAGTTGCTCCCGTGGAGTGCTCAGATGACGATTAAGGAGTTTGAAGTGAACAAAAAGAAGGCCTTCTTTACTGAAGCCGGAACCTCATGAAATTGGTGTACTTGGTCTCCTTTGCTTCTAGCAGTGCCTTCAAAACAACCATCGGTGATAGTGAAGTATGGAGTTGATGATATGTATCATTTGATTACTCTGCTCATTGACACCTTTTGCTTGTTTCTCATTGTTTGAGATATGTATATTAGTTAATGTGTGCGGTCATGTCACATTATCGAGGTATATTAGTCACGACGTGCGTTGCACGTGCTTGATTACTAGTCTCATAAACAATGTAACTTTTGTTAATGATTAATAAAGCTCGCAATAAGGAAATGGGTGAATCTACACACTGAAACGTGTCTAGATAAATACGAGTTGAAATAAAAAGGTAAAATGTGTTATAATTTGGAAAGGAGGAAATATTTCCTTTTACCAAAATAGGTAAAACAGGGATAACATAAGCTAAGCTAACGACAAAGAACTAAAAACATAACATAAGTTAAACTATGTGACACTATAACACTAAATGAGAGCTAGATGCACAACGCTGTCACGTGTAAACACCTCACATCACTATCTCCTTGTTGTACACGAGTACAACGGTTGTATAAAATAAATAAAATTCTCGGCACATTGCTAGATCTATTCTTAGAGATTATGTCATGGGTTTACTACTAGAGGCATAGGTGTGGAAATTGATTTACCGCGTTCGGGCAATACAGTTCAACTCGTCTGATTCTTCGAACAACTTCTGTATCCGACAAACTCTTAGTCAAGCGTCATATGTTACGCCTCTACTGGTATCCGTATCCACATGTTCATTGTGTATCGCCAGGCGACGGATGATTATTAGATCGTCCGTTCACACAACTTAGAACTGGGCAGTGGCTAGGGTTTCCAACACTTGCGAAGATTTTTCGTCACCTTTCAGTTGCCTATGACTCCACCTTATATATGGATGTTCTCGACGCACAACACTTACGGTCCCACTAAAACCTAATCCTAGTACTACACGGATCCAATCCAAGTAGGACTCTTTGTCCCAATGCCATCCGGGTCCAACCTGACTAGCATGTATCAATCAGATCAAATCTGACTAGTTTCGTCCCCTCAAGTGTGTGTAGGTTCACAACCACTCGAACATGAATTAACTTACCAGTGAACACTTCACTCTTAACGTGTCAATTCCCGAGTGAAGTAAAGTAAATCTAACGATCCTTGAAAGTGAGTCATATGTCGCATTCCCTTTTCCCACAGTATACCTTGTCAATGTATGTTCTCTGACTCAATCCAAATGTTCTCTTGATTTTTAGTATGAAAGTTGTTTCTCCCAAGCCCTTCATCGAAAAAAAATCATTTTCAATGATTCCTTGACAGATTCTAGCATTGGAATTTCATTCCCAATCAACAATATTTATCACCCACATAAGATTAGAAAATATGACTGAGCTCCCATTAAGACTCTTTGACTACCTCATAAAAACAAATAGTTCAACTTTGAGATGCTTGTCGAAATTTGTATACCCTATCGTTGGATTAAAAAAAAACCTCAAAATGTTTCATATACACGTTCTCAATTAAATTATTATTAAGAAAAGATTTTTTGAGGTTGATCTAACATACCATGTAATTGAAATATGCAGCAATAGCCAGTATGATCCGAACCGACTTAAGCATCGCTACCGGCGAGAAGATCTCATCGTAGTCAAGTCTATGAAATCATCGGAAACTCTTTGCGACAAGCCAAGCTTTCTAGATGTGAACATTTGCATTCATGTTCGCTTTCTTCTTAAGATCCATTTGCACTCGACAACTTCTACACAATCTAGAATATCAACCAAGTTCCAATCTTTATTTTCATCCATGTATTTTAACTCAAACCTCATGACTCAAAATCTGGACCGACCATCTCTTATTCTCTTTCGAAAAATATCACATCGTACAACAACACGTTGCATACTCTATGCAATCTAGCCGATCTATGTGGCCCATGTGCCTCTTCAGTCACGGGTTCCCAACTATTTCTGATTCCATCATCATCTGAGTCATTCTCGAGTAGCTTATCTCAAATCTCTTTGAGTTGCAACGACCTACCACTGACAACCCGAATGAGAAACTCCTTATCAAGTAAGACACCGTTCCAAGCGAAACACGTTGCCCTCTTCTCAGTTATACAAGTAATAACCCAAGATTCCTCAAATATATCACAAATATACGCTTATCTGACTTGGATGTGACACGGCAAGAAAAATCACCTTCTACCACAGGGCAGAAGGGCCTTTTTTCATCGTCAAACGGTTTTCACCATGAAAAGTAAACTATTATAGTTGAATGAACGTCGTAGACTGATCTAACCCGTATCAACCACGGAAATAGCTTTCGCGGTAGATGCACTTGCCACGTAGCAAACGTCGTTTAGTTCCCTGTCACGTCGTCATCTATTCTACCAAGGTTATAAACCGTGATAGATATCAGACTGCTGTTGTAGACTTGTGAGGAGGAACTCCACGCTTGAGTGTGGTGGTTGCTCCTGCTGTTGTAGACTTGTTTAAATGAATATAATAAATCATAATATTGTGGTGTGGAATCCTCGAGGCCTGAATTCTCCAGGCAGAGGATCTGCTGTCAGAGTTGTTGTTGAAGATGCAAATGCTGCGGTGGTTTTCCTTGTAGAATCCAAGCTACAAGATGTAGATCGTTTCTCTGTCGCTGAGATCCTTGGTCCACGTTTTGATGGGTTCCTACATCTGCCTGCTGTGGGCACAGCGGGAGGCATTCTTGTTGCTTGGCAATCAAGCTTGGTTTCGGTCTCTGGCCCTCGTGTTGACAATTTCTCTGTCACGGCAAAATTCGACTTCGTTGATGGGAACAGTTGGTGGCATACAACTGTCTATGGTCCAACTACTGACGATCTTAAGCTGGTTTCCTAGATGAGTTACGACTGATTAGAACAGGATGTCAAGGCATGTGGGTTGTAGCTGGCGACTTCAACTTAATTGTTGATGCTGCAGACAAGAATAATGCAAGGTTAAATAGAAGAATGATGGGACGATTCCGAGGGCTATTGAACGAGCTAGAGCTCACTGAGGCACCTTTAATTGGGCGCAAATACACATGGTCAAATGAGAGGCGAACCCCAACAATGTCAAGAATTGATCGCTGGTTCTGCTCCTTGGATTGGGATGTGGCACATCCAAATGCTTTGATGCAAGCACTCTCTTCTAGTCTCTCAGACCACTGTCCCCTCCATATGTCAACTGTGGTAAACTTCCACCACAAGAAGCGTTTCATGTTTGAAGCTTTCTGGCCTCGTTTGCCTGGGTTCCAGGAGGTGGTTGCTGAATCTTGGGCAATACCTGAAATCTTCAATGATCCTATGCGCACACTGGACCAGAAGCTGTGGGCTACAGCGAGAGCATTAACAAGCTGGAGCCAAAAACGAATCAGAAATATCAAGGAACACCTCCTCATGGCCAATGAAGTGATTCGCCAACTCGAGGCTGCTCAAGATCATCGACCACTAACTGCACAAGAAGCTTGGCTAAGGCGTGAACTAAAGAAGAAAGTTTTGGGGCTAGTCTCACTGAACCGAACCATTGCTAGACAAAGATCAAGATTGCTGTGGCTGAAAGAAGGAGACGCTAACACTGAGTATTTCCACGCCCATGCCAGTAAGCGGAGAAGGAAGAATCACCTGTTTAAACTGCGTGACGCAACTACTGAAGCAAACAACCAAGAGGAAATGGAAGATTTAGCAACCAACTTCTTCGTGGATTTGATTGGCACCCCTAAAGAGAGGGAGTGGGACCTCAACTTAGCCGTCTTGGATCTCCTAACCCAAAATTTGTTGGAACTTGAAAGGGATTTCTCTGAAGAGGAAGTCTGGAACAAAACACCAGGACCTGATGGGTTTACTACTCGCTTCTTTCAAACTTGCTGGCAGATGATAAAAACGGACTTCATGGCAGCAATTGCGCACTTGGCAAGGGGTAATCATCAGAGCTTCCACCTTCTTAACCAAGCTTACATCACTCTCCTCCCAAAGAAAGATGGCGCCGCAAATATTGCTGACTTCCGGCCAATAAGCCTGGTGCATGGTTTCGCCAAGATCTTTTCCAAAGCACTAGCCTGTAGAATCTCTCCTCACCTAAACTCTCTGATTGTTGTCAACCAAAGCGCCTTCATCCGTGGTCGCTCCATTCAGGACAATTATATGCTGGTAAGCCAAAGCGCAAAAACCTTTCACCGCTGCTGTGTCCCACCGCTTTCTAAAGCTGGACATAGCACGTGCCTTTGATTTTGTCTCTTGGCCGCTGCTGCTCCAAACTCTGCGCCGGCGTGGCTTTGGTCCAAAGATGATCTCTCGCATTTTTGCTCTGCTTTCTTCTGCCAGCACCCGAGTACTTGTTAATGGCAGTCCTGGAGACCGAATCTGGCATGCTAGAGGGCTCAGGCAGGGTGACCCTGTGTCACCAACTTTGTTCCTCATTTTCATGGACATCTTAAAT
This sequence comes from Poa pratensis, assembly GCA_947311845.1. Taxonomy (NCBI): domain Eukaryota; kingdom Viridiplantae; phylum Streptophyta; class Magnoliopsida; order Poales; family Poaceae; genus Poa; species Poa pratensis. The sequence continues at coordinate 39,264,189 of CAMZMU010000073.1, forward strand.
GCTGTGTTTTGCAAAGCAGAGGAAAGGGGGATTTTTCAGAGCCTACATCGCTGGGGTGTTCGACACCGCCTCTCACTATTTGCAGATGATGTTGCAATGTTTATTTGCCCTGATCCCAAGGAAGTGGAGGCTGCTGGTGCTCTACTAAAACTGTTTGGGCATGCCTCCGGTCTCAACTGCAACCTAGCAAAGAGCGTCATTGCTCCAATTGCTTGTGCGGGGCTGGATGTGCAGGCCATAACTGAATCTTTCCCCTGCAGCTTGACTGATTTTCCTTGCAAGTATTTGAGAATTCCTTTGTCCTTGCGGAAGTTAAGGAAGGCTGAGCTTCAGATACTTATTGATAAGATTGCCAGGAAGCTTTCCACTTGGAGAACACTCATGCTATCTCAAAGTGGTAGGCTTATACTGGTCTAAACAGTCCTCTCCGCTATTGCTGTCTATCACATGCTCTCTCTGGACATTCCACCATGGGTGCTCAAACAGATCAACAAAATATGCCGTTCCTTCTTCTGGTATGGCGCTGCTAAAGCAAATGGTGGGCACTGTCTTGTAGCTTGGGAACAGGTTTGTAAACCGAAAAGTATGGGAGGCTTGGGCATACACAACTTGAAGTTCCTGAATGCAGCATTGAGAATGAGATGGAGATGGCTTGAGCGTTCTGGACCGGCGAGAGCATGGACAGGCTTACAATTCACTATGTCAGTGGAGGCAGAGGAAATGTTTCAAACTGCTTGTTCCTTTTGTGGTAGGTAGAGGTGATAGAACAAGATTCTGGACTGATAGGTGGATAGATGGACAGAGCCCTGCACAACTAGCATCGGCGCTCATTTCCTTTGCTACAGGTCGCGGGGCAAAAGAAAGAACTGTGGCTGATACCCTCCATGATCAGCAGTGGGTTAAGGACATCTGAGGTGATATTACTCTTCAGGCCTTGGCCGAATTTGTGAATCTCTGGACCACTATACAAGCATAGCCTCCCTTGACAGACAAGGATGATTCTTTTACCTGGCGCCTCACAACAAAAGGAGAATACACACCCTCCTCTGCTTACCTGGCCTTTTTCCATGGTACCACTCAGATGGATTATGCCCAGGCCTTGTGGAAGAATCTTGCCCCCATTGAAAGAGAAATTGTTCTGTTGGCTTGCCTTGCGTAATCGTTGCTGGACAGCAGAAAGAAGGCGACGCAGGGGCCTTGATCACCTGGACAAATGCACACTTTGTGACCAAGTTCTGGAAGACATCGATCACTTGTTGATCTGATGCCCCTTTACAAGAGAATTCTGGTTCATACTCAGCCGTGACCTGGGAGTGTTAGATATCATACCACAACCTCTCGAAACGCTACGAAGCTGGTGGATGTCCATCTCGAACCGACAGCTAAAGAAGAAGAGGAAGGAAATCATGATGATTGTGATTGCAGGGCTGCGATGTTTATGGCTTGAACGCAACGCCCGAACCTTTGAGCAAAAGAGTATGAGTTTGGGCCAACTTGTTGACATGACCAAGGAAGAACTAAAATTGTGGTCGCTGGTTAAAACAGGGGTAGATCATAGAACTGTGGGTCATAGTGAGGAATAGTTCTCCTGTAAGTGAAAGTGTGTGTGTGTGTGTGGCCTGCGGGCTTGTATTCTCAAACTTCTGCTCACTCTTATTATAAAAGACACGCAACCCTTGGTTGCATGTTCGTAAAAGATAGATATCAGATGACCTGTTCAACTTAAACGGGTCGGACCGGTAAAAATGTAGTTAAGAGGCTCAATTAAGCCCGCTTAAATTAAGCATGCCAGCCAATTTTATTGACAAAATGTGTTTTCATCAAAATAATGTATTGCCCAATAATGTTACGGCCCGGTCGAACTCATCATGGTAGATAGTGTCTCTTCATATCTACCACCTTTTGCTAAAATCCATTATGGGCTGCTGGAACCGTAGCACACATCAAGCACCAAGTGAAAAAAAGTGGTAGATGTGTTGCTACGTGGTAGTAGGTGATATTTTTTTCTTGTAGTGTGAGATTGACATTTTTTTTCACTTCTCCAAATTTGTGGAAATTACAAATTGTGTATTTTCCTAGTCCAAAATTTCCACCACTTTAGCCCGACGGAAACTGGAGGGACTAGGGAGTAATTTGTGTATCTCGTTTCTCACATTCGATGATTCGTCGAAGGACTAAAGAGTAAAACTTCAAGCCACGACTCAGGATGGGGAAGCTGCTTTGCTTCGGCTTCGGTTTGGGAAGCGGTTCCTTTGACTCGATCAATCCAAGCCAGTTCAGGGAGGGGTCGGAGTGGGGAGCCGACGCGGAGGCGGCGGAGGGGGGTCGCCGGAGCCGGGATGGACGTGCCGTGGCTTGCTGGTGGCGCACGGGTCGGTGACGGCGCTGGTGGTGGTTTCGTTCCTCTGCGGGCAGTGGCCCATCTTCGAGGGCACCTTCGTCCAGAGCATCAACCACTTCATCACCTCCGGCGCCTACCGCCACTTCCTGTGCGCCTCCCACCTTCCCTTCTCACCGCCTCTTCCGCCTCTCTTGCTCTTACTTGGTGAGGAATCGTTCGCGCAGGCGGCTCGTGCAGGCGACGTGCGGTACCGGAGCCAGGGATCTCGTGCTCGGCGTCGAGCAGTACTGCTGCGACCGCCCTAACCCGATCCTGCAGGTACGCATGCTGCTCAGTATCTATGGGTGTTGTAGCGGTGGCTGATAATGAATAGTTAGGAGGTTTGATTTTAATTTTGATGCTATGTGATGCAAATTGTTGCTTGGGATTGGCCGATAGGGGATTGCTCCCTGATGCTGAGTTGAATCAGCAAAGGTCGAGAGTTTGCTGTATCAGAATGTGGTTGATTGAATTTGGTGGGGGTTTTGGGGTTGTTGATGATGATTGAATGAATGAATAATGAGTGGTTTGGTGGTTGGTTGTCTACAGACGGTTTGGGTTACGCTGCATCATGTAAATGTACTGCATTATCTGCACTAGTGTACGTGCACTTAAATGAAATTCAGAAGGGAGTATTGAGCTGTGTCAATCGTAGGAATTTTAAGGGACTCCATGCTACCTACTTCTACACATTCTAGCCGTAGCTGATACCATTAAGGGTTAGGGTGTTTGATTTTAACCTTGATGCTATGTGATGCAAATTGTTGCTTGAGATTGCTCCCTGATGCTGAGTTGAATCAGCAAAGGTCAACAGTTTTCTGTATCAGACTGTCCCTGATGATGATTGAATGAATAATGAGTGGTTCGGTAGTTGGTTGTCTACAAACGGTATGCGTTATGCTGCATTGTGTAAATGTACTGAATTATCTGCACTACTATACTTGCACCTAAATGAATTGAGAAGGGAGTATTGAGTTGTGTCAATCGTATGAAATTTTAAGGGGCCGTGCTAGCTACTTCTACACATATGGTGTATTATTTTCATCGGGGGTTGGTTTGGGGTGAAATAAATATACATGAAGATGTTATAAGGCCATACTTGTTGAGGTTTTATCAAACGATGCATGTGAATTGGTGCATGGTTGGCGTGAAGCCTTGTGAGTCACGCTTGGTATATTTCAATGAATGGGTGGTGCTGTGGTCTTGTAGTTTCATGAGTGTGTAAAGTGCAGGGAAGTGGGGAAGAGGTAGGGAAGAAAACAAGCTGAGCTAGACAAAGATGAACAACTGAGTGCTGGGGTCGCATAAAATGGACAAATCTCATTGTTTAGTAATTGAGCTGAGTTTTAGATCTTTGCATTGATTCAGTACTGCATATTAGAGTTACTATTATGAAATTACAATGCGTATAATGCATGTACTCTAGCAGTGCCTGTTATGGATATATCCCTGTGTTTAATAATGAAATGTTTACTAGATAAGTAAATCGATATTTCTACCTGTCGACCCATGCCTTGCATAAAATAATCACCACTTAGTATGGCAAAGCCATAGCACAGATGAAATATGGAGCTTACTATTGTTTTGGAAGTTCTAATCTGTTCACAACAATAAGCTCAGAGCTTCTCCTCCTAATCATGCTAGCTGAATATTTCAGAATGTTAGACGTGCCATCTTTTTCAGTATATTTTAGTTTTTGGAATAGGACCCTGCTCCTTGCAGAATAATCTGTCTTGCTCTTTATCTCTGCACCTGATTTACACTCCTTTTTTGTTGCTTACTCTGTTGGTCTGTTTACTTGCTTTGGAGTCTGGTAGTAGCATAACCATTAGGTGTATAAGAATTTTTCTTATTTATGTAGCACCAATTCTGATTTGTGATTTTGCTTTTTCACTCAACTGCAGGTTTTTTATGTTGCCATAATTGGGGGAACATATTTTATAATAGTGCAGACATCTTTCCAGTATATTCCTGGGTATTACGTGAGTGTGTTGCACAGGTACCTTGTTAACATTAACCAATTTGCGAGACATTCCTTTGTCCATTTTTTGACAGTCAGAGATCTTGCTCTTGCAGGTATCTCAGCATTGTGGTTGTTTCTGTCGGTGCTGTACTCTTTGTCCTCACTAGCTTTTCTGATCCTGGAACTGTTACTTCTGAGAATGTTTCTCAATATGTATCTGCCTATCCTTTTGACAACATTATTTTTGTGGAGAAAGAATGTTCAACATGCAAATTTACGAGGTATGTGTGTTCCCCTAGTGATTAGTCGTACCATGGCTAAATAATTATATGTATTCCTGTGCTTTAAATTTTTCAAATGATCGAAGAGAATACTTTGATCATAACTATTATTTCGAAATTTTTATGATCATGTGCTAGTGCTATCGAATGTATTTCAAATATGTACTGTTCTCTTTATTGTGTGTTCTTCATATAAATCAACTTATTTCATATCCTAAGAAGGGTTAATTGGCATGCAGACCAGCCAGGGCAAAGCACTGTAGAATATGCGACAGATGTGTTGCTCGATTTGATCACCATTGTGGATGGATGGTACTTGTTAATGCTACTTGACGCCTGCTGGTATTGGTTTTGACTTGTTTATATCCTGAATTTTCTGTGTTGATACAGAATAATTGCATTGGGGAGAAGAATACTCGGTATTTTGTGGCATTTTTAGTTTGGTGAGTTCTTATTTTCTTACCTTCTTTCCATGTTTTTTGTTCTTTTTGTTACATCGTAAGTCCCAAGGGTCCATTCAGTTCTCCTAGACAAACTCTCTGTGCTATCTGACTTGTTTTTCTTTTTTAGCTTCTACATTATTCACAACAGACTCCTAACTTTTCACTCTTGGTACCCAATATTATCTCAATTGTGACCACGAGCCATGGAGACACTGATAAATGTGACACACCCACTTGGCATTTCAAAGTAATAGTCAGTGGACTGGTAATAGGTGTAGATGGCAAATTATTGGGAGCTAAAGCATCAAAGCATAAAACATCATGATGTTAACTATTTACTAATTTTTAATAACTCATAGATGATTTACCATGTACTGTCTAAATATTTTACTGCTTATTCTCCGGCAGTGGTGCCGGTTATTTCTAGTTGACTGTAGTTTTGAGGCCGGTCCATTTTTATTTTGTTGCAACTCTGTTTAGGAAGATGGATCTGCTACTTGATTTTAATACCTACTCTAATGCTAGCAATAGCATATTGCCATACACATCAATGTGTCTGGAATCGTAAGTAGAAAATTTATGATTGCGAGGTTAGCTACTGGGTAGCTTGTAGAACCTTGATCTTTTCTTGCGACTTCACATTATTTGACTTTCTTCTCCCTTGTTCATAACAGGCATTTTCTTTTATGTTTGTACGGAACAATTATCCTTGGCTTCATTGTTGCTGGTGAATTAAAAAATAAGAAAGTCGTCTATATACTGACAGGTTATTATTCTGTCCGTTTCAAGAGCCATCTAGCATTGATAATTCATTCTCTGGCCTTCTAATGATTTTTCCATTGAATTCGACAGTTTATTATGGCATTGATAATTCATTCTCTGGCCTATTTCCCCATGTGGCACAGGTATGATAGAGGAACTGTCATTTTCATGTCCATTAGCATTCAGCACCCTATTCAATATCTAACTTCAACTCATGTTTTTTTTGCAGTGGTTGCTTTCTGTGCATAACACACAGATACTTTTGGCTGTATTTTTGGGTATAATAGCATTGCTTCTTGGGGGGTTTTGTGCTTACCATATCCATCTTTGCTTATCAAATACGACAACAAATGAGGTAAGACATTACCACTGGTTTATTGATTATTTTTTTCAATATTTGTTGCCGGCGTTTAAGTTTTGTCCTCCGCCGAGGATATATTTCATATAAAAAGCCACCCGGTAGTTCAAAGTTTCGTCTTTCACCAAACATATTGATTAAAGAACTATCTCTATTAGTATCTTCAAAGAGATATATTGTAAATAGGAAAAATATTTTTTTCTTCCGATAATCATCTTTAGTTCTTAACCATGTTGATTGTACTATGCCTCTCTCCAGTAGAGACATATTGTTAAGACTGTAGAGTAACGAAACCAGTAATTCTGGTGACTAATGAGGATGTACCAAGTTTGAAGCATATTAGAATAAATAAATAAATAGATAAAAACATGACCTTGTGGATTTCTTTTCTTCTTCCAAACCTTATCTTGTGAAAATCCTGCAGACATTCAAATGGCAAGACTACGTCTTCTGGATGAAAAAGGAGAACGCGGCGAAAGCTAGCGCAGCCGCACTGAAGGCGAGCATCAATGCAGCTAGCAGCGAAGCGCAGAAGCCGGCGCCAAGCAAATGGAAGACATTCTTCTCAAGGTCCCGAACACCGGCTGAGGAGCCAGTCGTGACGAATAACATATATGACGTGGGAAGGATCAGGAACCTGTGGGAGGTGATTGTCCCTTTATCAGAGCGGAGGTCCTTCTCTCGTAGGAAGTCCGACTGAAGTCACGCGCTGTCGCAACTGTTGTATGATTTCACTGTTGTATATTCATGCCATTGTAGAATTTTGGAATATTTCCCTCCTCATACATACCAGAGCATGACATGGTGTTAGGATCGTGATCAGGGCTAAGGCATTAACTGTAGACCGGATTCTCTGAAGTCGTTTTTTGCTTCCTGAACTTGGCACTACTTATAGGTCTCGGTATACCTACCCATTGCCTGGGTTGTTTTCTTTCAAAATAGTACGTCTTTCGAGCATTACAAGCTTGTTACTGTGTTATGTTTGATAAAGGTATGACTGATGCCAATCATTACATCAGGTAGCAAAAACTAATTAGGCCTAATTTGTTTTTTGCTAAGCTACTCATTTGGAGTGCTTTCAGGAGGAAAAACAAAAGGCACATCTGTAGAATCCTTCTCCAAACAATGAGACAAAGGCCTTTCACTCGTCAAGGAAACGATCAAACTCGGTGCCCTTGAGCGTCTCGCTGACCTCCTCCCAGTTAACCACCAGGTCCGGGAGCGGGCTGGTGTGGATCTTCACGTGCCTGCTCGACAGCCTCCTCACCGGCACCCCCAGGAACTCCTGCACCTGAGACAGCGCCTGCAACCAAAGCACTGCACGCGTTAGCTCTTTTCATTTTGATCAGGTCAGCTGGGAGTAGCTTCGGTTACGTTGTCGTCGCCGAGGTCCTCGTAGTAGAGGACCATGTGGCGCGTGGCCCGGAACCGGCGCAGGCAGTCTTCCATGGCCTGCTCCGCGTCTCTGATGCTCGGGATCAGAGACGACACATCCAGCTCTGGTCTGAACATTGCTAGTATCTCAGCCTGCAAACAACAAAGAACATGTAATGGGATATCTTTTTTTGCGGGGGAAGTACAGTAAGAACTGAGGAGCCAATTGCCTCGGAAACTTTATCTGACATGTGAGACTGACAGATACCTCCTCTTGAGAGTGAACATGCGCTTTGTGAGTGCCATTCAACTGCTTTGCTGTTCGGTCGTAGTCGTTAGCCAACACCGAAACGAGCCTCCTTAGCGTATTTCTCCTGAAGAGGAATATCACCATGACACCCTTTTTGTTTAGATAGTTAACAATCTCACGAGGATAATCCATAAGACCCTGCAGAACATGGAGTGTGTCAATTTACTAAGACTATTTCATGAGGATAATCATCACGGAATTAATTAGCAAATAGCATTGCTTGCTCTATCAAGCCTGGAGCAACAAAAGCAATCTGAACTTTAGAAGCATCCACACGGAGGGGCCAAGGCATTCCTGGTGGTGTTGTCTGAGGTCTTCTGCAGATTAATCTGGTGGGCACGGCTGTTGCCTAGGATTGGAAATGGTTGAAGCGTTTTGGCTTCATTTGGTTTTTTTTTGCACTAGCTGTAGTTGTGACAGAACTTTCTCAGAAACTGGTTGGTTCGTGACTATGGCCTGCTAGTTGTTTCAGTTGAGAGGAGCTTTATCTTTTGCGTGCTTGGTCCAGCTGTGGGCTATGGCCAGGTGTCGTGTTGAGACTGTTATCAGGTTTTATGAAAACGAAATTGGGTGCGCGTGCTCCTACATTTCCGAAAAAGAAGATCCCCAATAAAGGGAATGCAATGATAGCGTACCTGATTTAGCATCCACTTCAATCCGAACGCAGCTGTGCATTCATTTTTTGCTGCACTGGTACGCCAATCCAGATCATACAGCTTGTCAAGCGTCCGCAAGATCGACCCGATATCTTCTCTTCGCTCTCTCACCGAGAAGATTTCACCATTTGAGCTGACATTGGGGTGGCTGTTCAGCAAAGTCTCAAACCATCCGCTGCCTGATCTTTGCATCGATACGATGATAAAGAAACGAACCGGAGTGCATGCACATTCTCCCCCACGAATAGTAAAATAGTTTATCAACATGAATGGATCAGAAGAAAAAAAGAAGAAGAGATGCTATTTGTCTGATGCAGCGGCCGGGCTACAAACTCCTTTTCTGAAAAACAGGGTGAGGTACAGAAGAGGCTATTTGTCTTGTAACTCATAGGGTGACATAGAAGAATTTACCTGTCGTAACTCATAGGTCTTGGGAAATGCACATATCGCATCTGCTCAGATGGGATCACTGAAGGTCTTGTGCATAGAACTTTTGTTTGTTCTTCCGCGTCGTTCATTTCTTCTTCATTCTCTAAGGCTATTTGAGTGACGGAGAAGTAGCAGACGTAGAAACCAAATAGTGCAATGAGGAAGACAAGCATTGATCGTAGAGGAAGCAGCGTCCCCTTTGAGCTTTTCCATGAGTACATGACCTGCAAATACTTATGAAATTCAGTGACCATACGATGTAAAATTGAGCACTTGGAAGAACAATGAAATTTGATCCCATTATACTACCATTTTCTCTTGCAACATCACAGAAGTTATGCTGCGTCAACAGAATATCAATTGGCTTCCACATCGATGGCACAAAGAAGCCAACATTTCCATCCTCACTGAAAACACAGCTAACCCCGCTGCATTGCAGTTCATTTACATAATTAATAAGTTAGGTCTTCAGCCAGATCTACAGACATTGCAGCTTCGAGAAAATGCAGCAACTTATAAAGGAACTAGTGCAAGATTTTTTTCTTGGCCCCTATTTGGTACATCTTCAGAAAACATGTTTCTGCTCAAAACATTGAGGGAAAAAGCTATAAGATTCAGGACTGAAGAGGAAAAGTACACCAATCGTAAGATCGACTGTAAATGATCTCTCTATATGGATAAAGAATAATCATTTCATGCCTGATTATATCTAAAAAATCATTTCATGCCTGATTACACAGTGAAAAATCTAAGTACAAGCAGAGCCATCATGTCCAAGTACAAGCAGCTCATCAGGACAACAAAGACAGCAGCAGCAGCAACAACAGCAGCAGCAGAAAAAGAAGACAGGTAGGCGCAACGGATGGCCGTAGCGGCTGAATCTTGGTGCCAAGAACCTGAGAGAAAGCTCGAGCAACCGCGAGACATACAGGAACCTCATCGGAGTTTACCTGATGATCGATGACTCCGCTCCGGCTGGGATCCCCAGAAGATATATATAATCTTTGCTTCACGTTTCGCACTTGAAATTGGAGGAGGAGATGGAGGCTTGGAATAGGGAGGGAGAGAAAGACTGTGATCGAGCGAGCTTCGTAGAATGGTGGCTAGCGTCGCCGCTTTGTTTGGAACTACTACTGGACTGGAGAGACAAAGCGTAGAGGAAAGCGAGAGGGCGGAAAGTGTTAGTGGAGCAGCAGAGATGACATGGGATGGATTGTGTGTGTTTTTGCTGCTCGCGTGCAACTAGGCGTCATGGACCATGAGAAGCTTAGCCACTTTCCAGCTTGGAGGCAACCAAATGGCAATGGAGTACGTGTAGTTGGTACTGCCAAAATTTATTGGTGTGCAAACAGGGAGAGGCTATGTGTGGTGTTATGCATGACGGATTTTAGGGAAACCGCCGACGGCGCTATGCCTCCTAAATTGTGTGAAACACCAACCGGGCAAGCAGCCAAGCACTCATAAAGTATGAGCTCAAATATGATACAGCTGAACACTGGAATTTCTCATAAAATGGCCATTCCCCAAAGGATAGGTTGAGCTTTGCATTTTCAGCATGTTATCATTCTCTCAAAAATCTTGTGCGATCACCTCAATGGTGACGATTTTTTTTTTGTCTTAATGTAAAAGTAAGCTTTGCAAGTGGAGATTTATGTATCCCAGGCTTCAATGCTCCCTTTATTAAGAAAATTAAATTCATACAAGGTTAAAAAAATCTGAAAATCCTGCATATTGTGAATCATGTACCCTACAAACGTGTAGAATTTCAATTTAAAATGCTTTATCTTCTGAGTTACACAAAAAATGATAAATGTGTGGACCTAGGTATACTGGTTTTGTCAATTTTGTGTAGCACATAATATAAAGAATTACACATTGTGACTTTACATGTTTGTAGAATGCATCATTGACTACATCTAGATTTTTGTTTTAAATTTTTGAAACTTGTAGATATAGTTTTTATATTCTTTTAAAAATAAAGAGTTCACTGGAAGCGGACTTTTCGCAAACTCCATACGTATTTTTCTAGGAGAACCACGCGCGCCGTGTGCCGGCCGAGGTTTACCACTCCAATTTATTATTGCTGTTTCTAGGAGTGTTGTTCTTTATTATTCAACATTAACTAGTCTAAGTCGTTGGCGAACTTTCTGGTAGACGTAAGAGGAAACCAAGACCCTTGAAGTGAATCCATGGTCGACCCTCTCACAAAGTTGATAATGATTTGGTAGGTCGTGCGCTCGAAAGGGGGCGGCCCTTACGATATAACTCGGGGTCGCTGTTAGATGTCACAAATAGGAATTCATGGCCTACTGTATGCATGTATGTGCTAAAAGAAGATAAAAAACGGGGGAATCACTTAATCCAAAATGCGCTCGTTTTTTGTAACCTTCCTGCTAAACCAACTTAACGCTTAAAGCCTTCGTCGACAAAGTCTTGCTCTCCTTCTTTGATGAAAAGTTCAATAAAACCTTTGAAAGTGCATGGTGTCCCCATGTATGTTTTGGTAATTAATGATAATCCTTATGGACTAATGTTTGTGTTGAGTTATTCTTATAGGTTTGTCCATTGGCATCGTTTGAACTCCATGTGTTCAAGGTTGTATGCCATCAAGATCATTGATTATAATGGACATATTTGATATGATCAAGAAGATGAAAAGGTACAAGGTTGATCAAGACTAAGTGCAAATAGTGGATTCAAGTTGATCAACACCCAAAGCTAAATGATATACCATGTGGGATCATGTGATCCAATGGTATGGTAAGAATTTGTCCATATAGCTTTGTGAACTAACCCATTATATGTGTGTGGCATTCCTTTGTTCGGTTTAGGTATCTCTCCATGGGCTTGTATGAAAAGGAAGATTTCTTATAGTTCATGGAGGATGACGTCAAGTGGTGATCGTCATCAAGATTGAGGTGTGCAAGTTCAAGATGAGCATCTAGAAGATATCATGCTTGAAGCTTGCAACTCATTTGGAGATAATGGTCAAGTGAAGATGTTCCTAAGAGAGGCAGCCCCATCTTGGTGTATGGGGGAGCGATATGTGAGTCTTCACCAAGCAAAGCGCAATCAACAAAGGTGGTCCACTTGAAGAGATCAAGATCGTCATCATCTAGCTCAAGTGGAATGCTCAAGGCAAATATATGATCTTGATAGGATTTCTATTTTACCGGTCTCATGGTGTTAGTGGGAGACTGGGTTATAGGATAATTGCCATACTATCAAGAGGGGCTCTCAAGTGAGTAACTTGATCGCATCTTTGTGGAGAGCTCAAACCTTTGCATACTTGGCATATCATCTTTCTTGGCTCTTACTTGGTTTTTCTCCTTGTTCAGTTTTGGTGCTTGTTGTGATCTTCATGACAAGCCCAAATTCTCCGAAAACGGATTTTGTATGGAAAACTTGTTGCGTTTTCGGGTTAGAAATATTATCGGTTTATCCTTGAGGAAAACTCTTGTTGCTATCTTTCCAACAAAATTGGTTTCACCTCATTTGGATTTCGTACGTAAAAGTTATTGGGTTTGCAGTTTTCGCTCTGGAGGTTGTCGGAATATCCGGTCCAGGTTGGCTCAGATTATCCGATTCTCAAGGTTGCTCGAAATCAGCTAAGGACTTAAATCAACTAGTTTTGTGGCGCTCTGGAGGTTGTCGGAATATCCGATCCAGGTTGGCTCGGATTATCCAATTCTCAAGGTTGCTCGAAATCGGCTAAGGACTTCAAGCAACCAGTTTTGTGGCGCTCTGGAGGTTGTCGGAATATCCGATACAGGTTGACTCAGATTATCCGATCCTGACTTGTGTCGGAATATCCGACTCCCGTGTCTGCAACGGCTACATTTCTGGGAGGGGTATAAAAACCCCTCCACCTACCTCCAGCCAGCTAGCTTTGCCCAGCATGTTTTTCTCTCCCTCCCCCACCATTGTTGACCTTGGAAAGCTTGCCCCTCTCTCAATTCCTCCCATGATTCTTGCATATCTTTGAGGGAAAAGAGAGAGGAGAGCTAGATCTACATTTTCACCAATCCATCTCTCCTCTAAGTGAGGGGAACCCTTTTGATCTAGTTCTTGAAGTTCCATTTATTGAGTTCTTCTTTGTTTTTCCTCTCTTCTCCCCCCATAAGCATTAGTTGCTTTTGATGGGATTTGAGAGTGAAAGATTTGAGCACTTGTGCTCTTACCATTGCTTTTGTGCATCGGTTTGCTCTCTCCATGAGGATTCGTGGAAGTGAAAGTTCGTGAGCTTGTTACTCTTGGGTCGTTGGACCCTAGACGGTGATTGAGACATTTTGTGGTCACTTGGGAGCTCCCAATCCTTTTGTGGGTTGTGCCTCAAGATTGTTGTAAGGGACTCGATTTCCGCCCAAAAGGAAATCAATAGTGGAAGGTGAACCGAGTTTTTGTGCGAGTTTCATCGGAGAATAGGGTGAGGCCATTTGTGGCGTCTTGAGTTTGAAACTCACACCCCTCCAACGAGACGTACTCCCCTCAAAAGGAGAAACTCGGGAATACATCATCGTCTCCACGTGGCTCGGTTATTTCTATACCCGAGCTCTTTACTTATGCAATTTACTTTGTGATAGTCTTCGTGCTTGAAGTCTTTATCTTGCTATCACCTTGTTACTTGTCTTGCTTAGCATAAGTTGTTGGTGCACATAGGTGAACCTAGTATATTTAGGTTGTGTGCTTGTTAAATTAAAACACCTAGTTTTATTCCGCATTTATCAAGCCTAAATCGGAAAAGTTTTAAATCGTCTATTCACCCCCCCCTCTAGGCGACATCCTTGTCCTTTCAACCTTTTCTCGAGATATCTTCCAAATTCTTAGGGTCCTTGCTCTGGATCTGGTTCCCCCGGTGCGAAAGCAGTTGGTTCCGTAGTTTGAGAATTCAGCTAATTCTGACGGAAAGTGATAGAGGTGGGACAAAACCTAACCCAACTAGACTTCGACACAACACATGAGCCGCAGACAAGGTGACTTACTATTGTCCTCCTATCCAGCTTCTCCCGATGAGCCCAGCCAAAGAGTACGAAGTTCGATTCTCCCGATAGAAATGCTAGGCTTCTGCGCTCGATTCTATATAAATGCCAAGATATATGAATTTTCCGCTCATCCTCAAATTGTAATTATATCCTTTTCCGTGTGCTTGGACAAGAAGAGATATAAAATATTTTACTAAGACTAGATTTCATTCCACTTTCCTATTTCTAAACAACAACTTCTCCTCTTCCCATTCGAACTTCTGCAGGTTTCCCCGTAATAGGAAGATCTGCGAGAACTCTTACCCATATCTTACAATTTCTTCGGAATTGTCCGCCAATCCTGGCGAAAGACGAAGGCGCACCGGTCCTCCGAGGGGAAGTCGAAACCCGTGTTCAAGTAAAGGAGATACCGATTCATTCATTTTTTTTGTTAGGCAAAATGCCGCTGACAATGTGTTGAATTGGGCAGTTGATGAAGAAGCTGGGAAGGTACCAGCTGCCTGCGTGGTGTTAAACCAAAATGCTAAACTTCCCCCTTTCATATATCCGTCTTCCATGTACCCGACACTGATTCCCAAGCAGAAATAGGAAAAATAAAATCTTACTACTACATCATTGATTATGCAAACATCTTACTTAAGAAACCAATTAGAATGACAGAAGCCCGCTATCTGTATTTTTCTAGGAGAACCACGCGCGCCGTGTGCCGGCCGAGGTTTACCGCTCCAATTTATTATTGCTGTTTCTAAGAGTGTTGCTCTTTATTATTCAACATTAACTAGTCTAAGTCGTTAGCGAACTTTCTGGTAGCCTACGTCTACCAGCAGAAGGAAGAGGGAGTCATCAGCCGTGATGCGCTGCATTTTGACTCGCCCGAGTGGTGTGGGACCCGGTTGCATGCGTACGCTAACGTCCATGGACCATGGTAACGTCATTTGGTTCATCCGTGCGTGCGGTACGTGTTTGCTATCGTCACTTCAACGTGTCCTCTTAATAGTTTTTTCAACAACGGATGCTCTTAATCTATATACTGTATATAGACATACATCCTACTAACAAACACATCTAGTATTATATAATTTTCTACTCCTCTCATAACCCAGATATCCAAAAAAGAAAAAAATACTCCTCTCATAACGAGGCATCACTAAAGTTATTTGAAGTCATCTACAATCTCTTCACCATGCAAGATACAGTGAATTCTACCGGAATGGGCCACATTGCCGAGTGCCGATGCACTTGGCCAAAGACAAAAAAAAACTCAATATATGGTCTGTCGAGTGCCTCGGCGTATGGCACTCGGCACTTAGGCGGTCATGGGGCACTCGACAAATAGGCATATGAAGAGTGTTTTCGTGACACTTGACAAAAAAAGAGATTGACGGAGTTCAACTAGTTAAAATGGTGTGTGTGGGGGGGGGGGGGGGGGGGGGGGGGGGGGGGGGGGGAATTCAACTAGAACAGTCCTAGAAGAAAACCTACAGACCTAGTCGGGGAAAAGGTCAGACTTGTGTAGAGCATCTTGACAATTAGGGTGGACGTGGAGGCCAGACTTGACCTTCTCGTCGACGTAACCCTTGTAGATAGGGCCCTTAAATAATGAACAATATATATATTTTTTCTAACAAAACATGGAGACTACTTTTGGGACTTTTGTTTGTCATAGCAAGATGCAGTTTTGCGACAAATATGGTCACGTTTACAACGAACTATGTCATGGATATGGCCATGAACATGGTCATTTTCGCTCGAAAGTTATGCATGCTCATATATGATAGTCCATTTTGTGAAGATTCTTTTACAATGATTGTGTTTTCCTTTCTATTGCTCTGTTTGACCTTTCGTGAATTCTTGTTTAAGTTGTTCGACCAATATATATTAACCTAAAGACCCAACCAAGATAAAAATATATTTAACCTTGGTGATCATGTCATGACAAGAAAATATTCCATATATCTTTTCCATTCTTATTTCTGGCCAAAGTCCATTTCAATGATACTTGGTTTAGCAACCACCAAAATACCCACTCTTGAGAAAGTAAAAGTATTTCCTAAAATTATGTGTTCCCAAAAATATGGAGATCTATAATTGCTATCTCCTACTTATTTTTCAACATTGATAATTTTGCAAGTATTTTTAGCTCTTATTTTAAAATCTCTATTTTGACATCCTTTGGAAATGATACAAGTGGGAAACATATCATCCCATATATTCTCTTTAGTAAAACCTTTTGACATATAAATTATTTGCTGAGCAATCCTAAACGCCATCTTATCATGATTAAGTGTGATCAGTCTACCACATATTTAGATTGAAGGTTTTTGAAATTGGATGTTTACCTTTTGTTTGTGGTTTTGACTTGTGTGTGTGTGTGGTTGCTCCTTTTTGTGTATGTGACTTGCTTGTATTGAATTCCTGAGAATGCTTGTGCGTGGTGGTATTCTCTAGTCATTAGAACCTTAACCTACCCTATCTAGAATTCTTTGACTCCAAAACTGTCAAATAAAACCTATCTTCACTCATGTTAACCGATAGCATTTCTAGACCTTTACCATTGATTAAATCTTGAACATTTTGGAAATGCATCCTTGTATATCTCATCTACTCGATCTCATCTTCCATATCAAATCAAGATTTGAAGGATTTGAAATTGTTTGCTTAATTATCCATGATGGTTTTGTGAGCTAATCCAATCTGTGACTATTAGGCCCAATATTGAAAACCACAATTTTCTCCTACACCAAAATCCAGGATAAATCCACAAATCCTCTTACTCTATTCTAAAAGCACTCACATGCTAAATTCACCAAAAATAAAATAAAATACCAGCCAGGCATTCTGTCGAACACCTGGTGGGCAGAAATCCTAATTGACTAAAAACCAACTCAAAACTTGTGGTAACTTGGTAAAAACTTGGCCTCTCTTCTCCCAGCACCCTCTCCCTTCTCCTCCAAGTCTTGGACAGCCACATGACGCTGCTGCAGTGCCTGGACACGACTTGGCACCATCCCTCTCTCCCCTCCCTTCTCAAGCACGTGCGGGGAAGGAAGAAGGAGGCCATGCCTCAGCCCATGAGCGCGCCACTGTGCTCCCATGCGTCCCCTCTTCCTTCTGGTCGAAGCCACGCGCGTAGACGCACCTCCCTCTGCCCGAATCTCGCCCGTCCAGTCCGAGTTCGCCATGGCGATGGACGCCGCTGGCGTTCTTATCCACCTCGGCACCCCAGCATGTACAGCCGACGCAGCCACTCCCCAGCCCCCCGTGACCCCCACGACACTGCCCGACGCAGCCCATCCCCCTCATGTGCCCTCTTTGCTCGCGCCCGTGCACCAAGCGCACAGTGGACCGGAACCAGCAAGGATAAGAAGCCACAACCCCTCCCCCGTCCACTCTCCTTGCCATTTACACTCCTCCCACGCTCCTCCACCTCCTGGAGCAGTCCCGACCGAGCTCTCGCTCAGGTTCCGCCGGGAATGCGAGTTGAGCGCCGCTCGGACCCGCATCTTTCCGTGGAGATGGTCGTCGACTCCGACCGCCTCAGCTCTCCACTCTTGCTCTTTCGTCCTTCCTTTCTCGAAATCTATCTCTAAGACATCTCCTCTTATTTTTAGGAACGCGGAGCGGCCAAGGCCATGCCGAGCACGATACTGACACCCTCGTCACTGCCGTCGCTTGGAAGCTTCCGATCAAGGACGGCTGCCATCCGTGACCTCCCCATGCTCGCCGCACTCCTCTCCGACCCTTGGTAGCCTCGTGCACCCGCCCTAGGTGAGCTTTTCGTGCTCAGACACCATGGCCGAGCTTCTGCTCTTGTTCTCCAGAAACAGAGGAAGGCGACGAACAGTAGCCGTCGATTGGCAGATCGACGGTCCGCTTTGAATCCACATTTTTTTTTCACTTTGCGCGCGCCCTGGAGCAATGTTGGGCCGAATCTGGCACTGTGTTGCCCGGATCGGCTCAGATCTGGCCCACATATCTTTTTTTGGGTCAAAATCCTTTTTCTGTTTTCCAAATCCTACGATAGTGGTTGATCTATGCCCTAGTACATGTATGGTGTTATACTACTGATTAGTATAATGTCCTTGTGAGTGTAGCTTTTAACTTGATACTTGAATGGTTAGTCTTATGCTTGTGGTCTGTTACTTGTTTGTGTATCATTTGTGGTATTGTTTGGTGTATTGAGTGTTATTTTTCTGTTTGCAACGCTAGATATGAACGCTACCGGAGTGGTCTTTGGAGAGGATTTATTGAAGAAACGTCGGAGTTTATCTCTTTGATCAGTGAGAAGAAGTCCAGGAACATTATGCTGAAATCAGGCAAGCTACTTCTCTGAGCTTGCATCTATATGCCTCTATTTTGGTTCACATGTTTTACTTATAAAGAGCATAGGTGATTTGTGTGGTGTTTGCCACTAAAGCTATGATTTTGAAAACCCTTTTTCCAAAATACAAGTATATTATTTTGACACCCTATATGGAGGTATTAGATGGAAATTCTTTTTCAAACTATAGGATGGGAAAAATATTGTTTACTCAAAACTCCTTTGAAAATTACTTGTATGGTTTATGGAATGCCGAGATGTCGGTGCTGAGGTGGAGAAACGGAGTATGGTGATGTTTATGAAAAATGCACATTGTGTCCTTGTACTTACGTCGACCAGCCGATACCCTGTGCGACCATATTTACCCACATATGGGAACGGGCGTAGTCATAGAATTTGCTCATATTAGTATGGGATGCCTCAACAACGGAGATGACTCCGTTCCATGAGTGGATGGTTCGGTGACCTACCCCTGACCTGGGTCCTCGCTCAAAATAAATGAGAAAAATAAGGAGGAGGATAGAAGACGCCACCTTTGGGTCGCCGGGCAGAACTATGAGTCCTCACGCTTAGATTCCGAAGGGCTGGGTTAAGTGTTGATGGAAAGTGTCATACGGGCAGGGTCCTATACTAGCATGAGCAAAGGACAGGCTATGGTCGGTGACTCAACTTCGCATACACCTTGTATGGCGGGACGTGGCTGACACGATGAGTTGCGGATGGATGTGAGAAAAGCGTGCTACCTCTGCAGAGTGTAAAACTATTCGAATAGCCGAGTCCTCGGTCATGGACAGTTGGAAGGCCCTACTTTGACCATGTGCAAGTTTTGCAAAGTTTTGAGATTTGAAAATGAAATGGAGATGTTTTATATATGCAACTATGCCAAAAGGGTCGGCATGAGGTTGCTGGAAAGAGAAAGGCCATGAAGGGCTATGGTCAAGAAGTGCAAAGTTTTGTGTGTTAAAAGTGGAAACTGTTTCATGCAACTATACCAAAGGGCCGGTATGAAGTTGTTGGGATTAAATGACCATGAAGGGCTATGGTCGAAAAAGGAGCAGTTTTGGGGAAATAAACCTGGTGATGATTTTCGGGAAAAGTTTTAAAGCGAATTTTGCCCTCTTCAACAAGGTATATTTTGGGGAAACGTTTTAAAAGAGATTGCTTACCTTTTTCAACAAACATATATTTTCGGGAAAATGTTTTAAAAGAGACTTCTTACAAAGATAGATTTATGGGAAAAGTTCTAAAAGCCTTCTCTTCTTTTTCAACAAGGGTATAGAGATGTTTTTCTAAAAATACAAGGCTTATGAAAAGTTATAAAATCCTTCTTTCCTTTTTCAATTAATGTTATAGAGATTTCAAACAAAGTTTTATTAAACAATAGTCTATCCTTCTCTTTTTCGATAAGGATATAGAATTTTCCAAGCAAACATAGTTTTATTTAAACAATGAAAAGGGTAGTGCATGCTCATTTCGGGGGTAGTTTGCAAGTACAATCAAATGTACTCATATTGGTTTCGTCCCTGGCTATTGTCTTAGCCAGATTCTGAAGAGGAGCAGTTCGAAGGAGAAGTTTTCAGTGACGTCAATGTAAACTAGGGCGCTTCCCAGTTAGCTGCCTGTAGGGTTGTGGCAAATGACTTGGGCTCCACGTTGTTAGGTGATTTCCGCTGCAAGTACCTGTTGAAGTTTATGACTTCAATCAAGTAAGTAAATTCATTCGGTATTTATGGATATTCTTTTGATACCAGTTTGATTGTGCTCAGTGTCGGGGGAATACTTTCTGGATTAACCCGCGGCCCAGTGCGACTTAACTTACTCGCACGGATGAAGGCCCACTTGGGAACAAGCCCAATATTGAACCGCCATAAGGAGAAAGATCTAGAAGACAATCCCGGAGGACGTGAAGACCAAGTAGTCTCCGAGTAGGCCTCTGTGGATGTATTCCTTATGGGGAAGTTTCCTTTTGTAACCTAGCGAGCCTCTGTGTATATAAAGAGGACTCGCAGGACTTAGAGCGGGTCAAGCTATCAAGCCCAAACCCTAGCTCATACGGCGAGTACCAGATCGGATCGCCTCCATTGTAACACCTCGATTATCATATCAATACCAATCTAGGGTAGGCAGGAAGTAGGTCTTTTACCTCACATTGAGGGGGCCGAACCTGGGTAAATCTGTGTTGATCTTTGTTCCTGCGATCCCAAGCTCGGAGATGCTTGACTCGCGTAATCCCACACCTACGAAGTCATCTATGACACCTGACGTGACAAACCCACGACAGTTGGCGCCCACCGTGGGGCCTGCGGTCAAAAGCGTCACGTTCCGCGCAGGATCGAAATCAGGCTTCAAGGACATCGCCATTGGCCAAGTTGAAGACATCAATGGGGTCCCCTTCATCGACGACTCAGAGTGGGGACCCGAGGCAGATCGCATCGAGTTCGGATACATCGTTCCCATCGGATCAGTAAAAGTTTTCGTCGGATCCGTCAGTCGCAGATCTATGGACGCGACTCAAGGAAGCGAATCGGTGAAGGAGCTGCGGCCGGTCAGGGTCCGCGTGTTGGAGGAGCTACAACAAGCTACGGCAAGATTGCCCATCCCCGTCCCATCAAGACCTGTTTGGGGATCCTACCAAATCAGGAAGGAGACCTCAAGATTGAAGAGATTGAAGCTATCAGGACGGAACTCTGTGAAGAGGCACAAAGACTCGCGGCTGAGCGCGAAAAACTCCAAGAAGAAGGCCGACGACTCCGCCACTGCCAGCCAAAGCACCAGGCGGTGCGAACCAAGATGACATCTGAGCGCAAGAAACTCCAAGAAGAAGAGTGGCGACTCCGTCGTTGGCAGCAAAAACATCAGATCAAGATGGCAGAGAGAGAGGAAATCACAGTTCCACGGCGACCCAGAGAGCAACGTGCACGCCGCGATAGGGATATTGTCAAAGATAGCACCGGTTGGAGACACGAGCTGATAAGGAAGCTCGCCATGCGATCGACCTACTACAAACTGCTGCTTTACAACAAGCAAATATGTATGGAGTCACGCCCAATGAGCCGCAAAACGAGGTATCATGGGGAGGAGAAAGTACAGCGTCGAAGAAGTGGTCAACCAGTTAGCAGGTTTGCAGGTATCATTGGAAAAAGAAAAGAAGATAGAAGGCGAGTCGCGAGACCGGAGCGACTCAGCCATCCCAGATTGAAACTGATTCAGATGAAGATTCAGCGCCAGTAAACTCCTATTCATTATTGAAAGGACCAGCATGTTTTGGAGAGGAAATACGGCTCACTCGTTTCCCCCGAACTTCGTGAGTCGCAGCGAGTCACCACCTATCGCAGTGACCAAGACCCTGCCTTATGGATAGAAGACTACGAGGCAAGCATGACAGGGGCTGATGTGACTCAAGAAATACGTGCAAAATACTTCCACTTGGCAATACAGGGAGAAGCTAGGGATTGGCTGTTAAGGCTGCCATCAAAATCAATAAGCACATGGGAAGACTTGAAGGACAAGTTCATCGCAGATTCCAAACAGAAGATATGAAAAACCTTAGACAATGCATTCAAAAAGAGGACGAATCAAGCGGCGACTGGATCAAGAGATCGCGGAGATCCTTGGCTCCGCCAAAAACTTAACAGTACAAGCTGCAATACAAGCTATGAGAAAGAACTGTAGATTTGAGCCGCTGGTGCACAAATTAAGTCGCGCTGAGCACAAGATTGATAGTTTCGACCAGCTTTTGGCAACGGCTGACAAGTACGCAAAGACAGATAGAGGGACAGGCGGCTTATCACAGAACCCAACGGGGAAACTGCCAGTCGCGAAGACAGAACGTCGCGCACACCAGATGCAGAGCAAGGGAGTGATAAGGCCTTACCCCCTAATAACTGCAAGGGGATCTTCGACGTGCCTTGCGACTTACATCGCAGGAGAGATGGCAGGCCAGCGGGTCACACAAAGGCGCAATGTCATTATTACCGGAGGTGGAAAGAAGGCGACACGCCAGATACAGCTCGCAGCAGATCGATGCAGCACAAGAATAAATCTAGCTCTCATCAAGAGCCTGACGTTTTACCTAGAAGAAACATAGGACAGTTTCATACAGTGGAGGTACAAACGACGGATGGAAGCCGGAAGAGCGGTCAGATTTCAACGCCAGAAAGGTATCGTCGCTGGACAGAGCAATCGGTTATTTGGAGTCGCGGCGATCACCCCCCAGAAGTAAGAGATCCAGGACAGCCAGCTCTGGTGGTCACGCCAGAAGTCGCGGGATACAAGTTAAGTAAGGTCCTAATGGACGGAGGAGGAAGAGTAAACATCCTATATCAAGACACGCTCCGAAGAATGAATATACCCGAGACAAGGCTGCGACCATCCAGGAAAGAAATTCAAGGAATAATCCCAGGAGCTGTTACGCGACCAATCGGAAAGATAACACTTGAAGTTAGCTTTGGAACAGAGCGGAACTTCCGCACAGAGCTCCTAGACTTTGAGGTTGTAGCAGTCAAAAGCTCATATCATGCAATCTTTGGAAGAGAAGCCTATGTCAAATTTACCGCTCGCCCCTGCTACGTCTACCTACAGTTAAAGATACCAGGACCAAACGGTGTTATTACAATATATGGAGACAGACAGAGAGCATTAGAATGCGAGAACGCAGGCTCAGTACTCGCAGAAGAAGCTTGTATCGCCAACTCTTCACATGGGTATCAGTCGCAGATCGGTGATCGCAGCTCAAAACGAGTCGCGTTGGAGGTACCGCGGAAGCGGCCAACAGGATGCAGCCACCGGATGGTAAATACCCACCGAGAAGTCGCGCATCAGCAAGATAATGCCCCAGAGGTCGCCTTGATACAAAAAGAAGACAAGAGATGGCGCATGTGCATAGACCCAGCCTCGATCAACAACCCAGCCAAAGGGGCTCAGTTATCGTGAGACCTTACAAAGCAAACTCAACTCAACATAAGTCGCAGCTCAGTGCGGCTGATCGCCCAACAATGCTTTCTCTTCAACATGAGACATACATCGGAGCTATCATGCTCGACCCGAGTCGCTTTTAGCGACTCAAAATTGAACCAATCAGGTGTTCAACCCACTCCGTTAGGAGTATTAATTCGCAACTAAGTGCGATGAGTATCAAGTATGCATGGCCTGCGGGGAATAGAAAACCCGCATTAAAGGGCCTGCATCATCATGTAACACCCTGTAAAACATCGAGTGATTATGAAATAAAGCCGGCACCCTTGACATTCAAGGGTTTGTCGTTTCGCCTCAACTATCATTGAGTCGCTGAGTCTTTTGAATTTCATATATCACTGACCCTTGAGGGCTCCTTACGAGCATCGCGAGTACCAATCGCACCTCAAATTTTGCCAAACTAGTGGCAATCCTTAAGCTAGAAGCGTCTTGCATTATGCGCCAAAGTACTGGGGTGTGGCGTCAATCGAGCTTGATTGCCTATCATGGCCGCTCTCGACCCTGAACACACATGTTCCTAGGAAATACTGAGCCGCGCGAGCGTCTACTTAATGGAATTATCAAGAAAAGAACCTGCTTATAGGTCACAAAAATACTGTTTATGATACATGAATATCTTACAGACTAACGGGCATGTCCCACATTATTTATTTTTCCTCTTCCGAGCAACAGGAGTGGGAATTGGCGCGGCTTGTCTCGCAGTTGCAGTCGCAGGTGTCCTAATAATCAGGGCGCCGCCAGACGAAGCAGAAGGGCCACCAGATACTGTTGCTGGAGTGGCAGCCCGAGATGACTCAGCTCCTGAGGACTTTTCCTTGACACCTTGCTCCCATCAAGATTGAATTTATCAAGATAAGTGCCCAAGTCTAAGTTATCAACAAATTTTGTGGCATACCCGCGCATCCCTTTCCAGATATCGAAGTACTCGCTTATTGGCAGTTCAGTATCATCTGCGCTCATCGCCAGGCCGTGGCGAGCAACCTTGCCAACATCTATCTCTGGATAATATGCTCGAAGCAATGTCAAGACATGCGCGGCTCCGGCGCGAGCAGAGGATCGTTTCCAATCAGAGACATAATGTGGAGCCTTGAGCAGTTTATTTATCCAATACTCGCAAGATGTTGGGCCATCAGTCGCAGGAGTGATTACCGTCATAACTTCCTTGGTAACCTTTAAGAAGCGCTGGCTGAGGTCAGACAGATATACCAGTTGATCCTTCAAATTGGAGCGGGACACTGGGGCCTCATCCTATGTCAAAGAAAGAAAAGGCAAGAAACAAGTCAGAGACTAACGAGTGGTTACCCAAAATATGTATGATTAAAGGAATACAAGACCAACCAGCAAGCTGCAGGACGGCTGATTTGACCATGGAGCCAAAACCCTCAAAGGCTTTGAGCAGCGAGTTATATTTTTCATCTCGCGCGGCGAGTTCCTTTGCGTGGTCTCCCTTCAGGCGATCAATCAATTCAGATTTAAGAGCCAGCCCTTCTCGCAAAGATCTAATGACCTCGTCTTTCTCCATGAGTCGCTGCTGCATATCAGCTTCAAGTTCTTTAAATTGCTCTTCGCAGGAGTCGAGTTGACCTTTGAGAGATTTTATTTCCTGATCTTGGTCCCTAATGACCTCATTATGCTGCTCCAGGCGAGACTGCATCATTTCAGGATGGTCTATGGAAATGCCTTTACCCTTTATTGAGCCAGAAGCATCAAGCAAGGACAGTTCACGCTGAAAACAAACAGAGCAAAACGCATAGGTAAATTATCCAGGAATTTGGGGGCTCGAGATTTGAAGCAGGAAAAGAATCAACACCCCGTGCGATGACACAAGGTTTTGATCCTTGGGGGCTACGGTATATGTACCTGGCGACTTGAAGAAAATTGCTCAACTAAGCCGCGCAGCAGAGCAGCATGCTTGTCTCCAGCAGAAATTATGGCATCTGCGATTGACTTAGAACTATTTCCTGGAGCTGGAATTCTATTTTCAGTAGATATCCTACCAGCAGCAGGAGTTGTGGATGGAGCGCGACTGGAGTCGCGGCAGGAGCCGCATCTGCAATACCTTCCTCCAGGGAGGGCCTTGGTTGAGTCGCACATTACTGTTTCCCACGTTTTCATCAGCAGCATCATCCTCGCTCATAGCTTGCTGAGAAGAAGTGGGATGGAATTAGACTTGGTAGCCTCTTCAGACATGGCCCTGCAAAACATTGATGGGTTAATAAGCTGACCTAGCAGAGCCGCAACATTGAAAGGAAGGCGAACCATACCCAGAGGCGACACGGATACTTTCATCAGGCAACCAGAGGAAGGAGAAGATAAACCTTGCAAATCTGAACCTACAGATATGAAAAGAAGTGTGTCAGCAATTGCAATCACGAAAGAAAAGGAGAGAGTCGCAAACAATTACCCGAGCTTATTGAAAGCAATCCTTTGCACAGCTTCGGAAGAAAGTAGCCTTGTTGGGATCAGAAGTTTTAAAGATTTGGCAGCTCTTGTTTCTACCAGTAGCGCCAAGGCTTTGCGCGTTTTCAGGCTGCGTGGGTCTTCTGAGCTCTGGCATAAAATACGTTTCGAGGACCTGCGAGGCACCTCAGGAAGTTCCAGGAAAGGTGTATTTGGAGTCGAGAGACAAAAGAGCGTCGGCCATTTGTTGTTCCTCTTCAGAAGCACTACCCTCGTGCATAACTGTATCTTCGTCAAAGGCTGCGGCTTGCCTTGACGACTCAGCCACGGTTCCTTGGTTCAAGTCGACGTCCTCTGAAGGAAGAACCCAGAAATAGGGATCGATCTGAAAAGGAGCTCAGGTCAGAAATAATCAATTTTTGGGAAAGGAATTTTCGAGGAAACAAGTGACAAGTAAACATTACCACAAAAGGCTTGTGCTCAGCCCAGAAGGGAGCAAGTCCGACGTTGTCATACGAGTCAATATCCTCGTCCGTCACTCGGCGAATGAAATTTATCCACTCCCCTTTGTCCCAATCTTCAGGGCAAGTACGATCGACGTCATTTGCATGACAGTGAAATCCATCATAAGTCGCGAGCGGCGACTCACAGGCTGAATCGCCACTTAGTCCAGCAAGATATGAGTCAATCCAGTGAGACCATGGAGTGTCAGCCCTCACCTTATCAAGAGGGATTCGATAAAGGGCAACGAAGAAGGATCAGGTTTAGAAGACAGAGCATCGGTAGCCTGAAGGGAAGAGGAGACCAAAGAGGAAAGGAATTTCACCCTCAGGAGAAGTGTTTTTACAATAGAAGAATGTCCTTTGCCACTCCTTGATTTTCTTGGCGAGAGTTAGTTTTGGGAAGATACTACCCCTACGGCGTTGGAAGGAAATGGCGCCGCATTGGAGAAAAGGACCATCTGTGGTTTCCCTTTGACTATTGCAATTGAAAAGAGCAAGCCAGAAATCTATTGAAGGCGGGACCCAGATAATCTTCGCAGAGGACGTGGAAGTTGCTCACTTGCAACATCGAATTAGGGCCAATATCATGGAAGCGGAGACCTAACGCTGCATCAAGGAGCAAGAAGAGAGAGCCCGGGGGCTTGAACCCGCGCTCAACATGCTCCGCAAAAATCACTATCTCTCCTGGTTGAGGATTGGGGATTACCTCCTCACCGGCCGCCGCCATTCGCATTGATCTTTTGGCGGAAGAAGGCCCCGTGCAGATAGGGATTCCAGGAAATCTTCGTCGACCCACGAGCCTTCCCAGTTGCACTTGCGGCGAGACATTTTTCTCAGATCGATGGAGATATCCACCGAAGGATTGTGAGTACGAGAAGCGAGATTGGAGGCGGCGGAAAGGATTAGCGGATGCAGGACTTGATGCAGAGACGCTGGGGAAAACGATGAGTCAAGATAAATAACCCAGACGCAGAAGACGTTTAGATCTGAAAATCAACCGTCAAGACAGGATAAGTCGCGTTCTTGAGCCGCCAAGAAGTTATAAACCCGCCAGAATACTTTCTGGATTAACCCGCGGCCCAGTGCGACTTAACTTACTCGCACGGATGAAGGCCACTTGGGAACAAGCCCAATATTGAACCGCCATAAGGAGAAAGATCTAGAAGACAAATCCCGGAGGACGTTGAAGACCAAGTAGTCTCCGAGTAGGCCTCTGTGGATGTATTCCTTATGGGGAAGTTTCCTTTTGTAACTAGCGAGCTCTGTGTATATAAAGAGGACGCAGGACTTAGAGCGGGTTAAGCTATCAAGTCCCAAACCCTAGCTTATACGGCGAGTACCAGATCGGATCGCCTCCATTGTAACACCTCGATTATCATATCAATACCAATCTAGGGTAGGCAGGAAGTAGGTCTTTACCTCACATTGAGGGGGCCGAACCTGGGTAAATCTGTGTTGATCTTTGTTCCTGCGATCCCAAGCTCGGAGATGCTTGACTCGCGTAATCCCACACTACGAAGTCATCTATGACACCTGACGTGACAAACCCACGACACTCAGCGACACACTGATCATGGGATCGCTGATGTTGTAGGCACAAGGGTTATTCGGACAGCTAGTCCGGGGTCCCCACAGACTTGGTATCAGAGCCATCCTGACTGTAGGAGACCTCAGTTAGCATGGACGTCAGTCAGGAGAAAAATATTTTGGAAAGAAATATATTACTACCTAAATTATTTTTATCTAAGGAAGCCTAAGTATAACTTCCACTCTTTTCAACTTCTCGATTTTTTCTAAATCTTACCTCTCGTTTAAAGGTTTATCAAAAGTTTCCTTCTGTTATCTTGTCCCCATTCAAATTTATATATTGACGAGGTACCAAGAAAGACCCAGTATTTAGCAACCAGATGAAAAAGAGTTTCTTCCCAAGACTTCAACATCAAGGTGATTTATATGCGAAGACCGAGGGTCCGTTGCAACCTTCAGAAATTGCAGTAATTTCACCGCCAAAGTTTCTCACTTGGACAAGATGAAGAAAATCCTCGAGATACGAAGACCCTACCAAGTTTCAAGCTCAATGACATCAATCTGCCAATAAGTTAAAGACAGGAAGACCTCAACCAACATGGCTGACCAGACCATAGGATGTATAGGATACGCTCACTTGTCTTTCTTGAGCTACTCCCATCTACCCGAGTATTAGACGCCGTTGGTACTAAGTGTACCTTGCGTGTTGTTTGATTATGGTTTGTTCCTTATTTGTGTGTTGATTTTTATGAGTTCTCTGTTTGTGGTGTTGTTTTTCTTGTGTGTTTCACCATCACGTCTTGTCGGCAGCATAAAGTAACCTCAAATTTTCCCTTTTTATAAAACTCCTTTGCCACCTGATAAAAGAACGCTTTTTGGCCTCTTGGCCATATCCGCACCTTGTTGCAGATGTAAACCGCCTAGGAAAATCTTTCTAAGATATTTTCCTCTCATCTAAACCATCTCTCGATAAGAAATGACAGTTCTGCACGATACAAAAGACCCCGATCTTTAACAATAGCCGGAGATTCTTGCAACCTAACCGGCAAGTCAAACAATGGCCTTCATGCACCATTGGAGCAAGTGTGTCAAGATCTCAAGGAAACTACAATTTTACGCCAACCTCGTGAAGGCACGAGCCTCGCCTCGCCAAATTAACTTGTGAAATTACACGAATACTACACTAACTTATCGTATCTAACTTTATATTAACATCTGACTCAAGTCATGATAGTACCAACTAATCTTCTAGGACTACAAGCCTTGACAAAAAACGAGCACATAAGGAGACTCATTTAGGATTGATAACTAGAGGAACTCAAGAAGTGTATAAGAGTTGCTATGAAGATTCGAGCTTAGAGACCGACGGTAATGATGGGTTTCAAAGGGATCATGTACCTACTCACTTGACAGCAGTCGTTGCATTTTAATCCTTGAGCTAACTTTACTAATTTTAACCTACGCGATAATCATGAGGAAAACCAAAGAAAAACCTCGCTAACTCCTACCTATCACGCAAACTTGGGAAAAACGGATGATAACCCTAGCCTGCCGCTGGTTTTCTGAAGATTATATGAAGCCTCAAGCACAAGACTCATCGAGGGAGATCTCCACCAACAACCCGAAGGAAACCAACTTCAAAGATCGTCAACATGGAGTTACCCCAGGAATGGACGCCATCGACGTCATTTGCCAAACAACAACCTTAGCTCAACCCGGCTCAACTAATCAAAACAAGAAAAGACAAAGGTACCCGTTGGGAAAATAACTAGTGCGAAGGTTCTTCACTAACTATTTCTAGGGTCCTTTAAGAGGTGACATACGAAGAATCACCCATAGTTGGTAGTGAGAAGATCGCCATCATCAAGGCTGAAGTCGTCCAACATCGAAGGCCATCCACGTGAAGTTAACTCAGAGCAAGCACCATCAATGTCTCTGACAAACAACCTTCTCATTCAACCTGCCTCGACAAATCAAACCAAGGGAGGATGCAAGAAACAAATGGAGACTCCTGACATGAAGCTTTTTCTCTAACTTTTTAAGACTAACTGAGAACGTGACCCTTGCACCTTCTTTGAAGTCGTGCAAAATCAGAGACCTCTAGGATCCTTGAACTAACTATTAGACTCCTCTGAAACCTCTAGACACTCTACTCTACCCTGAAGATTCTTACGAAGCTTCGTGAAGCCCAAGAACAAAGAAAGTCAACAACGATGTTCCTCCTCACTCAACCGAACAAGTACAAGAGCAAATACCTGCTGTGGACAACGTCAACCACCAAGCAACCTCCGACGCAACTAGAAGTTTTAACATCCCTCTTCTAACTAGAAAGGGAGAGAGTCAAGTACACAGACTTGACACATCCTGAGGAAACGCGTCCCATCAGCAACCCTCGTAAGTCGAAAAAAATCAGGACGATGATTCTGCACCAAACCAAGCACCAAGGAGCGACACCCAAGGTGTAGATCGTCAAGCTACCCAAGAAGAACAATGCCTCCAGTTAACTCAGCTGCAACCTTCAGGATGAAACCTTCAAAACCCTTTTTAAGGGGGGAAGCCTGCAATAGGTATACAAGAACATGGTAATAATTAGTTCCTTGCGCCTTAGCCTTGTAATATCTGGAAACAACCAACTGATGGCCCTTCACGTAGTTACCTGCATGAAAGTAAATGGGTTAGGTTGAGACTCCAAGTGCAGAGTGTGTAGTAAGTGGAAGAAGTGTTTTCCCCACGAGGGGTGACTCGAGGGTTTAATATTGAACTCTCGGGGTATCAGTAGTGAAGATTTATCTTTCCTATCCTTCTTTGGTTACCTACAAAACAAAGTAAATGTTTTGGTCCTCAACCTCACCTAGTGGTTGTCAAGCACAAGGTGTGAGAATGATATCAAGATAATATGCAATGCAAACAAGAAATAAATATGCAATGGTGGTAAATAAATATGCAAGGATGGTGGTAGCAATGATAAATGATATTTTTGGGTTTTATATGATGAATGCAAGATGTTAAGTGTTTTTGTATTTTCGGATTTTTAAATGGTAGAAAATTGTAAAGTGGTAAAAGTGGTTGGAAAGGTTGTTTCTTATGATTAAAAATGGACGGGGTTCATGGTCTCACAAATGCACTCTCTCTTTAATAAAGTGGTAGACAATGGAACACTAGAGTTGACATATAAGATTACAACACAACAGTTTAATGACAAGTTATAATAT
Organism: Poa pratensis; assembly: GCA_947311845.1. NCBI lineage: Eukaryota > Viridiplantae > Streptophyta > Magnoliopsida > Poales > Poaceae > Poa > Poa pratensis. The sequence continues at coordinate 39,295,064 of CAMZMU010000073.1, forward strand.
ATATGGGCATCACGTCCTAACATAGAGACCTTTTGGTTATTAGTCTCTTATACTCCACCAAGATGTGAACTAAATCACGTCCTAACATAGAGACCAAGGTTATCGAACCAGTAGGAGCAGCAACTCTTCAGAAGGTTGTTGGTGGCCGCACGGCGCAATACGATCACCAACGTGGAATCTGCACACAACACAATCAAACTATTTTGCCCCAACGAAACAGTGAGGTTGTCAATCTCACCGGCTTGCTGAAAACAAAGGATTAAACGATGGTGTGGAAAATGAGTATTAAATTGCAGAGAATGAAAAAGGAACAGTTTGCAGTTTGTGGTTGTTTAATCAGTGTAAAAGAATGGACCGGGGTCCACAGTTCACTAGTGGTGTCTCTCCATAAAAGATAACTAACATGTTGGGTGAACAAATTACAGCTGGGCAATTGACAAATAGTGAGCGCATGACAATGCATATACATGACATGTGACTACTATGATATTTAATTGGGCATTACGACAAATACATAGACCGTTATCCAACAGCATCTATGACTAATAATCCACCGCCGGGTTGTCATCCGAGTCCCCGTTGGTATTAAGTTGCAAGCAACGGATAATTGCATTAAGTAAAGTGCGTAATGTAAACAAACACATACCGTGGACATAGCATCGTTAGGTTATCCCTAGTGGCAACAGCACATCCACAACCTTAGAACTTTCTGTCACTGTCCCAGGTTAAACGGAGCATGAACCCACTATCTAGCATAAATACTCTCTCTTGGAGTTACAAGCATCTACTTGGCCAAAGCATCTACGAGTAACGGAAAGCATGCAAGATCTTAAATAACATATAAGATAGATTGATAATCAACTTGACATAATATTCAATATTCATCGGATCCCAGCAAACACAACATGTAGCATTACAATAATATGATCTTGATCATGTAGGGCAGCTCACAAGATCTAAACATGATGGCACAAAGTGGAGAGACAACCATCTAGCTACTGCTATGGACCCGTAGTCCAAGGATGAACTACTCACGCATCACTCCGGAGGCAGGCATGGCGATGTAGAAGCCTCCGGTGACGATTCCCCTCTCCGGCAGGGTGCCGGGAAGAGGTTCTGAACCCTCCCGAGCTAGGGTTGACGGCGGCGGCGTCTCTGGAACTTTTCGTGGATATTTGCTCAGGCACTTAGGGTTTTCGCGTGGGGGAATAAGTAGGCGAAAGGGCGGCGGCTGGGACCCCCGAGGGGCCCACACCACCCTAGGGCGCGGAGAGGGGGGCCCGCGCCCTAGGTGCGTGTGGCCCTCCTGGCCCTCCTCTGCTGCTCCTTCGTCCGTCAGGTGAGTTCTGGAAAATAGGGACCCCCGTGTAGTTTCGTCCAATTCCGAGAATATTTCCAGACTAGCTTTTCTGGAATACAAAAACAGCAGAAAACAGGAACTGGCACTTCGGCATCTTGTTAATAGGTTAGTCCCAAAAAATGTATAAAAGTGATATAAAGTAGATGCAAAACATGTAGCAATTGGTATAAAACAAGCATGGAACATCAAAAATTATAGATACGTTTGAGACGTATCAGCATCCCCAAGCTTAGTTCCTACTCGTCCTCGAGTAGGTAAACGATAAAAACAAAATAATTTTTGAGGTGACATGCTACATCATAATCTTGATCATATAATATTGCAAGGCACATGTAAATGAATGAAGTGATCCAAGTCAATGGTCTATAATTTGCTACCAAATAGATAATGAGTAAACAATGAATCACACAAGCTAAACGTTTTCATGAATAGTACTTTCGAGACAAGCATCAAACAGTTTTGCATAAGTGTTAACTCATAAAGCAATAGTTTCTAATAAAAGGTATTTAATCAACACAAAGGAAGAATTTAGTTTCAGCATTTGCTTCAACTTTCAACATATTTATCTCATGGATATTGTCAACACAAAGTAGTATAACAAGTCCAATACATTGCATATAACGCATGTTGTAACAAAGTTGACACTAGTGTTTGCTTGTGGAAGACAGAAAGAATAGGAAAACTGACTCAACATAAAAGTAAAAGAAAGGCCCTTCGCAGAGGGAAGCAGGGATTAAATCATGTGCTAGAGCTTTTAGGTTTTTGAAAGCATATAGAGATTGCATAAAATATTTGATACTCCTCCCAACCTTGCTAACACAAGCCATGGCTAACCGAATCCTCGGGTGCCTTCCATCAATCACATACCATGGAGGAGTATCTATTTTTGAGAGGTGTTTGTTAATTGTCAACGAATGGTAGCGGGTGAGAACAGTATTCTACCTGTCAAACGGACTTTTAAGAGCGGCTCCCATGAAGGACGTTATTTCTACCAGCAAGGCAGATCATCCCTCTTTCTCTTTGGTTTACACACATTCAGGTATTTCACTGTTTGTCATTGCTTACTGATGAATCAGGGCAAAAGTGTGAAGAGAATTAATTGGTTAAAGTTGTAATTAATTGGGACTGGGCACCCCGTTGCCAGCTCTTTTTGCAAGTTATTGGATAAGCGGATGTATATGCCACTAGTCCAGGTGTAAAAGTCCATTCAACAAATAGAATAAAGAATAACCACACTAATTCCTCATGAGCTAGTAAACATTGACACAAAAAGGGAATAATAACATTTTGAATAATTTAAAGGTAGCACATGAAAAATTTACTTGGAGTGGCAAGGAAATACCACATATAGGTAGTTATGGTGGACACAAATGGCATGGATTTTGGCTCAAGGATTTGGATGCACGAGAAGCATTCCCTCTCAGTACAGAGTTTAGGCTAGCAAGGTTATGTAAGCAAACAAGAATATCAACCCGTACACCAAGTTTTATATGACAAACATATTGCAAACGTTATAAGACTTCATACCGTCTTCCTTGTTAACCAAACCCTGTTATTAGAAAATATCTAGACCTTAGAGATACCACCGATGCAAACCAAATTTTCAACAAGCTTTACGGTAGTTCTTCACTAATAGGCTTAACTCATGTGATGCACAATTTAATCATGATCTACTTGTTAACTCAAAACAATTGACAAGCATCAAGTTATCCATTAGTGATCTACAAGATTAAGCAAGTTTTTCCTTATACCAATTACCACATGCAACATTTTCTGAACCAACCAAACACCAATCAATTTATTTAATCAACTCTCCAAACAAATATAAGTGAAGCAAGAGAGTACTTTCTACAAAAGAAAGCTAATAGCTCTGACAAGAGATACATGAAAACAAGAGCTAAAAGCTGAACAGCGCTAGATATGAATACTCAACAAATATAAGTGAAGAATAGGAGTATTCTCATGAAAAAGCGGAGCGTGTCTCTCTCCCAATCAAGAATGCTAGGGTCCAGTCAAGCTTTATTGAAAATAAAAGTGCAATACTGAAAATAAAAGCACACAGACGCTCCAAGAAAAGCACATATGATGTGAAAGAATTAAAATATAGTTTCACTAGAGATGACCTGATAATTTTGACGATGAAGAAGGGGATGCCTTGGGCATCCCCAAGCTTAGACGCTTGAGTCTTCTTGAAATATGCTGGGGAGATCCATGGGAGCCTCCCCAAGCTTAAGCTCTTCACTCTTCTTGATCCTATTATATCATCCTTCTCTCTTGACCCTTGAAAACTTCCGTCACACCAAACTCAAAGTAGATCTCATTAGAGGGTTAGTGCATAATCAAAAATTCACATGTTCTATAAGACGCAATATGATTGTTACTTTAAACATTAGCTACAGCCACTGATGTTATGTGAAGCTCTTCCACCCAAAAAAGAATTTCACTCAACACTAGTAAAAGAGAGAATGCAAAATAAAAAGGCATAATCTGTCTAAAACAGAACAGTCCGCAAAGACGAATTTTTTCAAGGCACTTACGACGCTCAGATCGAAAAACTTTGAACTAATGAAAGATTCAGACATTCATAAAGATTACGCACAAAAATTTCAGATTTAATTAACAATCTGGTGATTTTAGGAATTTCGTACAGTGAACAGCAAAAATCTGTTTCTGCGCAGCAATCAAAATTAAGCATCGTCTTAACATTAGAGGCTACTCTTGGCACAACAATGCGAGAAAATAAAGATACAAAGGAGTTGCTACAGAAGTAAACATCCTTGACTAAAACTGAAAAAAAGATAATGGGTTGCCTCCCAAAAGCGCTTTCTTTAATGCCTTTTAGCTAGGCTAGAAGATTTTAATGATGCTCTCATAAGAATAAGAGTTGAAAAACAAAAGAGAGCATCAAGAGGCAAATATCAAACACATTTAAGTCTAACCCACTTCCTATGCAAAGGAATCTTGTAATAAAATAAATTATTGAAGCATAAAGCAACTAGCATAGACGAAACAAATGCAACTTCAAAACTTTCAACATAAAGAGAGGTGTTTTAGTAACTTGAAAACTTTTACAACCATATTTTCCTCTCTCATAATAACTTTCAGTAGCATCATGAACAAACTCAACAATATAACTATCACATAAAGCATGCTTTTCATGATCTACAAACACATAATTTTTATTAAGCTCAAAAACAGGGGTTCATTAAACCCACTTTTGACAATAGTAGTATAATAAATATCATTAGGCAATATAGGACCATCATCAAGAGCATTATCATATATAACATTAGGGAGCACATTTTTACTTTCTGCAATTTCCTCTTTTACTTGAGTCAAGGAGGTTGTTTACTTCAAATTTATCAAAAGAGATATTTCAATAGAATCATGACATTCAACAATATAGCACTCTTCCTCCTTAGGTAGGCATGGAGGGTAATCATATAATGTAAGAGTTAAAGAGTTACTATCATTAGAAGGTAGATCCTCCTTTTGTTCATCACTCTCTTCCTCTTTTTCATCCAATGAGCTTTCAGTTTTAGCAGTTTCTTCTCCCACAGGTTCCTGAAAGGTAGCAAGTTGTTCTGGAGAATAAATTTTCTCAAGAAATTCAGTGATATAAGGATTATATAATATTCAAGGCAATAACCAAGTATAGCATAATTCTCAGTTCTACAAGGAGCATCATCATTTTGAATATAACCAGCAATTTCATAGGCACCCTTAAAAACAAAAAATTCTTCAATTCGCTCAAGATTACCAAAGTCATAATTTCCTTTAGCATAAGCAGCCAAAGTTTCATTATCATTATAATCACATTGGAAAGGGAGGTGTTTATGCCTTCTACAACATAAAGATTCATTAAAGCAGTAGGATTCATCATAAGTAGAGCACAAGTTTTTAGCAAAATAATTCAATCTACTTATTTGTTCCCATAAATATTTCCCTTTTTGAGACAAGCGGTATTCCTTATATAATTTGTTGTTCCTCCGTGAACCCACTTAGCCAATAAGATTTTGTTTCAAAAGAGAACATTGATAGCAAATAAATAACTAGACATAATAACAAACCGAAATAAACTAAATGCAAGAAACTAATTTTTTTGTGTTTTTGATAATTGAAAGCAAACAAGATAAAATAAAATAAACTAAGCAAGACAAAAACAAAGTAAAGAGATTGGAAGCGTGAAACTCCCCTTGCAGAAGACTGCTGTCTCCCCGGCAACGGCGCCAGAAAATATGCTTGATGGCGTGAATCACACGCTCGTTGGGAGACCCCAAGAGGAAGGTATGATGCAGTTCAGCAGCAAGTTTTCCCTCAGAAAGAAACCAAGGTTATCGAACCAGTAGGAGCAGCAACTCTTCAGAAGGTTGTTGGTGGCTCGCACGACGCAATACGATCACCAACGTGGAATCTACACACAACACAATCAAACTACTTTGCCCCAACGAAACAGTGAGGTTGTCAATCTCACCGGCTTGCTGAAAACAAAGGATTAAACGTATGGTGTGGAAAATGAGTATTAAATTGCAGAGAATGAAAAAGGAACAGTTTGCAGTTTGTGGTTGTTTAATCAGTGTAAAAGAATGGACCGGGGTCCACAGTTCACTAGTGGTGTCTCTCCATAAAAGATAACTAACATGTTGGGTGAACAAATTACAGCTGGGCAATTGACAAATAGTGAGCGCATGACAATGCATATACATGACATGATGACTACTATGATATTTAATTGGGCATTACGACAAGATACATAGACCGTTATCCAACAGTATCTATGACTAATAATCCACCGCCGGGTTGTCATCCGAGTCCCCCGTTGGTATTAAGTTGCAAGCAACGGATAATTGCATTAAGTAAAGCGCGTAATGTAAACAAACACATATGCCCGTGACATAGCATCGTTAGGTTACCCTAGTGGCAACAGCACATCCACAATCTTAGAACTTTCTGTCACTGTCCCAGATTAAATGGAGGCATGCACCCACTATCTAGCATAAATACTCTCTCTTGGAGTTACAAGCATCTGCTTGGCCAAAGCATCTACGAGTAACGGAAAGCATGCAAGATCTTAAATAACATATAAGATAGATTGATAATCAACTTGACATAGTATTCAATATTCATCGGATCCCAGCAAACACAACATGTAGCATTACAATAATATGATCTTGATCATGTAGGGCAGCTCACAAGATCTAAACATGATGGCACAAATTGTGGAGAGACAACCATCTAGCTACTGCTATGGACCCGTAATCCAAGGATGAACTACTCACGCATCACTCCGGAGGCAGGCATGGTGATGTAGAAGCCTCCGGTGACGATTCCCCTCTCCGGCAGGGTGCCGTGAAGAGGTTCTGGACCCTCCCGAGCTAGGGTTGACGGCGGCGGCATCTCTGGAACTTTTCGTGGATATTTGCTCGGCACTTAGGGTTTTCGCGTCGGGGGGAATAAGTAGGCGAAGGGGCGGCGGCTGGAGACCCCCAGGGGCCCACACCACCCTAGGGCGCGGCAGAGGTGGGCCCCGCGCCCTAGGTGCATGTGGCCACCTCCTGGCTCTCCTCTGCTGCTCCTTTGGTCCGTCAGGTGAGTTTTGATAAAATAGGGACCCCGTGAAGTTTCGTCCAATTCCGAGAATATTTCCAGACTAGCTTTTCTGGAATACAAAAATAGCAGAAAACAGGAACTGGCACTTCGGCATCTTGTTAATAGGTTAGTTCCAAAAAATGTATAAAAGTGATATAAAGTAGATGCAAAACATGTAGCAATTGGTATAAAACAAGCATGAAACATCAAAAATTATTGATACGTTTGAGACGTGTCACACCTCAGTAATTAAGATAACTCAGTGTATAGAAATAAGTATCATGACATGAAGTTAAAATAAGAACATGCTAGATCTAGTCATGGAGGAAGTGGCAATGGTCACACACATATCCGGTAGCATGGTATTTCTTTTATCCTAGTGAGGCAACAAAGTAAGGTAGAGATACCCAAGTGGATCGCAGAACTTTCTCTCACGTTCACTGCACTATCCACCCCTGTTACTCCAACTAATGCACACGTTCCCCTCCACGCTCTTATAAATATGCTTGATCATGACAAGTAAATAAGAACGGGGTACATAATATGCATCTACTTTCATAACTGAAGCAAAACCATTGCAACTCCAGTTCTCTGTTTCGTGGTTTCTGTGTTTCTGCAATGATCCTTTCAGAGAACGTCAGGAGACTATTTTTATAGGTGGATTTAGGTCAAAACGGAATCGGTGGAGGAAAGATCGACGGCAACGGAGCTCCGAGGCCCAAAAGAGGGGGTCCCACACGGCCCATGTACCTGGCCGCGTGGGCCCACTCAACTTGGCCTTCGGGCCTCCGCTTGTTTGCTTCCTTCGCTCCCACGCTTTGTTCCTTGAAAAAACTGATGCTCGTAAATTTTCAGGTCATTGGACGTCATTTGGATCCCTGAAACATTAAATAAAGAAATAGGGTTTTCTGCCTGCGCAGGGTTAATTCCATAAAAATGGGAAATAAATATAATATTCCCAAAATCATTATAAAACATTGATATAACCCTTATATGATGCAAATATGATTAGAATATAAATAATATAGTGCAAAGTTCATGTATGCATTTTACATGCATCAACATCCCAAGCTTTGGTCAAAATCCTTTTTTCTGTTTTCCAAATCCTGTCAAATCTATCTTAGGAATTAATTCACCATTTAATCCTCAAGCATGAAAACTGATTGATTCAAATTTTGTAGGGTTCCTATGTGTTTTCTTAAACATGTAGAACTGGTTACATGCAAAAATACATTTTTAACTGTTGTCTAGATTAAATATTGTAAAAAGTATTATTTTCACTAATAATTAATATCTAGAGTTTTATAACTCAAAAAATTGCAAAATAAAGTTTTGTGGATAGCCTGAGTTGTTAGCTTCCTTGTTGTGTTGGTCTTGCATGCAAATGAAATCTAGAACAAACGTTCTATTCTTTTTACTAAACCACCAGAGAGCACTTTGGTGATTTTTGTAGATTTTTGTGAAATGATTTTTGGAGCAAATCCAATTGTGGTAGTTTCTAATGGTATTAGAAAGCCCAAATCTAGCTTGCCATGATTGTTTGACTAACAGAACTCTCTAGGTGTAATATTTAGTAAAAGTGATGTTTCTGCCTCTATTTAAAAGAAAAGAATCTAAATGCCTTGTTTACAAAATTATGTTTTATGCTTGTTAGTGATTGTTTTGGTACTGTTGCTTGCATGTTATTATTGTTTAGCATTGACGAGGGGTATCCTCACCAAATCCCATGGTTAAGGACCTAGGGTTGAGATTATGGGGAGAGAACGTGGTAGTATTGGTAGTTTCATCGGCTGACAAGCAGAGGCAAAGATTTACCCAGGTTCAGGCCCCTTGGGTGGAGGTAAAGACCCTACTTCCTGCTTGTCTGTTATTGATCATGGAGATTACGAGGTTACAAGGTGGCTCCGGCGAGATGATGATCTCGCTAGAGCTTTGGTGGTTCGAGTATGGCTTGTCCTCTAGATCGGCGCCCCTCCAGCCTTTAAATAGGCTGGGTCTCGGGAGTTCATAACCGACCTAGTTTACACATATGGAAAGTCCTAAACCGACTATGCTTATGTCTAATCTTGGAGGGTACTCCATCTTTGGGCCTCCTGACTTGGGCTTCGAGTTGTCTCTTCGCTATTGGGCCTTTAGTCATCACGTGCACCAGGTACCCTCACGGTAGGTTACCCGAGATGTATATCCTTGTCAGTAGCCCCCGAGTACTTGTCTGACTCGAAGAATCGGCATGGACTCATTCGTAAGTGCACGTCATATGCTTTGAATTCTGTATAATTGGAATTCCTGTATGAATAGCACATGTTGGCTATGTCGAGTATTTCATCGACTGTGGTTTTTGCTTATGAAAATCAAGGATAACAGCTTAGTAGGCCCAGTACACTCGACGGATCGGGACTGGTTAACTACACATTTGGGCAAAACCTTACTAGCTTTCAATCAAACTCAAGTCCCCGGACTCGAATCTGGAACAAACTGGTCAGAATCGACTAGGCCGCTTGAGGTCTTACTGAGTCGATCTGCAGTATAACTTTGAATTTTTACCCAACGCGTCCGTCGGGATTTTTCATCATGTCTGCTGACACGGAAAGTATAAGGATTGACGTTGCTGGAACGGTCCTCAGCCCAGCTCGAAAGTTCGGCGGGTCTTACCTTTGCACTATGCGTGCAGCATCCGAGGTATTTGCGGCGGACGCAACTCGGGAATGTTTCGAGTTATGATTGTGTATATGAACGGAGTCGATACTTTTGTTGACTGATACTTTGTCATTATTCTATCGGGTGCGCGACAGCGCTCCGATGGGAGTAGCCCCCGAGATTGTGCTTTATTGCTTGCAATGGAGGATAATCTCAGAATCATTTTACCCTGCATATGTTAATCGAAGAAATTTTTTGACGTATTTCTATCGGGTGTGCGACAGCGCTCCCGATGGGAGTAGCCCCCGAGATTATACTATTTTGTTTGCAATGGAGGATAATCTCAAAATCATCTTATCTTTGAGCATCTTCATTCGAAGAAATTTTGGATATGCTCCCGATGGGAGTGATATTCTTCAGTCGAAGAAATGGTCGAGTGACCCCTCTTCTGAAAACAATTGAGTGATTGATATGCCTTGTCGAACCCGAAAATCGCTTTGAATAAATCTGCTATAAATCTTTACGCATCGCCATAGCCTCATAGCAAAGCCTTTGCATCCTCCCACTGCGATGACGAAGCCGAGCACCCGGAAGGGCAGGAGTGCCACGAACGCATCGGCGGACAGCGCCGCTGGAGCCGCTGCCAGCGGTTTGAAGAGGGACAAGGGCGCCTGGACCAAGTCCTCCTGCAGCAAGAGGATGCTCACCGGCCTACGGAACGACGGGCTGATCCCTGAGGATACCTCGCAAGTTCACATCCCCGGCGCCGAGGTAATCCCACGCCTAGGCCCCAATGAGCGGGTCTGCTTTGTGGATTTTGTGAACAGGGGATTCTCCTTCCCTTTTCACAACTTTCTGCGTGCACTGATGCACGTTTATGGGGTGCAATTGCATGAGTTTACGCCCAATGGGCTTTTGCACATTGCGTGCTTTTTTGTTCTGTGCGAGTGCTTTCTGGGCGTTGCGCCCCACTATGGTTTGTTCCGCCGCATCTTCAATGTCAAGCGCCAGCACAGCGCCAAGGGACCTGGTGGTTTTGGAGTACAGACTCGACCTGATGTCGAGTACTTCAAGATCAACTTCCTGGAGTCTGTGCAAGGATGGCGCGAGAAGTGGTTCTACATCAAGGATGTGACCATAGCACCAAGCTTTCGGGTTGCCTCCTTTTGATGCGGATGCTCTAGTGAAGAAGAGGCCCTCCTGGATCTCCCAGCCGACCGGAGTCGAAGCCGAAGAGGCTGACGTTCTAATGGAGAAGGTGCTTAAGCTCCAGACCATTGCTGGTCGAGAGGTTACGGGCATCCACTTTCTGGCCATCATGGCCAAGAGGCGAGTGCAGCCTCTCCGAGCTCGAGTGCATGCTTTGTGGGCATACAGTGGGGCTTCTGATCCAACCCGCTCACGCGCAGTCGAGCTGTCTGATGCGGAAGCGGAGAAGTTGGTAAGAGGCCTGACCAAGCTCACCGATGAAGAACCTTGCGAGATGAACTCGCCTGTGGCTCCTTATGAGACCAGCAACCCTCTCCCAGAGGTAATAGCCGATACCATATGTCAGTTTATATGTTATGCATGTGTGAGATTGACTCCTTTGCTGTTTCTGTGTGCAGGGCCACAGAATGTATGAGTCGATGCCTCCTCTGCCTGAGGACGGCCCAGTGCCGCACAACGAGCCACTCGATGCGGGCTCAGATGATGAAGTGGCCTCAATCGCCACTGCACACACTCCAGAAGCCGATGAAGGCGATGCAAAGGTGCAGGACAAGCAGAAGCGGGCACGCGAGGAGGAAGACACTGCTGATTCAGAGGAAAAGGAGGAGAACGAGACGGAGTCGACAAGGGCGCCACTCAACATCCCTCCAATTTGCTCACTTCCTCCCCGAGTCCCGAAGAAATCACGCCCCAGCATGGGTGTGCTGGCACCTGATCGTTTATGCGACCTCACCGAAGAGTAAGTATTATGTGTATATGCGTTGTCACTTTATGAACAATGCCACCTTGTATATTTATAATGTTTTGATGCAGTGTTTCCTCGGATGAGGATATGCCTCCGCCACCAACGGCGGAAAAGATTAGCGCAGCATCCACTGCACGGACGCTGCCACCGGAGCAGCCGCCTACCCCTGCGACTTCTGCTGCTACAGCCACAGCTACACCACCCGAGCCGGAGGTTGCAGCAACTAAGAGTGGAGCTGCGGCTGCAGATATCCCTGCATCGACTTCCTCCTTCTTAGAGCACGTAAGTTTATACTTGTCGTAGTTTTAATCCTCATCGAGTGCCAATATTTTTGCCTAGACTCAGATATTGAGTTATGAATTTGCCCATGTCGCGCACTTAGGCATTTGTGCAAGAGTTGCTGAAGGCTGGTGCCAAGTATGTGCACAAGGAGACGGAAGCCGCCACCCTGCAGCAGCAACTCGAAGCTGCAAAGAGTGCGTACCTATTTATGCTATTACCACTTGTTGAGACTGACTCCTCTTGTAGTCTGCTGACCATGTGTGTTTGCTTTGCAGAGGCCACCGCTGATGCGGCAGAAAATTTGAACAAGGCCACCCGTCGAGTGGTGATCTAGAGAAGAGGCTGAAATCAGCCGAGGATAGAGAAGAGTCGGCAATTAGTCGACTGTCTGCCGCCATCACCAGCTTAACTGGTACAAATTTTTGCTGTGTTCCTTAGATGTTTGAGGTTGTTTGAGGTTTTTGATATATGGTACTGATTATTTTGTCCACTGCTAGGCGTGATGGATGGCCCCACTGCTACTGGCAAGCAAAGCCTTGGCGCCTCACTCGATGAAAGTGTGGCTGTCTCGGAGGTTACCAGTAGCAGAGCAGGGAAGATGCTGACGCAGGCGGCGAGTGCCTTGGGCGCCCTCCATGGCAGCTTCTTCCCCGCAGAGAGGTGCCAACTTCTTTTGCGGAGCTGGTTGAGTTATTCAATCCTGAAGGGACTGCCGTTGCTGACTTCTGTCGTGAGCAAATGGTAAGTGGTGCTCAACTACTTTTCTCATGTTGCTCGCGCACGGAGTCAAGGCAGATTTTGACGCAGCCACGAAGAAGTTTCCACGGGGTTCTGATGGCCGAACCGTCGGGTTCGGCACCTGGATGGAAGCCGCCAAAAAATATGCTCAACAGCTGGTAGCAACTGTTGAGGAAAGGGCAGCCAAGGTCCAGGCGAAGAAAACTTCCTCCAAGAAGTCGATGACTTAGCTAGTGATCCCTTTGTCGACTAGGTCTAGGAATTTTGTCCTTTTGCTTTTGCTATGTGTAAATCCCAGACATCGTATCTGTCATGTTATGAATTATGAATTTCAGTAATCGGGAGGCGCAGCCCCCGAGCCTTTTCCTTGAGCTCTTCATGCTTCCTTATGCATTTAATTATTCTGACTGTAGAACCAAGCCTCTAAACCATCAACTGGCCCTGTTGTGGGTGGTTCTTCAAAGTCGCGAAGCGTGAACGACCAGAAAATTATGGACTACCTTCAGCAGAAGCTTTCTGAGGTGAAGGGCGAACTGAAGGAGGCACAAGACACATATGCTGAGTTGCAGTCGAGGCCGTCCCCAACTTCGGAACGAGAGGCCTTTTTGCTTGAAGAGTTGGAGAAAATAAACCTGCAACTCGAATGTAAGCTACTGTTGGATCGTCGAGTTTTGTTCTTCGCAAGATGACTCGACTGGGCGATGATTAGCCCTTTGTTTTTGCGCAGGCGTTTGCTCCGACCCAATAAAGGAGGAGGCGCGGATACAGGACCGACTCGATGTTCATGCGAGTAGTGCTGAGTATTCCACCCACCCTTTTTGGTCAGACAGGGCGAAGAGCGCCATTTTGGTAAGGCTTCTGGACCGAGCTTGGCGAACGCCAATTCGACTGGAGACTTGCAGGTTGGCTTTGGTTCGAGTCCACGAAGCTTTGTTTCCTTTGAATGAGCAACCACAAAGCTTTTTTGCATTGCTGTAGAAATTTTGAAAAGGCAAGGCGATCCAAGAGTTTGTGCGTGAGCAACTGACTAGCGGGGCTAATGTTGCTCTTGCCTTTGTGCGATCACACCTTCCCCATCTTGATTTTAAAAGGATTGCGACGGGACCCGCACCCATACCAGGTGGTGGTCCTGTGCCGATGGAAGAGCACTACCGAGAGACACGAGTGGACGCATTGGTCCAAATCCATACCGTGCTCAAGGAAGAGGAGAAGTGGGCACAGCCAAAGACAGAACCTGTAGATTAAGGTTGTATGTGTAGGGGTCAGCCCCCGAGTGCCACTTGTAATGATGTACATTTTGTGTAACTGTATTTGTGCAGCCCCCGAGTGTATCGAGGGTGTTTATGAGGAACACTTAATATGTAATATGATTCTTACAGCCCCCGAGTGCCACTTTTTATGACCCAGCCCCGAGTATTCGAGTACGGCTAGGGTATTATGTTTGAAGAAAAAGCGAAAGCTTATGTTTTGAGGTTGCACAACCGTCGAGTGCTCGAGTGAAGCTAAAGTTGTGCGAATAAGTTATGCGAGTAGTAAACAGAGAGAAATATGAGGAATCATTGATTATATTCCAGTTATGAATGTTAAGCTGCAGGCCGCCTCATTAAAAACCTTCCAGTCCCCTTAGGTACCCTGGTAAGGAAAAGAGCGCGTCTGGAACCTGCAGCCTTCCAACATATATGTCTTTTACATTATGCGACTGAGCAATCTAAGCATAGAAACGGCGCAGCTGCGCAACGTTCCAAGGATTATGCGAGAGTTCGTCTGTCTTCGCGTGCTTCAGTCTGTATGCTCCACCACCAATGACCTCTGTGATGATGAAGGGTCCTTCCCATGGAGAGGCAAGTTTGTGCACCTTCTTTTGCTTCAGTCGAAGCACCAAGTCGCCAACATCAAAGGACCTGGTGCGCCGTCGACGGTTGTGATAGTTGCGGAGGTCCTGCTGGTAAATGGCTGTGCGTGTGAGTGCCGTGTTGCGTGCTTCTTCGAGCAAGTCGACTGCATCTTCGAGTGCTTCATCTGCATCTTCTTCGATGTATGCTTCGACTCTTGGTGCATTGAACTTGACGTCTGATGGCAGGATTGCCTCTGCGCCGTAGACCATGAAGAATGGGGTAAATTGTGTTGAAGCATTGGGAGTTGTGCGTAAGCTCCATAGCACAGATGGAAGTTCTTCGACCCAAGCACCCGCTGCCCTTTTGAGTGGGACCAGGAGGCGTTTCTTGATTCCACTCGTCACAAGCCCATTGGCCTTTTCGACTTGGCCATTTGATTGCAGGTGTGCCACAGATGCGTAGTTGAGCGTGATTGTCGGGGGAATACTTTCTGGATTAACTCGCAGCCCAATGCGACTTACTTTACTCGCACGGACAAAGGCCCACTCGGGAGCAAGCCCGGTATTTAACCGCCATAAGGAAGAAAGATCTAGAAGACATATCCCGGAGGACGTGAAGACCAAGTAGTCTCCGAGTAGGCCTCTGTCCACATATTCCTTGTGGGGAAAGTTTCCTTTGTAACCTGGCGAGCCTCTGTGTATATAAAGAGGACTTGTAGGACTTAGAGAGGGTCAAGCTATCAAGCCCTAAACCCTAGCTCATACGGCGAGTACCAGATCGGATCGCCTCCATTGTAACACCTTGATTATCATATCAATACCAATCTAGGGTAGGCAAGAAGTAGGTCTTTTACCTCACATTGAGGGGGCCGAACCTGGGTAAATCTGTGTCGATCTTTGTTCTTGCGATCCCAAGCTCGGAGACGCTTGACTCGCGTAATCCCACACCTACGAAGTCATCCATGACACCTGACGTGACAAACCCACGGCAGTGATGTCTTGCTCTTTGCAAAAAGTTTGGAACTCTTCAGCCGTGAAGTTTGTACCGTTATCAGTGATGATGCTACTTGGCACACCAAGCGGTATATGATGGACTTTATGAAATTGACTGCTGTAGTGGCAGTTGAACTTATGATGGGGACTGCTTCAATCCACTTGGTGAACTTGTCGACTGCTACCAGAAGGTGAGTATGCCCTCTATGGGAGGATTTTTGAGTGGCCCGACCATGTCGAGACCCCATTGGGCAAAGGGCCAGGCCAATGGTATTGTCTTCAACGCCGATGCGGGTGCGTGTGGCTTTGTGGCGAACTTTTGACAGCCGATGCACCTTTTGACTATGTCCTCCGCGTCTTTGAGTGCTGTGGGCCAGTAAAAGCCTGCGCGAAAGGCTTTGGCTACGAGTGATCGACTGCTGGCATGATGCCCGCAGGTACCTGCATGAATATCACGAAGGATGGCTTGGCCATCTTCAAATGCTATGCAGCGTTGGAACATACCTGATACGCTGCGCTTGTATAGTTCGCCGTTGATGACGGTGTATGCTTTGGATCGTCGAGTCACACGTCGTGACTCTGTTATGTCTTCAGGTACCTCGCCATGGAATATGTATGCGAGGAAGGGTTGAGTCCATGTTGGCTCGATGAGAAGCACTTCGACATGCGGGTCCTCTGTGCTAGGTGCTATGCTCTTGGCTGGTGCGGCTGATGTAGGAGGTGCTCGCTTTTTCTTGATGGAGCTGTGTTCGATGCGCTCGAAGAAGACACCAGGTGGAACTGGTGCTTTGGTTGCGCCAATGTTGGCTAGTTTATCTGCTTCTTCATTACTCTCACGTCCTATGTGTCGCAACTCGCAGCCTTCAAAGCTTCCTTCCATGAGGTTATACAGGTCACGGTAGGCGATCATGTTATCTGCAATTGCATCACAGGCCTTCATTGTTTGTTGCACCACAAGGTTCGAGTCACCATAGATCATCAGTCGAGTGCACCCGAGGGCTTTGGCCATCCTCATGCCATGAATCAGGGCCTCGTATTCTGCTTCGTTGTTTGATGGGAACTTGAACCCCATTTGCAAGATGTAGCGGAGCTTGTCGCCTTTTGGAGATGTGAGGATGACACCTGCGCCTGCGCCTTCATTTTTCTTCGAGCCGTCAAAGTACATAGTCCATGAGTTGGACACATCTGGTGCTCCTGGCAGCTGAGCTTCAATCCACTCGGTGTGGAAGTCAGGTAAGACTTGTGCTTTGATGGCCTTCGGGTAATCATATTTGATGTCCCGTGGTGCTAGCCCGATGAGCCATTTTGCTACTCGCCCAGTTGCGTTGGGGTTTGTGAGGATGTCCCCGATCCCTGATGTACTGATTACAGTGATCGGGTGCTCGGAGAAATAATGCGTCAACTTTCGTGAGGACATGAACACGGCGTAGGCTAGCTTTTGATAGTGCGGGTACCGCTGTTTTGATATTGAGAGGACTTCACTCAAGTAGTAGACTGGACGTTGTATGCTTTGGGTGTGTCCCTCCTCCCTGCGCTCGACTACCAGTACGGTGCTCACCACCCTGTTAGTTGCGGAGACATATAGGTATAGTGGCTCGCGTTCCCTTGGTGCGACGAGGATTGGAGGGCTTATGAGGACTCGCTTGAGATTCGTGAAGGCTGCTTCTGCTTCTGGCGTCCACTCGAATTTGTCTGCTTTCTTCATCAGTCGATAGAATGGGAGTGATTTTTCGCCTAGCTTGCTGATGAATCGACTGAGTGCTGCGACTCGACCAGCTAACTTTTGCACGTCATGGAGCTTCGAAGGCCTTTGCATTGTCAGGATGGCCTGTATTTTCTCCGGGTCCGCCTCGATTCCTCGAGCTGAGACAAGGTACCCAAGGAGTTGTCCGGCTGGCACGCCGAACGTGCACTTCTTCGGGTTGAGCTTGATGTGGAAGCGTTTGAGGTTTGCGAACATCTCTCGCAAATCATCGAGTAGTGTTCTTTCCTCCCTTGTTGTAATGATGATGTCATCTACATAGACCTGGACATTTCGCCCTATTTGCTTTTTGAGGCAATCTTGCATCATGCGCTGGTAGGTTGCACCTGCGTTCTTGAGCCCGAAAGGCATTGTGGTGTAGCAGTAGACCATTGACTGTCTTGGTCGGGTCGGTCGGGTGCACTTGATGCGACCTTGTGTCATTGGTGGCATTGAATGCTCTGTCGACTGCCATCTTTTTGTGCTCCGCATAAGTGTTCTGTCGTTGGAGACCGCTAGATCTGCGAACGTTGCTTCCATGCCAAACATCTCAGAGATTTTGCTGAATTCTCGATCGCAAGAGTCAGACTTTTGAAGTTTCCCTTGACTGTGATTACTCCTTTTGGTCCAGGCATTTTAGCTGGAGGTATGCGTAGTGTGGCACCGCCATGAATCGAGCGAACGTCGGGCGTCCAAGTATAGCATGGTATTGTGACTTCCAGTCGACTACTTCGAACTCAATCGACTCTGTCCTGAAGTGGTTCTTGTCCCCGAACGTTACGTCGAGTTGTATGGTGCCTTCTGGGCTTATTGCTTTGCCTGGGACGATACCGTGAAAGGTATTTGATGACCTTGGCAGGTTTTCGACTGACTGTTCATTTTGCGGAGCGTATCTGCGAAGATATGTTTATGCCGCTGCCCCGTCCATAATACCTTGGACATGGCGTAGCCTCCAATTTGCGCATCGAGTACCAGAGCAGAGTGCCCGGGCGAACAACCGACGGAGGGTGGTCCTCTCTGCTGAAACTTATTGCGGTTTCAGAACCCTTCAAGAATTCAGTTACAGCAGGAGGCGACATGACTGCCATGTTTACTTGTCGAGTGCGAAGTTTTTGCTCCCTGTTGGAAGGGCGACCTTTCTGTATCATGTACATCTGCCCTTGGGGTGGAGGGTACTGAGGTTCGTCCACCCGAGGTACAGGTTGTATGGCACCCGCGATGTTTCCGCCTGCATGAGGCTGTGGTGGTGGAGGTGGTGCCATGAGAACTGGCACATTGTTTGGCTGAGGCACGGCGCGGGTGCGTGTGCGCGTGCGGCTGTTGCCTTTCTGAGATTTATGTAATCAGACGCCATTTGTTCGAATTCCCTGCAGTTTCTCATCGAGTGATTGGAGCGTAGTTTTCCGTCCTCCCTTTGTACAAGTGTAATCTGCAATCAGCATCCATCTTCTCTTCGAATGATCGCTCGGATTGTGCCCGGATCTTGACTTGCGCCAGTCCTTCCTTTGTAGCTATCACTGCGTTGGCCGCGGCTCGACTGTTCGGCGATCATCTCGACTGTCCCGTCGATCGTCTCGAGTGTCCCGTCGATCTTCTGATCGTCGGTCGCTTCTGTCTTGGTCGTTGCGGGGTGTGGAGAACCCAGCCGCCATGAACTCGGGTTGTCGTCGTCGTAGTGACGTTTTGAACGTTTGCGCCTTCGGTCATCTCTGTATGAGTCTCTGCGGCTTCGACTGCCGCTTTCGTGATTATCGCGGGGTGAGGATCCACGTGTGGTGCGCGCCATGTCTTCTCCGTCTGCCCACTCAGTCGCAGTCATCAAGAGGTTAGCCACAGAGGTTGGCTTTTTGCGACCAAGTGCTTCTTTGAGGTCTCGCCTGGCGAGTCCCATTATGAATGCGTCCATGGCCATATCTTCTGAAATTACTCCGACTGAGTTACGTATCTCAGTCCATCGTCTGATGTATGACCTCAACGTTTCGTCTGACCGTTGAACACAAGCTCGGAGCTCCTCAAATGTTTTTGGGCGCTCACATAGAGGCTCGAAGTTTTTGATGAAATCTCGCGGAAGTGATCCCACGAGTCGTACTTTGATGAAGGTAGGGCCTTGAGCCAGTCGCGGGCTGTGCCTTCGAGCATGAGTCGTATGTATTGCATGGCTGTGGTGTTTGTGCCGCTGGCACGCAACAGCCAGCCTGTAGTCTTCTAGCCACCCGGAAGGTTCCTGTCGACCCGTGTACTTGGGTTGTTCGGATGTGAGTTTGAACCCTTTGGGCATCCGTCTCGCGGACTCGTCGAGTGAAGCATGAAGCCCCATGTGACTGAGGCTCCGATCAGAGTATGAGTCGCTGCTATAAGATCTGTGATCTGCTCCTGGACCTGCGCCTACGCGAGCTGCTTCTTTCTTCGAGTGGTGGCGGCGACCACTGCGATTATGCTCTTCACGACGTGTGTCAACGATGGCACGATCTCGACTCCCTCCTGGAGCTGTTGGAATTTGGCGTATAGCCTTTGCTGCTAAGGCGAGTGATTTGATCTGTTGGCGATGCAATTTTGCATTGGGGTCATCAGCTGGAGGCTTGATAGCCTCGAGGTATGCTGCGGCGGTGAAGAGAGCACCCGGCAGTTTTGGGTACTGGAACTCCTTCCGCGTCGTATGTCATGAAAGAGTTGCCCAGATTGCGGGTGAGTGCCGCCCTCTCCTCCGGCGAGAGGTGTGACAACCTTGATCTGGGTCTTGTGTCTGCTTGCCCGGTAGAGCTCAGGGAGAGCTGCCTTCTGCGCGCACTCGACAAGCTAGCTTGCTTTTTACGTTCTTCGAGTGTTGCTCTGATCTGCTGCAGTCGAAGCGTTTCCTGCCAGGTGAAGTACTGGAAGGTCAACATCTCCTCCCGTGTTGCGTCTATGGCATCATTGTGCACTCCTTAATGACTTTGTCTGCTTTTGCTGCCATCTCAGCAGTGATTGTGAGAGTTGTAACTCCGTCCGGCATGGTGACCGTGCACGGGAATTCTGTAGGCCTGCGGTGGCCGCAGCTTCTGATGATTCGGGCGAAGGCGACGTAGACCTGCTGGGGTATCACCCGAGGGTATGTGTGTGTTTTCGAGTCCCACCATGGACTCGACGTCGTCATCAAGGATCATGTCAGAGTCGATGTGTCCTCGAGTGGTCCGTTGGACGGATTCGCTGTCGATGCCTTCATCGCCTATGCTCATCTCGATGTCGGCGAAATCGTTATGAATCTCGAAGTCGAGGTTGTTGTTGGTGCAGATCTCGGAGTCGACGTGGCTGTCGATATGAGTTTCGGGCTCGTCGAAGTCGCTGAAGGAGATCCCGCAGTCGAAGGTATCCTCGAGTGAGAGATCGAGCTCGGGATCGTTTGTGGGGTACGCTGATTCGGCCTCCTCTCCTTGGAGTTCGTCGATGAGCTTGTTCATCTCTCGAGTCGACATGGTTGTTGCAGATGAACAAGCTTGGAGAGTTGACGATGGTATGGACGCAGATGGATCCGCAGTCGAAGGGCGCAGCCGATGGAGTCTCGGGTGCGGAAGTCGCGAGTTGGCGTGGATCCGTCAAGTCCTGCACACCAAGCTTGTTGACGAAAAAATTGAACGAACCAACGGTTAAACCCAAACCTGACTCGAGATCGGAGAAGGCCTCCTGGAATTCTGGCGAGTGTGGCTCGAAATCCATCAGAGGATCCGATGCGCTTTTTGCGGGTGAAGCTGGCGTGTCGCCGTTTGTCGAGTGAGCCGGCGAGTTGCCGTGTGCCGCCTGAGTGGGCGAGTTCTGGTTTGTTGACGTAGCCGGCGAGTTGCCGTTTGTAGATCCGATCGGCGAGTCGCCGTTTTCCGATGGAACCGAAGAAACCGTGAGTCCAGCACTATTCTTTCCCACAGACGGCGCCAATTGACGAGGGGTATCCTCACCAAATCCCATGGTTAAGGACCTAGGGTTGAGATTATGGGGAGAGAACGTGGTAGTGTTGGTAGTTTCGTCGGCTGACAAGCAGAGGCAAAGATTTACCCAGGTTCAGGCCCCTCGGGTGGAGGTAAAGACCCTACTTCCTGCTTATCTGTTATTGATCGTGGAGATTACGAGGTTACAAGGTGGCTCCAGCGAGATGATGATCTTGCTAGAGCTTTGGTGGTTCGAGTATGGCTTGTCCTCTAGATCGGCGCCCCTCCCAGCCTTTAAATAGGCTGGGTCTCGGGAGTTCATAACCGACCTAGTTTACACATATGGAAAGTCCTAAACCGACTATGCCTATGTCTAATCTTGGAGGGTACTCCATCTTTGGGCCTCCTGTCTTGGGCTTCGAGTTGTCTCTTCGCTATTGGGCCTTTAGTCATCACGTGCACCAGGTACCCTCACGGTAGGGTACCCGAGATGTATATCCTTGTCAAGCATGATATAATACGTTAGTACTGTTAGTGGTTAGAATTAAACTTGTTTAGAGCTAAGCATGTGTTGTTAAGTGATGTTTGAAAACTTTAACCATTGTTTAATGATGATTGGGTTGTTGATAATTTTTATAAGAGGAATAAACACTTTCAACTAAAATTCTAAGCTACTGGTTGCATTCGTTTGTTAATAATTCTTAGCCTTGCAAGTTGAAAGCAATCCCTAAAAGATGTCTAATCACTACCTTAATCATGTTTGTAATAAAATAAATAGTGATATGAGTTGCCAAGCATGTTTGTTAGATCCTAATCTTGCACCATGCTTGTTGCTTGTTAGTTGCTTTATATCAACACCTAGCTTGGTAAAGAGTTTTAACCTACAGATAATATTTAATAACTTAACTTTTGTCTGAAGTATTTCCTGTTAAACAAAGGTGCTTGTTATTCATCCTTGCCTATGATAGTGGTTGATCTATGCCCTAGCACATGTATGGTGTTATACTACTGATTAGTATAATGTCCTTGTGAGTGTAGCTTTTAACTTGATACTTGAATGGTTAGTCTTATGCTTGTGGTCTGTTACTTGTTTGTGTATCATTTGTGGTATTGTTTGGTGTATTGAGTGTTATTTTCCTGTTTGCGACGCTAGATATGAACGCTACCAGAGTGGTCTTTGGAGAGGATTTATTGAAGAAATGTCAGAGTTTATCTCTTTGATCAGTGAGAAGAAGTCCAGAACAATTATGCTGAAATCAGGCAAGCTACTTCTCTGAGCTTGCAGCTATATGCCACTATTTTGGTTCACATGTTTTACTTATAAAGAGCATAAGTGATTTGTGTGGTGTTTGCCACTAAAGATATGATTTTGAAAACCCTTTTTTTCCAAAATACAAGTATATTATTTTGACACCCTATATGGAGGTATTAGATGGAAATTATTTTTCAAACTATAGGATGGGAAAAATATTGTTTACTCAAAACTCCTTTGAAAATTACTTGTATGGTTTATGGAATGCCGAGATGTCGGTGCTGAGGTGGAGAAACGGAGTATGGTGATGTTTATGAAAAATGCACATTGTGTCCTTGTACTTACGTCGACCAGCCGATACCCTGTGCGACCACATTTACCCACATATGGGAACAGGCATAGTCATAGAATTTGCTCATATTAGTATGGGATGCCTCAACAATGGAGATGACTCCGTTCCATGAGGGGATGGTTCGGTGACCTACCCCTGACCTGGGTCCTCGCTCAAAATAAATGAGAAAAATAAGGAGGAGGATAGAAGACGCCACCTTTGGGTCGCCGGGCAGAACTATGAGTCCTCACACTTAGATTCCGAAGGGATGGGTTAAGTGTTGATAGAAAGTGTCATACGGGCAGGGTCCTATGCTAGCATGAGCAAAGGACAGGCTATGGTCGGTGACTCAACTTCGCATACACCTTGTATGGCGGGACGTGGCTGACACGATGAGTTGACGGATGGATGTGGGAAAAGCGTGCTACCTCTGCAGAGTGTAAAACTATTCGAATAGCCGAGTCTTCGGTCATGGACAGTTGGAAGGCCCTACTCTGACCATGTGCAAGTTTTGCAAATTTTTGAGATTTGAAAATAAAATGGAGATGTTTTATATATGCAACTATGCCAAAAGGGTCGGCATGAGGTTGCTGGAAAAGAGGAAGGCCATGAAGGGCTATTGTCAAGAAGTGCAAAGTTTTGTGTGTTAAAAGTGGAAACTGTTTCATGCAACTATACCAAAGGGCCGGTATGAAGTTGTTGGGATTAAATGACCATGCAGGGCTATGGTCGAAAAAGGAGCAGTTTTGGGGAAATAAACCTGGTGATGATTTTCGGGAAAAGTTTTAAAGAGAATCTTGCCCTCTTCAACAAAGGTATATTTTGGGGAAACGTTTTAAAAGAGATTGCTTACCTTTTTCAACAAACATATATTTTCGGGAAAATGATTTAAAAGAGACTTTTTACAAAGACAGATTTATGAGAAAAAGTTCTTAAAGCCTTCTCTTCTTTTTCAACAAGGGTATAGAGATGTTTTTATAAAAATACAAGGCTTATGAAAAGTTATAAAATCCTTCTTTCCTTTTTCAATTAAAGTTATAGAGATTTCAAACAAAGTTTTATTATACAAAAGTCTATCCTTCTCTTTTTCGATAAGGACATAGAATTTTCCAAGCAAACATAGTTTTATTTAAACAATGAAAAGGGTAGTGCATGCTCATTTCGGGGTAGTTTGCGAGTACAATCAAATGTACTCATATTGGTTTCGTCCCTGGCTATTGTCTTAGCCAGATTCTGAAGAGGAGCAGTTCGAAGGAGAAGTTTTCAATGACGTCAATGCGAACTAGGGCGCTTCCCAGTCAGCTGTATGTAGGGTTGTGGCAAATGACTTGGGCTCCACGTTGTTTGGTGATTTCCGCTGCAAGTACATGTTGAAGTTTATGACTTCAATCAAGTAAGTAAATTCATTCGGTATTTATGGATGTTCTTTTGATACCAGTTTGATTGTGCTTAGCGACACACTGATCATGGGATCGCTGATGTTGTAGGCATAAGGGTATTTCGGACAGCTAGTCCGGGGCCCCCACAAAATCCAGGTTTATCATTTTCCTAACTATGCTCATTTTCATCAATTTCTTAATTTTCTTTGATTTTCTACAAATAGGTTTAAAATCGCTGGCGAAACTTTTCGTAGTTAGGGGCTGAATCTTTAAACACTCTCTGTCGCTATTTCATATAACCATACTTGGGTAACTTTACATATATTTTTATACATTTTGGGATCAATCTATAATATAATTATACTTAAATTTTCTTAATATTGAGAAATCGACCGAAATTGTGCGAATGTTGCTAGAAATTGAGACTATTCTTATTATTCGGGAACATTCTTAATATGGTATACTTAGTATAAAATTGGAGATGTATCATTTTGCACCATATTTATTTCTTGCATTTGGTTAATAAAAAACTCATTCTAGAAAATTTGACAAAAGGTTGAAAACTATTTTTGGAACTATTAAAAATTCTAAAGTTTGATATTAAAAATACAAATATATTGGTCCATAATATTTTATTTCACTTGTTTGTGGAATGTGTAACAAAAACGGGGAAAACCGATCCCATCAACCATCTAACCGAGATTAAAATGAACATATGTGCAGTGAGTATACCAAGTGCAAACACTTGGAAAACGACGAGTATGCCAAGTCTTTTCCTTTTGGTGAGTGTTTTATGGCGACACTCACGCAACGTCGTTTGTTTGCCGAGTGCGACAAAAATGCACTAGGCAAACATGTCGACTCTTGGGGATCCGGCCGATTCCGGTAGTGTTTACGTTTTTTTTTTTTGCGATGTAAAGATCTTTATTAATTAAACAGCTGGGTTACAATCCTTTGCAAGGATACTAGCCAAGAAGGGTGGTTTATAATTGACCCACACACATCTCCTCCTATCCTCATTAGCTCTATGAGCACAAGCGTGAGCTGCCATATTGGCAGATCGATGTACATAACTTATTTCAAAGCTAGTAAAAACCCCGCTAAGAGCATCTCTAGCAGAGCTCGCAAAACGTGAACCCGCAAAACAGTTTTAAGGGTCAGGAAACGCGCGTTTTTTGGCTAGAAACAGGCTATTCTGTTTTGAGGTTCGGCTTTGCGGTTTCTGATCCGCCGCGGCTCGTTCAGAAACTGTATATGCAAAACATGAAGTAGGCACGAATATCATAAAAACTGAATAACAAATAAATAAGAACTAAATTATAAACATTCTTATTACAACAATAGTACACTATGAATCCTCATCAATAATTTATTACAATAAAAGTTTGAATCACACGAATTAAACAATAATTCAACACAAGAAACGTTGTAGAATAAAAATATTGTTTGAATCAAACATGTTTCAAATGAATTTAAAAAATTGCTACTGCCCATGCCGCTGCCAGGCGTGTTCAACTAGGTCTTTCTGCAGCTGGGTGTGATCGTCTGCATCCTCTATCTCACGGTAAGTCTGAAGAAAAGCTCTGATGCGATCTGGGTTTCTAGCAGGCTTCACGCGGCTACCAACATTGTCATAGGA
Source organism: Poa pratensis (assembly GCA_947311845.1). Taxonomy (NCBI): domain Eukaryota; kingdom Viridiplantae; phylum Streptophyta; class Magnoliopsida; order Poales; family Poaceae; genus Poa; species Poa pratensis. The sequence continues at coordinate 39,320,692 of CAMZMU010000073.1, forward strand.
TAACTCCAAGTCCAAGTCCCTTTCATCCTCTATGATCATGTTGTGAAGAATCACACAACAAGTCAAGATGTTTTTCAGTGTTTTCTTGTCCCAAAAACGAGCGGGGCCTCGAACAATGGCAAACCTAGATTGCAAGACACCAAATGCCCTCTCTATATCCTTTCGGCATGCCTCTTGAGCCCTTGCAAATTCAACTTCCTTGTTGCCTCTTGGATTTGAGATGGTCTTCACGAATGTAGTCCAAGTTGGGTAAATACCATCGGCAAGATAGTACCCCTTTGTGTACTCATGCCCATTAACAGTGAAGTTGCAAGCCGGAGCATCACCACTAGCTAGTCTTGGTAGTAGATGAGACCTTTGCAACACATTGATATCATTCAATGTGCCCGGCAAAACAAAGAAGCAATGCCAAATCCATAGATCCTCAGACGCAACGGCCTCAAGCACAATTGTTGCATCGCCTCCCCTGCCACAATACTGCCCATGCCACGCCTTTGGGCAGTTTTTCCAACTCCAATGCATACAGTCTATACTACCTAGCATGCCCGGCCAACCTCGCGCCTCATTCGTCGCCATCAGCCTCACCGTATCTTCTTCGTTTGGTGCTCGAAGATAAATCTTCCCATAGATTTTTATAATCATTTTGGCAAACATACGAACAGACTCGATCGTAGTATCTTCACCAATACGAAGATACTCGTCGGCGTAGTCAGCCGGGACGCCATAGGCAATGACTCTCATTGCCGCGGAGATCTTCTAATATGCGCTGAATCCCAACAAACCCGCGGCATTCCGTCGACGCGTAAAATAGCGACAATTCGCAGCGCAAGCTTCTACTATCTTCACGAAAAGAGAGCGGCGCATACGATACCTTCTCTGGAAGATGTGAGCCGGGTACGTCGGTATTTCGGCGAAGTAGTCACGCATGAGCAGCTGGTTGCCGTAGAAGCGGTTCCATGGTATGTGCAAAGGCGGCCAGCCTTGGATCATTGTCGCTGTTTCGCATACCGGTCCTCGAACTCCTTGACGGCGAGGACGGCGACCACCATTTGCTGCCGCCGGCTTTCAAACAGCGTCTCCACGTCGGAGTCGTCGGAGGAGGACGAATCGGAGAGCAAAAACTCCTCCTCCGGGCGAAACTCTATCTGAAACGGTACCGCATATCACTACCGGAGTACTTCGTCCGAAAACACAACAAAATCGAGCGGAGATGGACTCACCGACAGATCGGTGGCGGCGGCGCAGATTTGGCCGGAAAGTGATCTCCACGGGTGGGGCGAGCCGGAAACCGGCGGCAGGGGACGTCCGCGGCCAGGGGTGTCGCGTGCGGCGGGGCGCCTGCAGATGCGGCCGGGAAAAGGGGCGAATCGCAGGCGGCGGCGCTGGCGTCGGAGGCGGCGGCGAGATGGGGATGAAGCGCGTGGTGAATACTCCCTCCCGCCAACCGTTTTCACGTTATACAGGACCCCCTCGGTTCGGCGGCGAAATCTGCGAATTTACCGTTCCGAGGGCCGGATTCACGGGCCCCTTATAAACTTTTACGGGTCGATCAGTTTTGCGGGTTCTGTCCTCCGCGTTTTTACGGGTTCGAACGAAGGCTGGCCGGAGTTCAAATGCTCAATCCTCCTTTGTGTGAAAAATTATGTAAACTTCAAAGTCATTCGTAATTTACACCTGGCATAGCAACAAGTAGAGTACCCGCAAAAAAAGAACACCAGCTCTTTTTATGTAGCGAGTCGGTCCAAGCTAGGAAGCTTAATTTTGCTGTTCCATTTCTGGACAAAAGCCTTCAGCACGTCAAAACAGAAGAGGCTGAAATCAAGCTACTAGAGAACGAGCCAGTGGCTCGGTGGTTGTGCATGGCAGTGGCCAGCCAACCCACCCGAGTTCGATCCCTGATCGGCTCGCGGTGTCTCGCGCGCGTGAACAGTGCCCGGAGTGACACTGTTCACGTGAACAGTGCTTCTGGGCCAATTCCACCGTGGTTCTGTCAGAGGTATTGTGGTGTGCCCACCACCGCAGGGGTTTCCCCAGTAGGTCTAGTCTCACGGGCTCAGAAGCTCAGTATAGTCTGGTTAGGTCTAGCTTGCGCACAGGTGGCGTGCGTGTGGTGTTGAGTGTGTGTGGGGTGAGTTGTGCGTGAGTTCAGATACTACAGCTGTATTGTAAAAGACCAGGAATTCTCAAAAAAAAAAAAAAAAAAGAAATCAAGCTACTAGTAAGCATGTACTCCAGTGTAGTATCGGTGTATATGAATGAAGTAAGCTACTGTAATAAAGTAGCTAATTATTTATCCCTGGATTAAATCGGGCGGCGCGGTCAATATCTGCCATTGTCCCGGGGCTGAGAATGACGCTGTTGGAGGCGCACCACTCCAAGTAGGCCTCCTGCATGGACAATGTTGGCGGCCGCGGTGCCGCTGGCGACGGCTGTTGATCGCCCCGAAGAGGAGGAGGGTGATCAAGAGGGGCGGCGCCGGTGAGCTTCTGCACGGTGTGGGCGAAGTCCTGCGGCCGCACGCGGTAGACGTGATCCTCTTCGGGATCCCGCCGCGTCCTGCTCCTCCTCGTCCCCCTCGGCGGCGGCGATCCCTGCCGATGCTGATTAGTTTCCATAAGTTTGGTTGGCGCGTGGCGTGGGTCGATCGATGTGGAGCAATTCGCTCAGTCTTCCAAGTGCTGGATGGGCTTGGTCGTAGCATCTCCAGGAAGGTGGTGTGTTTATATATGCGGGTCGTTGGACAGTGACGTTCACGCAGGAGGTGACGTCACAGATTGCGGTTTATCCTGTGGAGGTTTCCTTGGTGTTGCTTCCCTTCCATCAGCATGCAAGCGCTGACGTCTAATTTACTTTGGATTACCTCATTCCTTACCCTGGCTTAGGTCGCATCCAGTTAAAAGATGATTAGAGTGTAAAGTGACGTCACGCCCCAGCGCTGTGACGCTACCAAATGCCGTGTTACGCCTCAACTATTTAACAAACAAATACTCCCTCCGTACAGGTGTACTGAACACGGGAGTATTATTTTTGTTATAAGATGGGAAAGAAATTCTAAATACAATGCTAGGAGTAGGAGGGACACACCTAAAAACCGACATGTCCGGTTTATAAGAAAAACCTGATAAAAAACCACTCATTGCACAGTTTTTAAGAAAAAAATGCCGAAAAAGCCTCACACGCGGCCACACTACCTAGCTAAATTAGGTCTCAGCATGCGGCAACAGCCAAGGCCAATGCATAGATACTCGCCCGGGGACTGAGACTCCAAGCGACGAGGGAGGTGAAGTGGCTCCTCAACGATGCCTCGAAAGATGGGAGCGACGTCTGAGAACACCTGACATCACCGTACCTGATGTCCTTGAAGCCTGATGGCCCAACACGAAGAAGTCTTGCATGCCTTGTAGCCTACCACCGCCGTAGGTAACGGACCATGGCACCTCGAGGATGTTGCCTTGACATTCACCACCACAACACTGTTAGAGTCGACTAACACACGCCGACCGCCTCCCATTTGTCCCACATGGTCGTCGCCCTGGCTTCCTCATGTCAATAGCTCGTCAGCTTGCCACGTCAGCGCCCTTTGTCCCTGTGGGAACGATTTTGATTGGTATACTCATCTATTAGGACTTCAATGACCAACGGACAACATCTCGCGAGTTCAGTGACCAAACCACTCAGCTCGGAATACTTCAGTAACCAATGATGTGTTTATCTCTTTTCTATCTACCTTGCTGCATGCACGTGCATCACAGCTCTCTATTTCAACCTCGAGAGGGCGAGGAGAAGGACCAGGCTAAGTAGAAAAAAGAAAATGTTTGGATAACTTCTAGTGTTCTTTGTTTTCTTTTGTTGCAAAATGACAACATCTGGTATTACTGTTGTAAATTCATAGGAGACTTTTTAATATAATTCCAGTCACTAGGTGAAGGCATAAAGTTGGGTATACACCTTTTTACACAAAACTTGATTTCATTTTTTTCTTAAAACTATAATCTCTACATGCTGTTTGTATCACCAAATGCTCCAAATTTTGTTGATTTTTTTTATGAAAGCACATTGGCGACACATGTGACGCCATGTTCCACCGCAGTGAAGATACCAGATGCCGTGTAAAGGCGTAATTTAATATGTTCCTCATCAAGAAGCGGAAAAACCTTTCTGTGACAACAATGATACCTAAAATCATTTAGGTAACAATACCATTTTGTCTTTCTCTGCTAGCTTCGAAGTAATATCCCCACATCAATCAGAACGAAAACAAACGCTACAACAGCCCCAGATTGAACTCCCATATTTCACAAACTACAGTATCTGATAGGCAACTAGGAGGATGTCAAAATACGTGGTGATCACATTAGGTCCATCAAAATCAGTTACTTCATATTACAATCATGCCCCTTACATAGATAAGGTAGTGAGATCTTGGCACAAATAATTCAGTAGGCGGACAATAAAATCAAAACCTAATGCAATGCATAATTGTTGCCAGGCATCCTTAACAAGATTCTTGACAAACCCAAGATACACGGTTCACAAAGTGAAAAAAGAAGTTCTTGCAAACAACATGATATAATACAGAAGGCACAAGTCTGCATCATGAGGGTGACGTGAAATCTTCTGGTGCTGCGATGCAAACATTCTCGAACTGATTATCATCTGATAGACATACAAATAAACATCAGTCAGGCTTCTACTTGCTTAATATCGGTGGAACAGCCTAATCTTATCGACCTTTTTTAAAACACAACCATATACACATAGTTATGAACAGGCAATTTGTACAGTCCCAGGTATATTAGTACTCCCTCTGTATAGAAATACATGTCGGTTTTCAGAAATGGACAGTCTTCCACATGCACCTTAAAAAAATATTTTGAACATTCGTTTTCATACAAAAATGTTTGTCAAAATTTATAAATTACAATATCATGGAAAAAAGAAATAACATATTTAATGATATTATTTAACCAATCAAAATTTATATTTTTTATAAACATTGTGAGTAAAAAATGGTGAACATTTTCACTGCCTGCATTCTAAAACGCCATGTATTTCCAAACGGACATAGTGAATAGAACACCGAAGGTAATCATCACGATATCATAGCTTTAGCTGCTAATCTAATTATCTCTATAACTGATTTTGTTCTGAATCACCGAGTCTCTTCTGCACTGAGTAGTCACAACTTATTTTGTATGAACCTATAATTCGCAACATGCACTTCACAAGTAATGCAGAATCATGGATCATGATATCAGAGTAAAAAAAGTTACCAAGAAAACAAACACTCCTTGAAAAATGAAGCACTTTCACTAACCAAGTGGTTTCCGTATTCAGTAAGTCATTAAAGTTAGAACTATGAAGCCCAGCCAGCAACCAAAAACAAGGCAATGTATCACATACAGTTAAAGAAAGAGCACGATAGTATCAGAACAAAGTTAAATTCGGAGGCAAATAAGTAATGTTGTTAAGCAGTCAGAGTAGAACAAAACCTGTTCTCAGTGTTAATGCAACAATGGCATCATTTTCAACCTGCAGACAGAAACAGACAACGTTAACTAAGTAGTTGCACAGGAAAGACATTCATTCGAAAATAATAAATCTACAATAACTACAGCACATGAGCTAATCTAAAATGATATAATCAAACGTTGTCGGTCCGTCCACAGTTATCTTCCTTTTTCTATAACAAGATGCATCCACTACGTGCTTAATATATGTACAATGGTACCTTCTGATTAGCCAACGTCTTTGAGTCATCCAATACATCATGTGTTTCCAACAAGATCAGTCGTTGATTACTGGGAGGCTGATCAATTAGTGAATGCAATTTCTGTTTAATGTTTAAAGTTGTCTCGGTTGGATCAAATTGTATGAAGTAGGTAGTCTTGTTTCGCTTCACCCGGATATACATTGCCTGCATAGGGGAAGATGCCTCTACAATGTCAGTGAGTAGATCATTTCAAATGATAAATTAAGCTGAATGGCATGCGACATCAATTCATCTTATTTACTGCAAGAGTTGAATTAGGTCTGGGCACCAAGCCGTGTTATTTAGCATAAACGAATAAGATAGAAGGCTCGATATAATGCCAACAAATTTAATCCACCAGAAATTATCTTTCCTTTGCACACAGGCTTCTCAATAGATTCATGGGAAGATTACAGAAGAAGTTAGTATCCAACTATGTGTTATCATGCAATACATTAGTGATGGTGCCGTACAAAAACATAACAAAAAGGCATTTAGAAATACATTCTAAATGCATCTGCTACATGTACATTTATGAGATCTTACTATTAATTTCTTGTCCCCTGCCTCTTTCCGCAAATTATTTGTGCCAGTATATCATTTTGGACTTGGGACAACGAATGTTGAGACAAGATAAGAACAGGAATATGATGAAGAATAACGGATCTTGTACTGGAAATATTGAAAAATGCAAAGACTGTAAATCATGTTTTTCCAGCTTTTTCAAGCCAACATTCTGTGGAGCAATGCCAAGCCGTTATGGTGTATTGTGGACGGAAAAATGTATCTAGAGTTTGAGAATTTAATTTATACTGTGTGTTCTACTATCGCCCATATCAAGATATATACCATATACAGTTCTCTTTTTTGTATTTGTGGTGAAAGTTGATTCTACAAAATTGGTTTTGTGCTAAAAATGCCAACATATCAAAGTTTGTTTTAGGAACACAGGAATGACTACAACAATGTGTACTCTATCATAATGAACTAGCATGAACTCTTGTGCACCAATTTTAAAATCGATGTCATATCAATACAGATATATAATTCACACCAGACAAATTCTAATTTTTACATGTCAAGAAATGCATTAAATTATGAAGCTTGTACATGAGTGTAATGCATAGCAAGGACAAACAAGGTTGCAATCGCAGATTTACCAAGTGGAGTGGTGGGCACCAAAACTAAGACGGTGGCATTCAATTAACTTCGAGAACTAGTACATGCATAGTAAGCACAAGTTTATTGCCTACTACAGTTTTGATCAACAAACTGAAAAAAGGTAAACAGCTGCCGCTTTGATGCTAAATTTAAGGAAACCTGAAACCAACAAAACGAGTAAAATGTGGAGACGGGAAAGGTGATAGAGTGGCACAGCATGGCAATGCCTGCTCAGTGATTATCGGTATAGGTTGTTACGGACTGGGATTGGGAAAAGAGATTCATCTCTCCACTATTTATTATTCGCTCCTACATCTTCAATAAGAACATCTAACCCAACGAACAAACATGGGCTAAGTAGTCCTGGAAATTTAATCCTGAAGGCAGGATAAATTATTGAAAGTTCGGTAGTCTAGTACTAAAATTGCTGCTTAGCGCTATCATTGTTTGGTTTGATAGAACAAGAATCGGTCACCTAAGCCCACGCCAAATTAAACAATCCTCCTGAGCTGGCCAACAGCGTTGCTCCCCCAGCCCACATACCTAACAACGGAACCAGCTTTGCTCCCAGGTAACCCCAACCCCTACCTCAATCCACACCCAGCAGGCCAGCACACGGCCCTATGGTTTCATCTAGACAGAACAACCACCCGGTTCACAGGAAGCAGCGTGTTGCCATTAATCCCAACTCGCCCCGTTCTGCGTGAAGGGTCACAAGGCACCCACGGTCCCATATTCAGGGAACGAACCCTAAGGATTTACACCAGCATAAGGGCTGACTAATAGGTAGACGATTGGACCGCGGGAGGAGGAAAAGTGCGATCAGTCGATCGGAGGCTCACCGGATCTTGCTCGCGCGCGGTGGCGGTTCCGAAGGCGATCGCCGGAGGAAGGAGAGCGGGCCTCGTCGGCGCAGTCGCCTTCTCTTTTCTTCCGTCTATTCCCCGGATCCAAACGCACTGAGAAGAACCAGACCTGTACCGGTATGACTTGTGAGCCCGCTCGCCTCGCCTGGAAACGGGCCAAACTTTTGTCTAATGGGCCTCCTTGGACGTATTTGTTTTTAGAGCAAAAGGGCCACTGCCCTTGTTCTACTCGGACGTAATTTCACAGATCCAAAAGCCCAGAAGCCCACTGCGTAGTTTCATCGGCATTAACGTTTTCGCGGCTCTTGGCTGTCCCTCTCCGGCGCCGCGCGCATGCATTCGTCGCCCGCCGTCCGGTGGAGTTCCCGGGAAGGGAACAAGAAGCGTCGCGTGGCGTGGCCGCCGCTTCGCCTAATCAATCCATCCACTAGCTTATAAGTACTCGCCCGTGATTCTGCTCGTGCCCTCCAATCCGTTCGAGGAGCAGCGAAGCCACACCACCTGCGGATCAACACCGCATTTCAAGCCAGGAACAAGCCCGGGGCAACGGTGGGCGAAGCCGCTGGCCAAAAGCCATGGAAGCCCTCGGTTGCGATGAAGCCCATGCCGCCGACTGAGCCAAAGCCACTCCTTGCATCTCCTTGGTGCGGGCCGTCAGCTGCTGCGGAGAAGACGACGACCACGACGACGAAGAATGCATCTACCTCTGCTGCTAAGGGTCCTCGCAGCCGAAGCGCGCGTTGAGGGGAGACACACGCACCTATAAGGGCTCGCCGCTGTCAGTATTGCTTCGCGATTTTTTCTAGCATGGTGCTGGTATGTTTGCGCTTCGCATTTGTCTCGCATGTATGGAGTGAACTGTCAATGTAATCGATCGCTCGACTTCTCGTTTCATAGAACCAAAGATTTTTTTTTTTCGAGGAAAGGATCCGATTCAAATAAACAGAGAACCCAGTACAAATTACAGGGAAGTCCAAAGAGAAAAGAAAATTACAAACGGACCCTGCAGAAAGCACTAAGCACCCTGAGCGCGCTGAAGAAATTCCAATCAGATCCTTCGTCTTCTCCCAAGAAGCCTAGCCGACGCCGCCGTCGCCGTACCACAAGCCGCCGTGAGAGAGCGCCGCTCCGCCTTGAAGATGACCGCAGAACTCGACCGCCGCTGCGTGACGGCACCTTGACTCGATGAACGCCCACGGCCCAACGCCACTCCCACAGCACCACCCCACAACCAGCCGACGAGACGCCGCCCAGGCCAGCCACCAGCAGCCACCACCCGTCTCTCGGCGCCGCTCCCCTCGCCACCACGGCCGGCCGGAGCTGAGATACCGAAGGAGACCACCCGCACCACCGCCAACAAAACGGGGAGGCGAACCACCGCCAACTCCTCCCCTCACCGCCTCGGTCGGCCGGAGAAGCAAACGCGGAGCCGCGCACCCGACGAAGAACCTCCACGACCTCCCCGGCTTCGAAGACGACGCCGAAACGGGGACAGGAGGGGGAGGACCACACCCAACAAACCGGCGCCAGCGCCACCGTCATCGCTGCCGCCGGAAGGCACGCACACCTACTAGAGGACCCTATCTACACGCACGCACGAAGCCGGAGCTCCCCCCCTCCCGGTGCCAGAACGGCGACCAGAGGTGGAGGGAGCGGCGGGCTCGCCGGCGAGACCTCGAACTTTTGAGTCGCTCGCGAGTCGCCTCTCTGGACTGTAGCAAGAGGGACACGGAGGGACACCTGTTCCATAGAACCAAAGATTATTCGGAATGGTTGGTTAAATTAATGTATCGTTGCTCATCTAGTAATACTGTATTTCTTTTCAACTCATGAATCCCGGTTAGGATATGTGTTTAAGTAGGAATAAGCTGGAAATTTTACCCGGAAGAGAAACGCTTCCCTTTTTGGCTGACAAACGCATCATGGTCTTGGCTCGGTTCGCTACAAAAGGTTTAAACACCAATTACAGTAGGGAAGGCCCTCACACCGCGTTTCGGTTCGCTGCATAGTGAATTTCAGTTTCATGCAAGCACGGTTCGTAATTTTCATGCAAGCGTGGTTCGTAGGTTTCAGCCGGGTTTTTAATTAATGGATAACACTTTTCAACTCTAGAGTTTAGACACCGCAAAAAAAAACATACGCATCTCATCCGGTACATGAACTCCACGCCCACGGTACCAAAAGCACCTGTGGTCCGACAGTTCCCAATGGACACCGGCAGCAAATTCAGATTCCTCCTTAAGAAAGTTGTTGCATTATTTGTCTTACATGTGACAAGCTAGCCAGAGTGAGACAAACAATGTGCAGTGTTTTCCTTGACGCTGGCGTGAGCACGTAGCCACTAATAAACTACTGTAGCTAGCTAGCATCACCAAGAGGAGCAGGTCCGTTGGCACTGCGCATTCAGCCCTGCAACCAGGAGGGGGCATGAAGCTGAGACATGATCCGTTGCTCGCGCGCGTGTCATCATGCATCCACACTCCAACCACTCCAAGCTCCAGATATGCAAGCAGAGGGTGCCAAGAACCTGGCTAATTAAGCTCCTAAAGAGCCGAAGAGGATATTTATGCTTGTGCGCCTATGAGTCTTCCTACCGATATATCCATGCAGTTAGACAAAGATGCTTTGTGCGGTGGTTGGGATATGCTGCATGCGTGTGTACGTACGTGGACTAGTGGAGCACACTCATAGTTGGGAACTTCCGCACTTGGCGATCCTGCACTCCAAAGAACCCGTGCCATTTCCTTTCTTTTTTGATAATCAAAGCTTCACTTTTGTGAAAATTGTGATACATTGTCTTCTCCTGCCTCTCCTATAGCATCAACCCTTTTGTTGATCCCGAGCCCACCCCTGCATCTACCGTCTCCCTCCACCATGTCCAAATCCGCAAGCGCGGGCCTAAAACCCTCGATCTTTAAGCCTAACTTCACACGATGGTCCTCCTTGTTCCGCCTCACATTCCGGAGCTTCAGCATTCGTGATACGTGGACGAAAATCGACGCCGCCAAAATGTCGAGTGGATGGATCCATCCACACCACCATCGTCTTCTAGTTGTACCGCACTATCTCGCCCAAGATCTTGGACATGATCATCACCCCTGACGGCTCGGCGCGTGAAGTGCGGCTCGCCATCGTTAACCTCTTCCTTGACAAACTCCCTTTAGCGCACGGTTCTCTACAACTGGAGTTCTTTGGCCTCTGCCAGAATGACATGAGCATCCATTTGTACTCCACGCCCCAGAAGGTTCTCGCTGATGAACTCCACGGGGTGGGATGTCCCTTCCCCGGCACTGGCCTCCTTGAAAGCTTGAGATAATCTCGTATATTGCTTGATTGATTCGGTGTGGCCACAAGTGTTTATATAGTACATGTGATAACCGACTTAGGCTAAGAGTCTAACTTGAACTACAAGTCTAGGGGAAATACAACTCGTATTGGAGTCTAACTCTATAGTCTAACATCCCCCGCAGTATCAACATGGGGTTCAACAACGTTGAGACTGAATCGTATGTCGGTGAATGGTGCGGTAGCAAGCCCTTTGGTAAAAATGTCAACAAACTGAGCAGTTGAGGGCACATGAAGAACTCGGACTTGACCCAAAGCAACCTTCTCACGAACAAAGTGTATGTCGATCTCAATGTGCTTGGTACGCCGATGCTGCACTGGATTGCTGGACATATAAACTGCTGAGATGTTGTCACAATAAACAATGGTGGCATGCTGAATGGGACGATGTAGCTCCGATAACAATTGGCGTAGACAAACAGTTTCAGCAACGGCGTGGGCAACAGCGCGGTACTCAGCTTCAGCAGACGAACGTGAGACTGTAACCTGCCTTTTTGAAGACCAAGAAATCAAATTGTTACCAAGAAAAACACAGTATCCGGACGTGGACCGACGAGTATCCGGACAACCAGCCCAGTATGCATCGAATATGCTGTCAACGAGGTGGGAGGTGAAGGATTAGTGTGAAGACCATGATCGAGGGTGCCCTTGAGGTAACGAAGCACACGTTTAACATGATTATAATGAGGAACACGGGGATCATGCATATATAAGCAAGCTTGCTGAATGACATATGAAAGTTCAGGTCATGTAATAGTGAGATATTAGAGTGCACCGGTAACACTACGATAGAGAGTGGCATATGGAAAAGGATCACCGTCAGAGGACAATTTGGAGGTGGTGTCGACAGGAGTATGAGAGGGCTGACAGTCAAGCATACCAGCTCGGGAGAGAAGATCAAGTATGTATTAGCGTTGGAAAAGAAACAAACCGTTGGAATCACGAGTGACAGCAATACCCAGAAAATGATGGAGCAAGACTAGATCGGTCATGGAAAATTCAGCACTAAGTAAGGAGATGATATGATCAAGAAATTGTTGAGAAGAAGCAGTTAGAATTATGTCATCAACATAGAGAAGTAGGCAGAGTGAGAATTGTTTTTGAACACAAAGAGAGACGTATCAGAGAGGGATGGAAGAAAACCAATGGTTTGAATGAAGGTGGAGAAGCGTAGGAGCAGAAGAGTCCACAAAGCCGTGGGGTTGCTGGTAATAAACTGTTTCTTGAAGAGAGCCATTGAGAAAATCATTTTTCACATCGAGTTGATGGATGGGCCATGTGGAGGAGATAGCTATACTCAGAACAGTTCGAATGGTACTTGGTTGAACGACAGGAGAAAAAGTCTCATCATAGTCAATTCCGTGCGGTTGCGAATAACCACGACAAACCCAACGAGCTTTGTAATGAGATAGAGTACCATCGGAGTGAAATTTTTGACGAAAAATCCATTTACCAGAAACGACATTTGCACCTGAAGGACGAGGAACAAGCTGCCAAGTGTTATTTTGAATTAGGGCATTATATTCATCTTTCATAGCTGCAGCCCAATTGGGATCGAGGAGAGCAGATTTATAATTTGACGGAAGTGGTGAGACGGAGGGGGTGACGTGCAAATTTAGAAGCTCACGGGATTGACGAAAACCGGATTTGGCGCGTATCCGCATAGCATGATCGTTTGTTGGAGCAGCGGTTGGAACAGCACGAGAAGGGAGGGGACGGCGAGGACCAGTGCCCGGCGCAGCGGATGGAACGGACACTTGAGAGGGAGGATAGGTGTTTGGAGCTGAGTTGTCGGCGGCGGCAGAGGTTTGAGTGGTTTCAGTTGGCGCGGCAGAGCGAGGGGATGTTGGGTCAGTCGCGGCAGAAAAATCGGCCGAAAAGGGTGCCGCGGCAGGTGTGGGTGGTGTTGGCAAGTCGGGGGTTGCCGTGGTAGGAGAAGGAGGGGAAAAAGGTGGCGTGGTACGGGAGCATCACCTTGAGCCAAGTTACGAAGCTCGGTACGCAGAACGTTTTTCCGAGCGTCGTTGTTGCTCTGAAAGAGCTGTCGGAGGGAGCCCCAGATTGCGGCGGCCGTGGCGCCGTCATGGTCAAGCATGTTGAAGATCTCGGTGGAGATGCGTGTGTAGAACCACTGAACAATCGCGAGATCGTCTTTGACCCATTGAGGATCATCAGGATGTGGGATATTGTCGGAAGCGACATGGGACCGTAGGTTGCAGCGGCCAAGGTGTAGATCGAAGAGGTGACGCCAATGATAATAGTTGTGGGCGGCGAGGTCGAGAACAATGGGAATAAAGGGGTTGACATCGGCTATGGTGTCGGCGAACGACATTGGAGCAGCAAGGAGAGTAGTAGGTAGAGGCTGGCAGCAGGAGCAAGAGAGGTTTGCGCCGCGGCGGAGGATTGTGCCGTGGCGGCAGCTTTGGCAGCGAAGTAGCCGGGCGGCGGGAGGGTGAAAGTGCATGTGTTGCCCCATGCGTGGTTTTGGTAATTAATGACAATCCTTATGGACTAATGTTTGCATTGAGATATTCTTATAGATCTTGTCCATAGGAAAGATTGGAGTTCATGTGTTGGACCCTAGAAGCTTATAAGATGACCAAGATCCTTTCAAGGGTTTATATGCAGAATGGTCTTATATAGAGTTGACCATATTTGCAAGTATGTCTTGAAGAATAGAATACCATGGATATTCATGCTCATCTTCAAGACATCATCATTGATCAAGAAAGAAGAAAAGATACAAAGTTGATCAAGGCTAAGTGGAAAGGATGGATTCAAGTGATCAACACACAAAGCTACATGTTGTACCATGTGAGATCTTGTGATCCAATGGTATGGTAAGCAATTGTCCATATAGCTTTGTGAACTAACCCATATATATGTGTGTGGAGTATCTATGTGGGGTTAGGTATCTTCCCATGGGCGTGCATCAAAAGGAAGGTTCCATATAGCCCATGGTGGATGACGTCAAGCGTGGTCGTCATCAAGATAATGGTCAAGTGAAGATGTGCATAAAAGTGGCTCTCCCATATTGTGTATGGGGGAGCATTTCACAAGTCTTCATCAAGCGGAGCGCAATCAAGAAAGGTGATATAACTTGAGGTGATCAAGATCGTCATCATCTAACTCAAGTGGATCGCGCAAGGCAAAGGTATGACCTTGATAGGGTTTCTATTTTACCGGTCTCATGGTGTTAGTGAGAGACCGGATTATAGGATAGATGCCACACTTTCAAGAGGGGCTCTCGAATGAGTAACTTGATCATATCGTTCGGAGAGAGCTCAAACCTTTGCATACTTGGCATCATCTTTCTTAGTTCTTATTTGGCTTTTATCTTTGTGAGGTTTGGTGCTTGTCGTGATCTTCATGACAAGCCCAAATTCTTTGAAAACGGTTTTTGGTTTGAAAACTTGTTGCGTTTTCGTGTTGGAAATATTATCGGTTTATGCGTGAGGAAAGTTCCACACCTTCCCATGTGTGTCAACTTAACTCTATTTATGGTTCTTAATATTTCCAACAAAATTGGTTTCACCTAATTTAGAGCTTCCATGCAAAAGATATTGTCGTTTTGGTGTTCACCTTTTTTGCTGTTTTACCTGACGGCGGTAGTACCGCTGGGACTAGCGTAGTACCGACAGCCGGTACCGCCAGCGGGTACCGCCGTTTCGACGTTCGGAGCTTTCTTCCGGTACCGCCGGCGGTACCAACTGGTACCGGGGACGTGGGTTCGGAGAAGCTTTGGCCAGTCGTTGACTGGCCAGGAGGCTGCGTTGTAGAACCCAGCGGTAGTACTGCCTATCCCAGCGGTACTACCGCTGGGCTCGAGAACTGCAGCCAACGGTTGGATTCGTGGGGAACCTTTTTAAGGGGTCTTCTTCCCCAATGGTTCCCTAACTCTTCTTGCAAGTTTTGCCCTCCATTGTTGACCTCCAAAAGCTTGCTTTCTCTCAATCCCTCCAATGATTCTTGCTCATTCTTGAGGAAAACGAGAGAGGAGATCTAGATCTACTTCTCCACCAATCAATCTTTCCTCTAAGTGAGGGAGCATATTGGATCTAGATCTTGGGATTCATTTGTTGCTTCCTTGCTCTTCCTCTCATCTTCCTCCATAGCATTTGTTGCTTTGGTGGGATTTGAGAGTGAATTGCTTTGAGCATTTCTTGTGTTCTTGCCATTGCATTAGGTGCATCGGTTTGAGTTCTCCACGGTGATTCGTGGATGTGAAGTTTGAGAAGCTCATTAATCTTTGTGGTTCTCGTTGCCTCGTGGGTTAGTTGTAACCCTAGGAGGCATTTGTGAGTTTCGGAGCTTTATCTTGTCGCTAAGCTCCGGGACATTGTTGGGAGGTTCCAACTCATTGTGGAGTTCCTCAACCTTGGTGTATCGGTTTGGTCAACGCCTTCAAGTCGACCTCATAGTGGAACGAGCCAATCCCTCACGGGTGAAGCTCACGGAGAATAGGGTGAGCACATCGGTGCTATTGGAGTGCCTAGGAGGCTCCACACCCCTCCAACGTAGACGTACTTCCACTGGGAAGGAACTACGGGAAACATCTCCTCGTGTCCACTTTGCGGTTACTTCTATACCCAAACCCTTTACTTATGCATTTACCTTTGTGATAGCCATCGAGCTTGAAGTTATCTATATTGCTATCACATAGTTGTTGTTCTTGCTTAGAATAAATTGTTGGTGCACATAGGTGAACCTAGCTTGTTTAGGTTTTGTGCTTGATAAATTAAACGCTAGTTTTATTCCGCATTTATTCAAGCCTAAACCGTAATTATTTTGAAACGCCTATTCACCCCCCCCCCCCTCTAGGCGACATCCTCGTTCTTTCAGAGGGGTGGCGGCGTGGGTGGAGGACCCATGACCTAGGAACGAAACTCTGATACCATGAAAGCTTGAGATAATCTCGTATATTGCTTGATTGATTCGGTGTGGCTACAAGTGTTTATATAGTACATGTGATAACCGACTTAGGCTAAGAGTCTAACTTGAACTACAAGTCTAGGAGAAATACAACTCATATTGGAGTCTAACTCTATAGTCTAACACTCCTCACCAACATGATGCGTGGAAAATACACGCATTTTTATCCATGTTTAAACCGTATCTTTGTCATGAAAATATTTTTATGCGTGGAAGATGTTGACTCTACACCTGCCTATAACCAGTAATGTGCAAATTATTTTACAAATCCCTACAAATTATTGATTCTAAACATATCTTTGTTTTCATTTGGATTAAACTATAAAACATACTGAACTACAGACAACACAGATGGGGACTATCTCATCGAATAACCATGCGGCCACACCCAAAATCTACTTAAGTTTGATGGTTGCGTGCATCGATAGATGCAAAACCTCGAGTTGAGATCCAACCTCATTTAAGAAAAACATAGCTAACATGGAGCAAAGTGCATTATAATAGCTGCCCCACTCTGCTATGAAAATGAAGTTGTTGTCCACGATTGGAGAGTCCTTATATATTTGGACTTAAATCTTTGATTCGGTTAACAAGTTTATTTGTGACTTGGTTGCCACCATATGGTTAAGTGTTCATAAAAAATGTTAAGTACATTTAATTTGTGGGTATCAAACTAGGAAATCACAACAAATTCTTGCAGAAAGTTCGTTTGTGAATGCAGGTTCTACGGATTGTTCTACACGAGTCATCAGGAGACTAAGATATTAGGGTTGAAGGTTAACATTTTAACCAGTGGATCTATGCATTGCGAGTACGAAGAACAAGTTGATGCGAGTCCTAGAGAGTTGGTAGGTGCTAAGACGAGGACGATGCATGATATGGAAATTACAAACACCACAAGATTCGACACATCTTTTTTTAGGCGAGTTGAGAGATCTTCTTAGAATTATTCCGTATTTTGTAGTATGAAATATGTAATACATCGTGTTATGGAGAGCATGGGTGGGGGACCTAGCACCCCTATTGATTTTTCTCTCAGAAATTTGACATTTTTATCATGTTTACCTAATCTTCTGAAAGTATTTGGGTCCGCCAATTTTTTTTGGCAAGGACCCAACACCCTACATATCCTATATGTGCTTCTAGCTTCCTCCGAGGTTTTTTTTTCCAAAAGTGGAGTATCGTCCCAGCCTCTGCATCAAGATGCTGCGCACAGCCATTTTTCATTAAAATAAAGTTGTTCCAACATCCATAGGTACGAATCATTACAACTCACTGATCACACAGTGTGGATACAAAAATAAGCCAGTAAAAGAGTAACATGCTAAGTATCTATTCTTCTAACATGATGTCATCACTCGAGTACATCCGGAATCCATATGATTCCCTTGGGGGTCTCCAAGGTACAACTCATTGAACTCATTAGTCTATCTCTATGGTCAAATTGATATCAATGGCTATACAGAAGAATTTTACTCCCTCCGTTCACAAAACGATGTCTCAAACTAGTCTAGATACATGCAAATTTTAGATAGTTTGAGACATCTTTTTGTGGTTTGAGACATCGTTTTGTGAACGGAGTGAGTATTTTTCTGCTAAAGTTTGATCTCGGTTGGTGCGCATGCAGGACCACTATGAATTTCTCTTTAAAGAAACACTCACATTGGTACTGAGTGCACAGTCTTTATTAAACAGATCTGATCGAGAAGTAAACTACAGCCAATCAGTAGATCAGGACCCGTACGAGCAGCTAGTGAGTTCGTGATTCGCAAGAGTAACACCACGATGTATAACCAAAGAAGCCACCATATGCATCCGCTGTACTTATCTTGGTACTCCCTCCGTTCCTAAATGTAAGATGTTTTTAGGTGTTACACACGTTGTGTACATGCATAATAAAATGAGTGAACCTACGCATGAAATATGTCTAAATACACTTATGTGCATTTGAATGTGGACAAAAACTAAAACATCTTATATTTGAGAACGGAGGGAGTACTACCGACCCATCGGTCAACAATCATAGCGACGACCAACAACTCACACTGTTCACATGCATCGATATGTTGTAGTACTACATATACTGCAGTGTAAGGATCACGGTACTCGTGTTGTAGCGCACATGATACGTACATTTTGTACCGCTTATTCCATGCACGTAACAATAAAGAAATTAAAACGCTCAATTATATTGAGGCGATTGCCACGAGCATCGATCAAATGTAACACTTTCTTCAACTGCTCGAATCCGTTCTACTACTACACTTTTCGTACAATAAATGAATAATACGAATCCATAGTGGAATAAGAAACCCGACCTGTAGACTCGAACTAAGCTAAAGAAACTACCTTGATCTTCGGTAGACCTAAAAAAAGTATCGAATGAATAATACAAGTTCAGGTGCGATCGATCACTGCTATGGTTCTCTGAAAAATATCGTTCTACTATAATCTGTTTACACACTTTTTTTTCTGTGGTAAAGGGAAACATGGGTCGCACCACCGAAACGGCATTGGGCCCAGCCCACCAACGCTCAGCCCAGGTGTGGACAACTCGACGACATGAAGCTTCTAGGAGGCGATCCCTTCTGCGAGTCCGATCGTACGACTCGCCTGCGTACTTCAATTCGAGGGGAAAGCCCATTAAGAAAAATAGCCCATTCTGCAACGCGACGCGACGTTGTTCCTTCCTTCGTTCCATCTTTTTTTCGCCAACGCGCACGGCCGCGCGCGTAACGACGGAGCCACGGAGGGATGGCAGTACGTAGCTTGTTACTGGCTTACTTACTGCACTCATCTACGATCCATGCTGCCTTAAAAAAAAAATCTACGATCCATGCATCCATCCCGGGTCGCAACATTCATGCGCGTACGTGCACCCATTTAATTACTGTACATCTCAACGTACGTCCCGATCAACTGGGATGAGATCACCGAGCACGTAATGCCTGATAATAATAGTAAAATGAACCAAAAAAGTAACTAAAATTCAGGGAACCGAAAAATAATAATGAACCGAAAAATGGTTCCGATTTTTAAATTTGGAATAATTTTGAAATCGGATCCATTTTCAAAATTGTTAAAAATTAATAATTTTCAAAATTGAACATTTTTTAAATCGGAACCATTTTTAAATCGGAACCATTTTCAAAAAAGGAACCATTTTTTAAAATCAGAACCATTTTCAAAAAAAGAACCATTTTTAATCGAAACCATTTTCAAAAAAGAACCATTTTTTAATCGGATCCATTTTTAAAATTGGAACCATTTTCAAAAAAGGAACCATTTTTAAATCGGAACCATTTAAAAAAAGGAACCATTTTTTAAATCGGAACAATTTTAAGAAAAGGAACCATTTTTTAAATCGGAACATTTTCGGCAAACGAACCATTTTAAAATTGGAACCATTTTTAGAAAAAGGAACCATTTTTTAAATCGGAACAATTTTCAAAAAAGAAACCATTTTGTAAATTGGAACCATTTTTAAGAAAATGAACCATTTTAAAATCGGAACTATTTATTTCATTCGGAACCATTTTTTTCGGTTTGGAACCTTTTTTTTCGGAACCATTTTCAAAAGTAACCATTTTTTTGGTTCGGAACCATTTTTTTTCATTCGGAACCATTTAAAAAAATCGGAACCATTTTCAAAAAGGAACCAATTTCAAAAAATCAGAACCATTTTCAAAATCGGAACAATTTTTTCGGTTCAGAACCATTTTCAAAAAGGAACCATTTTTTCGGTTCGGAACCATTTTCAAAAAAGAACCATTTTTTTTTTCATTCGGAACCATTTTTCGGTTCGGAACCATTTTCAAAAAGGAACCATTTTTCGGTTCAGAACCATTTTAAAAAAGGAACCATTTTTTCATTCGGAACCATTTTTTCGGTTCGGAACCATTTTCAAAAATAAACCATTTTCGAAATATCAGAACCATTTTTAAAAATCGGAACCATTTTTTCATTCGGAACCATTTTTTTTGGTTCGGAACCATTTCCAAAAAGGAACCATTTCGAAAAAAATAGGAACCACCTTTAAATTCGGAACCATTTTCTTGGAACCTTTAAAAAAGAAACAAAAACAGAAAAGAAAAGAAAAGAAAAGAAAAGAACGAAAACAGAAAAGAAATGAAAAAAGAGAAAAGAAACGAAAACAGAAAATAATAGAAAATTAAAAGAAGAAAACAGAAAAGAAGAGAAAAAGAAAAAAGAAACAAAAACAGAAAATAATAGAAAAAGAAAAATGAAAACAGAAAAGTATAGAAAAAGAAAAAAACAGAAAAGAGAAAATAAGAAAAAAAACGAAACAGAAAAGAAGAGAAAAAGAAAAATGAAACGAAAACAGAAAAGAAAAGAAAAGAAAGAAACGAAAATCGAAAAGTAATGAAAAAGAAAAAATAAATGAAAACCAAAACTGTAAATAATAGAATCAGAAATAAAGTAATGTTAACAACAGCACGGGCTTACCCCAGTGGCAGTGCATTCCCTCCACCTCGCTTGAGGTCGGAGGTTCGACTCCCACCGCATGCGGAAGCCATCGTGTTACTTCATTTTTCTCCGTGAAGAAAAATTAGTGGGCCGGCCCGCTAAGAAAACTACGTAGGCGAGTCGTAACTCTGACTCACGTAAGGCGATATATAGGGATTGCGAAATCCTATATCGCGCGTACCGTGATCCCGATTAGTGTCCGTGTACCCCTAGTGGGCCGGCCCACAGCGCGCTCGCGTGAGGAAGAAGACGACGCGCTGGCCGACGACGGTGTCGACGCCTCGCCATAGCCACTCACCGACGACGGGGTCGACGCGCCCCGGCGGAGGTGAGGCCAGGACCTCGCCAGAGACGGGGACGACGCGGCAGCAGGCGGTTCGGCTGGCGGATGGAGGCGGGTCGACGACGACAGGAGGAAGAAGAAGGAAGGAGGTCGGAGGTGGGCCGCGGCCCATGACATTGATGATGGCAGGAGGCGGGTACGCGGAGGAACGGTTCCCTCCGCGTAATGCGCGATATAGGAGGACCCCTTCTAGGACCACTTGGGTTAGAAATGGAGTCGACGTGAGGTGCTCCATAAACGCTTGTCTCCTTATAATTTTGGAGCGATTAAACCTTGTTACCACTTTGTAATCCCCATCTCGCGTGCTCTTCCGTTTCAATTACGTTTCGCTTCCATAAACTAAGTTCGCATAGGAGTGGACGCGACGCTCGAGGTGCACCTCGCCAGGGCCCAAGGGTTGGTGTTGCTCCTGGCGGTGGATCACGAAGATGTTCACCAGGCCGGCAGGGGTGGCAGACCGCTGAGGGCCATGCTGTGAATCGGGGCCGCATCGGGAACGACAGCGACAGCCATGGCGGAGTACGTGGTATGGGCATACAGAAGAAATCATGCACGATAGAACCACTCACTAAGGCTGCGACATTACCATTTGGACATATAACAATTTAAAACAAATACAATTTATAGTAAACTGCTCTACTTTTATAGAACTTACAACAACAAGGCCTATGATTATTTATTACTTATTTGTGTATCAAAAATGTTGCTAAGCATTATTTTTTGTGTGTATTATATTGTGCTTTGCAGCTGTAATGTATCATTGAAAAATGCTCATGTGTTGTCTGACAATTAAAATCTATTTCGTAAGAGATGTTCATTATTAACAATTGCATGATCTTTATTATATGTATTTATGTGTATCTATAAGCATAGGGTTTAAAATATATCGTGATAGCAGTTTCGAGTTATAATTAGGTAAAATATATAACTTCTAGATTGTAATTGAACCGCTGACACGATTCTATATGATATTTTGGTCAAATATGATTTGCAAGTTACGATGGATTCAACAATAAGTTGACAACTTGTTCATGTTTTGTAATTGATAAAATAGCATTGCTTAGAATAATCACCGATGAACGCCAAATGACATGGATTCTATTACGTTGATGTATACATAGTTTGATTTGTTGATGTATTTGTATGCAATGTGCTTGGTATCAACTTGTGTTCTCGAGGTAGTTTTACGATATGAGAAGTGTCGCACCAAATTAAACATGAATATGTTTTCAATTAAATTTCCGTACAACCCGTAGGACTTTCATTGGAGCGAGACTAATCCGATAAACTTGTCGCCGTTGAGCGATTTGGTTTGTTTACCTAGTACATGGTCTGCTTGTGAACTTGCTCATGCAAATCGAGCCACCTGTTGGGGCAAAGGTATACACAAAATCGTTTCGAGTTATTAGGTAGTATAACACATTAATTTTATTTGATAATATGGTTCTATATCTTCTGTATATATTCTACAGTGACTACAATTGTACATTATGGTGCTATAAAATTGGTTATATATGCCAAAAATCAAGGCTTTAGGCTTTCAAAAAAAGTTAGTCTTTCATAATTTGAATACACACTCTGTCGTGGGGTTATCACAACATATATCATCCGGAGGTGATTTCGATATGGGGACTTAGCGCTTCTGTTGTTCAGGAGATTGTCTAGCTCTATGGGAACAAAGGATTTACCCAGGTTCAGCCTCTACATAAGAGATAAAAGACTTATTTCCTGCTTGTTTGTATTGATATGCCGATCTCGATAAACAGGCGGCGAGTTCGCTACCGGTTTCGAGTTTAGTTTAGAAGGGGTTTGCTCGATAGCAATAGGGCGTATTGATTTATGACCTAGGTGCCCGCTTATATAGATGGCCGGGTCTACTGGTCGTACAAGGTAGAGCCGGGTTATATCCGAACTCGAGTCCTAATCTAGGTACTTTTAGGTCCTTCGTGATCTCCAAGTTTTGAGTTTCCAACTTGTACAAGAGCTCCGAGTTTTACAGAATCTTCCTTCTATGGCCGGGTTACGAGATGAGCTCACCGGCCCAAGTGCAACCCGGCCCATGCTTGCGGCACGTAACATCGCACATGCCTCCTACCTGCCGGGTCACGTTTCACTTGCCATGAGCGTACCGGGTTATGATTCCTCCAACACACTCTTCAAATCCACGGCCCTGCGTTTAGCGCTAACAAAACGTACTCCCTCCGTTGATGTCTCAATTTATCTTAAATTTGTCTTTTGTATGTGAATGGAGGGAGTACTCCCTCTGTTCCGTTTTACTTGTCGCCATCTATACTACAGCTTTGTACTTGCTCCGTTCAATCTCCGCGACGAGAAAAGCGGAACGGAGGGAGTACGTTTTAAGAGAAAAGACAAGAAAATCAAAATGGAACACAAAAGGCGAAGATGGCGATGCCATAAGCTCTCTCAGTGCATCACTAGCCAGATCTCAGAGGATAGCGGGAGTGGTTCGGGGCAGTTGGGTTGTGTGTTGGAACGGGTTGCCCCCGCCTTCCCTTTTCGCACCCCGGCCCGGCCCCGTACGTCGCCATTTCTCCTTGCTATATCATCACACGCCCCCCACCACACTCGCAACCACTGCAAGTCTGCAATTCGCATACCACTCCATCTCCTCCAAGCTCTCTAGCTCTTTCATCGCTTTCCTTTCCCACGCCTCTCTCGCGCGCCCAAAGTGTGAGCTCGACGATGCCGAGGCCGTGGAGACCGGTGCTGGCGTCGGCCACCAAGTGCTGCAGCGCCGAGGACGCCGTGGTGGCCGCGGGGGCCGGCAACGGCCTCGCGCGCTGCCGCCCGGCGCGTTCCGAGTTCTCGCGCCGCCTCGCCTCCTTCCGCCGCCTCTCCTCCATGACCAACAGCCCGGCCAGTGCCACGCCCACGGACGGCAAGGACGACGACGACGTGGCGGCCGGGGAGATGGGCGTGGGCCCGATGCAGCTGCACTCCTTCAGCGTCAGCGAGCTCCGCGGCGTCACGCACGACTTCTCCAGCGGCTACCTCCTCGGCGAGGGCGGCTTCGGCACCGTCCACAAGGGCTTCGTTGACGCCGGCATGCGCCCCGGCCTCGACCCCCAGCCCGTCGCCGTCAAGCAGCTCGACGTCGCCGGACACCAGGGCCACAGGGAGTGGCTGGTAAGCACATACTGCTGCTGTTACACTTGTGCCGTGACCGTGCACATGGTGTAACAACTCCAATAAGCTAGCTAATTTGATTCCTACTTTATCGTACCAACTCCAACGACTTACCTAATTTGATTCCATGTCCCGTGCATGGGGCTGCAGGCCGAGGTGATCTTCCTTGGGCAGTTCCGGCACCAGAACCTGGTGAAGCTGCTGGGCTACTGCTGCGAGGACGAGGAGCGCCTCCTCGTCTACGAGTTCATGCCGCGCGGCAGCCTGGAGAACCACCTCTTCAGGAGGATATCCGCCACGCTGCCCTGGGGCACCAGGCTCAAGGTCGCCATCGGCGCCGCCAAGGGGCTCGCCTTCCTCCATGGCGCCAAGCAGCCCGTCATCTACAGAGACTTCAAGGCCTCCAACATCCTGCTCGACTCGGTACGTTCGTTCGCACACTAATTTTGTTGCAAGATCCATCGATTCGATTTGACGCGCAAGTTAATAAACTTATGATGGCTCGTCGGTCAGGATTTTACGGCGAAGCTATCGGACTTCGGGCTGGCCAAGATGGGGCCGGAGGGGAGGAGACGCACGTGACGACGCGCGTGATGGGCACCCACGGCTACGCGGCGCCGGAGTATGTCCAGACGGGTCACCTGACGATGAAGAGCGACGTGTACAGCTTCGGCGTGGTGCTGCTTGAGCTCCTCACGGCCCGCCGCGCCATGGAGCACGTCCGGGGCCGCAGTGCGCACGCCGAGCAGACCATCAAGCTCGTGGACTGGACGCGCCCTTACCTCGCCAGCAGCCGCCGCCTGCGGTGCATCATGGACCCCAAGCTCGCGGGACACTACTCCGTCAAGGGCGCGCGCGCGATGGCGCACCTGGCGGTGCAGTGCACCAGCCCGCAGCCGCGGGACAGGCCGGGCATGGCCGCCGTCGTCGAGGCCCTGGAGCGGCTGGAAGGGTTCAAGGACATGGCCGTCAGCGTCGGGCTCTGGCCGACCGCGCCCGTGGCCGGGAGGAACGCACTCTCCGCCAAGTTCCGCGCCGAGATGAAGGGCGCCGGCGTCGGTATCGGCGTCGTCCCGCGGCGGAGGAGCGCGTCCGCCAAGCTTGCTTGATCTGTATCACCTGTCATGTCTGCCTGCCACGTCGTCTTAATCAGCGCATTGTATGTGCGCCTGCATGTTGTGTAATGTGTACTCGCGTGGTGATTTACGAACATCGCGTGGTGATTACATAGTGTAAGAGCGATTGAGCAGTAATTTGAGGAGCTTGGTGATTGAGCAGTAATTTGAGGAGCTTAATCGTGATTATGGATCAGGCAGCTCGATCATGCTTGCTTGCATGATTGTATCATCACGAATTCACGATGAGCTGCGTTTCTTGTGCATTTTGCGGTGAATTTCCTGTAGTATCGTAATCGTTCTAGTGGAGGACTTTTGGAAACTTTCTTGCGTAGTCTAGTACCCCTACTACTGTTCAAAGCCCCCAACTTGGAGAAGGAATGAGGCATTTGTATGTTGTGTTGCGCGCCGGCCATTCATTTTCGCGCCGGGAGCTTCGACGCAATGGCGCCGGAGCTAAGGTGCCAAAAAAATCAACAAGAAGATTCTTCACTCGTGTACCTCTACCTTTCTCCACAACTGAATTAAGACCGTTGTGGAAAGTCGAAACATATCGATCGGTGGCGCGCGTGCGACAAAGTCAATCTGATTATCTGACTAGTATCTTTGGGCTTCTTCCCGAGGAAATCAATGGATCATGGCCAGACGATCGACGACGGCGCCACACGCACACGGTCGTGGCGCAGTCGTCGTACGTCCGTAGCCCAGCAGCTTGCCTCCCCAAGATAGGGCAACCTGCAACTCGCAGGTCGCTACCGGCGCCGGCCCGGCCAGCCATCGCCGTAGACGACGTCGGCATCAGCGGCTCCACCTCCGCCGGGCAGAAGGTGCGGAGATGCCGTCCTACGTGCTCAGGCTACGCGAGACGACGACGGCGCTCGACCGAGCTGGGACGAGACAAACTAGGAGCAACAAGACGACGGGCGCAGGCACACATCCATCAATCTGCGAGTGATTCTTTCTTACGCGCGGTGCAGCATCCGGAGACGCGACTGGCGCTTTCTTGACTCGATCCGTGCGCTGACGATGTCTGCTCACCCCGCTCCACTGGCCTGCTTCAACGAGACCGCGGTGGGCAGTGGGCTCGGTCACCCATCCTTCCGGGGCACATCTGGCCGTGTGCGCGCCGCCGTCTGAAGGAGACCGTGGTGGCCTCGGCCCATTTACTTCCCCGTTCGCTCCTTTCCTTCCCTGCTCAGGGCATGTTTGTGGTTCAAATGAATTGCATACTTGTTTGATTTCTAAGATTGAATTCTATAAGAATTTTTCTAAGAAATCATTTATACTACTTCTCATAGAAATTCTAACATCTACTCCAACCTCTTTTTACAATTTCTTTGGTGGAATCAAACAAACATTGGTACAAACCAAATCCTATAGGATTAAAGTGTGCATGACATGGTAATCCTATATTTTCTTATTCCTACATCTTTCTTATCCTATGATCAAACAGGCCCTCAGTTATTTTCAGCGTATTCAAAAAAAAAAAAAAAAAGTTCTTTTCAGCGACGATCGACTCGGCCGGTATTGTCTAGTTTCCTTCCGTGTTTTTTTTTTGGTTTTTTATTTGGGCACGCTACACCTCAGCATAATCTCAGTTGTAACCTACTTACAACTCACATGTCACACGGATACCCACGTGAATCTAAGGGTTAGCGAGTTGCAACCTATATGCAACTTCAAAGAAACCCACTTTTAACTTATCAATTCAGTTACAACCCACTTACAACTCATAAATTACACGAATCTCGATGCAAATCTAGTGGCTAGGGAGTTGCAACCCATGTGTAACTAAAAAATCTCAGTTACGACTCACTAGAAACTCACAGACCACACGAATCGTGATGCAAATCTAATGGATAGGGAGGCGACTGAGATTTAGTTAATTCTCAAGCGCCTGGAAACTAGCAAATCTGCATTTTTCTCTTTTTCGTGTTTAGATAAAAGATATGAACACTGACATAAAATTAATAAAATGAACCGGATGAAAGATACAAGATGTTTAGACGAACCTCTTACAAAACAAAACATGGTCAAGCTGCCTAAAACTACAAAAAGTTACACAATGCCGAGCATCAAACCCTTGCACAAAGAGGAGGAGCGTTGGGCGGTGCGGAGGAAAAAGTAGTCGGGCCTGGGCTCACCCTACATCATGTGCACATCAACAGACGTTGCACAACACCGAGACACACTACACCCTCGCCAGTCACGCCACCAGGAAGGGGCAGAGTCGAAAGATCCGTGAAGGTACCACGACAGTTGATACAGAGGTTGACATCGAAGATAAGCGCATGAGAAGAAAGTCTGAGCCCCAAGAAGAAGTAGAGCATGAAGGAGAGGATGCCCTAGCATCACAGCGCTGTGCGGAGGCCATCATCCACGGCCATGACCCGACCCCATGTCTGAAACCGGTGGTAACGACACCATCACACATGCCTACGTGGGAACGAACACAGGCCCACCGCAACACCGAAAACAGCGATGGACGACATCCCACCGACCACGGCGGTCGTGTTGCTCGGCGAGAAGCACCGAGGAATGCGGCGCCTCCATGGTGAGCAGACCTCCACCAATGCACAGGACCAAGACAATCATCACTTCAGATCTCCGGCTGCAAAAAGGCACCGAATTTGCACTAAAACATCCATGTCGAAGCTAGAAGGGCCCCTGCTCTAGCATGGTGCTCCAAGGAGGTGAAAACGCAGAAGCACCGCCACCGCCCAGTCTGGCAGACTAGAGTTTTTACTTGGAGCTAGCATAAACGAGAGGAGGTGAGGTGTAGCCATAGTGTCAACCCCAAGAGGAGAAACATTGCCCATGAGCATCGCCGACACCAGCATCAACCTCGATGCCTTAAGCTTTTGATTGGCCCCACACTCACCTAACCCGCATCGAGGGCCATGGGCTCCAGCACTGAAAGGACATATCCTTCCCCACAGTGTTTTGATGTTTGTTGACAACACACTTAGATGTCTAATGTGTGTGCTAAAAGTGTGCAGGATTGTATCAATTAATATTGCACAGGTTTTGTCTCAAGAAAAGGAAGAAAAGCAGTCTTCATTGCAGCCGGTACTACCGGGTTCACCCCGGTACTACCGGGTGTTCTGCCATGCGGAACTACCGGGCCCAGTACCGGGCCCAGTACCGGATCTCCAAAAGCTCTCTGGACTCGCTCGATTTAATCCGGTAGTAGCCCCGGTAGTAAGCGCGGTACTACCGGGTGGGGAGCACTACCGGACCAGGCGGTCCGGTACTACCGATGCGCGCGTGGAGAGGCGTTGACCAGTCTGGCGCCAGGCCGTCATTCCCTGTCAGCCGGTACTACCGGGCGAGGCCCGGTACTACCGCTGCGGGCTGTTTACAGCTCCAACGGCCAGATTTCTGGGAGGGGTATTTATACCCCTCCACCTACCTCCGGTGACTAAGCTTGATTCCTCACTCTCTCTCCACCATTGTTGCAAGCTTCAATCTACTAGAGCTCCCACTCCAACCACTCAAACACGTTGATACTTTGAGGAGTGAAGGAGGAGCCCTAGATCCGCATCTCCACCGAGCCGATTTGTCTACATCGACCTAGTCACTTGTAGATCTTGTGTAACTTGATACATTGGATACCTAGAAGATACTTGTGATTCTTGTGGCTTTGGTAGCCACAAGGATTAGCCGGGAGCCTCCAATTAAGTTGTGGAGACGCGACCCGGCCTTGTGATTCTTGTGGCTTTGGGAGCCGCGGGAATTTGGTGAGAGCCTCCAATTCGGTTGTGGAGTGTGCCTCATCCTTGTAAAGGTTTGTTGCCGACCTCGAGGGCATCATATAGTGGCTCGTGGATCTCCTCATCGGAGGATAACACGAGGGAGATACGGTGTGCCATATCAAGGCTATTCGGAGTTCACTTTGTGACTCCGCACCGCTCCAACGGAGACGTAGCTTCCATTGGGAAGTGAACTTCGGTAGAACATCTCCGCGTCACCGTGTGGTTATCTCTTAACCTTCCTTTACTCGTATTGCTAGCTTATCTTGTGTAGAATATCTTGCTAGCTTGTTTATTGCTCATCATATAGGATTGTTCATCTAGTTGCATATCTAGAGAACTTATATTTGAGCAATTCCCGAATTTGTATTAAAAGAAAAAAAAATTGTAGTTGCCTATTCACCCCCCCCCTCTAGTCAACCTACTCGATCCTTTCAATTGGTATCAGAGCAAGGTCTCTTTATTAAGGGCTTAATCGCCTAAAGAGGAGGATGGCTAGTGCGGAGGAGTACAACGTGCTAAAGATGAGGAGTTAAGACTTGCTAAGGAACAAGAAAAATTTGATAGAGAACAACTTGACAAAGAACTAATCGAAGCGGGAATAATCCCTCCCGAGGGTGATGCCCCAATCACCATGAAGTCCATGATTGAACTTTTTGGGTTCATGAAAGGCAAAATGGTGGATGAGGTGTATACTCGGGTATCTAATCAAAATGGCTCCTCATCATCCGCTAGCCCTATTAAGGGTGCTAGTGACAAGGATAAAAATGATAAACCTAATGAGAAGCCTTCTCTTAACTTTGCTCCACCTAGCTCTTATCTCACTCAAGTTTCACTCACTCAACCTCATATAACCAACCTTGGTAGACCCCCTCCTAAGCTTGATAATACTCGTTATTTCACTTGGAAGAAATCTATGGAGTCTTATTTTCGCAGCTCATCGGTGCATCTTTGGAGGGTGGTTCTACATGGTTTCAACCCAGTTGATCCCAACAACTTGACCAAGCAAGAAGAGATTGATGAGCAACTTGATGCAAATGCCAAGTACATTCTTGAGAGTGCTATGACCGCAAATGATGAAGATCATGTGCGGAATCTCAAAACTTGCAATGAGGCTTGGCTCTATCTTGAAACCGTGTATGAAGGAAATGAGGGCATTCAACGCTCCAATGCGGCCGTCCTTCAACATCAAGTTGACAACTTCATCATGCTAGACGAAGAGACTCCGACCGAACTTTACCGAAGACTCTACAAGCTTGTGGTGACATGTAGGGAAAATGGAAAGAAGGATATGGATGATGAATGGGTCAAGGCCAAGTTCCTTCAAGCAATTATGCCATATAGTGAAACTATGGTGATGAACCTCCATGCAAGAGCGGATTACACAACAATGACTCCCAATGACATCTTGGCTCAATTTGTCACATATGATACATTGAAGTCCACATCCAAGTCTTTCAACCAAGTCCGTGGCCCAAAGACTCTTGCTTTGAAGGCTCGTGTGGTAGACCATCCAAGATATGAAGAAAGCCCGGTCTATGAAGGTGAAGAAGACTTGGAGGGTGAGCTCAATGAAGTTCTTGCACTTGCCGCCACCCGGTTTTGGAACAAGAAGAACAAGAGCGTCAACCCTTCACCAATAAAAAGAATGTGCTTCAATTGTGGAAAGGACACTCATCTTGTGAAGGATTGCCCCTATGAAAGAAGAGAGGATAATGGTGGTCAACTCATTCTAAAGAAGAACAAGTACCACCCCAAGCCTACCTACATGAAGAGATCACCTCAAAAGGCTCTTGTGGCATCCCATGAAGAGGAATACGAGTCCGGAGGTGAGGAGGATAAAGAACCAAGTGAAGAAGTAGGAATGGCGGCTCTTGCAATGGGCACCCTTCCTCCATCATTGGCCAACCTCTTCTCATCTCCAAACGACGACAAGATCTCCAAGCCCATGTGCCTCATGGCCAAGGAAACAAAGGTGAATTCCCCACCAAAAATTACTATCTCCTCTAACCCATCACTATTGGATTGTGTTGAGGATGTAGGGAAAATTGAAGAAGAGGATAAAATTTCTATCTTCATTAGCAAGCTCCAAGGTCCAACCAAGAAAATGGTTGAGGCCCTCATGTATCAATATGGAGAAGCCAAGCATCTTCTTGATGTGAAGGATGTTAGGATTTGTGAGCTCGAAGGGCATGCATGTGATCATGCCGACAAATTGGTGAGCTAGAAGATCAACTTGTTGAGGAACAATTGCTCCGTGAGCAACTTGAGGAGACACATGCCATGGATCTTTCCAAGGCAAAAGAAACTCGTGAAACCTCTATTCAAATTGCTATTGATCTAAAAAGTAAAAATGAGGAACTTGTAGAGAGTCATAACAAACTCTTTGAGGGTTTTGAGCAACTTAGGGAAACCCACAAGGTGACCTCAAGTGAGCTCACTACACTCAAGGAGTCATATGCCAAACTACAAGCTCAATTTATCTATGCTAGCTTCACCACTTCTCACAATGATAAAGATGCAAATTCTTGTACCACTAACCCTTTATGTGTCAAGGCATCTCTTATTGAGGAAAACACTAGGTTGAAGGCCCAACTTGAGAAGGGCCTAGCCACTTGTATCCAAGGGGAAAAGAACCTCAATGATCTTTTGAGCAATCAAAAGGGAGTGGTTGGCAAAGAAGGAATTGGGTTCACACCCAACTCTAAGAAGGTCAACAACAAGAAGAAGAAGGCGACTCCCCCTTCCAAAGATATTGTTTTTGTGAAGGAGGGGGAGTTAGCCAAAGCAAATGACAACTCTATTGGGAGTGGTAATGTCACTAGGGGCAATGCCACTCACAATAACTTTGCGGGAAAATACAACCCCTCATATGTTCTTTTGAAATCTACAAA
Source organism: Poa pratensis (assembly GCA_947311845.1). Taxonomy (NCBI): domain Eukaryota; kingdom Viridiplantae; phylum Streptophyta; class Magnoliopsida; order Poales; family Poaceae; genus Poa; species Poa pratensis. Next base: position 39,352,487 of record CAMZMU010000073.1, read on the forward strand.
TGGTTGTGTTTTTGCTAAATATGTTGGCTCTTCATATGGAGATGATTATCACTATGCTATTTGGGTTCCAAAGACCCTTGTGACTAACAAAAGAGGACCCATTCCAAAATGGGTACCTAAATCAAAGACTTGATTTATTGTAGGGTTTCTCTTCCGGTGGATCTTCATGGCTCATTGATAGTGGATGCTCATCCCATATGACCGGAAGCAAAGAACTAGTAAAGGACTTATTGAAACAACTACTCTCATTCTCTCATGTCACCGTTGGCAACAATGCAAGACTCAAGGTAGTGGGAGTTGGTAAAGTGGTGATCACTCCGGAGTTATCCATTGAGAAGGTCCTCCTTGTTGAATCTCTTTCATACAATTTACTTTCCGTTGGTCAATTATGCAATGCCGGTTACACCGTTATTTTTAATAAATACCACGTGACCATCCTTTTCACTCAAACACTCAATGTCGCCTTTGTTGGATTTCGTGAAAACGGTTTGTATGTGGTTGATTTCTCAAAAGAGACCACTCAAATCGCTACATGTTTAATGGCTAAAGGCGACAAGGGGTGGCTTTGGCATCGCCGACTTGGCCATGTCGGTATGAGAAATTTACAAACTCTTGTAAAGGGTGGACACGTGGTAGGACTAACCGATGTTAATTTTTCCAAAGATCGTCCTTGTAGTGCTTGCATAGCCGGAAAGATGCATGAAAAGAATCACCCCAAGAAGACCATTATCTCCACTAAGAGGCCTTTGGAGCTCCTTCATATGGATCTTTTGGGCCTCCCACATATGATAGTCTTGGTGGCAAGAAATATTGTTTGGTGATTGTGGATGATTACTCAAGATATTGTTGGACTTTCTACATCAAGAAGAAGAGTGAAACTCAAAAGATATTCATTGACTTTGCAACCCTAGTTCAACGCCAATATGACTCCAAGATTTTGGCAATTAGAAGTGACAATGGTACGGAGTTCAAGAATTACACTATGGATGATTTCCTAAGTGGGGAGGGCATTCAACACCAATATTCCGCTGCATATACTCCCCAACAAAATGGTGTTGCCGAAAGGAAGAACCGCACTCTTATTGATATGGCAAGAACTATGATGGCCGAATTTAATTCCCCATACAACTTTTGGGCCGAAGCCATCAACACCGCTTGTCATTACTCAAACCGGCTCTTCTTCCGTCCTCTCAAGGACATGACACCATATGAACTCCTCACCGGTAAAAAGCCAAATGTATCTTACTTTCGAGTCTTTGGATGCAAATGCCATGTTTACATTAAAGGTTGCAAAATTGCTAAATTTGAATCTAGATCTTTTGATGGTATATTTGTTGGATATGCCGCAAAGTCTCATGCTTATAGGGTCTACAACATATCCACCGGGTGTGTTGAAGAATCTATGAACGTGGAGTTTGTCGAGGATAATGGCTCCCAAGCGGAGCATATTGATCATGATGATGTAGGTGATGATCTCCATCTCAAGCCATAAGAACTATGGGGATTGGAGAACTAATTCCTATTGAAGGACCCATTGATGATACTCAAGAAGAAGGAACAAGTTCTACTCAAGTTGAGCCATCCACCTCAAATATTGATCAAGAAGATGGTCAAGACCCACCCAACTCTAGTGGTGAACAAGAACATAATGAACCCACAACTCCAAGAACTCCACTTCGGGTTGACCATGAGCAAGATAAAGGCAATGATGAAGATATTTGTGTTGGTGAAACAATTGGTCAAGCCTCGGAACGCCGGGTCATCCGGCGTGCATCAAAATTGGATTACCAACAACACTTCAAAGAAAATATCCTTGGGAGTATCCGTAGAGGTGTGTCCACACGCAATCAATTATCTAACTTTTGTGGTCATGTCTCTTGTTTGTCTAGCTTAGAACCTCTCAAGGTATATGATGCTCTTGAAGACATGGATTGGGTTGCGGCTATGCATGAAGAGTTGAACAACTTCGAGCGCAACAAAGTATGGTCATTAGTGGAAAGACCCAATGACTCCTCCCATAATGTCATTGGAACCAAGTGGATATTTAAGAACAAGCAAGACTCACATGGTCAAGTCATTCGCAACAAAGCAAGATTGGTTGCACAAGGCTACACCCAAATCGAAGGAGTCGACTACGGTGAAACCTATGCCCCCGTTGCTAGACTTGAATCCATTCGCTTACTAATTGCTTATGCATCTACTCATAATATTGTCTTATATCAAATGGATGTTAAAAGTGCTTTCTTAAATGGTCCACTAAATGAATTGGTGTATGTTAAACAACCACCGGGTTTCGAAGACCCTAAATTTCCTAACCACGTCTACTTACTACATAAGGCTCTTTATGGGCTCAAGCAAGCTCCACGTGCTTGGTATGATCATCTCAAGGAGTTCTTAGTAGACCGTGGCTTTGAAATTGGGGTAATAGATCCCACTCTTTTTACAAAAAGGGTAAATGGAGATTTTTTCGTATGCCAAATATATGTTGATGATATTATCTTTGGTTCCACTAACCGTGAATTTAGTGATCAATTTGGCAAGCTAATGACCAAGGAATTTGAGATGTCCATGATGGGAAAATTGAATTATTTTCTTGGCTTTGAAATCCACCAATTTCGAGAAGGAACATTCTTATGTCAAGCCAAGTATATTAAGGACATGCTCAAGAAATTTGATATGAACAATGCCAAGCCATATAAGTTTCCCATGGACTCCAAGGCGGATCTTCACTTAGATCCGGATGGTAAGGAAGTTGATCAAAAGCTTTATCGTTCTATGATTGGATCTTTGCTTTACCTTTGTGCATCTAGACCGGATATTATGTTTAGTGTGGGTATGTGTGCAAGATTCCAATCAAGTCCTAGGGAAAGTCATGAAACCGCGGTCAAAAGGATTCTAAGATATTTGTTGGATACTCCCAACTATGGTCTTTGGTATCCCCATGGTACAAGCTTTGATCTTGTTGGTTATTCGGATGCGGATTGGGCGGGTTGCAAAATGGATAGAAAATCAACTTCGGGTACATGCCAATTCCTTGGTAGGTCCCTTGTGAGTTGGTCTTCCAAGAAGCAAAATTGTGTGGCCTCGTCATCCACCGAAGCCGAATACATCGCCGCCGGTAGTTGTTGTGCACAATTATTATGGATGAGGCAAACTTTAAAGGATTATGGTGTCATTTGTGACAAAGTGCCTCTTTTATGTGACAATGAAAGTGCTATTAAAATTGCACACAACCCGGTTCTTCATGGCAAGACCAAGCACATTGAGATTCGGTATCATTTTATTCGAGACCATGTTGAGAAGGGTGATATTGCAATCAAGTATGTCAACACCAAGCATCAACTCGCCGATATGTTCACGAAGCCTCTTGGTGAAGCAAGATTCAAGGAGTTGAGAGGAGAACTAAATGTGGTGGACATATCCAATTGGATTTAGTGGATTTCTTGCATACCTACCCATATTAGACGATACTTATTTGGTTTAGATGTAGGCATGGACATAGGGGGAGTGCGGTCCTAATCCATTGGACCATCCCTCCCCCCATTATGCCGATAGTAAGAATTCATTTGCATCTCTATATTCGTTCTATGAATTGTGAGCTTAAATGACGAGTAGTGGCCGTGGACTCAAGATATATCTTCGCGGTATCACACCACATACTCATACATGGTGGCCTCGGCCACCACCCTCTTCCTTGTGAAGAGTTGGTTTCATTTGGATTTTATTGGTTTTCTAGTGCTCCTATGGAAAACATGCTCAATTTGGTGTTTTTGTGTGTTTTGATTCTTGCAAATTGAGTATGAAGTACCATCTCCAGTGTGTTGATCTAATCCTATGCCTTTCATCTATCTCAAAACAACTTCCATCTTGCACAAGTTCAAATTCCTTACACAAAAAGAGAAATCTGGGGTTTCTTAGGAGGCCCCGGTAGTACCGCCGGTGGGATCCGGTAGTACCGGGCTCTGAATCTAAGCAGTTCTGCTGCTCGCAAAGATTCAGGCCCCGGTAGTACCGGATGCTCCGCCCCGGTACTACCGGGAATCACGGGTATCTAATATTTCACCGTGCGGGCAGGGTGGGGGTTATTCCCCATTTTCCCCACCCGCACGAAGCCACCCCGTCGCCTCCTCTGCTCCTCAGCTCCGGCCGCCGCCCTAGGCCGCCGGACTCCGCCATCTCCGGCCAGATCTGCTCCGTGGGAGCGATCCCCTCGTCGATCTCCTCCATGGCCTCCGGTATTTCCCCGTTCTTTGCATTCTTTGTTTCTAGATCTTGAAACCTAGATGTATGGAGAGGAAATGTTGGTAGCTCCGTTGGCAACGGTTAAAGTTGGATGGATGATCACCTAGGCCTTGTTAGCTAGCATCTATGTAATGTATGGTTGAATCTCTCGATTTTGTGCCATTTCAGTCTTGAATCGGCTCAGCCGGTACTACCGGGCTACCCGGTACTACCGGGTTTTCCAAATTTGCTCGATTCAACCATTCTTTACATCTATTGGCTAGTTTTTGATTCCTTATCCGTGAACTTGTGCACTCATCTATTCCCTGCCCTACCTATATGCTGTTTCACAGGTAGCCGCCGTGGTACCAAGAAGCCACGTCTTGTGGAGGATGAGATTGAAGAAGAAGAAGAGGAAGTTTGCCTGCTCGCACCACAGCCAGAACTCAAGCAAGGGAAGAACATCAGCTGCTGCTCGTACCACCACTGCTCCCCCACGAGAGCCCGCAAAGCACTTCACTTATGGAAGAATGAGGACTATCAGAAGCTCAGAGAAGAGAATCCCTATGCTGAGGAGAGGTCACCTCTTGTGCGGAATCCGCACTTTTACACAAATGATCAAGAAGCCATCTACAAGGAAATCTATCTCCACAAGGATTACTCCGTGGTTGTCCAACACACTCTTGATATTCCTTACATGAGAAACTCGAAGCACAAGGGCTATTTTGATGAGACACTTGCTATGTGTGAAGAGTTTGGGCTGATTGACATCATGAAGGAGAACCATCCCTACATTGAGTACTACATCATTCAGTTCTTTGCCACCGTCTACCTTGACCATGATGAAGCCCGGACCCTATATTGGATGACTAAGGACACCTTGCTTTCTGCCACCTTGGCGGAGTTTGGAGAGCTTCTAGGCTATGAAGACAAGGGTGAAGTGTTGCTAGTGGATGGAGATGCCATGACAATGATCGATCAAGCTCCAAGGATGTTCTTGGACCAATCACTATGGAAAGAGGCACCACCGGTAAAACTGCTCATCTTGTGCGTCCATTTGAGATTCTCCACCGTGTCTATAGGGAAACCATTGCTCCCGTGTGGGAAATTGGGATGAGGTTCATGGCTTCATGTTTGACCTTCTCAAGCTCTCATATGAAAATCAAGGCAAAGGCAAGAAGCTTGATGTGATGGATTGGATGTGGAATGACTTGTGGTCCACAATCATTGATAGAAGGGCCCCCATCTATGGCCCATACATTATGAAGCTCATTCGCCGCAAGTGGGCTCTCAAGAAGAATGGAGAAGATATCATGAAGGATGGCAGCCCGTTGTGGCTCATTAGTGAAGGAACTGCGTATCAAGCCTCATGCTCCTCCCAAAACCAGCCCTTGATCCCGAGGCTGCTGCTGAAGCTGAGAGAGCTAGTGGGAGTGCACCTCCTCTTGAGGAACCTTCATGGTTCAAGAAGCTGCAGATTAAGGCCAAGAGGGCCTTTTGCCTCAAACTGGATTTGGAAGACCGTCTGTATGAAGCTCATGTGTATCACAAGAAGGCAGCTCAGCGACACAAAGCAATGATGAGGCATATGCAGATTAGTCTCCGATGGTTCTGAAGATATCACTCCAAAGGAGGAATGGGTGTCCAAGCATGGTTACTGGAGTGATGAAGATGCTCCTCCACATGGTGATCGCTTTCAGGCCTCCTCTTCGACCCACCACGGCGCGGGTGGAGCTTGATGCTCCTAGGGACGTGTTAGCATCGCGCTTCTCCCTTTTTGGCATTTCGATGACAAAGGGGGAGAATGTGTTCTATTTAGGATGAGCCGTGGGATTTGCATGGGTGGAAACACAAGCTTGCACTTCGTTTGATCTTTATGCTTGTGTTTCATCTTTTATCTTTATTTGGATATTTGCTTTGAACTTCTATGCATGATGTAAGACATGCCTTGAACTTATGGTATTGTAATAAGACCTATCTAGTATGTTACTTGCTTATTGTTGCTTATATTGTGCAAGTTGTTTTAATTGTTATCCATATGAACTTGCTTGGTTCGTAAAATATAGGGGGAGCTCCGCCCATTTTATATGGTGTGTTTTTGCATTCAAAAGCAAATTCCTAATAAACACACAATTTGGAGAGCCCCGTCTATCTTTTGCAAATCATTTGTTTCTCCTAAGTATGTTGTCATCAAACACCAAAAAGGGGGAGATTGAAAGGACATATCCTTCCCCACAGTGTTTTGATGTTTGTTGACAACACACTTAGATGTCTAATGTGTGTGCTAAAAGTGTGCAGGATTGTATCAATTAATATTGCACAGGTTTTGTCTCAAGAAAAGGAAGAAAAGCAGTCTTCATTGCGTCAGCCGGTACTACCGGGTTCACCCCGGTACTACCGGGTGTTCTGCCATGCGGAACTACCGGGCCCAGTACCGGGCCCAGTACCGGATCTCCAAAAGCTCTCTGGACTCGCTCGATTTAATCCGGTAGTAGCCCCGGTAGTAAGCGCGGTACTACCGGGTGGGGAGCACTACCGGACCAGGCGGTCCGGTACTACCGATGCGCGCGTGGAGAGGCGTTGACCAGTCTGGCGCCAGGCCGTCATTCCCTGTCAGCCGGTACTACCGGGCGAGGCCCGGTACTACCGCTGCGGGCTGTTTACAGCTCCAACGGCCAGATTTCTGGGAGGGGTATTTATACCCCTCCACCTACCTCCGGTGACTAAGCTTGATTCCTCACTCTCTCTCCACCATTGTTGCAAGCTTCAATCTACTAGAGCTCCCACTCCAACCACTCAAACACGTTGATACTTTGAGGAGTGAAGGAGGAGCCCTAGATCCGCATCTCCACCGAGCCGATTTGTCTACATCGACCTAGTCACTTGTAGATCTTGTGTAACTTGATACATTGGATACCTAGAAGATACTTGTGATTCTTGTGGCTTTGGTAGCCACAAGGATTAGCCGGGAGCCTCCAATTAAGTTGTGGAGACGCGACCCGGCCTTGTGATTCTTGTGGCTTTGGGAGCCGCGGGAATTTGGTGAGAGCCTCCAATTCGGTTGTGGAGTGTGCCTCATCCTTGTAAAGGTTTGTTGCCGACCTCGAGGGCATCATATAGTGGCTCGTGGATCTCCTCATCGGAGGATAACACGAGGGAGATACGGTGTGCCATATCAAGGCTATTCGGAGTTCACTTTGTGACTCCGCACCGCTCCAACGGAGACGTAGCTTCCATTGGGAAGTGAACTTCGGTAGAACATCTCCGCGTCACCGTGTGGTTATCTCTTAACCTTCCTTTACTCGTATTGCTAGCTTATCTTGTGTAGAATATCTTGCTAGCTTGTTTATTGCTCATCATATAGGATTGTTCATCTAGTTGCATATCTAGAGAACTTATATTTGAGCAATTCCCGAATTTGTATTAAAAGAAAAAGAAAATTTGTAGTTGCCTATTCACCCCCCCTCTAGTCAACCTACTCGATCCTTTCAAGCACCCCACAACAAGGGCGGGGACACCATGTATGCAAAAGTTCCTCGAGACGATCTGGATCTGGGTGAGGAACAGTTCCTCACCGGACCTCGGCAGGAAATCCTACCGTTGACTTCATGTTGTCCACACGGCCAAGAACACGACCAACATTGTTCCCATAGGGTTGGCCGGTGAGCCACCTATGCGTTCCTATTCTAGAGCCGTTCTTCCGGTGTCCGAGAGAACCAACTTACCCGCCTGGAGAGAAGAGACAAGCTGCAAGAATCCAGTAGACTATCCCACTGACATACCCGCGTAACTCCAAAACCGGCCTGCATCTCAACACCCTCCGACAACCACCCAAGCAGCGACACCCGGCCTATCATGTCCACGTGGAACATGCCCGCGTCCCACATCGAGCACTAGGAAGCCTCCCAGGCTGAGGGATCGACCCTCTGGTGATATCCTACATAGCACGACAGCACCAAACCCCTTCAAACGAGGGGATCCAACCCACCTATTGCACCGAAAAAGGTCAAGTATGTGGACGTCCTACAAATCTTCGTCACCCAAAGCGCCCTCGGGGGAAGGAACCCCCTGGGTGAGGCAGGCCTCGACCACTGCCGCAAATCATCGGGATCAAGCCGGAGTGCCTCGCACGTGGAAGGACACGACGGGAGAGAGTTGCAGCGTGTGAAGGAGAAGGCATGAGAGAGGCCTGGCCGCCACCGTGGGTCGGCCGCTGGGACGAAACCCTAGTCACCCACTCAAGGATGACGCGGTGGTTTTTCGATAATTGCCTTTTTTGCCTGGTACCACGATGTTATTTTTTTCTTTTAGTTTTTACGGTTTGTCTCCATTCTTGTATTCCGGATTTGGTCGAGCTTTTTATCTTCTTCATTTTGTCTTTTCTTATTTATCAATATTACTATTATTAATAGTAATTAGTTTAAATTAAATATGTTTTTGTTGTAATCATGACATGAAAATTTGTTTTGTAACAAGTGAACATATTTTTTCAAAAACTGTGAATATTTTTTCAAACATCATGACATTTTTGTATCCATGAAAGTATTTTTTTAAACCCACGAATAATTTTGGAAACTCGTGAACATTTTTCCCTATCCATGAACCTATCCATGGACATTTGTTTATTATGTGAACGTGTTTTTTAGTATGTGAACACTTTAAAAAATCTCAAAAACATATTATTAAACCTCGTGAAACATGATTTTATATTACATGGTCAATTTTTAAATACAAAAGCCACAATTTATGAATCCATGAATGTAAATTTATAAACAATCATTAATATTTTGAATCTCGTCAACACTTTTTGGTACCATGAACCTTTTTTGGAATCTGTAAATATTTTTTAATACCGTGATGTGTTTTGTTTGCCTGTGAAAAGTTTTTTGAAGCTCAGGAACATTTGATTAAATCTCGTGAAACATTATTTCAAACTACATGAACACTTTTTAAGAAAATGAAATGACTTTTTAAAAATCCATGAACACATGTTTAACCCATATAATTTTTTGATCATGTTTCCAGTTCATGAACCATTTTTTGAATTTCTGAACATGTTTATTTCCATGAACGTATTTTTTTGAGATAGTGAATAGTTTATTTAAATCTTGAAATATTTGATTAAACCTCAACAATATTATTTCAAACTAAAAGAAATATTTTTAAATATAAAAAACAATTTTTTCAAATCCATGAACTTACTTTTTAATCCTTAAATAACTCTTTGAACCTCCTAAACATTTTTCGAATCCTTGAAAGTGGTTTTTTAGTCCTAAAAGATTAAAAATTAGTGAATATTTTTTAAGTGCGTGAAGAATTTTCAATATGAAAGAAACATAAATAAATAAAAATAAGTAGAAAGAAACATAAAAGAAAAAAAAGAGAAGAACTAAAAAGGAAATACATAAAAATTAAAAGAAAAGATAAAAGTGAAAAAAAGAGAAAGCATAGGAAGAAGAAATTAAAAGAAAAGGAAAGAGAGCTGAAAAGGAAAGGAAAAAGAGAAAAAGGTAAAGAGAGAGAAAAATTGAAAACATCCAAAATACCGAACACAAAAACCCGGAAAAGAAAGACTGCTCGGATCCTCAGGCTAATTTTTTTTAAATAATACACCACAATTATTTAATTTCGGAAATAATACGCGTTTTTATTTTTTTCAAAAATATTACCCAATCGGTCGCGTCGAAACCTACAGGACCTAATCGGTCGCGTCGAAACCGACAGGCCCCACTCGTCCACGCGGAAGACGATAAGTGGATGGACCATGTCGCCACGCCTCCACTCGTCTTGGGCGGGCAGTCGTCTTCGTCGATGCCGACTGGTGGGCCCAGTCGGTCGCGCTGAAACCGACAGGACCCTGGAAGGCATCGACCGCCTGGGCGCCCTTCTCTTCTCTTTCTTTCTTTCTTTCTTCTTCCTTGCCCTGCGTGTTCTTCCTTTCCTCTCTCCACTCCCCACACGAACTGAATTGAACCCACGATTTAGACTAGTAATCTTAACGTTTGCCACCATTAATCGATGATAGAAGGTTGAGGGAGTGACGAGGGGTAGACTCATCAAGACCCATGGTTAAGGTCCCTAGGTTATGAATATGGGGGAGAGAACGTGGTAGAGCTGGAAGTACCGTCGGCTGACAAGTAGGGCAAAGATTTTACCCAGGTTCAGGGCCCTCGTGTGGAGGTAACACCCCTACGTCCTGCCTGTCTGTTATTCCTTTGTGAATATGATGGCTACAAGAGTCCCGGCGAGATGTCGATCTCGCTAGGGTTTTGGTGGCTCTGAAAGTACGTGGTCTGGTTCGATGGCCCTCCCAGTCCTTAAATAGTAGCTGGGTCTCGGGTGTTCGTAACCGACTCGATTTACAAGTAAGGAAACTCTAAACCGACTATTGCTTCGCCAAACTTGGAGGATACTTCATCTTCGTGGGCCTCCCTTCATGGGCTTCATGTAGGCTCTGATAGTTGGGCCTAGTCGATACGTGCACCAGGTACCCTCATCGTAGGGTACCCGATAGGCATAACCATGTCAGTAGCCCCCGAGTACTTGTCTGATTCGAAGAGCCGGGCATGGACTCATACATCATGCACGTTATATTTTTTACATCTGTATTAGGAATTCTTATGAAATAGCACATGTTGACTATGTCGAGTGTTTCATCGACTATGAGTTTTTGCTTATGATAGTCAAGGGATATTAGCTTAGCAGGCCCGGCACACACGACGGATCGGGGCCAGTTAACTACCATTTGTGGCAAAACCATACTAGTTTTCAATCAAACTCGAGTCCCCGGACTCGAATCTGGAATAAACTGGACAGACTCGAAACAGCCGTTGAGGTCTTACGGAATCGAACTGCAGTATAATTTTTAATCAACCCAACGCGTCCGTCGGGGATAATTCATCATGTCTGCTGACATGGAAAATTTAAGGATAACGCTGCTGGAGCGGTCCTTAGCCCAGCTCGACTGATCGGTGGGTCTTACCTTTGCACTATGCATGCAGCATCCAAGGATCGTCGGATCAACTCGAGAATATTTTGAGTGTGATTTTGCTTATGAACTTAGTCGAATGTTTCGTCGACTAATACTTTTGCCATTATTTTATCGGGTGCGCGACAGCGCTCCCGATGGGAGTAGCCCCCGAGATTGTGTTTTATTGCTTGCAATGGAGGATAATCTCAAAATCTTTTACCATGCACATTTTAGTCAAAGAATTTTTTGATATGCTCCCGATGGGAGTATGATACTACAGTCGAAAGAATTTTGACTGACTTTATGATCTTTGCTAAAGAACCAACCGAGACTTATGTGAGAGACCACCCGAAGATATCATCGAGTGATTTTTATGCCAGTTCTGAAGGATGAAACAACGTCAGCAATGACGCATTTTGCGACTGCCATCTCTGACAAGCGGTGGCGTGCCTGGTAAGACTGATGGGACGTGACACTTCTGTGTGGGCCCATTTTTGCAGAGCTGACCAAGTATAGCGCCGTTTGGACTTGATTTGACCGCTCTGGCGCGGTTTTCACGGGGCGTGATGATGATTTCCTAGTTTCCCGTGCGTAGTGGGCGGAGTGGCCTGCGACGGTTGCCTTCCGCGGCCGCCACGTGTATGGCTAGATTTCGCGCAGAGAGTATGCCTTTGTTTTGACGGTTGCGATCGTATTGCGATCTGTGGTAAATAGTGGAGACGGCGCTGGCAGAATTTTTTACTTGCCATTTGCCTATTTGCGCCGCCCCTCGTCTCATCTTCCTCCTCGCACCCACCTCCATTGCTCTGCGACCAAGCTCTCTTCTCCACCCTCATCCACCGTTGTGATGGCGAAAGGTGGAGGCTCCAAGCGTGGTGCCGCTGCCGCTGCCGCGACCGATGCAGCCAAGAGCAAGAAGACTGTGGCGGGTACATCTGCATCCGCCGCGCTGAAGAAAGGCAGCGGGGACTGGGCGAAGTCCACCATTAAGGACGCCCATTTGGTCAAGTTCCGCGAGCAGGGGTATCTGCCACCCGCGGAGCAGCTCGCCGTCCGCACGCCATCGCCCAAGGAGGTACTCCCTGAACCACGCGCTAACGAGCGTGTTTGTTTTGCGGAGTTTTTGCCTAGGGGCTTTTCGCTTCCCCTCCACGATTTCGTTCGTGGTCTTCTTTTTGCCTACGGGGTGCAGATCCATGATCTCACCCCAAATGGTATTATGCATATCGCGTGTTTCATCACGCTGTGCGAGTGCTTCCTCGGCGTCGCACCCAGCTAGGCGCTGTGGAAAGCCATCTTCATGGTACGGCCGAACAGAGGAGGTGGTCGCACCTACCCAGTTGGCGGCTGTGGAATCCAGGTGCGCAGCGACACCTGATACTTCCGCCTGAAGACCGTCGACTCCGCCCAAGGCTGGAGGAAGGGTGGTTTTATGCAACTGTCGAGCATGACGTAGCCGCCCCTTTCTCGACTGCTGCTTTCACCAGGACCAAGGCGTGGGATCACCAACTCTCAGCCAAAGAAATGGAGGAGGCAAGCCCTTTGCTGGCTCGGATCGGAGGCATGCTAGACAGTCACAGGCATCCATTTGATCGCCACCTTTGTGAAGAGGCGGGTGTGGCCACTCCGTGCCCGAGCGCATCCCATGTGGGAGTATGAGGGCACGGGTGACTCCACTCGAATGAGCCCAGAGGAACTGTCAAGGAACGAACTTGTGACGCACGTGCGCCACATCACCAGCCTGACGACAGCCGACCCTTGCAACATCGATTGCCCCGTCATGCCATACGGGACAGAAAACCCTTTGCTTGAGGTATGTCTGTAGTTTAATAGTTTGCCACTCGTAGCTTCTATGATATATGCTTTTTTACTCTGACTTTGCAATTTGTGATATGTGCTATGCAGGGTCATTCGACTGCTGCCTCCCTTCCTCCTCTGCCTGAAAATGGAGAGACTGAAGAAACTCAGGCACTGGTGGTGGACCCGAAAGGGGATCAGTCGCCCATCCCTTCTGCCACCAATTCACATGTGGAGGAAGTCGAGGAGGAAGCAGCAGAAGAGGTCCAATCTGAAGACAAGGCCACCTCTGACCAAGAAGTCGATACCGCGCCACCGAAGCGGCGTCGACTGGCCAAGAAGGCGCTTTCTGCTGTGAGTTCACCCGCGAGGGAGCAGGGCTTGGAGGATGACGAGGAATCAGGCTGACCACCTGTTTTCCAAGCCACTCCTTTGCGTGCGTGCTCAACAAGCTCAACTCTTCATCTTCAGTCGAGTGGTACCCCAGCCTTTGGGGGACCAATTTTTGGCGACTCCGAAGATGAGGAAGATGAGGAGCACAGGTATGTGCTTTTTGAGTATGAGAATTTTGTGCTATCACATATTTATGTTGACCGTCTTTTTGCTTTGTCGTGTTGCCCACAGCGCTGAAAACAATCAGCCTGGGACTCCTCCAGTCGAAAATGTTCCAACCCTGGAGCAGTCGAATTATGCACTGACTGGAAACGAGGCTGCCCAGCCAACGGCCACTGATGCTGTTGTTGAGCCAACCAAGGCGGCAACTCCAGTTATCGGGACATCAGTCGCGGCTCCTGAGCCGTGGATGAACCACGTAAGGAGCTTTTTGCTTGACCCTTTTTAGTTGTAGGTCTGTGAAAGTTTGAATTTTTGATGAACTCGTTCGCTCGCAGCCCTTCTACCACACCTTGGCAGATTCCGCCAAGGCTTATGTCCAGGTGGAGCAGGAGAGGGACACCATGCGCGCCGAGCTAGAGCGGCTCAGTCGTGAGTTCTCCTTTTTGCCTTTGTTTTGCCGAATCTCTTTTTGCAATGCTTGATTTTGTCAAGTATTGAATGCACGTGATCTTGCTGGGCCAGGCGAGAAGAAGGAGCTGGAAGATGCACTCGCCGCACAGCGCGAAGAATCGAAGAAAGAACTGGCTGCTGCCACCAACTCAGCCGCTGCACGCGAGCGAGGATATGCTGACCAACTCGCGGCACTTGCGCATGCCATGGGATTTGAGTAATCTTTTCTCCTTTTGATATGATAATAGAGCTGTCGAGTGTCATGAAATGACTTTTGCCTTTTGTTTATTGTGCAGAAGTTGTTGGCGCACCGGCTTCTGCGGACGTGTCGAGTGATGATCTTCCGCTGGACCAGGTTGTGGGCGGCCTAGGCGCCGTATGCAGATTGGTGGCCTTGCGCATTGCCGCTTCTGAATAATTTGCCGCTCGCAGCAGGCGCGTACCCAGGCGAAGGACGCACTCGCCAAATTGACGAACACACTTGGAGCTGTATACAAGGTGGTGTTCCCGACTGGCGTAGTGCCGTCAACGGTGGACGACTTCGCCGACATGTTTGGCCCTGGGACGTCCACCATGGCGGGCTTCGCTCGCGCCAACACGGTACGCGGATCCGAGTCCACCATCAAGCTTCTTATGGGACATGGGATAGATTGCGACTACGAGGCATCACTGTCTGCGTTCCCTCGGAAGCCAGATGGGAAGCCCATTTCTTTGAAGGGGGTGAGCGGAGCCGCCGCGCGACTGGCTGAGGTTTTTATGTCCACCATGGAGCGCCGGGCACTCGAGACTGCCAATCGTCTGCTTAGGAAATCGAATACTTAGGTTTAGGGTAGCCGTACCCTTTTGGTTTATGCCTTGTAATGATACCTTCTGAACTGCGCGAGTCTGCGCTTTGTTTGTGCCACCTTGTTTATGCAAACAGTCTTTGCTAATGTCTTTCACTCGAAGAGTTGTATGTTTATGGCCTGAGTTCTTGCTTCTGACACAAACTTTGTGTTTGTGATTATGCTCTTTGAACAGTCACGGGAACCTGCTACTGCGACTAGTTCCTCGCAGGCTCCAATCACCTCCCGATCCCAGGGTCAGTTGGTAAATGATGCCAAGGGGATGGAGTATATGAAGGCCAAATTTGTGAGAATGGAGCAAGATCTGAAGGACGCCCAGGCTGAGCTGAATCAATTGAGGGCGAGGCCCGCGTTGGCCACCCAACGCGAGAAATATGTGCTCGAGGAGATGGATCTTGTGAATAGGCAACTCGAGTGTAAGTTCGAATCTTGCTCTGTTTACAAGCTTTTTGCGTAGCTATTGTCCTTTTGATCTGACTGGTGCACCCGTTTTTGTAGGCTTTGTCGACAACTTCCAGGCTGAAAAGATTCGCGTGGAAGGGCGTCTGGATAGCGTGGTTGACAACCCTACGACTGGGCGTCAACACTTTTGGCTTGATAGGTATCATGCCCGCATACTCGCCACCCTGAAGGATCGCGTCTGGCGAAGTGCTGAACTGCTGGAGTTATGCCGGGCAGCGTTTATTCGCCTGAACGAGACTCTTTTTCCTGCGGGGCCACAACCACAAGGGATTCGTGCTTTGTTGAACATCTTCCGTCAAACAAATCCCATTCGAGAGTTGCTGTCTCAGAGACTTGTGATTGGAGCCAACGCTGCAATGGCGTATATGCGTAGTCGAAAACCAAGGTTGGTGTTGCGGACACCTGCGGCCGGAGAGGTTCTCAAACAAAGAGACCTGGATGACACGATCCGAGCTGCGGAGACACTAATCGAGTGCACTCGCGAACAGCTTTGTGGTCCCGAGCTGCCCGTAAAGGACGAGCCTGAGGATTAGAATAGTTTGCGAGTGCAATTTTTGCATAGGGGGCAGCCCCGAGTGTAATTTTTGACTCTTTGTATATTGTATAGTTTGTATACTTTGATTTTTTGTCGAGCCCCCGAGTCAGTCGAGCGGGGTTTGTGAATATGTGTTGGTTGTGAACCAATGACTGTGCAGCCCCCGAGTATTCGAGTGCGGCTGCAGAGTTTTTGTGTCTTTGTTTGGACCCTTGTTACGCAGCCCCCGAGCCTTCGGGTGCGGCTAAAGCATTGTGTTTCTGCAAGAGCGAGAGCTCATTTGATCAATAACACAGCCCCCGAGGGTTTCGGGTGTGGTTAAGGTATGAATTATGCGGGTAGTAGTCACAGAGAAGTCGAAGGAACATTGATTTTATTCCTCTTTTGAATGTTAGGCTGCAGGCCGCCTCATTAAAAACCTTCCAGTCCCCTTAGGTACCCTGGTAAGGAAAAGAGCGCGTCTGAAACCTGCAGCCATCCGACATATAGCCTATTACATTGTATGACTGTGAGCACTTTATGCGTAGAAACGGCGCAGATGCGCAACGTTCCAAGGATTATGAGAGAGTTCGCCTGTCTTCGCGTGCTTCAGTCGATATGCGCCTCCACCAAGGACCTCCGTGATGATGAAGGGACCTTCCCATGGGGAAGCGAGCTTGTGCACCTTCTTTTGCTTCAGTCGAAGAACCAGGTCACCCACAACAAAGGACCTGGTTCGCAGTCGACGGCTATGGTAGTTGTGGAGATCCTGCTGGTAAACAGCTGTGCGGGCCAAGGCCGTGTCTCGCGCCTCATCGAGCAAGTCGACTGCGTCTTCGAGTGCTTCTTCCGCGTCTTCTTCATTATATGCTTCAACTCGTGGCGCATTGAACCTTACATCTGATGGCAGGATTGCCTCTGCACCATAGACCATGAAGAATGGGGTGAACTGCGTAGAAGTGTTGGGAGTTGTGCGTAGGCTCCATAGCACAGATGGTAGTTCTTCGACCCAAGCACCCGCAGCTCTTTTGAGTGGCACCAGGAGGCGCTTCTTGATCCCACTTGTCACAAGTCCGTTGGCCTTTTCGACTTGGCCATTGGATTGTGGATGTGCCACGGATGCGTATTGAGCGTAATGTCCTGCTCTTTGCAGAAGGTTTTGAACTCCTCAGCCGTGAAGTTTGTGCCGTTATCAGTGATGATACTGTTTGGGACACCGAAGCGGTAGATGATGCTCTTTATGAAGTTGACTGCCGTAGTAGCAGTCGAATTTGTGATGGGGACCGCCTCGATCCACTTTGTGAACTTGTCGACTGCCACCAGTAGGTGAGTATGCCCGCCATGCGATGATTTTTTCAGTGGCCCAACCATATCGAGCCCCCATTGGGCGAAAGGCCAGGCCAGCGGTATAGTCTTCAACGCCGATGCGGGTGCGTGCGGCCTTGTTGCGAATTTCTGGCAGCCGACGCACCTTTTGACTATGTCCTCCGCGTCTTTGAGTGCTGTAGGCCAGTAAAACCCTGCGCGAAAGGCTTTGGCTACGAGTGATCGACTGCTGGCGTGATGCCCACAGGTACCTGCATGAATGTCTCGAAGTATGGCTTGGCCATCTTCGAATGCGATGCATCTTTGGAACATACCTGATATGCTGCGCTTGTATAACTCGCCGTTGATAACGGTGTATGCTTTTGATCTTCGAGTCACGCGTCGGGACTCGGTTATGTCATCTGGTAGCTCGCCACGGAGTATGTAAGCCAGAAAAGGTTGAGTCCAAGTTGGCTCAATGAGAAATACCTCGACTGGGGGGTCCTCTGTGCTAGGCACTTTGCTTTTGGGTGGCGTAGTCGACGGAGGAGGCTCTCGTTTCTCCTTGATAGATCTGTGTTCGATGCGCTCGAGGAAGACACCAGGTGGAATTTGTGCGCCAGTTGAGCCAAGATTGGCTAGCATGTCTGCTTCTTCGTTACTTTCCCTTCCTATGTGCCTCAACTCGCAGCCCTCGAAGCTGCCCTCCAGTGTGTTGTACAGGTCGCGATAAGCGATCATGTTGTCCGCGATTGCGTCGCAGGCCTTCATTGTTTGCTGCACCACGAGATTGGAGTCGCCGTAGATCATCAATCGAGTGCACCCAAGTGCTTTTGCCATCCGCATGCCATGGATCAGGGCCTCGTATTCAGCCTCGTTATTGGAGGGTAGTTTGAATCCCATCTGCAAAACATAACGTAGCTTGTCCCCTTTTGGTGATATGAGGATGACGCTTGCGCCTGCGCCTTCATGTTTCTTGGACCCATCGAAGTACATGGTCCAGGAATTGGACACGTCTGGTGCTCCAGGTAATTGGGCCTCTATCCACTCGGTTGTAAAGTCGGGTAGGACTTGTGCTTTGATAGCCTTCGGGTGCTCGTACTTGATGTCTCTTGGAGCCAGCTCGATGAGCCATTTTGCGACTCGACCCGTTGCATTGGGGTTGGTGAGGATATCACCAATTGCTGAGTTACTTACCACGGTGATCGGGTGCTCGATGAAGTAGTGTGTCAACTTCCTTGAGGACATGAATACAGCGTATGCCAGCTTTTGATAGTGCGGGTACCGCTGTTTTGATATGGAGAGAACCTCGCTTAGGTAGTAGACTGGACGTTGTATGCTTTGGATGTGTCCCTCCTCCATGCGTTCGACTACCAGTACGGTGCTCACCACCCTGTTTGTAGCCGAGACATACAGGTAGAGTGGTTCCCGTTCCTTAGGTGCGACGAGGACCGGAGGGCTTGTGAGGATCCGCTTGAGATCTGTGAAGGCTGCTTCAGCTTCTGGCGTCCACTCGAACTTGTCCGCCTTCTTCATCAGTCGATAGAATGTAAAGCCTTTTCACCCAGTTTGCTGATGAATCGACTGAGCGCTGCTACTCGTCCTGCTAGTTTCTGCACATCATGAAGCTTTGAAGGCCTTTGCATTGTGAGGATGGCCTGTATTTTCTCCGGGTCTGCTTCGATTCCACGGGCAGAGACTAGGTACCCTAGGAGCTGCCCGGCTGGAACGCCGAACGTACACTTCTTAGGATTGAGCTTGATATGGAAGCGTTTGAGGTTTGCGAACGTCTCCCTCAAATCGTCGAGTAGTGTGTGTTCCTCCCTTGTGGTAATGACAATGTCATCCACGTAGACCTGGACATTGCGTCCGATTTGCTTTTTGAGGCAGTCCTGCATCATGCGCTGGTATGTTGCACCCGCATTTTTGAGCCCAAAGGGCATAGTTGTGTAGCAGTAGACCCCGAGTGGGGTTATGAACGCCGTTTTTTCTTCGTCTTCTTGCTTCATCCTTATCTGGTGATAACCTGAGTAAGCATCCAGAAAGGAGAGTCGTGCGCATTCGGCGGTGGAGTCGACGATCTGGTCGATTCGGGGTAGCGGGAAGTGATCCTTTGGACAGCACTTGTTCAGTGCTGTGAAGTCCACGCACATCCGAAGGATGTCTGTATGCTTCTTCTCTACGAGTACGGGGTTGGCTACCCATTGTGATTTCTTGATTTCCCTAATGAATCCTGCTGCGAGTAACCGGTCGACTTCAGATTTGACTGCGGTTCGCTTTGGGCCGGAGATTCGATGCATCGTTTGCTTGACTGGCTTTGCATCTGGAAACAATTGGAGAGAGTGCTCGGCGAATTCCCTGGGAATACCTGGCATGTCGGTTGGACACCATGCAAATATTTCCCAGTTCTCACGGAGAAATTCGACGAGCGCGCCTTCCTATGCGATAGGCAGGCTCGAAGATATGTTGACTGTCTTGGATGGATCGGTCGGGTGCACCTGATGCGACCTTGTGTCATTTGTAGCATTGAAGGATCTGTCGACTGCCAACTTCTTATGCTCTGGAAGGAGTGTGCGGTCGTTGGTAATCGCCAAGTCGGCGAGTGATTCTTCCACCCCGAACATCTCGGAGATTTTGCTGAACTCGCGGTCGCAAGCATCGGACCTTTGAAAGTTTCCACGGACAGTAATGACTCCCTTTGGTCCGGCATCTTCAGCGTGAGGTATGCGTAGTGTGGTACCGCCATGAATCGAGCAAACGTCGAGCGACCAAGAATAGCATGGTATTGTGATTTCCAGTCGACGACCTCGAACTCAATCGACTTGTATGGTGCCTTCTGGGCTAATTGCCTTGCCAGGAACAATTACCTCCTGAAGTGGCTTTTGTCCCCGAACGTAACGTCGAGTTGTATGGTGCCTTCTGGGCTAATTGCCTTGCCAGGAACAATACCATGGAAGGTATTTGAAGATTTTGGGAGGTTTTCGACTGACCTGTTCATTTTCCGGAGCGTATCCATGAAGACCTTGGTCATGGCGTAGCCTCCTATTTGCGCGTCGAGTACCAGAGCCGCATGTCCTGGTTGAACTACAGCTGGGGGATGATCCTCTCGACTGAAGCTTATGATGGTTTCCGATCCCTTCAGAAAATCTGGCACGGCAGGAGGTGCCATGACAGCCATATTCACTTGTCTAGTGATTAGCTTTTGCTGCCTGTTGGAGGGGCGAACCTTTTGTATCATGTACATCTGCCCGTGGGGCTGTGGATATTGATCATCTTCTGCCCGTAGTACGGGTTGTATGGCACCTGCGAGGTTTGCGTCTGGAGCAGGCTGTGGTGGTGGTTGTGGTGGCGGCTGTGGCGCCATGAGAGCAGGCACAGCGTTCGGCTGTGGTGCGGGTGCAGGCGTGGGCTGAGAATTTGCTGGGCCGTACCTTTTGAGTCGTATCATGTGGTCAGTCGCCATTTGGTCGAATTCCCTGCAGTTCCTTAGGGTGTGATTGGAGCGTAGTTTTCCGTCGTCTCCCTTGAAGAGGTGGAATCTGCACCAGTCGTCCATCTTTTCCTCGAATGACCGCTCGGGTTTTGCGTCGCTACGTTTGCGCCATTCTTGCCTTTTGTAGCTATCGCTCCGCTGCTCGCGATCTCGACTGTCCTGTCGATCATCCGAGCGTCGATTGCTTCTATCTTGGTCTTCCCGGGGTTGTGTGTATCCAGCTGCCATGAACTCGGGTCTGTTATCGTCGTAAGGACGTTTGGAATGTTTGCGCCTGCGATCTTCTCTGTATGAGTCTCTACGGCCTCGACTGCCGCTTTCGTAGTTGTCGCGTGTTGGGGAAGCACGGGATCTGCGTACAGAATCCTCTCCATCTGCCCACTCAGTCGCAACTTTGATGAGGTCAGCCAGGGAGGTTGGCTTTTCACGACCAAGTGCCTCTTTGAAGTCCTTCCTGGC
The DNA here is from genome assembly GCA_947311845.1 of Poa pratensis. Lineage (NCBI taxonomy): Eukaryota > Viridiplantae > Streptophyta > Magnoliopsida > Poales > Poaceae > Poa > Poa pratensis. The sequence goes on from CAMZMU010000073.1 coordinate 39,373,558, forward strand.
GAGACCTTGTATGAAGGCATCCATGGCCCTGTCTTCTGACACTTTCCCAACCGAATTGCGTATTTCGGTCCACCGCCGTATGTATGATCTCAACGACTCGTCTGATTGTTGAGTGCATGTCCTTAATTCCTCGAATGTCTTCGGGCGCTCACACAGAGGCTCGAAGTTTTTGATGAAGTCTCTGCGGAAATCGTCCCACGAGTCGTATGATGATGGAGGGAGCGACTTGAGCCAGTCGCGGGCAGTTCCTTCGAGCATAAGTCGTATGTACTGCATCGCCCTGGTGTTCGTGCCACGCTGGCATGCCACGGCGAGTCTGTAATCTTCTAACCACCCAGAAGGTTCTTGGCGACCGTTGTACTTGGGTTGTTCGCTTGTCAACTTGAACCGCTTGGGCATCCGCGTCTCACGGATGCGTCGAGTGAAGCACAATGCTCCGCATGGCTCTGGCTCACGATCAGAGTATGAATCGCTGCTATAGGATCTTCGAGATCTGCTTCTGCTGGACCTGTGCCGGCGCGTGCTTCTCCTTCCTTCATCCGAGTGGTAGCTGCGACCACTGCAATGATGTGCTGCGTGTCGTGAGTCGACTATGTCGCGATCGCGATTTCTTGCTGGAGTTTTATCTTCTGGCTGTATAGCCTGTGCCGCTAGAGCTAGCGATTTGAGCTGTTGGCGATGCAGGGCTGCGTTAGGGTCATTCGCCGGAGGTTGCATTGCCTTGAGGTAAGCACCTACGGAGAATAATGCACCCGCAGCAGTTTTGGGCACTGGGATTCCATTAGCGTCCTCTGTCATAAACGACAGGTTACGGGTGATTGCTACCCTTTCATGTTCTGGAAGGCTTGCCAACCGCGACCTGGGTCGTGGGGTTGGTTGCATTGTGGACCCGAGGGATTGCTCCCTTCTTCGGGCACTCGAGAGGCTGGCTTGCCTTTTGCGCTCCTCGAGCGTCGCTCGGTAGTTTTGAAGTCGAATTGACTCCTGCCAGTTGAAGTACTGGAAGGTCAACATCTCCTCTGGGGTGGAATTTGGTGGCATCATTGTGCACTCCTTTATGACTTTATCTGCTTTTGCTGCCATCTCCTCCGTGATTGTCAAGGTTGTGACCCCATCCGGCATGGTTACCGTGCATGGGAATTGTGCAGGCCTGCGAGCGGCTGCGTCTACGGATGATTCTGTGGTGAAGGCCACGTAGACCTGATGGGGTGTGACCCGAGGACAGGTGTATGTGCTGTCGATTCCAGTCATGGACTCGACGTCGCCGTCGAGGCTCATGTCAAAGACAGTATGTTCATCGAGTAGATCTTCGAGGCGAATTTCGTTGTCAGCGTGTTTATCGCCTATGCTCATCTCGGTGTTGGCGAGGCCATTATGGATGTCTAAACCGAGGTTGGCCTTGGTGAAGATCTCCGAGTCGACGTTGCTGTCGTTATGAATCATGGGCTCATAGAAGTCATCGAGGGAGATCCCGCAGTCGAAACTTTCGTCGAGTGGTAGGTCGACGTTGCTTGTGCGGTATGCCGATTCTGCCTCATCCCCTTGGAGTTCCGTCATCATGAACCTGTCGAGCTCACCGGTCGACATGGTTGTTGCGGGCGAGCAGGCCTCAGGAATCGACGACGGGGCGAGAGCAGTCGACGGAGCCTCGAGTGCGCCCAGCACCGGTTGTTGCGGATCTGTCGAGTCCTGCGTACCAAGGTTGTTTACGAAAAAATTGAATGCTCCAACGGTTAAGCTCAAACCTGATTCAAGGCCAGAAAACGCCTCCTGAATCTCTGGCGAGTGCGGATTGAAATCCATTGGAAGAGAAGATGCGCTTTTTGCGGGTGAAGCGGGCAGGCCGCCGCTTTTCGAGTAGGTCGGCGAGTCGCCGCGTGTCGCCTGGATTGGCGAGTTGCCGTTTGCTGACATGGCCGGCGATTTGCCGTTTCCAGATGAGATCGGCGAGTTGCCGTTTGCTGGTGTGATCGGCGATTTGCCGTTTGCTGTTGGGACCGGCGAAACTTCGAGTCCAGCGCTATTCTTTCCCACAGACGGCGCCACTTGACGAGGGGTAGACTCATCAAGACCCATGGTTAAGGTCCCTAGGTTATGAATATGGGGGAGAGAACGTGGTAGAGCTGGAAGTATCGTCGGCTGACAAGCAGGGCAAAGATTTTACCCAGGTTCAGGGCCCTCATGTGGAGGTAACACCCCTACGTCCTGCCTGTCTGTTATTGCTTTGTGAATATGATGGTTACAAGAGTCCCGGCGAGATGTCGATCTCGCTAGGGTTTTGGTGGCTCTGAAAGTACGTGGTCTGGTTCGATGGCCCTCCCAGTCCTTAAATAGTAGGCTGGGTCTCGGGTGTTCGTAACCGACTCGATTTACAAGTAAGGAAACTCTAAACCGACTATTGCTTCGCCAAACTTGGAGGATACTTCATCTTCGTGGGCCTCCCTTCATGGGCTTCATGTAGGCTCTGATAGTTGGGCCTAGTCGATACGTGCACCAGGTACCCTCATGGTAGGGTACCCGATAGGCATACCCATGTCAGGGAGGCTAGGGGAACTCCGATCTCCTGATGGGATAGCTCGTGGTGGTGGTGGTGGTGATGGTTTGCGGGTGGTGGTGGTGATGGTGGTGGTGGTGCTGGAAGGCTGCATGGTGGTGGTGCTGGAGGGCTGCATTGTGGTGGTGCTGCTCGTGTTGGTGCGCCGTTGATTCGAGACCGCCGGACGCCGTCGCCTCTCACGCTTCTAGGGTATGATTCGATTTATCAAAATTGTAGTGCTATATTTGTTACATGTATGAACATGTATTGTTAAAAAATAGTTTGTGACGGTAGTAAATATTGTAGCTATATTTGTAGGTTAATTCAAAAAAATGTAGCTATATTTTTTAGGAATTTAGACGTATATGTTGCTAAATTGGTTGTGGCGGTAGTAAATATTGTAGCTATCTATGTAGATTAATTATAATATATGTAGTAATAATTTTTAAAAACATGGTGTAGGTAGCTATATATTTGAAGTCGCTTCTAAGGTATATTTAGCTATATGTATAGATTAATTCTAATATATAGGTGGTGTTGTTGTATGCGGAATAATATTAACGATGGTCAATATTTTTTATGTCAGCGGAGATGTCTGATTTAGTGAAGATTAGGTTTTTTTATGGTCCTGGTAGAGTCCAAATCTGTGATACGGGAGCTGATCTGAGTGAGTTTGATTCTATAGATGTCGACCTGCCAGCTCCTGCAACATGGTCTCTAAGTCAGGTTAAAGATTGGTTGACGGGAAGTTTAGGGTTTGATAGTCAGACACAAACCATCAGTGTTCATGCTTGGTGGAGCCATTCAAGGACAAATATTTATTTCGTTCTGAGACCACTAGAGTGTGATTCTGATTGGGTGCGATGGTTAAAAGGCTGCGCAAAAAGGAATTGCTTTCCTGGTGCCCTAGTTCTTCCCGCCTTGAACGAGGTCAGTGCACCTGAGTACGAGTTTAGTGCTCATGAAGGTGAGGGTGCTTATGATCCTGGTCAGGGAAGTAAAGAGATGAACATATCTATGTCAAATTATGGGTCTGATTTTGGTGGTGGTGGTTACGAGTCGGGCAGAGCAGTCAAGTAGAAGGAGGGGACACTGAGGTATATGACAGTGCGGAGGCGGATGGTGACGAGGTAGACGGGCACATGCAGAACGAGATGGAAGATGAAGATACAGATGGCTATAGTGCTCAAGGCGGCGATTCTGATGAGTTAGACGGGGAAGAGAACGTAGATGAGGTACCTAATCCTGCAGCTTGGAATCATGACCACTTGATTGCGTGGATCACACGTTCATTGGGAGACCCCAAGAGGAAGGTATGATGCAGTATAGAAGCAGTTTCCCTCAGTATGAAACCAAGGTTTAATCGAACCAGTAGGAGCAAGAAATCACTTCGGAAGGTTGTCAGTGGCGCGCTGACGTGGAATCTGCACACAACACAATCAAACTACTTTGCCCCAACGAAACAGTGAGGTTGTCAATCTCACCGGCTTGCTGAAAACAAAGGATTAAACGTATGGTGTGGAAAACAGTAGTAAATTGCAGAGAATGAAAAGGAACAGTGTTTGCAGTTGGTTGTATTATCAGTGTAAAAGAATGGACCGGGGTCCACAGTTCACTAGTGGTGTCTCTCCATAAAAGATAACTAACATGCTGGGTGAACAAATTACAGCTGGGCAATTGACAAAATATTGAGCGCATGACAATGCATATATATGACATGATGATTACTATGATATTCATGTGGGCATTACGACAAAATACATAGACCGTTATCCAACAGCGTCTATGACTAATAATCCACCGCCAGGTTGTCATACCGAGTTCCCCGTTGGTATTAAGTTGCAAGCAACGGATAATTGCATTAAGTAATGTGCGTAATGTAAACAAATGCATTAGACCTAACGGCGTACCCTTAAGCTAAGCATCGGTTATTTTATCCCTAGTGGCAACAGCACATCCACAATCTTAGAAGTTATTGTCACTCTCCCAGATTACCGGAGGCATGAACCCACTATCTAGCATAAATACTCACTCTTGGAGTTACAAGCATCTACTAGTAACGGAAAGCATGCAAGATCATAAATAACATATAAGATAGATTGATAATCAACTTGACATAGTATTCAATATTCATCGGATCCCAGCAAACACAACATGTAGCATTACAATAAGATGATCTTGATCATGATAGGCAGCTCACAAGATCTAAACATGATAGCATAAAGTGGAGAGACAACCATCTAGCTACTGCCATGGACCCGTAGTCCAAGGATGAACTACTCACGCATCACTCCGGAGGCAGGCATGGTGATGTAGAGCCCTCCGGTGATGATTCCCCTCTCCGGCAGGGTGCCGGGAAGAGCTTCTGAACCCTCCCGAGCTAGGGTTGACGGCGGCGGCGTCTCTGGAACTTTTCGTGGATAATGGCTCGGGTATTTAGGGTTTTCGCGTCGGGAGAATAAATAGGCGAAAGGGCGGCGGCTGCGGAGCCACGAGGGCCCCACACCACCCCACGGCGCGGCAGGGGGGCCGCGCGGCCCCATGGTGTGGCTGCCACGTGGCTCCCCTCCGTGTCTCCTCTGGACTCCGTCTTCGTGTTGGAAAAATAGGAGGTTCTGTCCAAGTTTCGTCCAATTCCGAGAATATTTCCAGACTAGCTTTTCTGGAATACAAAAACAGCAGAAAACAGGAACTGGCACTGTGGCATCTTGTTAATAGGTTAGTCCCAGAAAATGCATAAAAATGCTATGAAGTGTATATAAAACATGTAACAATTGGTATAATATCAACATGGAACATCAGAAATTATAGATACGTTTGAGACGTATCAAGCATCCCCAAGCTTAGTTCTACTCGTCCTCGAGTAGGTAAAACGATAAAAACAAAATAATTTCTGAGGTGACATGCTACAATCATAATCTTGATCAAATAATATTGTAAAGCACATGTTATGAATGAAGTGATCCAGGTCAATGGTCTATAGTTTGCTAGCAAGTAGATAATGAGCAAACAACTGAATCATATAAGCAAAAACTTTTCATGAATAGTACTTTCGAGACAAGCATCAAGAGTTTTGCATAAGAGTTAACTCATAAAGCAATAGATTCTAAGTAAAAGGTATTTAACCAACACAAAGGAAGATTTAAGTTTCAGCAATTGCTTTCAACTTTCAACATATATATCTCATGGATATTTGTCAACACAAAGCATATAATAAGTGCAATATACGAGCATATAAAAATTGTTGCACCAAAGTTGACACTAGTGTTTGCTTCTAAGATAGAAAGAAGTAGGAAAACTGACTCAACATAAAAGTAAAAGAAAGGCCCTTCGCAGAGGGAAGCAGGGATTAAATCATGTGCTAGAGCTTTTTAAGTTTTTGAAATCATATAGAGAGTAAAAATAAGTTTTGAGAGGTGTTTGTTAATTGTCAACGAATCAGAAAATGGAAAGTACAATATGACCCCTGCCAACCAGACTTTTAAGAGCGGCTCCCATGAAGGACGTTATTTCTACCAGCAAGGCAGATCATCCCTCTTTCTCTTTTGTTTACACATGCAGATATTTCACTGTTTGTCATTGCTTGACTGATAAATCAGGGCAAAAATGTGAAGAGAATTAAGCGGTTAAAGTTGTAATTAATTGGGACTGGGCACCCCATTTGCCAGCTCTTTTTGCAAAATTAATGGATAAGCGGATGTATATGCCGCTAGTCCGGTGGTAAAGTCTGTTTGACAGTTGACATAAAGACATCCACCCCGTCCTCATGAGCTTGGTAAACATTGACACAAAATAGGAGTAATAAAGTTTGAATAGTTTAAAGGTAGCACATGAAAAATTTACTTGGAATGGCAAGAAAATACCACATATAGGTAGTTATGGTGGACACAGATGGCATGGATTTTGGCTCAAGGTTTTGGATGCACGAGAAGCATTCCCTCTCAGTACAGAGTTTAGGCTAGCAAGGTTATTTGAAGCAAACACAGGATATCAACCGACACAGCAAGTTTATATGAAAACATATTGCAAGCATTATAAGACTCTACACTGTCTTCCTTGTTAACCAAACCCTTTTACTAGAAAATATCTAGACCTTAGAGATACCAATCATGCAAACCAAATTTCAACGAGCTTTACGGTAGTTCTTCATTAATAGGTTTTAACTACATGATACAAAAGCTTAAACATGAACTACTTGATAACTCAAAACAATTGACAAGTATCAAATTATCCAATACAATGATCTACAAGAATATGTAAGCTTTTTCCATTATACCATCTACCACATGCAACATTTTCTGTTCCAACCAAACACCAATCAATTTATTTCAACATAAACTCTCCAAACAATTATAAGTGAAGCAAGAGAGTACTTTCTTTAAAAGAACTAACAGCTCTGAATAAGAGATGCATGAAAAACAGGAGCTAAAAGCATAGCAATAGCTAGATAAGAATACTCAACAAGTATAAGTGAAGAATAGGAGTATTCATATGAAAAAGCGGAGCGTGTCTCTCTCCCAATCAAGAATGCTGGGTCCAATCAAGTTGACCATAAGAAAAATAAAATACTGAAAATAAAAGCACACAGACGCTCCAAGTAAAGCACATATGATGTGAAAGAATTAAAATATAGTTTCACTAGAGATGACCTGATAAGTTGCTGATGAAGAAGGGGATGCCTTGGGCATCCCCAAGCTTAGACGCTTGAGTCTTCTTGAAATATGCTGGGGTGATCCATGGGAGCATCCCCAAGCTTAAGCTCTTCACTCTTCTTGATCACATTATATCATCCTTCTCTCTTGACCCTTGAAAACTTCCGCCACACCAAACTCAAAGTAATTCTCATTAGAGGGTTAGTGCACAATCAAAAACTCACATGTTCTATAAGGACACAAACATGACCGTTACTTTTAACATTAGCTACTGCCACTGATGTTATGTGAAGCTCTTCACCCTAAAAAAGAATTCCACTCAACACTAGTAAAAGAGAGAATGCGAAAAATAAAAGACAGAATCTGTCTAAACAGAACAGTCCGCAAAGACGAATTTTTTCGAGGCACTTACGTTGCTCAGATCGAAAAACTTTAAACTAACGAAAGATGCGTACATATCTGAGGATCACGCACAAAAATTTCAGATTTAAATAATTTTTCTGTGATTTTACAGAATTAAAACGGTGAACAGCAGAAATCTGTTCCTGCGCAGAAATCCAAATCTAGCATCATCTTCCTATTAGAGGCAATACTTGGCACAACAATGCGATAAAATAAAGATACAAAGGAATTGTTACAGAAGTAAACAACTCCTTGACTCAAAAAAAGAAAAATTGCAGAAATAAAATAATGGGTTGTCTCCCATAAGCGCTTTTCTTTAACGCCTTTCAGCTAGGCGCAGAAAGTAAGAATCAAGTGTTTCCAAGTGATGAAGCATCAACAGAATAATTTGCTCTAACAATAGAATCAAAAGGTAACTTCATCTTCTTTCTAGGGAAGTGTTCCATACCTTTCTTGAGTGGGAATTGATATTTAATATTCCCCTCTCTCATATCAATAATAGCACCAACAGTTCTAAGAAAAGGTCTTCCCAAAACAATAGGACAAGAAGCATTGCATTCAATATCCAAAACAACAAAATCAACGGGGACAAGGTTATTGTTAACCATTATAAAAACATCATCAACTCTCCCCAAAGGTTTCTTTATAGTATTATCAGCAAGGTGAACATCCAAATAACAGTGTTCCAAAGGTGCTAAATCAAGCATATCATAGAGTTTCTTAGGCATAACAGAAATACTAGCACCAAGATCACATAAAGCATTGCAATCAAAATCATTCACTTCATTTTAATGATGGGCTCCCAACCATCTTCTAACTTCCTAGGGATAGAAGCTTCATGTTTTAATTTCTCTTCCCTAACTTGCATGAGAGCATTAGTAATATGTTTAGTAAAAGCCATGTTTATAGCACTAGCATTAGGACTTCTAGCTAGCTTTTGCAAGAACTTAATTACTTCAGAAATATTGCAACCATCAAAATCAAAATCATTATTATCAAAAGTAATAGGACCATTGTCTCCCACATCTCGAAAAATTTCAGCACTTTTATCAGGAACAGTTTCAGTGTTTTCAGGCAATTTTAAACGTTTTGCAACAGAAGTAGAGACATTGCCAACACCAATTACTTTACCATTGATAGTAGGAGGTTTGTTAACACTTGAGTTTATAGCATTTTCAGTAGTAGTAATAGTATAAACTCTAGCAATACTATTCTTTTTAGCAATTTCATCCTCTCTTGCCCACCTAGCATGTAAATCAGCTAACATCCTCACATTATTATCAATTTTAACTTGTATAGCATTGAGAGTTTTGCTCTCTTTAACATCATGAGGCATAGTTTTAATTTTTAACAAATCAACATCAAGAGCAAGACTATCAACTTTAGAGGCAAGAACATCAATTTTCCCAAACTTTTCCTCAACAGATTTATTGAAAGCAGTTTGTGTACTAATAAAATCCTTAAGCATGACTTCAAGATCAGAGGGTACACTCTTATTATTGTTGTAGGAATTACCATAAGAATTAACATAACCATTGCCACTATTAAAAGGATAGGGCTTATAATTGTTATTACCAAAATTATTCCTATAAGCATTGTTGTTGAAGTTATTATTTTTAATGAAGTTCACATCAACATGCTCTTCTTGAGCAACCAAAGAAGCTAAAGGAACATTATTTGGATCAACATGCATTTTCCATTTGTAAGCATAGACATAATAGTATCAATCTTATCACTCAAGGAAGGGTTTCTTCAACAGAATTTACCTTCTTACCTTGTGGAGCTCTTTCGGTGTGCCATTCAGAATAATTTATCATCATATCATCAAGAAGCTTTGTTGCAGCACCCAAAGTGATGGACATAAAGGTACCTCCAGAGGCCGAATCCAATAGGTTTCTTGAAGAAAAATTTAGTCCTGCATAAAAGGTTTGGATGATCATCCAAGCAGTCAGTCCATGGGTGGGACAATTCTTTACCAATGATTTCATTCTCTCCCAAGCTTGAGCAACATGCTCATTATCAAATTGTTTGAAATTCATAATGCTACTTCTCAAAGATATAATCTTAGCAGGAGGATAGTATTTTCCTATGAAAGCATTTTTGCATTTAGTCCATGAATCAATACTATTTCTAGTCAAAGATAGCAACCATTCTTTAGCACGTCCTCTCAAAGAGAAAGGAAAAAGTTTCAGTTTAATAATATCACCATCTACATCCTTATACTTTTGCATCTCACAAAGTTCAACAAAATTATTAAGGTGAGCAGCAGCATCATCAGTACTAACACCAGAGAATTGCTCTTTCATAACAAGATTTAAAAGTGCAGGTTTAATTTCATAGAATTCTGCGTTAGAAGCAGGTGGAGCAATAGGTGTACTAATGAAATCATTGTTGTTCGTGCTAGTGAAATCACACAACTTAGTGTTCTCAGGGTACTCATTTTAGCAAAATTAAAACAAAACAGAAAGATAACAACTTGAAAATAAAAGTAACTAATTTTTTTGTGTTTTTGATAAATAAAGCAAACAAGACTAAATAAAAATAAACTAAGCAAGACAATAACAAAGTAAAGAGATTGGAAGCGTGAAACTCCCCTTGCAGAAATCCTCTTGCTCAACGGCGCCAGAAATATGGCGTGTGGAAGGAGATTTCTGAACCGAAGTGCTTCTGCTCCCCGGCAACGGCGCCAGAAAATATGCTTGATTGCGTGGATCACACGTTCGTTGGGAGACCCCAAGAGGAAGGTATGATGCAGTATAGAAGCAGTTTTCCCTCAGTATGAAACCAAGGTTTAATCGAACCAGTAGGAGCAAGAAATCACTTCGGAAGGTTGTCAGTGGCGCGCTGACGTGGAATCTGCACACAACACAATCAAACTACTTTGCCCCAACGAAACAGTGAGGTTGTCAATCTCACCGGCTTGCTGAAAACAAAGGATTAAACGTATGGTGTGGAAAACAGTAGTAAATTGCAGAGAATGAAAAGGAACAGTGTTTGCAGTTGGTTGTATTATCAGTGTAAAAGAATGGACCGGGGTCCACAGTTCACTAGTGGTGTCTCTCCATAAAAGATAACTAACATGCTGGGTGAACAAATTACAGCTGGGCAATTGACAAAATATTGAGCGCATAACAATGCATATATATGACATGATGATTACTATGATATTCATGTGGGCATTACGACAAAATACATAGACCGTTATCCAACAGCGTCTATGACTAATAATCCACCGCCAGGTTGTCATACCGAGTTCCCCGTTGGTATTAAGTTGCAAGCAACGGATAATTGCATTAAGTAATGTGCGTAAAGTAAACAAATGCATTAGACCTAACGGCGTACCCTTAAGCTAAGCATCGGTTATTTTATCCCTAGTGGCAACAGCACATCCACAATCTTAGAAGTTATTGTCACTCTCCCAGATTACCGGAGGCATGAACCCACTATCTAGCATAAATACTCACTCTTGGAGTTACAAGCATCTACTTGGCCAAAGCATCTACTAGTAACGGAAAGCATGCAAGATCATAAATAACATATAAGATAGATTGATAATCAACTTGACATAGTATTCAATATTCATCGGATCCCAGCAAACACAACATGTAGCATTACAATAAGATGATCTTGATCATGATAGGCAGCTCACAAGATCTAAACATGATAGCATAAAGTGGAGAGACAACCATCTAGCTACTGCCATGGACCCGTAGTCCAAGGATGAACTACTCACGCATCACTCCGGAGGCAGGCATGGTGATGTAGAGCCCTCCGGTGATGATTCCCCTCTCCGGCAGGGTGCCGGGAAGAGCTTCTGAACCCTCCCGAGCTAGGGTTGACGGCGGCGGCGTCTCTGGAACTTTTCGTGGATAATGGCTCGGGTATTTAGGGTTTTCGCGTCGGGAAGAATAAATAGGCGAAAGGGCGGCGGCTGCGGAGCCACGAGGGCCCCACACCACCCCACGGCGCGGCAGGGGGGCCCGCGCGGCCCCATGGTGTGGCTGCCACGTGGCTCCCCTCCGTGTCTCCTCTGGACTCCGTCTTCGTGTTGGAAAAATAGGAGGTTCTGTCCAAGTTTCGTCCAATTCCGAGAATATTTCCAGACTAGCTTTTCTGGAATACAAAAACAGCAGAAAACAGGAACTGGCACTGTGGCATCTTGTTAATAGGTTAGTCCCAGAAAATGCATAAAAATGCTATGAAGTGTATATAAAACATGTAACAATTGGTATAATATCAACATGGAACATCAGAAATTATAGATACGTTTGAGACGTATCACCACTCTTCGGCGATGATCGTAAACGATGGTCATGATTCGGCATGGCAATATCATGAGAACAACATTGCGAAGGGTGCTTTGTATACTGACAAGCAAGATTTGAGGGATGCAGTCATTAAATGGGCATTGTCCACCCACAGGGTTATGAAAACTGTGGTGTCAAGTCAGAAATATTTGACAATGGAATGCGAAGACATAAATTGTCCCGGCAGGGTGCATGGACATCTCCCAAAGAATGGCTATAGTTGGAGGATAAGTGACTTCGTCCCTCACTCATGTAAAATTGATAGTATCCCTGAAGATCATCGTAATCTTTCTTCCACGCTTATAGCTCGGTTGCTATATAGCGAGATAGTGTCCTGCGCAGCGATGGAAGTGAGTGCCATCATTACAAAGTGGCCGTCAGCTTGAAGTACACAATATCTTATGTTAAGGCTTGGAGGGCTAAGCATACGGCGCTTGAGAACAGATTTGGTTCATATTTGGACGCATATGACTCTGTTATCCGGCTGCTGCACACTCTGCAGTACCGGAATCCAGGCACCTATATAGATATCCAAGATTTGTTCAGGCCAGAGTTCCCAACTGTGAGGGTGCTGCATCGAGTGTTTTTCTCATTCGCCGTATGCATCGAGTCTTTCAGACATTGTCGTCCGGTGATATGTGTAGATGGCGCCTTTCTCACAGGCAAGTATACGGGACAGATCCTGACCGCCATTGGTCAAGACGGTAACAATATGGTTGTGCCCCTCACATTTTCTTTTGTGGAGAGCGAGAACATTGACAGTTGGACTTGGTTCTTCAGGCAACTGAAAATAGCAGTTGTGAAGGATAAGCCGAACGTGTGCATCCTTCATGACAGGCATGCAGGTATACTCAGCGCGATAAAGACACTCACCAATCCTGCGCCTGAGGAACATACACCATGGCAGGACATGTAGAGCCGTTGGTGCATGCGCCATCTAGGTGCCAACTTCTACTCGCAGTTTAGAAATAAGGACCTCATGAACGTATTCAAGAAACTCTGCAAGCAGAACCAAGAATGGAAGTACACGAAGATACGTTAAAGACTTGATTTGTGTACGCAGAGACATGTTCGGGACAGGAAGAGGGCACGAGCAATAGCTATTCTTGCACATGTAGAAGTTGTTGCTGCACAGTTAGCTACAGGACCACCTGTCGAGGAGGATGAGCCTGTTGGTCTTTGCGACCTACCCGGATTTGACCCGCCTGGAACTAGGAGAAGAGGTGGGAGGACAATTAAAACTTTTTAGCTGTGGATAGAGCATGAACCTTTGGAGAGGTGGTATTTGTTGAACGACACACATGGAGCGAGATACGGTGTCATGACAACGAACCTGGCTGAAACATACAACTTTGTCCTCAGAGGAAACCGAGCGTTAAAAATTTTCTATGGCACAGTGAAATATTTCAGAGAAAGACGTGAAAGAGCTGAGAAGCATATGATGGACAACCCGACCTCGCCTTACTGTGAGAAGGTTACGAAGTACATGAATGAGAAGCTGGCAAAATGTTGCTCCCACACTATAACTGCCATTGGGAATCTAGAAAGGAGGTTTGAGGTCCGGTTAGCCCACAACAAGTTCGGATGTGCAAACGAGGTGAGGACGCATGAGGTGAAGATTGGTAATGAGGCTTGGCCAACTTGCGAGTGCACCTGCAACAAACCAAAATTGCTTCACCTTCCTTGCTCCCATGTCCTCGCTGCCTGCAGGCAGTTACGGTTGAACGCAATCTCCTTCGTGTCTCCATATTATATGAAAGAGGCAGTTATCAATACTTGGACAGGTGAGATGATGGGATTTCGATCAATGGGTAACTTCAACACTATACCCCCTGGTGAGAGGCGGTACATTCCAGCTCCTGAGCTATTGCGTACATGCGTATTCAGACGACAGTGTCGTCGCATCAGGAATGATATGGATGAATCCGAAACCGGAGGCCCCACAATGCAATGCCTACAATGCAACAGATTTGGCCATAGGGACCCTGATTGTCCCATTTTTCCTGGAGAGAGACCTCCCGTGCGTGGACAGGGTAACGGCATGGGCGAGGACAAAGAGCGAGAGGAAGAAACTAGGTGGCACTATGTTTAAATGTGTATTAAGTGTGGAACTATGGTTAAATTTGTATTAAGTGTGGAACTATGTTTAAATTTGTATTATGTGTGGCACTATGTTTAAATTTGTATTAAGTGTGGCACTATGTTTAAATTTGTATTAAGTGTGGAACTATGTTTAAATTTGTATTAAGTGTGGCACTATGTTGGAATCTGTATTAAATATGGAACTATGTTTAAATTTGTATTAAGTGTGGCACTATGTTTAAATTTGTATTAATTGTGGCACTATGTTGGAATCTGTATTAAATATGGAACTATATTTGTATTTCTACTAATTGAAATTCTGTATGCAACTATATTCTAATAAGTGCAGTGATGGAGGGATTATGGTTGCTTGATACTACAATTGATAGTGGGCACCGTGCTAAGATATTAGAGGGAATCCAAAGAAACTGAAGCCCCTAATCACTAGCACGCCAAAGGAAAACTGGAGGATTCACCCTACGTGGGTACAGAGGTATTGGTTCTATTTATTTTACAGACACATGTTTTCTATTTATATTATTGTGCTAAACTAGATTGTTATGGTCTTTTGGATACGCAGGTTGAAATGGGCCGGGCTCTTACCTTTCGCGCGTCTAGTAGAGGCCACTGATACCTCTTCGCGTATGACGATCGACGGATCTTTACTGAGCTGCTTGGTGGACCGATGGAGGCCGGAGACCCACATGTTCCACTTTCGCTGGGGAGAGATGGCTCCTACTCTACAGGATGTCTCATTCTTGCTAGGTTTACCTTTGGCGGGTGAGGCTATTGGACCTTTGGAGGCACCGGATAATTGGAAGCATGATTTGATAAACCGTTTTGAGGGTATTTTCGACGGTGCTCCCACTTTACAGGCGGATTCTCACGGACCCAAGCTTGATTGGTTGCTTGGCTTTCAGGTTATATTTCTCATCTTCTCATTTATAGTTCACATGTCTCATAATCTGTTATTTCTCACTTTTCGTTATACTAATTATATTTTTTACCATGAATATAGGTCAACAAGTTTCCAGGGTATCCAGATGAGTTGGTACCGATACAACTCAATCGCAGCTTGGAGGCATACATCATATGGCTTCTTGGTAAGGTGATGTTCACCGAGAACCATGTCAACACTATTACTGCGCGCTACCTCCCTTTGGCACGGGAGATCGCTGATGCTACTGAGCCGGCGCACATCAGACGGAGGAGTTGGGGTTCCGCTGTCTTAGCGGCTACGTACCGAGCTATGTGCAATGCTTGCATGCTGCATTCAGCTAAGTCAGCCATTCTCGGATGCCCTCTTTTTCTGCAGGTCTGGTCGTGGGAGAAGTTCTCTATTGGACGGCCAGCCATATCTGACGACTCTTTCCCAGTGTATGAGATCGTTGACAGTGACAACATCGACAAGCCTACTTTTGCGACCGTCTATACACGCTACAAGGTACGTATCTTGTTAAAATTTTGTGAATACATCCCGTGAACTGTGTATGGAACTAACTTGTGTTGTACGCAGAGACGACATGCTACTGAGCAGATGAAGCAGTGCTACATTGCTTTTAATGAGCAATTTGACATGTACACTTCGGTGATCTGGGAGCCGTACACGGAGGACCTCATTCACCGAAGATACCCCGGAGGTATTTCTGATCTCTGCACACATGACCGAGCGTATTGGATGACACAATCGAAGATCATCTTCGATGTCTTCGTGGAGCAGATGTCTCAACAGAGGGTTATGAGGCAATTTGGTCTTCGACAGTTGGTAGATCCTCCGCCAGTAGAGCATCCCATCCCAGATATGCACCACAGGTATATCTAAAGTTGTTATTTTCCCTACTTTGTTCATACTAAATCAATTTGTACTGATAAAACACTCACCCACATTGCAGGACCACAAGGAAGGGGCTTACTTGGAGTGCGACAGCGTGGCTGCGGAGGCTACAACCTTACGTTACAGACTGGGACACTGCGACGACATGGCTCTGGGTCGAGACTGTTGGGTTTGATATCAGTCTATACAATGCCTACTTGCAGAGGTACATGTCCGGAACACGGCTACTTATTGTTCGACACTCTCACCCGGAGGTTATACCTGCCCCTACTACGTGGGATACATACCCGATCTATGATACGTCTGCATCCAGACAGCACGCGGTAATATTTTATTTCTATTCACTAATTCATCTAACTTTTGGTACCACGTGTCTCATACTTTGTATTCTATTGTCAGGATATCGCTGAGTATGGACATTCTCTTTCCATTCACTAATTCATCTAAAGTTGCATCTAATTTGACGCAGGAGATTATTCAGACTGATATCGCTGAGTATGGACATTCTCTTTCCGCTGGCCCTCTTATACCACGGGAGCAGTCGATATCCTGGCTCAAGAGGCTGGAGGGGAGGCTAAGGGACGTCTACGCGACACTCACTTGCACCCGTACAGAGAACGTTGTTCGCCAGCCGATGAGACAACGACCATCGCGCCCCCGACAGGACGCCAGCAACAGCGGCAGTAGCAGCAGATGCATCAGGAGCACGAGGAGGAGCAGCAGCATGAGGAGGAGAAGTAGCACGACGACCAGCATCTCCTACACCAGCAGCACGTGGAGCAGCCGCATCGCCGACATGAGCCGCATCCACGTCTAGTACCTCAGCCGAGGCCACCTCCTCCTGACCAGGCAGGAGGTTCGGCGTGGCAGGGTCCCACTTCCAGTTACGGGTATCGGCCACAGTCTCCTCCTCAGTACCGAGGTCCCGCCCCGAAATTCCCGGATTATGGTACGTATATTGTTTTCATATTTCAATTGGGACTGCGTATTACTTATGTACTAATGATTCCATCTGTAGGACACTATGGCTATTACGCGGCTACGTCCGGACACCAGGGGTCAGGATCTAGATCAGGGTGGGGGAGTGACCAGGACGCTCGGACACACGCGAGGGAGGAAATGTCCAACTGATTGGGCATTTTCGACACTCCAATTTTACCCACGCAGCAGTCACAGGGTCCCATTCACCAGACTCCTCCACCATACCCCACACAGGATACACAAGATGACGTGGACTTGACAGTGCCTCGTCAAACCCGGGTACCTCACAGGTTCGACTGGACGACGCCCGTCCAGCCCCCTCCTCGTCAGGCTCGGCCACGTAGGGGTCAGTGATATCTTTGGGACATATTCGTACTTAGGTGTATGAGACATATCCGTATTTCTTTTTCTATGTGAGACATATTCATATTTATGTTCGTATGTACGAGACATATTATTATCTATGTACGAGACATATTATTATCTATGTACAAAACATTCCACTGGTACAAATATTACAAATTAATTTAATATACAACACTACAGGTCCACGTTACAACTTCATTAGTTCTAAACACTGCATAGAACAACTACTGGTACAAATATTACATGGAACTCAACGATAACTAATTCGAATCAATGACTTCACTTCCCTCTGCCACGTGCTCGTGTTGGAGGCATGAAGTCGTCATCACTATTTTCATCGGCGACAGCCTTCGATGCACCAACACTCTTCAACTTGCGTCTAGAGTTGCCTCGTTTAGGAGGCATGAAATCATCATCACTATCATCTTGAACGGCTTTCTTGGATGATCCACCACTCTTCGCCTTCGATATAGCCCTCTTCACTGCATCAGCGTGAAGAGTATCATGTGGACGCCCATCAAGACAAGCGCCAAAAAGCATTTCCATCCAGCCAAAATGAGGGATCTCTTTGTTCAGAAACTGTGCGTCGGCGGGCCAGTGCTGGAAATTAACAATATCAGACGAAAATAAATTAGTACGATAACACTAGATTCTAACGTAATATAACTTCCGTACTCAGTTACCTCCACATGAAATGCATAGGCCTTCGGCGCAAAATGGATTATCTTTGACTTAGGTGTCATAGGCATGTCCCGAAGACCTGCCTCGATATATTTTAGCTCATTCACTCTCTGCCACTTCCACCGCCACCCATCAATTTCATCTAAAATTTCTTCAGGGGTCATCTGGATTTTGTTTTTTGGCTATAATTTCTCCCAACTCACGAATGTTGCCCCACTCACTAACTAGCTCCCTATAACAGCTCTTGGCCCTACCCTCCCTAATACTACCTTCAGTCCATATTGCGGCTTCATACAGAACACACCACGACCTATGCTCCAAACTAGGACCCGAACTACCAGACATCGTTCCTATGCGACTGAGGAAATAACCATGCACCACACCCCTCCTCCATCACAAAATCTGCTGGGGTATATATAGGCTCGCCCAGGAGAAAAAGAGCGGGAGAAAAATGGCGGGAGAAAAAGGGCGGGAGGAAAACGGAGCGAGAAATATGGCGGGAGAATAAGGGCGGGAGGAAAATGGAGCGAGAAATATGGCGGGAGAATAAGGGCGGGAGAAGAAGGGCG
This sequence comes from Poa pratensis, assembly GCA_947311845.1. NCBI lineage: Eukaryota > Viridiplantae > Streptophyta > Magnoliopsida > Poales > Poaceae > Poa > Poa pratensis. Next base: position 39,391,968 of record CAMZMU010000073.1, read on the forward strand.
GGAAAAAAAGGCGGGAGAAGAAGGGCGGGGATAAATGGTGGACGCAAGATCCATGCAGTACTCGGCTACCCCTAAGCCGATTAGGCGTAATCGGCTTTGGCACAGCCGATTAGGGTCTGTCGTCCTCGCCGAAACCGATTATGACATGCACCTGGGACGACAGGCTTCTCATCTTCGACAAAGACGATTAGCATCCAGTTGGTTTTGCCGCGACCGATTAGGTCCTGTCGGCTTCGCCGCGACCGATTGGGTAATATTTTTGAAAAAAAAAGTTTGTGTATTACTTCCGGAATTAAACAATTTTCGTGTATTATTTAAAAAAATTAGCGATCCTTAGCGCGCGAGAAACGATCAACGTACCGCGGGATAAAAAGGGCTGGCCCAGCAATTAGTTTCTTGCTGAGGGGCAAGTGTGACACGCCGTTGTACTCAAGTGGATCCATCATCTACACAGGATATCCAATTCAAGAGCAAGCTCAAGGCCGCCAAACAAGTGAGCAATATCAAGGACAAGATCATCCAAGTGTCGATGAAGATCGATCTGAAGGTGGTGTTACACCTAATGATGTCTAACATCAATCTCAAGATGATGCTCAAACTTTCGATGATGATAGTCCCCAAGATGATGTAGCTCAAGAAACTCTTGAAAAAGCTCGAGCCTATTGTTAAATGCAAATTGCTTTCAAGCTAATGAAGAAAAAACAGTTTTTGGCAAATGTTCTACAAAGCGTGAGAAAAGGGGTAATCCCAGCCGTAGACAATTAGAAAACTTTAGTGCTCATCACTCGTTTGTTTCTTGCATTGAACTCCAAAAGGTATATGAAGCGCTCGAGGGTCAAGATTGGCTTGAAGCGGTTCATGATGAATTCAATAAGTCTGAGTGCAAAAAAGCGTGGACTTTGGTTCCAAGACCAAAAGATTGCAAGAATTTCAGAGGGACCAACTGGATATTCAAGACCTCTAATTTTTTTGGAAAAAATCAAGACCTCTCATGATCAAGCGATTATCAACAAGCTAAGATTGGCGGCTCAAGTTTTCTCGCAGGTCGAAGGTGTCGATTATCGTGAAACTTTCAGACCTGTGGCTCGCCTTGAATCTATTTCTATCTTGCTTGCATATGCAACTCATCAAAAGTTCAAGTTGCAACCAATAGATGTTAAAAGTGGATTTCTTAATGGTCCATTAAGTGGGTTGGTGTATGTGAAACAACCTCTGGGATTTGAGGATCCCAATTTCCATGATCACAAACTTGATAAGACACTCTATAGACTTTAACAAGCTCCACGTGTGTGGTACGGGAAAGTTAGAGGGTTGCTAGTTGATCGCGAATTTTACGTTGGGCTAATTGATCCTACTCTTTTTACTAAGAGAGTTATTATCTTTGGTTCTACTAACAAAGCTTTCAATTATGCGTTTGAGATGTCGATCCATCCGTGAGGCTGGAAGACATGGGAAAGTAGGATGCCAGTTATGCGTTTGATATCATATCGTGTGGATCCATCCGTGATATGATATCATCTACTGCACGATTCTGCAGCCGAAAAACAGCAAACGTTCAAGACCACACCGATCTCGGCATCCAACCCACGCGCTGCACGAAGGGGCAGCGGCAGCAACAAAGTAGGATCTGTATCTCACAGCCCAACACCGTAGGCGCCTACCATATCACCACCACAGTCGTCGCCGCCCTCTTGAGGACGCAACAGAAGCAGGCCACGAGTCCAGGCTCCCATGTCTTCTCGCCCCTAATTTAAGGGACCAAGACCAGAAGAAAACTCGGCAGGAAGCACGACCCCATCGTCTTCGAACGCAGGAGGAGAGCAGAGTTTGAGTTCCACTTCACCACACCTAGCTAGCTAGTGTCGCGCGCGCATGGCCGCAACGACATGCGTCTACGGCTATGACAGCCCGTCCGCGCCGGCGCCCGCTGCCATGGGCTTGCCCACTGCAGCGAGGTCCTTGCAGCTCAAGGATCCATTCAACAACCGAAGCCACAGTCACGTCGTCCACGGCGTCGCCATGCCACCTCCACCTGCGCCACCACCACCTCCGCTTCTCGATCTCCATTTGGGCGCCCGGAGCACCCACGCCATTTCCAAGGCGACGGCCCGCGATCCTGGCCTCTGCACCGAGGGCCTTGGCTCGGAGAGCTCCGAGAGCTCAGGCGACGTCAACCTTGGTGACACGGGCGATGCCACTGAAGAAAAGGAAGCAGAGCAGGCACTCCAGTACAAGAGACAGCACTACTTTGATGACCACATGCCGACGAGGACAGGGAGCAGGAGGGCGTTCCCGCCGCCGATATCGGTGATCGGTGCTGCCGGGAAGCCATGGCAGTACCTCAGGGCGCACCGCGGGACGGCCGGCTGGTGCTGCGGGAGGTGAGGATACCGTCACGTGAGCTGCTCCATGCGTGCCGGGAAGACGGTCGCCTCAAGCTCCACTTTGCCCACCCGGATCAGGAAAACAACTACTAGTTGATGAATGATGATCAGTGACGTACAAGAGCAATCGATCCCAGGAGACGAACGAATGACACAGGGTTTTAGTTTCTTCCTCTGAGGTTAAATAAGTTACGGTGACAGTGTATTGTTTCTCATCTTTCTTTCCGAAGGAGTTGTAAATATCGCAGAAAATTTTCCTTCGCTTGTCAATCTACGACTACATTCTTTTGCCATCCTTTCTATCAGTTGTGCAGTTGAACGACTTAATTACAGTAAGTAACAGCGAGAAAATACACAATTCTGTAGTAAACAAAGCAACAGTACAGTGCTGCTACATGGTATGTGTGCTGCTCCCAGCTAAGGATAACCGTGTGCACAAAGCTGCAAAGCGCTCTACCGCTCCGGGTTCACAAGATCCCTGAACCTAGTTGATGAAAAAGGAACAGCTCACATGTGACAGTTAGCTGATGATAGGTCTACGTTAGAGACACCGTGAATGGTATTTTGGGGTCAAAGATGCTGATTCTGCCAAATTCTGATCCCACTTCTTGACTCTAGTAGAGATCAAAAGCAATAACACTACGAAAATCATCAAAATGTTTCAAGGCAACTATTTATTAATTTCAAATATTTCGTGTCCATCGGATCATTACAGGACAACTATTTATTATGGAATGCTATATTAATTGGTGGAAAATCACCAAGTTGCACATACAGAGGTGCCTTATCCACCCGTCCCCGTCCCCGTCCCCTGCTACAGTGCAGAGAGGCGGAAAAGAAGGCGACACCGAGTTCTCCTCTTCTCGGCGGCGGATCCGCCGCTCCCCTCCGCCTCCGGTCGCCGTTTCGGCACCGTGAGGTGGGGGGGAGCTCCGGCTCCTGCTCGCGTGTGTAGATAGGTTCTCTAGGTTTAGGTTTCTTCTTGGTTTCTTTGTCCTTCGTGGCGTCTGGCGTTATGCCGTCGAGAGCGGCTTATCCGCTGTTGCGCGGCGGTGTCCGGTGGCCTGGCGTCGTCCTCTGGCATGGCGTCGTGGTCGTCATCGATCTGCTCCTCGTCAAGCCTCCATGGTGGAGGATCTGCGATGGTGATTCGGTGACTGCTCTCCTAAATAAGTGCATCTGCTTCTTCGTCGTTTGGATCGATCTCCTTCTCCTGGCCGGCCTCGGTGGCGAGGGGGAGAAGAAGAGGGGTCTGCGGCAGTTGAAGTGTTTTGCAGGTGAGTCTTTGCTTCTGTCTCTTGCTGGCCGTGGTGGCAGAGGGAGTAGAGGTCGAGGTGCTCGATCTGCTTTTGGTTGGCATGATGGAGGTGGTGGATCTCTGTATCGTCCTTGCTCTGGCCGGCCGTGGCGGCGAGGGGAGCAGCGACTGGAGCTGGTTTGGTGCTGGCGATGGTGGTTCTGTGTGTTGTCGGGGCGGCTGGAAGAAGGGCGGTCGAGGGAAGGTCGCGCTGTGGCTGTGCTCGTTAAGCGAGATCAGATTCCGTCGTTTACGGTGGATGGTTTATGCAGCTTTCTACAAAGTGTGGCGGTGCTTCTTCCCGGCGGATGGCGGTACGGCGATTCCGGCGACGCATAGGAGCTTTGGGTGCGGTTCTGGATCCATTCGTGTTCTTCTTTGGCAGCTTAGGGTGGTTCTTGCACTTTTCGGGACCTTGTTGTAATTTTCTTTCTTTTCTGGTCTTTTTTGTAAAGTGTTCGAGCTGTCTTAATATATGGTTTGGATCCTTCCTCAAAAAAAAAAAAAGAGGTGCCTTATCCAGAGGCGAAGCATGTTTTTAGCAGGGAAAAGATCTACCATTTGGATTTGGTGAAGGGGCCATATTCATGGACCCTGTGTTTTCCCAATATTGAGGAACCGATATCCCTTTCGTGGACGGATAACCTCAAAGTGGAGCCTAGGATGATTTCTCACCATCCAATGTCAACAGAACTTTATATAGATCAGGACGTCTGTCCCTGAATATCCCCCAACCGTGCCTCATAGACTTGATCTCATCCAAATCAAACTCTGCCACGAGAACCTCCTCGTCTTTATCATTTGCAAGCTTTGACGATTTCTCCAGTTGGCCCTGCACACAGTGATATATATTAAGACGATGCTTTTATTAGTGTACCTGCTCTGTAAAAGTACAACCATAAGCTCATTTACCCGCGATAAATGAATTCCCGTAGAAGTTTATAGTGCTGTTGCCATGCTCAGTCTCAACAGTTTCCCTTCCTATCCGGTTAGAAGCGACAAGAGGAACCTGCCCATATTAAGGTGAAACATGAAATTATGAAAACAGTTGAGCCAAGTGGTAGTAGTGTCATTTACAGGAATAAGAAATAGAAGAAATCTCTCTCTGATTCATGAACAAAGTTAGGAGTGCATTGTAGGGTATAAGGAAACAAGTAATAGTACCAAGTTAGCGCCGGCATGGCCTTGCATGACACGCTTCCAGTGTTCACAGGAATCCAGGTTAGTATCCTGGGGTTCAGATCCAATAGCAGTGGGATAGAACAATACTTCCGCCCCCTGAAGCACCATAGCCCTTGCAGTCTCCGGGAACCAGTGGCGGACCTACAGGGTATGCCGGGTTGGCCGCGGCATACCCTGCGGCCCAGCCTGCACAGCGTATATATACACTCGTTTAATCATTGTGGGCTAATGGCAAATGCATGCAGTTCATTTTTTTTTTGCACGGCCAATGCATGCAGTCTGCCGCCATGCATGTCTCGCGATCACGGTCATGGCCGGCTGATTAGCTTTGTACGTTAGTTAATTACTCTATTACGGAGTACTACATTAGCTTTGGCCACTAATTTCCTTGTGTGCTTATTTTTTATTATGAGATGTGCGTTTTGGTCCCGCGTGCAAGCCTTAATGTATCTTGCATGTAGCTATTTGGCTAATGGATTTGACCTGATTAGTTATGATGATAAATCAGGCCTAAGAAAATTATGATGACTAATCAGAGGATATATTTAGCTATTTGCACGTTGGGACAATTCTACACTCGTTTAAGTAGCATATGGGTTAAATGCGTACTTTTCATATGTCACGCACATATTTTTGTTATTTATTTTAATAAATTGTGACCACATTATATAGCGTAATATAGCGTTGCCAGAACAACACTGACATTTATTTCGCTTGTCGAATACTTTGAAAATTTAGGTCGCCCGCAACAGCGAGAATTTAGTTCAAAATTAGAACGGCCTCATTGACCATGCATGTATTAAAAATACTTTTTATTTATTTTTAAAATATTTTACAATTGCTATTTCATCTATATATCCTAAGATAAAATTAATTTTAAAATGATAGTTTTATTGGTGCGGCATACCCTTTGGTAAAATCCTGGGTCCGCCACTGCCGGGAACCACTGATCCCAGCAAATTGCTACCAAGGCAAGGATGAAAAGATCAGTAATAAGTAAAGCTACAAAGGTATTGAGGTTATGCCACAGAATATTAGAAGTGCTATTTTGACTAAACTAAGAAAATGCTGTAAATAAAAATTACATACCAACACCAATTGTTGCATACTTGGTTTTGAAAGCCTGCATCAATAAAAGGCAGCTTCACTAAGAAGATTTCTACCAATAACAGTGGCAGCCACAGCTACACTATATACATCTAGTTTAAAACCAAAGTGATATGTAATACCTTAAAACCGGTGTCACCTGGATTGAAATAAAATTTCTCTTGATAACCTGACACAAACAAATAGTTTTCTAGATCAGATATGCCACTTACAGTTTATGTTGGTACAGATAAACTCAACCGTCAAGTTACACCTGGTCCATCTGGAATGTGTGATTTACGGTACAGGCCAAGATCAGTGCGATCAGCATCAATAATGGCCACTGAGTTGTAATGAGCATTGTTTGCTTCTTCAAAGAAACTTACTGGTATTACAATATCCAACTCCTTTGCAAGCTTTTGCATTCTATGAACCATAAAGTACAAAGTGAATGTATGAATATTATAGACACCACATGGAGATGGCACTAGTAGCTTTCCAACTGCTTCCAGATCGAGGAAGCAGCCTACCTCATTATAGTTGGGTTCTCTTTATAAGGCTTAGCACGCCGAAAGAAATCCATCCTTTGAGCTTGACAGAAATAGTGCCCTTCGAAGAGTTCCTGGGAAATTAATGCATATATGAAAGAATGATAATTAGGTATGTCTCTTCGTCCTCCTTGTGTTGTGAAAGGCAGAATACAACCAAAACGCATATGTCTTCCATGCATATATCTTGAAAGAAATATTACATGTACAACTTTCGTCACTTATCATAGAACATCACATTTATTTATCATATGAATAAACCTGGACGAGGACAATGTTTGCGCCTTTCTTATGAGCTTCTCTAATCAACCTGAAACACAAATTATCAACAATCTGTCTTAAGTTCTTTTGTTCTCCAAGTGACAGATATGACGAGTGAGAGCTAAGAATTCAAAGCAAATAGAGTAGCATTCCTCATTGTCATTGCTAATAAAACAGATGGAGAGCTGGTAGGTGCTAGGGTTCTACCGGGTCTAGGGCGAAGGATGTAGGGGTGGGTGTGAGGTTGTCGAGGAGGAAGACGAGCACGGCGGCGAGACGGCGCCGTGGTGGCGACGCGACGGCGGCAGATGCAAGCGGCGGCGCGGCGGCTAGGGTTCAAGACCGACTCCTGAGGGAGTCGGCAATAATGATATGATTATTGCTTAATTCAATTGTCCCGATTACAACTCATTATATGATGGATAAATTGGGCTAAGCCCCTAATTGGGCCCACTAGTGGGCCTCCTCCTGCTATATGACACCCCGGTCATAACAAGAGCATAAAGCTATTAGTTCCCTATTAGAAGCACTAGTCAGAAGAAATCCTATCTTGCACATAAACATGCGAACACTGTAAATTTTGCCAAGAAGTGACGTACATATGATCTTTTCAATATGATTTTATTACGATGGAAGTAGAAGTGTGTAGAAGTTTGTTAAAGTGGCCCCACACACATTAGAGGATACCTAAACAAATCATACGCAAAATGTCATACATTTATCATCCTCCACAGTCTAATAGTCCTTAGAAAAGGTGAACTATGAAACATGGACTCTGATTCTGAACTGTTGTTTTTCGTTCGAACATGATGCTAAGAAAGAGCAACAGTGGCAAGAAAAAGAAAGAGTATGTATATTAAGGGTGAATAGAAATCAAAACAATTAATATAGAGAATTAGAGATACATCATAATATCCGGAAGCCAATTATCAAAACCATTAAAACAGGACAAATCACTACAACAGAATGTACCCGAAGTCAAGATCAAAACTAAGCTTAAATAGTGTTTCACAACTCTTTTCTTGTATAACAGCTTTAGGATCAAACAAAATATCAAGGTAAAGTTGCACCTTGGGATAGCAAAATATCAGAATAAGCTTACGAAACTTTGGTCGGCAGAAGAACCATTGCCTGCTTACAATTTTTCAACCGGATGTGTAGCAACAAAAGTGTAGACTGATATGGACATTGCGCTAAGCATGGTAAAAAAAAATGAAGGTCACTGATTATTTTCTCTTTGGAATGACATGGTCAATACGGAAAAGTAAAATCCTAAGTTCAGTTGACTCTTTTGGTTTGTCTATCCAAAATATGTTGACGAAAAAGGTTTAAAATAAATGTGTTAAAATGCAGAAATAACAATAACTTCTGAGATGGGTGAGGAGTCAAGTCCAAACCAACTGGGGGTAATTTGTGGTGGTTAATGTACAAAGCAACAAAGACGCATGCCTAGTGTGAACGAATGGTGCTCTTGCTCTGTTCAGCAGAGATACAAATCAAAAACATACGTAATATTTCCTATGTGTGACTAGGCCTGGCTATTAATATATATAGAACAACTGACTGCCATCGCATTAGGTTTTTTTATCAATCTTCTGGGTTGCAATTGTATTGTGTGAATGGCATCAACTATTCGACACAGAGTGGTGTATTCTCATTGCATCAAGTCACAGAAAAGTGTAGAATCAGTAGAAAAAGGCACCTGCTAAATCAATGTAAACGGGGCAACAGCTATAGCTTGTATTCTTGGGAGCAGAAGAATAAAGTGGGTTCTCCGCTCTGGGGTCTCATTGTCAGAGGATATCTGGCCAACGAGGGCCAAAGTATCTGATATTGAGAATGCGGAGCTCACCCTCCCATTCTTGCCGGAAGAGGTGGCCCGGGCAGTTATGGAGATGAAGGCCAATTCGGCTCCTGGGCCGGATGGCCTTCCGGTCATTTTCTTCCAGAAATTCTGGGAGAATATTAAGACGGTAATCATGCCTATGTTCCAAGAGTTTTATATTGGAACATTGGTCATGTCCCGCCTTAACTTTGGAATGGTTACCTTGATCCCCAAGGTAGTGGGGCCACGGACATCCGCCAATTTAGACCAATTACTGTCCTCAACGTCATCCATAGGATCTTCTCAAAGGTGTGCGCTTCTAGGCTTGCTCCTGTGTTGGAACGCCTCACACACCCTTACCAGTTCGCCTTCTTGAAGGGGCGGTATATCCATGACGGAATTCTAGCACTCCATGAGATAATTCATGAGGTGAAGTCTCGCCATCAGAAAGGCATGTTTCTTAAGCTAGACTTTCAAAAGGCATATGTCCGTCTTGACTGGTCCTTTCTCCGCTTGGTTCTGCAACGGAGAGGGGTAGATGGTCGTATGATTGGCTGGATTATGCAGATAGTTATGAGTGGCAACACCGACATTAACATAAATGGGGAAGTGGGTCCCTATTTTAGGTCGACTTGTGGGGTTAGACAGGGGGATCCTATATCCCCCTTATTGTTTAACTCTGCAGTTGACGCCCTTGCGGAGATCTTAGAGAGAGCTAAGAACTACGGCCACATATCCGGTGTGGTAGGACACCTTATCCCAGGGGGCGATGTGACACACCTCCAGTACGCGGACGACACCATGATCATGGTGGAGGGATCGGAACTTGATATCATCAATCTCAAGTTCCTGCTCCTCTGCTTTGAGGCCATGTCAGGCCTCAAGATCAACTTTGATAAAAGTGAGGTCGTGATCTTGGGTTACTCTGCTGAGGAACAACAACAGATTGCGGACAACCTCAACTGTAGGTTGGCTACATTCCCAGTTGGGAATGCCGGTCCGTGACACTCAGATCCTTGCCAAGGATCTGGACTAGCTAGTGGAGCGGGTTGCCGTGGCAGGGGATGTTTACCTCCAAGGGGAGCAAGACGATCCTCATCGACTCCTGCATGTCTAGCCTCCCATGTATATGATGGGGTTGTATATTTTGCCGAAAGGAGTACATAGCAGCTTTGACAAAGAGCTATCACGCTTTCTTCTCGCAATCGGCTAACGAACGTCAAAAGTACCATATGGTAAAATGGGCAGATATTTGCGCCCCCAAGGAGCTGTATGTGGCCTTGATGCTGAAATGGGTTTGGCGAATTCTTAGAGATGATGGGGACCTTTGGCTTCAACTTGTGAAGGCCAAATACTTGAGAGGCTGCCCTCTCATGGCCTGCGAGAGGAAGGAGGGATCTCAGTTTTGGAGATCCCTCCAAGCCATTAAACATGAGATCCGGCTAGGGGCTACCTTCTCCGTAGGCAACGGAAGAGGTACCCTATTCTGGCTAGATTCATGGCTTGGTGAGCGACCTCTCCGGTTTGAGTTCCCAGAACTCTTTGCCATTTGCTCAGACCCGATGTGGCCCGGTGGAAGCCAATAAGTGGGAGATGTTGTTGGCTATCCTCCCACATACCCTTTCGGACTCATCAGATAGTGTTTCCTGGGCGCTCTCGCCCTCGGGATGCTTCACCGTGGGCTCCGCGTATCGGGCCCTATTTAGAGGGCCCGTTATTTCTTGGACCTCCCACCTGTGGAAGGCTCCAATGCCACTCAAGATTAAAATCTTCACTTGGCAACTCCTGCGGGATCGCCTTCCGTCGGGCGTGGAGGTGACCGAGCGGTTTGGCCCTGGTGATGGCACCTGTCCCCTATGTGCGGTCCCCGAGACTGGGACCCACATCCTTTTCTCTTGCTCCGCAGCTCGCTTCCTCTGGAGCTTCATAGCTGAGGCTCTTGGGCCTGAGTGGCAGGCTCAAGACCTTGGTGAGTTCCTGGAAGTGCAGGCAAACCGTACCGGTAGGAGGAGGCGCCTCTTCTGGTTAGTGTTTGCCGCGATGACCTAGACCCTATGGACTATACGTAATAAGATGATTATTGAACATGTCTTCCTGAGGCATGCCTCTAACTCTGTTTTCAAATTTTTGACATTTTTGCAGCAGTGGCATCCGCTATGTAGACCGCAGGACAAGGCGCGGCTAGATGATTTGATTGAGGATCTTCTGAGGGCGGCCCGCCAACTGTCGGCGTCGTCCAGCCGTTGAGTTGTACTCCTGGGTGTTTCGTGTTGTATCGTCTCTTTGGGCTTGTTTGTGTTGTGGCCCTAGCAGACCTTTTTTCATTTTGAACTTGTTCTTGTATCTTGTATGACGGTGGGCGGTTGCTTTATTTATAAAGCGGGGCGTAAAGCCTGTTTCGAGGAAGAATAAAGTGGGTTATAGAAAGAGTGGCAACAGCTTGAGCGATATGACAAACACTAATTGGCATAAAGGTTACAATTATGGATCCAACTAAATAGTAAGTTGTGGTCAGTAGTTTGCGAATACTTCCTTGAAAAAAAAATCTGAGATTCATTGTGTAGTTACGGTTTGAAAGTAACAGAGATCCAAAAGCTTCATGATTATGTGCCGTCAAGAACTAATTTGGAACTAGGATTAATTGAAAGTATGACAAAATAGGGAAAGAAACTGCGCTGCTTAGGCATAGAATTTCAGGATCCTAATTCCTAGAGAACAATTAATATAGTATACAACTATACATCATAGCCATTCAATGACAAAACCAAAGTCGACGCAAGGAATTGAGTACTCGATTCTAATCACCGCAAATCCAACAAACTGTTGAGAAATGTATTTTTGCGAGGAAAAGTACAGTACATTAGCCAAGGAACTGCCCAGAAAACAAGAAAATTACATCGAGGTCCCTCTGAACAGTGGCTTCGTCTTCAACGAGGAGAACGCCGCGCCGGCGAAACCTGCCGCGATACCTCCATTGCCTTGGACTGGGAGGCTCCCCATCACGAGCAGGAAGTCGATCACTCCTCGGTGCCGAAGCACCTCCACTTTTCACGCTGGTCGACGCCGCCATCTTGGTCAACTGCACCGCACTCTTCAAGTCGTCATCCACCGGATCCGCCAACCCTCGGCCTCCGGCGAAGGGGATGACCTCCCGAGCACTCCGAGGAGCCGCAGACGAGGTCGGAGCAGCAGGTCCGCGACGGAGCTCCTCCGGAGCCGCGCCGACAGAGAGGTAGCCCACCGCCCACAGAAGACACGCCAGCGCCACCGCTACCACACCAGCGCCGCCAGCCGCCACACCCACACGCACACCTAACTTACATAGCACGGATCCGGGGATCCCCCAACCTCCCGCCGCCGAGGCGGCCGCCGGAGGCCGAGGGATCCGGCGAATCGACGGCCTGGAGCTGATGCGCGCGGAGTTCGCCCAACAAATCGCCCTATCTACTGTAGTTGGGGAACGGGTCAACAGGTCCAACAAACTGTTGAGAAATAATGCATAACACCTAGCACCTAGGGTCAAACAAAACAGATATTTTAGTTTGATTCTCTGGGTAGGATACTTCCATACCTCTCGGCCGTGGCGACGTTGTCGGAGACGGTGTCGGTGCAGGCGAACTGCACGGCAGCGACCGCCACCTTCCTCCCCGCGCCGCCGCCCCCAGCCATCTTCCTCGCCGGTCTTCACCTACTCTCGTCCGTCTCCACTTGCGCTGTTTCGCTTTGGCTGCTTTGCATCCGCCTCCGATTAGGAACAAATGCCAAAGATTTTAGAAAGAAGTTCATATAACCCCCACAAGTATTGGAGTTCGGACGCTCCACCCCCTCATCTTTCGAATGGCACGCTTAACCCCCACAAGTATTCAAAACCGGGCAATTGACCCCCGGGCCCCGGTAAGCTGTTTTGCATACCAGTTTTGCCACATGGCACTGTGTCATTCGCCCAACGTGGCAGTAGGTTCATAAAAAAAGTCAACACCAATCTCCTTCCTTGCCAAGGAGGCCGCGCGCGGCATGCCCAGCCCGCCGCCGTCCGACCTGAAGCTGCTGCCTCCCGACCTCCGCATCCCTAGCCATCCGTCGTCCGACCTCCGCATCTCCACCTGCAGCCGCATCTCCGTTCGGATCTCCGTCCGTCGGCGACCACGCGGTTTCGGCCCTGCCGCCGCCGCCGTAATCTGCCAGGGCCGGCTCCACATGCGGCGCAGGCGAGGCGCTACGCCCCGAGGAAGACGATGGGCGCGCTCCTCCTTGCTCGGGTACTTGTGTAGGAGCCGCAGGTTTGGGCAGGCCGACTCCTGGTCCGCGTGGCCCCCATCCGCCGCCGTCTATCCTTCCCGCGGTGAGCAGCGACAAAGATGAGCCGGCCGTGACAGCGAGCAAAAGCTTGAGGTGGCCAAGCATCATGTCCCTGCAACAGGCGCACCTCATGCGCCGGCGACGTCGAGCGCGCACGCAGCAGCGTTCCACAACGGCGACCCGAAGGGTGGGGCGGCCATGTTGAGGGAGACCTGGACCAGACCGTCCATGGAGACCTGAACCTTCCCGGCCGCGGCAGCACCAGCGCTGGCGACGCCTTGTTGGACATGGTCAAGGTCGTCTATCTACTTCTTCGTGCACACCAGCGTACCGGGACGAGCACCTCGGCCTCGCCAGGTTCGACCTCTCCGAGGTACCACGCCGTGCGCCGCCGGACAGCATGCTGGTGCCGCAATTGATCCTGATGCAGGTGTTCTTCACGGTGGTCAGTGCCAGCAACAGCATGGTCGACGCCATGATCTAGACGCCAGCCATGTTCTCGTTGTTCGCCGTCCACGCCTGACGCCTCGATATGCTGTATCTACTTCACTATGGCGCTCGCACTGACCATGACGCAGCTGTTGTTAGAATTTTAGCCTGTTATTTCCTCTCCGTGTATGCCGATGGCATAGTACACTGCTGCATGTGTGCGTCTGTGTGCAGCCCGAGTCGTGCACGAGCCGCACGAGCCTCCGAAGGCCACGACGCGGGCGCAGCCGCGTTCGACATGGAGACGGGTCGTGGGAGTCTGATGAATAGGAAAAGCTAGCACAGAACCACCGTCCACGTCAGCGAAACTAGCTTGCAAAACAGCTTACCGGGGCCGGGGGGGGGGTCAATTGCCCGGTTTTAAATACTTGTGGGGGTTAAGCGTGCCATTTGAAAGATCAGGGGGTGGAGCGTCTGAACTCCAATACTTGTGGGGTTATATGAACTTCTTTCAAGATTTTAAGCGCTGAAAAGGTCTAGGCTATGGGGCCCATATGGCATAGATAGCTCGAGGCGGCTCTATGGACCGGCGGCTAAGCGGCACACAGTCACCAACTCACACTCACCATCTGATCTGATCTGAATAGTTGACGATGCCATTTTTTTGTTGGGCCTGGGCCTGATTTAAGTCCATCCTTTTTTTCTAACATGAAAATGTCCCGAAGGACCTAGATAATGCATTCATTCTTTTCTCAAAAAAAAAGATAATGCATTGATTCTAGCGGTGGGTTACAATTTCTCCACCGCAGCGATAAACGGTGCTCACAGCCCTAGCCGGCAACCTTGTCGCCGGGAACGAACCACTTGGAACAAAGGCGCTGGGGAACGCTAGAATGGGAGCACGTGAAGAGCATCCGTATCGATATAACGCCTGGAGGTAGAAGAGGAGCCAGAGGGATGCTGCTGAGGAGGGCCGCCATTCGGCCATGAAGAGCAGGGGATAGACGGCTTCGGCCGTCGCAGGTCCCATGCTGATGATCTCCTTGGAACTCCTCCAGCACGAAAATCCCACAACACAGGTCAGAGGGCAGGCCAAACCCAAGCACACCAGACGTCACCATCTCCGTGATGGCCATGTACCGCAGACTAGGCGACCGGCCACTGCATATCCGGGCTTTAACCATGGCAACACTTATTGACCGAGCCTGCTCCCAGCTTCCCTTCTGCCTCCCACCCTAGGAGCAAGCAGAGCAAATGTCGTGGTGGGATCATGGCAGATGCCATGGGTATGGCTGGGGCCGAATGGTCGTTGGGGGAATCCGGGGAGGGTTTATGCACTCAAGATGTGCACAAGCAAGAACATGCAAGAAACCACAAGAACATGAACAAGAAGCCAAGAAAGCCAAGAACACAAAAGACACCACGATGTACCCAGGTTCGGGGCCTTCGTGAGGAAGTAAAACCCCTACTCCTGCCTTTCCTCTCTCAATATATCAGTGTAGTTCTCAGGTACAAGGTGCTCCTCGAGCTGTATGATGCTGCTCAAGTGAGAGCTCTAGAGGAAGATGAAACTATGAAGGGGGAAATGAGCTAGGGTTTTCCGTCCTCCTCCCTGGAGGTAGAGATGCCGCATATATACACAGGCCGAAGTACATTTTTACCCCTGCCTACAACTGACAATGGCATGGCCAAAAGGTAGAAGACAAGCCTCTGCCTCCTGCCAGCTCAACGGCCGGACTGTCAGGCCAGCCAGGCCTAGCTTTCCTCTTCCGGTCATACTTCAGTAGCCTGCCGAGGTCTAGCCTGTAGACCTTTCCCGAAATAGCCGAGTCAGCTCCTAGGCCCCCGAGCTTCCGGGAAACCCGTGGACGGACCTCGCCGTCCTCTGAAGCCTCGGGCTACGAGCTCTGCGGCGCCCGTGACCTCTCTGACATGCCTCGATCCTTGCTGCCAACCTCGGATAACACTCCTGATCCTATACCTCGGTAGAGAATACCTTATTCCTGTGGTAGCTAGCTGACTGCCCCGAGGTTGATACCTCGGAGGATATACCTCGGAGAATATACCTCGGACGTACACCTTACGTCGGATGACGCCTCCTGCGTCCTTGCTCAATCGTTACCTCGGACAGCTTACTACCTTAACCTTACATGTCTTGACCTCATCATTACCCTACCCGGGGGTAACCCCCCGACAGTAGTCCCCGAAGCTGATGTGGTCTTGCAGCCTCGGATGAAAGGCCGCACCAGGTTCAACCCGAAACCACATGCGCTACGATGTTTTGCAGGTTACCGAACCAATACTCCGAGAAATCCATCGGTCTGTTCCTCGGGCCATACTGCTTTTCCGAAGTATCCGCCGAGATCTCGGACGTCAACCCCTCGATTTCTGCATCTTTACTGACTTCGGTCAGAGAACACTGTTCACGTGTCCCATCCGTCACTTCCTGGTCCACGATAGTCAAAGCACTCGAGTGCTTTCCACCACGCGGCCCACGTCAGCGGAGGTTTCCCGCTTGCGCCGCTTCGCGCTCCAGTAACCGCGCCGCACGACGGTTTGCCTCCTGCAACCGATCCTGTGGCCTGCTCGTCCACCGCTATCTTCGTGCCACGTGGGCATTTGTGCACAAACGATCCCACTCGCCGCTCCGATAACCGCGCGGTAGTGCGCAGTTACCGCCCGCGGTTATAAATACGGGCCCAGGGCAGTGCTTCCCTCTTCTTCCTCATTCACTCGCCGTCTCGCCTCCATCGCAACCAGTGCTGCCGCTTCCAGTTGAGAAGAAACGCGTTCCCGCCGCCGCCGACGAGCAGCTCCTTCGTCGCCGCTGCGACCGCGTCACCGGCGCCGCCCTTCAGCACCTCGTTTTCACGGTATGTACTCCCTTTCTTGATACCCTAGGCATTGCTCTAGGTTTCTTCCTCTTCGCGCTTTGGTTCTTCATATGTTCTTGAATAAAACTCTATTTACCTCCTCCGGTAGATCTTACTCGCATACTTTTTGGGTAGAAATGAGTTTCATGCCTCGGATAGATGTTCGCCTAGCATAGATATGCCTCTATGTACATAAGATAGCCCCAACTCCTCCTGAGTTAGCCAGATATAGCCTTAGATTCCAGATTTACTTTTTCCTTTGCTAAACTTCTGTGCATTCTCTGCAGATTGATTCTGCCGAGATGTCTCCTCCTGAGACTTCGGAACAAACCGAGGTTCCAGACCTCGAACTGGAGGTCGGAGAACGAGCCGGCTGGGAAGGTTCGGATGTAACTCCGGACGAAATCCAGTGGCTCAGGGCGACTCGGCGGATTCCCGCCGGGGTAGAGTGTCGCCTGCCAGAGGGCGAACTCGAGCCTCAAGTCAAGCAAGGGGAACGGGTGGTCTTCGTCGCGCACTTCCAGCGCGGCTTCGGACTGCCCGTTAGTGATTTCTTCCGGAGCTTCCTCGACAAGTTCGGACTCCAGGTTCATCACCTCCCCGCCAACGCCATCACCACTCTCTCCTGCATGTTTCCTTCTCTGAGGGATACCTCGGCCTCAAAGCCACGGTAGACCTCTTTTCTCGCTACTTCCAACTCAAGCGGCAAGTGATCCCGGATCCAAAGAACAAGGATCTGCCCAAGCAATTAACCGCCTGCGGAGCTGCCACCATAGCTCCTCGCCGAAACTCCATCTTCCCACGTATCACTACTCCGGACACCGTTCGCAAGTGGCTCCGGACGTGGTTTTACGTGAAGAACTCCGGCGAAGAGGACCTCCTCAACCTGCCGGCGTTTAACCTCAGCCCTCCTACAGAACAGCTCAACTGGGACTACACTCCCCCTCACACCGGCGAACTCAAGTCCATCCATGGGTATATTGCGAAATGGCAGGACCCGGAGGACCCCGGGAACGACGGGAAAGTCCTGACGGCCGACGACCTGGCCTGCACATTCGTGAAGCGCAGGGTCTCCCCTCTCAGGCGAGGTCTCACAAGATCTGCCACATGAGCGGTCTTTATGACCCCACCCGACATACGCACGTTGCACTGGACAACGCCGCGGTAGCTCGGCGAGTCCGAGCTATCACCAAGTCCAAGATCTCTGACGCTTGGACATGGGGAAGGGAACCCCACTACCGGACCAATCCAGCGAAACAGGTACGCTATTCCGACGTTTTCTTCGATACTCTTTACCACCGAGGTCTTGCTACCGACGTTCACCTTGACAATTTTTCTTCCTAACTCCTTTTCATATGTCTGCCATACAGCTGTTCGCCCGCCAGACCGCCGAGGATGGAGTCCATCCTGCGGACCACTTCGGCAAGGATCTCCCTGTCGAGGACCCACCATCCAACGTGGACCCTGACGACGAGGATTATATGCCCATTGCCTCGGCCCGCATCACCACCGCGGGTAAGCCTCAAGCACAAGCTTCAGTTCAAGAGATTTCGGATGACGAGGAGGGGTTCCTCGTCATGGAACCAATAAACGCGGTACCTCTCTCCGCCTTCCTCACCTTCCGAACTTTACTCCAGCAACCAGCCGGAAACGCGCTGGTGCCGCAACTTCGGCCGCCGAACCATCCGCCACTGGAGCCTCCGGACCCACTGAGGCTCCGGTCAAGAGACGCCGGCTGAAGAAGTCCGGACTTCCTCCTCATGCCCGGGGGGCAGGAGGTTTCCTACCTCGGATGGGTAATGCTTTGCTTCTATAGCCAACAATGTTTGTTGCTTAAACATATTATCTCGGTATTAACACTTGACCATCTTCTTTTCGTTGCAGTGCCCCCATAGACGTGGATCAGGAGGTATCCTCCATGACTGCACCCGTTGGTGCCTCTGAAGCCACGACCACCCCGACGAACTCTCGCCCCGGATCTCCTCCACCGAGGTCTGGCCCGGCCTTGGGGAAATCTGCCCCCACCCGAGGTCAGACTTCTCCGCGTCCTCAAACGGATGCGGGGATCAATCGCGCCAGAACTCCGGCTACCGCCTTGCCGGAGCCTCGACTCTCCCCCCGCAGCCAGACTGCCCGCAACCAACAGCAGCAACAGCAGAAGCATCAGCAGAAGCAACAGCCCAAGCAGCAGCCCCAAAAACCAGTTCGCCAGACTACCTTGCCGTTGGAGAAGGGCAAGGAGAAAGAAAAAGAGACGGTGAAGTCTAAGGTCACCCCCAAACCAACATCTGGGTCTGGCACCCTGACTATCTCTTCTCCCTCAAGGATGCAACCGAGGTCTCCTCCCCCGGTGACACGCCGAATTCCTCCATTCGCCGCACCCATTGATGAGACTGCCCCTCCGGCCGAAGAATATGCTCGGAGGGCATCTCTTATATTGGATAACCGGCCTGCTTCAAGCTCCGAGGCTACTTTGGCCTTGGAGGCCTCGGTTAGGGGCATCGAGCAGGGCGGACCGTGGGGATTTCCTCCTCTGCGCACTGATAGTGACCAGAGCCTCGGCTCCTTGGAACACTACAATGCAGACTGGAATTCTGCAGACATGGACGAGGTCTCTTCTGCCTCCTTGACCGCCCAAGGGGACGAGCATCCTGCGGGGAGCAGCGCCTGCGCCCGACGCATGCTTGAAATGCAAACTTCTGCTTTGCTTGCTACTCGAGCTGTCAACGTAAGTTCCACTTTCTTTACTTTCATGCAGTATCTCCTCTAATATCCACCATCTCCAGTCCCCGAGATTCGAGGTAAACTATTGACGCTCCGCCGGAGTTAAAATTGTTTGGCTTGAATCTTAACTCTCCATTTTCATCCGACGTATCCAATCCATTTTATCTCACTTTAGCATGCACCTCGGGTACGAGTCCCCGAGACTCCTGTCGAGGCATACCCCGGCAACATTTTCCCAATGATTTGACTCCGAGTCCCCGAGACTCTTGTCGAGGTATAGCCTTTCTAACCGAGCTATATTTTTCTTCCTTGCAGAATGCTATGAACGTCCGCACGGATATCTTTCATACCCTCTTGTTTGACCACAAGAAACTCCACGACGAGCACAAGGCCGTCCTTGCAGAAAAGAACTCTTTGGACGAGAAGCTACAACAAGAGAAAGCCGAAGTAGCTCGTCTGGTAAAGGAGCTCAAGCGCATCACTGAGCTGCGGACGTCTGAAAAAGAGCAGCTGCAGGCGGAAAAGGCCAGTGTTGTCGAAACAGAGAAGAAACTTCGGGAGGATGCCGCCAAGGATCACGAGAATGCGCTCCAGTTAGCCGAGACCCGCGCCACCTCGGCCACCGAGGCTTATGAAGCCCTTCAAGCTTCGGTTAACCAGCTCCTCCCGACGCTGCAACATATCAACCAAGAAATGGACAGTAAGCTTCTTGCCCCCCTTAGCCTTGCTTTGTCCTCAACATTACTGGCTCTTTGCCGAACTGTTTCTTTCATTATTAACAGGCTATCCTTCTGCAGAGCACTTCACCTACACCCAAGTCTCGGCCCGCAATATCACTGCTCGGCACAGGAGAGGCGTAACGAGACGAACCCCGTCTGGACCGTTGAGGACCACATCGTGGCCATCAAGCTCGGATCCATCCCTTGAAAACCATTGGGTCCGAACTCCTCGACGCAGGTCTGTCTGCTTTCCGAGCCTTATGGCCTCTTGCCGACGCTCCCAAACTACGCCCGAGCTCGCCGCCAAGCTTCGTGAAGCCGAACAAAGACTCCGAGAGTGGCGTTCATCTTCAGCTCGCGCTGGAGCTGATGCCGCTCTCAAATTCATCATGACTTGGTGCGAGAAGATCGACCTCGAAAAGATGGACACTCTTCGCCGAGGCTCGCCCTGGTCCTCGGACCCAATTCTCATCAAGCGCCGCGAAAAGATGGCTGCCTTCTTCGCTGGATATGCCAACACAAGAACTTGAGCGAAGGAGACACCTACTCCGACGCCGAGGATTACGAGCCAGAAGACGAGGAATACGAAACAGAATCCGACGTCGAGGCCGAGCAAGGTGACGGCGGTGAAACCCGCGAAGCAGAAACCGAGGCTTCTCCACAACCTGATGCCGAGGTTACTGCCGACGTTGCCAGCACTTCCCAGGCTACCTCGGCTCCGGACGAAATCCCTGCTGCATCGGCTGCTGCCGACGTAATTCCTGATGCCTCGACCTGAACTTATGCTTGGCCAAAAAACTTCATTAAATCCCCGGTATGCCGGGACGCAGATGTAATCAAACTTAAGTAGTTCCTTTGCTACCTCTATTACTATTATGCTCATTCGAACCATGCTTTTCTAAGCTTTATGTCGAATCCTTTTGAATGATTGCTCGAGTTTACTTTCGTGTTTACTATATTTGGCATTCTTTGCTCTTGTCTGCCATTCTGGCGTTCGACAGTCGAGTCACAAGATTGTTGTTCATAGCATACAGTACTTGGTAAATTCCGAGGTATGTTTCAAAGTCATCCGACATAAAAAAGAAGTAAAAACAGGGGTTAGTAAACGACATATGCCGAACTGTCTTTTTGGACCGAGTCCCCGAGTTCATTTTCATGTTTCCCATGTTCTTTCGTCTTTGCTCTTGACTGCCATGCTGGCGTTCGTCAGTCGAGTCACAAGATTAGTTACATAGCATACAGTACTTGAAGTTTGAGACGAGGTTCAAAATAGCTCGGCATACGAACGAAGAAAGAGTACAAACAAAAAGAAACATGCAATCATAAGAGCGAGGCAGTCCCCGAGCTCACTCTCGAGGTGCCGAAGTTTTTATTTAAAGATCAGCCGAGGTACATACATTACTTCCTTCAACAGTAGAAGGGTCGGAGTAGAGCTACATTCCATGGACGCTGAAGCTCCAAATCGGGTCTATCCAGCCCATCTCCCCTTGGTTCCTGTGCATCTATAAGATAGTATGAATCATTGTGCAGAGCTCGGCTCACAATGTACGGTCCCTCCCATGGAGGTGACAACTTGTGCCGGCCTTTACTGCGCTGCACAAGCCTCAGCACTAGGTCTCCTTCATTAAACTTTCGGGGTTTTACATGCCGGCTTTGATAGCGTCGGAGACCCTGCTGATATATTGCTGACCGAGATAAGGCCAATTCTCTTGCTTCCTCAAGCAATCTACAGCATCTTCCCGAGCTTCTTTAGCCTCGGCTTCTGTGTACATTGCCACTCTGGGCGCATCATATTCAATGTCGGTTGGCAGCATTGCCTCGGCCCCATAGACCATGAAAAATGGCGTATAGCCAGTTGATCTGTTCGGTGTGGTCCTTAGACCCCACAGAACTGCTGGTATCTCATCGATCCAACACCCCGGTGTTTTCAACAGTGGTTCTACTAGCCGAGCTTTGATTCCGGCCAATACCAATGCATTTGACCTTTCTACTTGCCCATTAGCCTGTGGATGAGCCACCGAGGCTACATCAAGTCGAATTCCCTTACTCATGCAGAACCGAGCAAACTCTCCGACAGCAAAGTTCGTGCCGTTGTCTGTAATGATACTATGAGGATATCCATATCTCAGGATTATTTCCTTCAAAAAGGTCACTGCCGTATGACCATCCACCTTTCGGATTGGCTTCACCTCGATCCACTTAGTGAATTTGTCCACCATCACCAGTATGTGAGTCATATTGCCTCGGGCTGGCTTGAATTCTCCCACCATGTCCAGACACCAAACTGCAAAGGGCCACGTGATAGGAATGGTCTTGAGCGCCGAAGCTGGCATGTGCTGCTGCTTGGCGAACCTTTGGCACCCTTCACATTTCCGAACTATATCTTCTGCATCGGCATTGGCGGTGGGCCAATAGAACCCGTGCCGGAACACCTTGGCCACCAGAGCTCTTGTGCTGCAATGATGTCCACATTCTCCTTGGTGGATCTCTAAAAGCATCTCCTTGCCTTCAGCTGGTTCGACACATCCTGCAACACCTCGGTCACACTTCTCTTGTATAGCTCCTTGTTGATGATGGTGTATCCCTTAGCTCTCCTCTGGATTCTCCTTGCCTCGGTTGTATCACTTGGCAAACTTCCATCGGCTATGAAGTTCATGATCTGCTCCGCCCATTCCGGCACTGGATGCAGAGGAAAAAGCCTCTCATCTATCTCCATTGGTTCGGTCGCCATGATCTCCTTCATGATTTCCTCCACCATTGCTCGGCCAGTCCCCGAGTGTTGGTGCGAAGTCCCCGGGTCAGACCCGAAGTTCCCATCATCTACTCCATAGGAAAAGCTCCATCAGTCCTCGGATACTGCGAAGCAGTCCCCGAGTCCGGCCAAACGCATCCGACGTCTACCTCCATAGGAATAGGCTCAGACTCCGAACTTGGCGGTAAGAAAATTGACTCGGAGTCAGGAGGGCTTGATTGAAGGAGTTCTCAAATGGTTCAGCGCTATCCCCGGTGGCACCGGTTCTTTGGATGAACCGAGCTTGACAATACGTCGGCGGCTTCATTCTCCCCCGAGGTATGTGCTTGTACTCACATCCTTCGAAGAACCCAGACACCTTTTGCACATGAAACCGATACAACTCCATGTTCGCATCCAATGCATCCCAAGTGCCGGTGGATTGATGCACCACCAAAGCTGAATCGCCGAAGCATTCTATACGCCGGACACCTATCTCCTTTGCCACCTTGAGCCCATGGATCAGGGCCTCATACTCCGCCACGTTGTTCGACGCCGAGAAATGGATTTGCAGCACATACTTCAACTGGTCTTGCTTCGGCGAGGTTAGGACTATGCCGGCACCTAATCCGACCTTGGTCTTGGACCCATCAAAGTGCATCTTCCAATAATTATAGTCCGGCAAGGGCGGCTCATATTGCATCTCGGCCCAATCGCATAAAAAGTCCGGTAGCGCCTGCGACTTGATTGCATCTCGCCTTTCATAATGCGGAGTATATGGAGATACCTCGATCGCCCATTTGGCAACTCGCCCAGTTGCGTCCTTGCATCCGATGATCTCCGAGATTGGAGCATCACATACCACCGTCATGGGATGCTCTTGGAAGTAATGCTTCAGTTTCTTAACCGCCAGGTATACTCCGTACGTCATCTTCTGGTAGTGGGGGTAGTTTTGCTTCGACGTGGATATCACCTCGCTCAGGTAGTAGATTGGTCTCTGCACCGATTTGCCTCCTTCGTCTCGCTCCACCACCACTGCAACACTTACGACCCGGTTTGTAGCCGCAATGTATATCAACATCGGTTCATTCTGCAAAGGGGACGCCAACACCGGAGCAGTGGACAACATCTTCTTCAGCTCATTGAACGCCGCGTCCGCCTGCGGGGTCCAAGTGAAACTGGTACTTTTCTTCATAAGTTGATACAATGGTAAGGCTTTTTCTCCTAGCCGACTTACAAACCGACTTAAAGATGCAAGGCATCCCGTGAACTTCTGCACATCTTTTAAACAGTTCGGCAACTTCATTCTTTCGATAGCTCGGATCTTAGCCGGGTTAACTCTATACCTCGGCTCGATACGAGGAAACCGAGCAATTTTCCAGCCGGGACACCAAAGGTGCACTTGTCCGGGTTAAGTTTCAACCGATACTTTCTTAAGTTTGCAAATGTCTCTTCGAGGTCTTCGATGAGAGTATGCTTCTTTTTAGTTTTGATAACAATGTCATCGACATACACTTGCACATTCTTGCCCATTTGAGAGTGTAAGCACTTCTGCATACACCTTTGATAAGTTGCCCCGGCATTTCTCAAACCGAAACACATGACACGATAGCAATACGCCCCGTACGGGGTAATAAAGGCAGTCTTTATTTGATCATCAGTGTTCAGTGGGATCTGGTGAAAACCAGAATATGCATCAATAAAAGACAACAGCTCACATCCAGCCGTAGAATCGATCACTTGATCAATCCGAGGTAAAGGAAAGGGATCCTTCGGGCACGCCTTGTTCAGGTTGGTGAAGTCAATGCACATGCGCCACACCTTGACTATCGCCGGTTCGTCCTTCTTTTTCTCCACGAGGACTGGATTAGATATCCAGTCCGGATGCAGCACTTCCATGATGAAGCCTGCAGCCAGTAACTTCGCCAGTTCTTCGAGTACCACCTTTCTTCGGTCATCTGAGAGCCGCCGCGTCGGTTGACGCACTGGTTTCACCTCTGGCCGAACAAACAAAGAGTGCTCTGCCAACTCCCTCGGAACACCTGGCAGGTCTTTAGCCGACCATGCAAAAATGTCCCGATTCTCACGGAGGAAGTGACAGAGCGCGCTTTCCTATTTCTCGTCCATGCCAGCACCAATGATGGCGAAACGCTCCGGGTTCTCCGAGTCCAGCGGGATTTTCTTGGTCTCCTTGGGCACCTCGAATGAAGCGCTCATGTCCGGAGTAATTAGTCCGGACAT
Organism: Poa pratensis; assembly: GCA_947311845.1. NCBI lineage: Eukaryota > Viridiplantae > Streptophyta > Magnoliopsida > Poales > Poaceae > Poa > Poa pratensis. The sequence goes on from CAMZMU010000073.1 coordinate 39,416,567, forward strand.
GCCGAGCTGAGTAGACTGCGCCATTGCCACCACCTTCTGAAGTTGCTTCTTCTCCGCCGCGATCACCAAGGACTCGGCTAAACTGGATCCCGCCGAGGCACATTGCATAGCCTTCTTGTAGTCACCAGAAATGGTTATTATTCCCTTGGGCCCCGGCATTTTCATCTTTAGGTAGGCCACATGAGTGGAGATCATGAACTTGGCCAAGGCTGGCCTTCCCAGCAAGGCATGGTAAGGGCTCTGCAAGTCCACAACCTCGAACTCAAGACTTTCAACTCGGCTGTTATCTCGGGTACCAAAACCCACGTCGACCCAAATCTTTCCCATAGGTGCACAAGAGACCCCGGGCACAATACCGTGAAATGTACAGCTGCTAGGCTGCAACTGGTTCGGTGAGTATCCCAGCTTGACCATGTGTCTCGGTACATGATATTTATGGCACTCCCATTGTCCACCAAGACTCGGGTGAATCTCACATTGTTGGTCGGCCCACAAAACGTCGGATCCACCACCAGTGCATAGTTTCCAGGGCTCGGCATGATCCGAGGTGTATCTTGCCTGCTCCAAGTGATCTCTTGCTCGGACCAATTCATGTATTTCACCACTGCTGGAGTTACTGCATTCACCTCCTTGGCACGCCTCAGCATACTCTTCTTATCAGTTGACTCAGTCACAAACACCACGTAACTCTGATGTACTTCCCTATAATCATTACCGGGGTTCTCATACCTCTGATTCTCAAAGGACCACGTTTGGCTTTGGCCGGCACCACCGTTGTTGTTGTTGCCCTGGGCACTCACTGCATTCACCGGTTTCGCCTGCACCATCTTCTGGTTTTGGGCCGCATGCACCGGGGTTGAATTTGCTCCGGTTAAGCTCTGATTCTGCGCCGCTATGGTCGGCTTATGCTGCTGCTGCGCGTTCGGATATTGAGGTCTACGCCATTGGTTCGGTGGCCCACTCCGGTTTGTCCCAGCTTTCGCCCCTTCTGCAGCGGTTCGGTGATGAAAACTACACTGCAGAGTGGTATGGTTGGGTGTTTTGCCATTCCTGCCATGATAGATACATGGCCCATTCACCAATGACTCGTAAGTCACAGGTGGTCCGGCCTCCTGCCACTGCTTCGCACCACCTCCCTGATTCTGGTTCTGGTTCGGAGTCCACGCCTGACCCTCAGTCTTCGGTTTCTGGGCGCCTCCAGGTCCGGACTGACTTGGGTTTACAGCATTGACTTGGAAATCTGGTTCTCTCCTCTTTGCCCGAACTCTTGACGGTTATCAAACCTCGGTCCGTTGTTGCGATTGTTCATCGGATTCCTCCTGTTCCGGGCATTCCCATCCATCAGAGGCTGCATCGGATCGCCAAGGGCATAGGAATCAGCTATCCGAATCGTCTCGGCCAGAGTCTTTGGCATATCTCTCTGGAGCCTCTGCCACAACATGCTACCATACCGACATCCATCAGCAAACCACGCTATAGCCTGTGCTTCGATAACTCCCTCACAGGAGTTCCGAACATTGCTCCACCGAGTCAAGAATTCTCGGTCAGTCTCATTGTCCTCCTGCTTGCACGCCTGCAAAAGCTGAGGTCGGTTTGGCCTCTTGTAAGTGCTGGCGAAGTTGCTATTGAATGCCTCCTCTAAATCCAGCCAGCAATTGATGCTATTCTCCGGCAAATTGTTCAGCCAGATCCGAGCAGGACCTTCCAACATGTGCGGGAGATACCGGACCGCCCATCGGCGATTGCCCCCCGCAATGTATACTGCTGAAACATAATCAGCTAGCCAATCTTGCGGCTTGGTGCTCCCATTGTACGGCCTGGTACTCCGACCCAACTGAAACTGAGACACTGGTGGAGGTGGTTCCTTCATGATCCGAGGTCCAAAACACGCCGGACCAGGAGGGCCTTCCTCTTCCAACTCTCGGACATGTAAATCCGATCTAGCTTGTATCGCGCGTCACCTGTAGGCAACGTCCGAGCTCCGATACGCTCTCCCAATGCACCATCCACTCTATAGAATCCAGCCCGCTCCATGGCTGAATTTCCATCATCATATCGGTCGCCACCTCGACCGACGCTCTTCGGCTGCGGAACATACTCCGGCTCTTGCTGATACTGCTCCTGCGGCCGGGGTTGCTGCTGATGCCTCGGGGGCTGAGGTGGTTTACCTCGGCCAGCCGACGCTGCTTGCCCACCGTTCTGATTTCCCTGAGCTGAACGGCCTTTAGCTCGGCTTGCATCACCTGGGCCGGGGTCTCCATTGGCTCGGCTAGCGTCACCGACCTTTTGCTTTCCAGCTAACACCGGATCGTACACTTGCAGCTGCATCTCCTTGTTCCGACCTGAAGTGACACTCCGGGCACGATCGGCTCCTCCGACGTGTGGAGACGAGGCTTGCCCCTTGGACCCTGGCTAACTGGCCTAATCGAATGGACCGCCTGCGAACCGCCAAGCCCGGCCTTGCGGAGGGCTTCATTTTGCTTGCTGGCCACATGCACTAACTCATTGAGCCGCTTCTGCTGCTCACGCCATGCATCTCCGGTCAACTCCGATAGCCCGGCCCTTACTGCTTCGGCTGCTCTAAGGTTCTTAGCTGGTGAACTATACACCGGCCTACCAGTAGCCGACCTGCTACTTGTTGCCTTACTCGAGCCCGAGACTGCAGCCCTAACCATCTCCTCATAGAGGTCCTTGCCTCGGTTGAACAGAGCAGCTTTCTTACGCCGCACAACCGGAGTAAAACCATCCTCTATACCATGTGCAGCATTGTACTCCTTCTGCTCCATATCGAACTGCTGCTTAGCCTCGGCCAGCAACCGAGCTTCTCTCATCACTCTCTGGCGCTCTGCCTCTAACCCGGCCACCGTATGCTCCACACTTGCCTCTACTGCGAGTGGCCGAGCTAACCTATCAACGATAGATTCTAAGGGAAATTCTTCCCTTGGCATGCCCAACTGCTCATTCTGACTAGGTTTCTCGTACGGAAACTTCGCCGTCCGACCTGATTTCTCAGGCAGCGCGGTTGGCGTCGCCTCCACCTCGGCTAGCGCGACTTTGCCAGCATCTGCCTTGCTAGCTGCAGGCTGGTACCAGCCACCATCACCTCCACACACCTCGGAGGGCGAGTAACACGTTGGCCCAAAGCCGCCAGGAGTGGAGTTTCGTCGTCCACGAGCACCTGCTCCGGGTACTCGCGAACCACCTCGACAGCAACGTATGTGGGGAAACTGCCGAGCATCATGAGGAAACCATTGGTGGGGAAAGGCTTGCCGGCGAAGCACCCCGCATTGTCACTCACAAAGGCGAACTCGCCGATGTTGGCAACAAGGCCAGAAAGAACACACTCAGAGGAGCCCGTCCGGATGGAAACTCCACCCAACGCCTCAATCTGCCCCACGGTGGGCGCCAACTGTCGTGGTGGGATCACGGCAGATGCCATGGGTATGGCTTAGTTGGGGCCGAATGGTCGTTGGGGGAATCCGGGGAGGGTTTATGCACTCAAGATGTGCACAAGCAAGAACATGCAAGAAACCACAAGAACATGAACAAGAAGCCAAGAAAGCCAAGAACACAAAAGACACCACGATGTACCCAGGTTCGGGGCCTTCGTGAGGAAGTAAAACCCCTACTCCTGCCTTTCCTCTCTCAATATATCAGTGTAGTTCTCAGGTACAAGGTGCTCCTCGAGCTGTATGATGCTGCTCAAGTGAGAGCTCTAGAGAAGATGAAACTATGAAGGGGGAAATGAGCTAGGGTTTTCCGTCCTCCTCCCTGGAGGTAGAGATGCCGCATATATACACAGGCCGAAGTACATTTTTACCCCTGCCTACAACTGACAATGGCATGGCCAAAAGGTAGAAGACAAGCCTCTGCCTCCTGCCAGCTCAACGGCCGGACTGTCAGGCCAGCCAGGCCTAGCTTTCCTCTTCCGGTCATACTTCAGTAGCCTGCCGAGGTCTAGCCTGTAGACCTTTCCCGAAATAGCCGAGTCAGCTCCTAGGCCCCCGAGCTTCCGGGAAACCCGTGGACGGACCTCGCCGTCCTCTGAAGCCTCGGGCTACGAGCTCTGCGGCGCCCGTGACCTCTCTGACATGCCTCGATCCTTGCTGCCAACCTCGGATAACACTCCTGATCCTATACCTCGGTAGAGAATACCTTATTCCTGTGGTAGCTAGCTGACTGCCCCGAGGTTGATACCTCGGAGGATATACCTCGGAGAATATACCTCGGACGTACACCTTACGTCGGATGACGCCTCCTGCGTCCTTGCTCAATCGTTACCTCGGACAGCTTACTACCTTAACCTTACATGTCTTGACCTCATCATTACCCTACCCGGGGGTAACCCCCCGACAGCAAACTTGAACGTGTATGCGTGATTACGCGGTGCAGCACCGAAGCGGCACAGCTCCATAAGGCCTTACTCGTGGAGATATCTGCAGCCAGCACCTCCCCCCTTCCCCCACACGCCCACAACAAGAAGGCAGAGCTACATAACGCGATGGATCTGGCCGAAAGTTCAACACTCTACTCCAAGAGCCCACGTAGGACCAAATCCTAGGCTACAGCTATACAAGGGACAGCCTCCCCCACCCCCATCGTCGGACGGCAGAGCCGCCGGAGAATTGGTGAGGAGGGGTCGGGAAGAGCACCCGAGCTATCAGAAAACGAGGGAGGGGAGAGAAGGTCAGGATGTAAATGAGCCAATTTAAGCCCATCCTTGACGAGACTAGCATCGTGACAACAATATGAATATAAAGTCCAACATAGTAAAATGGTAAGAGACCATCGGGGCTATTGGAAGAACCGGACATGAAAACGCCACTTGGCGGCCCTAATAGCGGCAAATTTAACGGACTGGTTCAATAAAATGTCTGACACTCCCACCATGGTCCCAATCTATAGGGAGCATAGGAGTGCTGGACACAGCCGGCACACCGCGCCACATAGGGTAGTGGGGCGATCCTATCAGCGACTCAAAAGACATGTCATATGAATTAATTGGGATCGTCAACAACATATTTGCTAGCACCGTCTGACATGTCATAGTAAAGTTAGTCGTTCGAAGGTGATGAAGATGAACTTGTTCAAAGCTGATGAAGATGAAGTTAAGCCATCGCGCCGAGAGGTTTCTCAAAAATCTTATTCAGTACGAGATCAAAAGAGAAGGCCCGGACGGCCATGCACGCGGTCAATGAGATGGAGTGCCGAGAGAAGTACTCCCTCCGTTCCAAATTAATTGACTTCCATTTGTTCACACATGGATGTATCTAGACATGTTACACGTATAGATATATCCACATGTGGACAAATGGAAGTCAATTAATTTGGAACGGAGGGAATACATGAGATGGACCAGCGATGGTATGAGAGCGCAAGGAGACGCATGCTCTCGCCGCTGCAGTTCCACTAGTGTCATTTCACCCGTGTCGGACGGGACGGCACGAAGATTGCCATGCCCTAAGGCTAGAAATCAATTGCATTACTACTAAATGATCGTCGAATAATCTGTAAGCTGTAGCGTTCGACGCCAGGCCTAAGATGTATTCATGCGTCCACCAGTGGGTTCACAATGAAAACTCAGCACAATTATTGCGCAGAAAAACCAGCACAATAAGATACGTAATACATCAAGCTTAGCTCACTGTCATGACATGTATCAGAGAGAACAAAGAAACAGAAAGGCTTAGCTAACAGATCACGACGCTTTCCAAGAAGAAGAAGCACCGTGGGAAGGATGTCAGAACAACACCAAGGCGGCTAAAACGGTGCCCACGGTGCCGCCTCTACCACCACCACAACAATAACAACTGGGAAATGAACCCAGATACACTACAACATTATGGAGGCATGTACAACAACTTTGTAAGGTCTTCATGGGTCGGCAGTCAGACCGGAACATCCAGCACCAGTTTCTTCTTCACCAGGGAGTCTTGTCGCCTGGACCAGCAAGGATAATCTGCAAAATAAGCCATGGAGAAGAAGGAACATCATGCAACTGTGGCTGTATCACACCGAGAGCATTGCATGCATGTCAGGTAGTGAATATGCACTTCCCAGCTGAGGCACGTACATTGCAATCTATGGCGAACCGCCGTGCCAGCATGATCGCGGTGTTCCGCTCTCTTGCTGTTTCAAAGGCGAGGGATAAGCTGAGGTCACTCCGGGGCCGCCAAAACATCGTCTGTGAGGCTGCTTCGCCACCACCTCGAACACCACATAACTGAAACACAACCGTAATGTTGTGAGAGGCAGACTACCATTATGCCAATACTACCGATGATCATACGATTGAAAGTGTCAGAAAACATGGCAAATGTTGTATGCTTATGCCAGCTAAACTTCTGGTAACAAAAGCATTACTGAAAATATTGTTGTGAACATTGAAAATGAGCACATAAAATGATGTCAGAACAGCTGTTTCGATGAGGAGAACTGTTATTTGTTTGCAGATATTGTCTAACCAAGAAAGAGAAGATGCGGAATTGCTGCACCCTACCTGCATTGATGAGGAATAGAATTCTTTGGCGACCACCGTCTTCCCTTGGGAAAGTCTCATCCGCAATCTCCCAACATTGAGAACATGAACAGACTCTTTCGGCTGATCAATTCCGTTCAACTGGAGCACAGCAACCTGCAATGAGACGCAAACATTGAGAACTTAACAAACAATAGTTCAAGATGATCGCTTGATGCTGTCGATGTCAAAATGTGAAGTTCTTGAGGGACTAGTTTGTGACTTGAGGTATTGCTAGGTGCTTTGGCGACTTAATTTCAAACTAAGACCACCGATGGCACAAGTAATGATAAACCAGACAGCGTTGAACTATTACATTGCCATACTAGTCTGCCAATACAGAGACGCCTTAGTTGGTAGGAGTACAACACCACAAAGATCTCTACAAACTGAAACCCCTACGTTGCATATACTTCGAATAAATGCCATAAAGTGGGAAAGGATAGTATGGTCATACATTGAACTCAGTTTCAGGTTTTCTTACAAGTGTCTCTACGTAATCCACCAATCCAGCATCTGCTAAGAATACCAAGCTTATGTTAGTCACGTAATAAACAACAGATGCAGATACTTTTGCATGACAGATGTGTTCAGTTAAACAAACCAGGGTCTACTAGCCCAGCTGTCTTTTCTATTGCAATTTCACCCCCAAAATTGATTTCAGCTTGCAGGTAGCGACCGACATCATGTGGCTCTGGAGCATATACTAGTCTTGTGGCACCTACAGAAGTTTCATAACAAGAAATGTTAGAAGCACTAGGGGTCTGAATTTGAATTAAAGATTAAAACTGTTGGTCGGTACTGTAAGCAAAAAAAGAAGTGACCAAACTTAACAATTATAATTCACTAAGTAATGATCACCTGTTTCCTTCTCAGTAGCTTATTGTACCAAGATACAAAAAAGAAAGAGCAAATTTTCAATTTGTTGATCAACTATTTAAGAGAAAATATTCTGAAAAATAATAATGAAAGATGCTTCTAGACTTTGCAATAACAGTGCAACCACACACACACACACGCGCGCGCGCGCGCACACACACACACACACACAGAGAGAGAGAGAGAGAGAGAGAGAGAGAGAGAGAGAGAGACGACTAAACCTGAAATAATCTCTTTGTTGCTTTCTTTTGGGTGTATCCGGAACCACTGGACTGAAATATTTGAAAAATCCATGGGAGCACCGCTCTGAGAAACTATGCGTAGTATTGAACCTAAGCATTGGATACCCTCCAAATCGAACACAGGAATGTCGTTGCCTTTTATTCTTTTGTGCAGTTCCAACTGGTAAAATAACCATTAGAAATCAGAAATATAACATATCTGTGTATTCTGCTAGCTATACTCTACACGAGTTATCTACCCACTGGAATTATTTCAGATGATGAAAACTTGGAATAGAAGAGTTTGAGACTGCTAGCCACATAGTACATAATGTTAAAGTACATGTTGATTGCCCAGGTTGTTTCCATCAGTTCGGACTTTCGGTTCTAGTGGTTGGCGCATGAAAACTACACATAACAGCAGAACCAGCTTGGTGTCCAGGCCACTGTTTAGACACACGACGATCGCTTTTTTGTGACTAGTCCAAGTAGTAATATACTAGTTTGACCAAATAACAGAAATAATGTATGTACGTCATATTCAACATTACAATTGTAGTGAACTAATACATTTATACTCAATAACTTTCACTGAGTTACTTACAGCTTGTATGATTTAACCTTTGAACATGCTTTGAAACTAGCCTATCCATGTAGATTATGTACAAAAATCTTAGGTCAGCATCGGTAACACGTACCTCTTTCAAAAGATTGACACAATCTGCGGACTTATCAGTGAACGTCTTACGTAAAGTTTTGATTTCATTTTCCAGATCCATTGCCTGGAGAAGTACTAACGTGAAAAAGAATTGACAGAATTCAATTCATGTATCAAGCTGTGAATAATTATAATCTACTCTACCTTGCTAGGGCAATGCAGCATTTTTATTCTTCGGGCCACTCTAACTTCTTTCTTCAGTTCCTCCAAATCCTACCAAACAGCGAATAAAAGTCACATCTCAGAGAGATATTGATGAATTGAAAGCGGAGTAAAGGAAAAGGATTTGTATGTTATAATTAATATCAACCTCTGCATGTATAAAAAGAGCATATAACATAGACAAGTATTGGACCAGATGAAACAAAGGCTACACAAAGAGAACCAAGATAAATAAAGGAGCAGCAAACTAAAATGCAGTCTTTCTCAAAACAATGCGCTAAGCGTAGTATGCTGACATGCTGAGTAGCTTATATATCAATATATCATCTCAAACTGCACGGGCACACAAAAGGTAGCTTTCGTTTACTTCAAATTTAATGGCAATGTATGTATTGCAACAACAAAAAGAAAGAGCAGGTCTTTGGAATGGCTAGTGAGGATTATGTACAAAAAACAATTCAGCTAAGGAAAATAGCTTGGCAGAACAATACAGTACATAAGCAAGTAAGCAAAGAAGAACAAGTAAAAGAACAGTTAAAGTAAATAAACTTCAATGCATGAACTAGCTTATGTAACAACCAATCAAGGCGAGAAGCCTTTAAGTAAAATAATATCCACGTACTTGCTTCCCAGTTTTTTCGGACATCTTTTCATGCTCCTGAAGTGCTTCTTGAACTCTTTGCACTGCCGACCTAGCACTCTCTACCTCCGTATGGGCATTAACTCTTTCTTCTTCAACAATTCTCTTGGCATCTTCAGAAGCCTATGTGCAAGGCAATAGAAACTTCAATACTATAAACAAATGACAACGTGCAAAAGGTGTAGAGAGCAGCTCAACCGGTAGGAAAATGGGAGAATTTATAATTGGAATATTTATTTGCTAATTTGTGTCAAGGAAATCGGATCCTGCTTGAGATAGTTAGTGCGCTATGCCACATGATGAGATAATTGCATGTTCTGACCGAGTCACATTTATAAAATCAGGTGAAAATCTTGAGAAATATCCATCACACATTTACACAAGCCACCATGGGCTATGATGGCCTGGAATTACCATACCTAATTTTTTAGGAGAATACATATCCACAGAGAACCACGGAATATGACATGCATTAGTGCGTATTTTCTTCCTCTACAGTAATCGGCTCCCATGGACACAAACTTTCTCATACACTCTACTGTAAGAAAAAACAAAAATTACTCTAAAATAATATGTTTCTTTGGTGCTGAATGCCCTAAGACTCTTTATGATCAATCACCTCCAAAATTGCAAAACTTTATTGGTTCATAAATACGAGTTTTTATAAGAGCTTTGTTCAACTTAGTGCTAAGCAAGAGAAGCAACTATGAGTTAATTTCCTGAAGACTTCAGGACTTAACCAATAAACTGCACCCGTCTACAGATATTTCATACAAAGATAGATCTTTCCACTTGTAACATACTAACTAACAACGAAGAAAGCAAATAAGCATGCATGTTCTGACCGAGACACATTTGGAGTACAACTAGAAAATGAATGATTCATGATCGTAAGACCTTTGGCATTCTTTAAGTAAACAGATTCTGATTCCTGAACATAAACTCTCATGTTTGTCCAGTTAAAATGCTACAGCACTTCAAGGTGCAAACAAACAAATCAGAACATACCAGCTTTAATGATTTCGCTAATTTTGTGACCTCCGTTTTTTGTTGAAGTAACTCAGCTTCTCTTTTGGAGAGCTGAACTGCAAGAATCTCCACCTGCAAAATAGCATAACTCAAATCAAATGCCACCTTGGCAGGTCATCTACCTCTTAAAGTTGTCTCATCCTTGAGGGCAGGCCTTGGTGCAGTGGTGAGGACCTCCCCACTTGTGCCAAGAGGTCCGGGGTTCGAACCAGCCTCCCTGCACTGCACTTTGCAGGGGTAAGACTAGGTTCCTATAATCCCTCGCCAGACCCCACCTTGTGTGGGAGCCTCTATGCACCGGGTCTGTCCTTTAAAGTTGTCTCATCCTTTCTATAAAAAGTTTTAGCTAGGCTATTGGAGTATACTTTTCTATGGACGAATGCTATTATACATAAATACATGCCAAATAAAGATCAACCTAGAAAAAATGCCTAATAGGCTATGAAGAAACCAACCATAGAAATAGACTCCTCAATTTCGTCCTTAGTTTTGCCCATAACCCGACCTCTCAGTGACTCCAATACACTTTTTAGATTCTTCAGGAGAATGTCTCGCTCCAACAAGGCCACTTGTCTCCATTTAACCTGAAGGTTTGACCAAGTCAAACGAAACATAAATACATTAACTAAAATGATTGGCATGCAGGCAATCATGCAGTGAATTATACAAGGTCTGAACCTCTTTAGACAACAAAGTGGCAGTGTTGAGTCCCTTCTCAAACTTCATTGCAAGCTCACGGACTGAGAGGCGCTGACGACGATCAATCAGATCTGCAGTCTCCTTTGCAACAGCCTCCTTAACAGCTGGCACTTCTAGGCCATCAGCCAGCTTGATCACTATACCGTTTGAACCATTCTTGTAGGTAGGAAATTGATTTATCATGATATTTGCTGGACGCAATGGCCCTGGTCGTATGTCCACATTCTTTGTCTTGCGACCATAATCGAGAGTTGCTGCCCAAGTCATCTAAAAATATACAAATGCCCTGCAATTTCCACACAAATTTTTTAATTGTTGCACAATTTAACAACATTTACAACAATAAATATGACACGTGCATAACGATTGACATTTGAGAATTTGTTCCTGCTATAAAAAAATCTTGAAAAGAGGAAGCCCTAGCCTCTGCATCGATCCTGCTATAAAACTTGCACAAAAACAATGGAAGAATGAATCGGAGCTAAAGTTCTAAGATGGAATCTATGAAAGCAGAGGTGAAAACGCCTGATAAGCAATAAAAATATGATCTAATTATTCTTTAGAACCTGCAGACTTGAGTGAAGCGACTAATAAACATAAGATCTTTCAAGAGACAAACAGCCAAGAAAATGAAGGTGTGCAAACATCTATCCGCAAACAACAAAAAACCAGAACACGTGAAAAGAAATATGACAAGGAGACTAGACCCTCACGAAGAACCAAATGGTTGATTACACACCAGAAAATTTTGGGGGCACAAATAATTGTAGGTGGTTGGCAAGATTATGTAGCATCATTCATGAACCTCCCATTAGGAGCGAGGACAAATCCCTCCGGCTCCACAGAAATTTGCACTAGGGATGAGATTAAGATCAAATTGTAACAAACTGCTTTTCACAAGGATATTCACTTTGGAGCTCGGGCTCATATGCTCCCGTTATGAGCAAAAATAATTCAAAATTTGAAAACTCATCAAAAAAATCTGAAAAAAATCATGCACGTACATGACCATGGGACGCACCACCGTATTTTTTTTCGCACCGAAATGACATCGTACGCGCCCTGTACAAAAATGACAAATCTCATTTTCTGACAGGAAATTTGTCATTTTTGTACAGGGCGCGTACGATGTCATTTCGGCGCGAAAAAAAATACGGTGGTGCGTCCCATGGTCATGTACGTGCATGCTTTTTTTTCAGATTTTTTTGATGAGTTTTCAAATTTTGAAATTTTTTTGCTCATAACGGGAGCATATGAGCCCGGGAGCCAAAACTGCACTCTCCTTTTCACATCACTTTCTTGAATTCCACAAAAGGACGGGAGAATGCAACTTTATCAGCGTATAGGGCACAGCATTTCCGCTTTACAGTTGGAGTGGTCCAGCACTGTTGCCTGTTGGTTAGACTAATGGAAAGCTGCAGAGGAGACTCGAAGAGGCAGGGCAGCATCTACTAAATTTTATTAATTAACCGTGAAGATAGCGTCTAAGAAAGCCCTGAAGATAGGAATTTTCTCAAGTTACAGAACGAATATGGCAAAGCTAAGCTACGTGGTTATATTTCCACCTCATTGACGCCACATATAGAAAGTCAAACAAACTCTGCGATTACCTCTGGATGTGAGATTAGAAGACTTCTACCGTCAGAAACTCTACTGTAGTACACTTAACTGGCATGCACTTAGTTTATAATTACAAAAATTAAGAAAACATTTTTAACTAGAGAAATGAAGCCAGTACAGTTATTTGTAATAGACTAAAAAAATGCAGCATATAGGACTAGGATTGTACTACCTTTAGACTAGTCATAGTGCGATAGTATCATGCATATGATACTAGTCTATGTTAGTACTTCCATTATGGATGGTAACATATGTGTAGTATCATGCAACAATGCATTTATTATCTTGTAGACTCATTTTGTATTGGAATCCGTTATGTTCCGGTATCTACCTATGATATCACTATCATCTCTTTCATCATTAATTGCAGTGACACGTCAGCTTTTTGCCAACATGACATGCATGATACTACCTATGATACTCACACTGTGGCTAGTCTCAACCGAAAGACAAGATTATACTTTAGACCCAAATATAAAACTGCGAAAGTTTCCCCCAGTCGCAATGCAAGTATTGCAAGCTCTGCACGGGCCCCATTATCAAGAAATAAACAATCGAACTACAGCTGTATTGCTCCATTGATTCAGACTCCACACGGAACCCCATCTTCCTTTCTCGGTTCCAGTACTAACCGCTCAACTGCTCCACGGAAATTAATGTCAGCCCACGGTTCGTACTACTCTAGCACTAGAAATTTCACGGTTGAAGAGTGCGAGAAGAGAAGAACTCTAGCGCTAGAGATTTTACTGCTCGTCTGCTCGGAAGCTAATTAAGCGAGAAGAGAAGTTGTCATTCGTCGAGCAAGCAGCGCCATAAGAACGACGGTAAAATTTCATTTTAACAACAAAAAAGGACAAAGAAAACCAACAGAAAAAGGGGATGGCAAGCAAGAACTAACCCCGCAATGCGCGGCCGCCAAGGCCTGTACGCGAGCGACCTCTTCCGCGCGAGCCAGCCGCGTCGGAACCGCCGATTCGCGGCGCAATGGGGGATGCTCCGGTCGGCGAGGGGATTTGGGGATCTTGCGAGGAGGGGTTTGCGCCGAGGTGGAGGACGGAAAGGAGGTAGTTTTCTGCGCGGGGTTTGCTTCGCTGCTGTTGCTGCTGCTCTCTCTCCACTGATATGGTTTTCTTTCTGCAATGGGGTAGTGCCTGGTACAGCGGGTGGCAGCTTTGAATGGCTTCTCTGAGGGCCTTCCCTCTGCTAGGTCCACACGGCGGACGTGCATCTTCTTTTGCTTCGTCCTTCGTCGAGGACCAGTGCATGTAAATTGTTTTTAAGGTATATTCTCGCCTAATTTTCAGTGTACTTGCTTTTCTTTTCCACATGGATAACGATCCTCACGTAGTATGTCCCTGTATTATTTGATCTTGACAGGCCTTGACTTGCTAGCGCTAGCTCCATATGATCAGTTCAAAACGGAGCGGTCGTGCCAGCGGTGAAAGTTGATGAATGATGTAGAAATGTCTTTTCTTCGAAACACCCTATCGGGACTCCTTTGGATAATTATAATCTTTAAAAAATTCTATAAACACCATTTGTACTAAATTTATATGAATTAAACTGGAACGCCTTGATTAGATCGAATTTTTAACATCCATAATGACATATTTTATCATTTACCGTCAAAAAAACATATTTTATCATTATTTGCGTAGGATCCATCGTGTTTCATCAAAATGACTATCTACATTCACTGGTCCTATATTCCTATAGTAAATCATATTGAATATCTACATTCAAACAAAAGAAACATACCACCATCAAATCAATTGATCGATGGACTGACAACTCTATGTGAGTAGAATTGTTGAGCATAAGGTTCTTTTGCTATGTTGTACTTTGCAAGTTTTTCCATAGAAAGTTTTCCTCTGAGTTCAAATTGATTCGTGAAAAATCTATTGATTCTATGAGAACTATATATTCCATGGACCTAGCAGAAAGTTTAAATGGAGCCCAAGGTCCATGTAGCTCTTTTTTTCAAAATTTAAAATCGGCACATTTTAATTTTCAAAAATCACAAAACAAATTTCCTCATATAGATAGTGTCGAGATCTACAAGTGTAGAAAAATTCAACTCAAATTCTGTGCTACACAAAAAAGACAAATCAGACAAAATTTCAATTTTTTGAAACTATGTACTATTCACCACCCAGATCCACCCATTTATCATTTTTTGCCCAGCCCACAATACAGAGAATTTTGAGTTGAAATTTTGCACACTTGTAGATCTTATCAATATCTATATCTGACATTTTTTCCCCGATTTTTTGAAACGTAGAAATATAAATTTTGTAATTTAGAAAAGAAAAAAAGAGCTACATGGAGCTCGGGCTCCAAAACACCACTCTCTTGGACCTAGTTATTTAGAATAGTTTGTTTTCCCTATGGTGTCACTGAACAACTTCCATTACGTACTCATATGCCTTCACTTTTTGTAGATTTCAACATGGCATGATATCCAAATTCCACTTATTTGTTCCATTCATGTATTTTTAGAATCATATAGTTCCGTATATACAATTTAATATACCTTGTGTAAGTGCATGTACATATGTGTGCTGGTTGTACGAGTGTGTGTCATGTTGTACTCTGTATTTCTTAATGAACTACCTAGTTCAAATATCTTTATCTTTACTCACTCTTATAAAGAATTCAGTTGGTAGGGTTTGTTCACCCTGGTAGATTGTCACTTCAATGTCATGGAATTATTGACGAAATTACCATACATCCTACGCATTAGACATTTGTATAACGATTTCAATTGATGTCCATGTTGAGATATTTTTCTTATTTGTATAAAATGTTAAGCACTATGATGACACAATAAAATCTTTACAACAAGGCACAAGTATTTATACTCTGTTGTAACCTTTTTTTAGCAGGGAACGGGTCCAAAGGGACCCAGAAGCTTCATTCATACAACGGTGTGTACACAATATGCAAAGAGTACCCTAGGTAGAACTAAAATTACAACAGGGTTCTCACATTTTTCAAAAGGACCAACTCCAAAGAGAAACAAAAATCAATATGGTTCTTCACGGCGGCTGCATCTGAACCTCAAAGCGTGCCCATCGACTTTGCCGCTGGGGACTACTTGGAGCGGGGCTTACATGAAGTGTGACACTGAAGTCGTAGATCCTCCAAGAAGTCATGTTGTTTACGAGGAAGAAGCGGCTTAGATGCACCAGATACCAAAGCGTGGAGTAGCCACTCCGGCCAAAGATAACGTCGGCGCACCATCTTTATGGACTTCGCCTATCGAAGCTTCAAGAACTTCCCCAGGATCTCTAGATCTTGTTGTCTCCACCAATCCTTTGTCACCACAACGAACGAATCTGAGCAGAACACTACGGGCGGGAGCTCCCTCGAGCTTATTATTGAAGCCCTGGCCAGAACTGGACCCTCCCAGGGTTTCTCCACCAAGAAGAACAATCAAAGAAGCTCGGTGGCCAACCGATGTCGTTGCTTTGAGAGCTGCGTCGGGAAGTTTATTGCTTAGCATATCGCCAAAAATCACATGAGCAAAACTACACCTACATCTACTATGTACATACTGCGTTGTGCATCCATCTCCATGCTCGTCGGCAGCGCCATCGGAGTGGAGTAGGGAGTCAGGTCTACAGTGCGACTCTCACCGAGGTTGAATGAGGGGACAAGGAGAAGAGAACAGTGAATGTCCCCCTTCCCGGCGCAGTATGTTGCTCTACGATTTTTCCATTATTGGGTTATAGTACCCCTGTTTCTCAAAATAAGGCGTATATTGTTAGTTAAAAGTCAACATAGTGTAACTTTGACCACTCATATAGACAAAAATATGAACATTTACATGATTAGTAAACATACTACGTATAAAACATATTCATTCCTGAGTATATTTATATTAATTTTGTATTTTAAATATGTAGCTTTTTGTCTATAAAATTGGTCAAAATTATTATATGTTGATTTTGAATTAAATTTATACGCCTATGTTGTGTTACTTGTGTAATGGAGGAAAGTAGTATTGCGAGACCGTTATTTCTTGGTGGGTAGAATGCTTTTTTTTTTTTCAGGAGTGGGTAGAATGCTTTTTTTTTGAAAAACTTGGGTAGAATGCTTTGGGACGCGAAGTTTCACTACTCCTCTTTGCGCAAAGCAAAAGGTCCGACCAATTATCCGACCAATTACTAGAGTACATCCTCTAGCATCCGTTGCTGCATCCCATTCTGCGGCCGCACATGTGCTTTGCTAGCATCATATCAGACCCGAATCCCACCTATCGTGACCCCCGCAGAAGATCCTGGACCAGCGTTCAAGGAACGAGCAAAGCAACAATTGTGGGTTCAAGACGGCTGCGGCCGGTGCCGCAAATCCCGGGGCAACCGAGGGCCCTACCCTGCAGGCGATCACAGCCGATCGGACGGATGAACACTCGCTCGGCAAACGGACATCCCGGAGCGGTACGCTGGGTGGCACGAGGGCCGACGCCCGACGCGGACAGAGGCGGTGCGGCAGGCCGGTACCAATGACTCCGACAGGCCTACGCATCGAGTCCGTTTGTGTTTGGATGGGAAAAATCAACTCTCAACGGGAAGACGCAAACGAACAGGCGGTCCATTTTGTGTCCCTTTTGTTTTCGGCCCGATGCATTCCTAGACCAAATTTGGACCAGGTTTGGGTCGAGAACGGACAGAAACGGAGACAAAACGCGTCCGTTGCGTCCGCGCATGCCCTCCCCCTGTCCGTGTACTGCCCCCACATGGCAGCCACACAAATCTCTCTCCTCTTCCTCCCACCTACCCCACTATTCTCTCTCCTAGAAAATCCCCACCGCATCGAAGCCTACCGCCGGAGCCGCGCCGCCGTCAAGCACGTGTACTCAACCTCCACAATGAGCCGCTGCTCCTGGAGCCGCGCCGCCGTCGCCTGCGAGAGCTCCACCGCCTCCCTATCGCGGCTCGCCTGGTGCGCGCTTGTAGAGGCGCACGGAGGGCGCCGTGGCGATGCACACGGAGGCGACGACAGCCGTGGCGAGGAGGCGCACGGAAGGCTGGGCGGACGTGGACGAGGCAGGAGCAGCGTGACCGGCGGGAAGGCAGGCAAGGTGCATAGCGGCGTGGTCGAGGAGGGCGCGGAGGCAAGCGAGGTGCAGAGCGGCGTGGTCAAGGAGGGCGCGCCGTGGCTGGATTGGAAGACTTCGCTGCCGATGTGTCTCGATCTACTCCTGCTGCTCTCGATCTTCTGTTGATGCTCTCGGACTCCTTTCGTTTTTCTGGCAGCACCATCTCCATCGCTAGCTATTTTTGTTTGCTGCCTCTCTCAATCTCCTTTCGTTCTTCTGCCAATCGATTTCAGTTGTGGCATACGATGCTAGCTGGAGGAGAGCGAGGTGCGCGCGGGCGTCTCCGCCACCGGCCGCAGAAGGAGCGGCAGCAGCTCGCCGGTCGCCATGGTCCGTTTGCGTTGGGTAGCAGCGTTGGGTGCACCCTCCGGAAACGCGGTGTCCGCTCCTGTCCGCCCGGCCGGACCGCGACGCAAACGGACATAAATCGGTGTCCGTTTGCGTCGCCCTGTTGGAGTCATCCTTACAGCATCTCTAGGCAGAGCTCGTACAACAAATTTAGAGCAGGTACAGTAAGCTTATGTAAGCAGGCTATAAGGGTTAAAATATTATTTGTTGGATGACATGAAGTAGAGCTCACATATGAGTGAGCTCTCTGGCACGTGCTACTAGGCACTTTGTGAGAGTTGGAAGTGGGCCATATCTTAATACATTAACACAATTTTGTGTCTAACTATTGTACATATTGGTTGTATGGTTGGTTATAAATGACATAGCAATCTTTTATAGCCAGCTGTTGACTGTACTATTGAACTTGCTCTTAGTCTAGGTGATCCTGAAAATTAGTTTGGAGACTGGGATCCGCTAAATCGTATTGAAAATTTAAATAAGATTTAAACCATTTCAAGTTCATCGAACTATTTGCATAGATACAACAAAAACAAAATAGAACTAAACTAGATCCCAGCGGTCTTATTCTTCACCCGCATGCTCACTTGAAACCGAGGTACTATCGGGTAACGACTTCGCAGTAGCAACGCGAGTTCGTGCTCCACCTTGACGGCTTCGAGGCGGGCCGGAGCACCGGGATCGTCGTTTGCCACCACTTTCGTAGCGACAACAAGTTCATCGTCTGTGCAGTGGGTCCGTTAGAAGTGTGGCAAAATGTGCTCGAAGAGCGCATCGAAGCTGTATGTCCCAGGTCGCTCGCCACCCATGGAGATCACTACCTCGTTCGAGCCTCTTCCGGCATCTCAATCGGCACCACGCGGGGAGCTACCCGCCTCCGCTTCATGCGAAGAGGGCGCGGTGGCCCAGCCTTCTCGTAGGTGCTGCATGGAGGGAGCAGCCCGACCCACTTGAGCCCTTGAAGGCAACCGCGCTTGCTCACGTCGGTCAGGCGGTGCCGGCGGTGCTCCTCCTCCTCCTACTAGCCGAAGGCGCACGGCTTCCACCGTGCACACCACGCCCACCACTGCTGCGCATAGACATCGAAGAAGTGGGCGAAGTTGGCTAAGACTAGTGATAATTGCTCGTCGGAGCTATCAACGGGGTAACCATAAATGCCCCAGTAACGTTTATATTGTGCCACAGGGGATGCTTATCCGTATGACTGGATAATTTTTTTTGACTGGGCCGATATACGGTACATGTTCGGTCGTAAAAATGGCTCAAACCGCATAACGACCCGTTTCCGGCAGAGAATTATTCGGGATCTGCTAATTAAAGATGCTCTTAGAAACCTTCCCCTTACACCGCTTGTGTAACTATTTTTTTCGAACAATGCCCCTGAAGAACTAACTAGGCGACACCAAAACCACGCGGCGAGTGATTGTTGTTTTATCCAGAGGCTAGAACGAGCGTGCATTGAAGCCGCATCGCTGTCGGGGATGGATGGATTGGTGGTTAGTTGCTTGCCCTGCCACGCCTGCTTGTGTACAGTACAGCAGAGTAGAGTGCATTCAGACGAAACTCAAACCAAAAATTTCGAAATGAAATGGATCCCCTAGCTTCACGCATATACCGTATAAAATCAGAATAATTCCCAGCCAAATAATGTCATCAAATCTCAGCTGTAAGTTGTAACTCATGACTTGAAAGAATTACAAAACAAATCTAATGTTTTGAGGGTGTTTTTCTAAATTGCAACCCCACGTGCAGCTGAAAATTCTCAGATACAGCCTTACTCACAACTAATAGGTACACAAATCGCGATGCGAATCCGACTGCGTATGACTTGGCTGAGCACTAAGTTAATTTGGCAAAACCGATTTTATAAAGATCTTGAAACAATGCAATACTCCATTCTAAATATCTAGCAGAAAGCAAAGAGGAGGTTCAACTTTCCAACGTCAACTAACAGGCTAACACTAGCTTAATTATCACCACTGCTAGGACGATAAAGATCCGTCAGTGTGTGGTTAGCTAGTCGTAACACAAAGCTAGCCGTGTCCTTTGAGATATGCACTCCAATTAACAAATTAACGGCCGTGCGACCCATGCAGTGCTCGCCATCATTGCTGGTGTGCTGCAGTGCAGCGTCGATGATATCTTCAGAAGAAAGCCACAATTATACGTGCAAGTGCCCTAGCTGCTAAACAGAAGCGAGCGGTAGTTGCCAACGTCATCTCGGTGATTAATTTAGTTTGCCGCTTGTGTTTTGTCCCTTTTGAGTGGACACAATCATTCAACCAGCGGCCAAAGAACAATGTGGCAATCACGGCATTTTCCTCAAATCTTCTTTGAATCCAGCTGCCGATCCAAGAGGTACGTACGCGCGTGACGGAAATACGCAAACCATGCAGGCCAGTTGATTGACTAGTCCTTCTCTAAGTTTTGCTGGCATCCATGGAATTAGAAAGGGATGGCGCGCTTTGCTGCGCCTGAGGGTACTATCGCGGATTTGTGGTGATCTGAGTAAATATTAATTGCTCATATACGATTATGTACAAATTCATAACTTTTTCAAGCAAATATTGTAGGTATTGGTCTTGTATTCTGTAGTATAAACCATATAATGTAAAAGTAACAACTTCGAATTTGTTAACCTTCGAAAGAGGCAAGCCCCACCAGTGGCGGACGCAGCGCCCCTATTACCCGACGCTTGCCTGGGCTTCCGGCCGGCCGGCGTACTGTATTCCTACTGTATTTACTGTAGCAAAGAGTAGAAAAATATCATTCTAAGCCTTAAATTTACTGTTTGCCCGGGCTTCACAAATCTCCTAGGTCCGCCACTGAGCCCCACGGCTGGTGTGTGGTGGCGGAGGAGTTGTGCGAGGCGGGGTATAGTCAAGGTGTAGCCAGAGGCAGAACTTACATGTGTCGCTCGTGCGCGTGCTTGTACGAAAGGAGGCACGGTTAGGAAGTGGAGGAGAGGAGGGCCGCTCGGTTGGCTCGCTGACGGGAGCTACGAAAGCTGGAAAGTGATAATAGTGGCGCGCGGGAGCAGAGCGACGATAACCCTCAAGGTCGAATCCCCACCATGCCCTAAAGCAGTGGTTGTAGATTCATGGCCAAATCGGTAAAAGTTGTGGCGGAGCTGTCAGGTTCAAGGCTAATCAATATGAGAAGAGGTGGGCGACATGAAACTTACAATTGACAGTTGACGTGCCCACATTGCCCTTTTTTTATATAGCAGCAACCCAAGTGATGTACTCCGTCCGTTCGGAAATAGCGTTCGGAAATAGATGACGCGAGCTGTGTACAAATGTACTTTTACAAAACAACCCTCGTGCATTCTAATTAGTACAAAAACCTGCGATTCAAAGTCGTCTTCTTCCTCCGTCCGTCCGTCGCCAGCTCGCCCGCGATCCCAGCCGAAGGGCGTCCCAGGCTCCCAGCTCGCTCGCTCGCCGCGCTCCTCTGCCCGTGCCCAGCAGGTTGACGTGCTCCTCTGCCGCAGCCCCATTTCGATTCCCTCCTCCCTCGCGCTCGATCTCCAGCGCCGCCGGAGCAGGCCCCCCGTCGCCGTCCCTGCTCCAGCCACCCCTACGCCCCCGCCGCCGGCACTGCTCCAGCCACCCCCGCCGCCGGAGCAGACCCCCTCCATCACTTCCAGCTCGATCTCCAGCTCCGGCGCGCCTCCAGCTCGATCTCCTGCTCCGGCGGCGGTTGGTGGTGTTGGCGTGTACGAGCTGGTCGTCGCCCGGGTGCTCCTCCACGAACGCCGTGACGACGTACACCTGAAACAGCTGACAGCTCCTGGTCTTAACTGAATGTGCACACAGGGTTCTCTGATTCTCTCCCTGCAAACAACTCCTCAACTGAAAAAACCTACAGCTACCAAGTTGAATATGTGCATAAGAAAAAACCTACAGCTGCTGCAGAGTCATCAGTCTATGATTTGCAATTTTATCTAAAGGAAAAAATGGGCAAGACCTTCTCTATTTTCTGGACATTTACAACGCTCAGCAAACCATGAAAACAAAAGGTTGCATACAGACATACATATGGCATTCTAAAATGCTACGGACATTCATGCAACATCACAGACTCACAGCAATGAACAAAATAAAGCTGCAAGTCCTTTGCCTGAGAGATATCTCCGTGTTCCTAAAATCTCAGAAGTACTCAAACAAAATGCATCTTCTCATTGCAGGTTGCCGGTGTCCGTCTATCTCCAGAGCCACGTTGACGAGCTCACCAAGATACTCACCAGGATTTGCTTCAGCTGCCTCCATTGAAGAACTGCAAGGTATAATTAGAAATCAAAACCTAGATTAGAACATGACCTCTCAGCTTGTTTCTATATTAGAACAAAACAATACTATTATAACAAGACCTCTCAGCTCGTTCTCTAGATTAGAACAAAATAAGATTGTTTTGAACGGTTGGGTTGTTCGTCCAAATTTTAATGAACATGTATATCAGGAGTAACAAATTCATACAACTTGTACAGTACTTTCATCATTTGTTAATTAGGTTTAAATAGATTTCTTGAATAAAGTTAACTTCTCAGATGATAATACTCCTCTGTCATTTGGTTTTAGAGCAACAAGAACAGTTAAGGATTCTTCATGACAAGTGCAAGGTGGAGGTAAAACAGCAGTTGCTTAGTTTAAAAGAATGACTGTTCAATCTGCATTGTCACTTGATTATAAGAAACATCCATTGCTATCATTATTACGAAGCAAATAGACTGATTCATCATACAGCCGCTTGAAGAAATCTTTTTAAATGATTTGTTTTTTCTAACCATTGGCTACCTAATTATCACTGAACATGGTGTTCTTTCATGGTTGTATAGACAGAGAAACAGACATGTCCATCGATCCATACTATTGTCACAACCACGGGTAATAATCACTGATAACTGATAGAATTGCAGAGCATGAGGTGAGAAAATAGACGAATTTGGGTGGGAAATCAGAGAAAGGGATGAGACGAGCCGAGCCGAGCCGATACGCGGCGGCGGCGCTAGAGTTCATATTGCTTGGAGAATAATCGACAGTTACTAGGGTTTACAAGCCTCAGGCTAAAGTAGCTCCGATGCAACGGAGAGTTCACGGAATTGTAAAAGTAACGGTGTGATTGCGACAGCTACAGAGATACTAGAACAGGACGACGTCGCGTGAGAACGGCCAGCTGCTCGGGCCGCACGATCCTCCTCGTTGAAGCGGTATCAACTAATCTCCACCGTTAGATAACTGAAGATGTATCTTCTTAACATGAATTCAGACTTAGCTGATAGCTGGTCATGACAACTATCCAGTGCGTCCACATTCAATGGGGGAAAATTAAGCAAGAATAGATGGAGGAGGAGGAGGAGGAGGAGAGAGACCTCAACAGCAGCAGCAGTTTGGGGATGTCGCCGGAAGTAGCAAGTCGGAGCGGTTGGCGGCGACAGCAGCTTCAGGGAGATGGTCGCCGGCAGCTGCAGCTCTGGCAGGCGACCACAAACAGGATCTCGGCGAGGCTGAACTTCCTTCAACGCGGACGTGCCACAGGAGGTACTGAGGGGCAGATGGGGAAGCCGTCGGCGGCATGTGGACCTGATGCGGGAGAAGGGAGTGGACGTTGTCCTCGTACTGCCTCCCTACCAGATCTCCAGGACAAGAGCGCCGCCGGTTACCTCTCGCCCGCAGATCCGGGCTCCAAGACACGAACGCCGCCGCCGGAGCCGGCAAGACGCGGGCTTTGCAGGATGGTCGCAGAAAAGGGGATCCTTTTCCTCTTGATATCCTCTCCGCGTGGGAGTCTAGCTGGTGCAGAGGAAGGAAGGCTGCGAGGCGAGGAGGATCAGGAGGACGGCGCGTGGCGAGGCGACGGAGCAGGGCGGCCAGGGTAGAGATGCGCCGGTGGGTCGCGGAACGACGGTTCGCCGGTGGGCCGCGGAATGGAGGGGATGAGGACGACGCGCGACTAGACTGCGGGATGTGTCTGAAAGAAACGTGAGGGGGTTTTCGCAAAACTTCCGTCGCGTCATTACTAACTATATAAAAGATGGTCCGATTCTCGCTTCCTCAGCGACCGGCGATCCACGCCGTCCGTTGATGATCCAACGGCCCACATGCACACCCCGTGACGCTTTTGTTAAAAAGCCCCTCACAAGTCCAAAAAATGCTCCGCGGTCCACGATTTCGCGAGGCGGTGGACCGCTTTGCAAAATATGAAAAAGTAAAGGACAAAACGCAAAAAAGCTCTCACACCCCCCCCCCTCTCTCCTTCTCCTTCCGCGCGACGCGGAGTTCGCCGTGCCGGCGCCGACGAGCCCCGCCGCTGCTCCGCTGCTCCCCCGACGACTCCAGCAGCACAGGAAGCACTGCCTCGCCGTCCTCTACCTCCTTTGCGATTTACGCGAGCCGGGACGCCCGAAATTGCTGCCAAACCGCCGTCTTCCCCAAGTCCGGCCGCCGCCCTGTCGAGCTCGATTCGGTCGCCCACAACCTCCTCCCGCCTCGCTGAGTCCTCCATCGTGTTCGTGGTGAGCGTCTGGTCCCGATGGTTCTCTTCCCTGTCCTCCCCGCGCTCCGTGTCGCTGTGGCCGTGCTCGCCGGCCGCCGCCGTCGTTTCGGTCACCGCCGGCGGTCCGGCGACCATTTGGTCACCAGCGCCGCCCAAACTGCTCCCCCGCACCGTCCTCGCGCGGATCTGCGCAGCCCTGGCCTCGCGAGGGTGGCCGTGCTCGCCCAAGCTCGGTCGAGCTGCGCATGGTCGCCGCCGGGTGACGTCACACGATGACGTCACTGCGGCCCACTGTCATTTTTTTCCCTAAACAATTTCACAATTATTAAACCACTAACATGTGGGTCCCAGATGCCAGATTTTTTACAATTACAGGAAAATGTTAAAATTTGGGGGAAAAAACATACCTTCTAATCTACGATTCAAAATAATGGAAACAATATGGCATAAAATTTCAAATTTACTAAATTTTCAAACTTTCCATGCAAAAGTTGCACCAAAATTACATTTGCACACAAAATAATGCAAACAATATATCAACGTTTTCCAAATTTAACAACTTTCCATGCTTCCCAAACAAAAGTTACATCAAAAAAAAAAAAAAAACCAACATTGTGTCCACTTCAAAAATTAAGAAATGTATGTTGAAATTTACGAAATTAAATAAAAAACAACAACAACGTACCCATTTCAACAATTAAGAAATGTCTGTTCAAATTTACAAAATCTTCAAACTTTCCACCTAAACTAACAGATGTCCCACAATAACTAATAATTGCCCATTTTTTGAAGATTTATTGGATTATTTCCCACATAATTTTCCTGGTTTCCCACTTAGGGGAAAAAACAACAACGATTTCCCAAATTTCAACCACAGCGGGCACGGTATGCCACCGCACTAAATTTCACAACTGTATTACCTATTATGGAATTTGTTTCTATTCTCAGTAAAAGTTAGCTGAATTATTTACACCAACAATTATTTCCTCAAGCATTGCCAAAATGACACACAAATGTTATAGTAACAAAATTGTTTTACTTATATTAAGAAACTCCCCACATATTTTCTTCGAATTTTGTAACTTTCTGGCCTACATATACAAGTACAGAAGTATTTGTCATTTTAGGCGAATTCCTGCTTATTTAAAATGTGTAGGTTTTTTATAATTCATCTAAACATGGTACTCATGACTACAAGTTAACTACATTGCCAAATAGACTCATACGTTTGGTATGCAATTTGGGGAAAAAACAAAAAATAAATAATTACAAATAGAATTTTTTTTTGAAACCTTTCCACAGTAAATTCGATGAGAGTTTGTCGACCTTCTCGACCATAAATTCCCTTTTGCTGATCTTTAACCACGACAAACGAGATAACAAAAAGAATGTGTTCTGTCGCCCCGCCGAGTTTTTGGAGATAATCTAAATGCATTTCTCCTGATTATATGGCTTTAAATTTAATAAATATTCACACATTGCATTCCCATTAATTGTGGAGTTAAATCAAATATTTAAGACAAAATACACGCATACTTAGACATTCCAACTTGCTTAAAATATGGAGATACTCCAAATGACAGATTCTTTCTTTTCCTTTGCGTGTTTTCATTCTTCCTATTCTTTTATCTTTTTCTTTGTCTTCTTCCAATTGCACCAAACTTAAATATTTTTGAATAGTTCATCCATATACAAAGATCATATTTCAACTACACGGATGACCAGCAGTTGTATTACCTCAGAATACATATTTCTATCCGATATTACGAACACTCTATATAAATATAGTGACAGCTTTAGTAATGTTTTCAAGATGACCAGTAGTTGTATCACCTCATAGTACGTACTTCTAACCGAGATTACAAACATTCTATATTAAGAAAACCAAATGCACTTAATTACACATGATACATATACATTACTATACCTAATACTACTACACATATCAATGCAACGGGCGCAGCGTGCCGCCGCAGGAATTTGTAAATGTAAGCTTCTCCTTTTTCATTATAATACATTCAAACCTAAGCAACTCTAGAATGTGTACATATTCGAATTTGAATTTCTCACACCACCGTACTCACAAATATGACAAATATATCAGCATTAACACACACAAAAAACGTTTACTATTTATGCCACATGACTAAATTTAAAATTTGAAAACTTCAAACTTTTCAATGGCTTTCAAATTTGGGCATTTGAAAGACGAAAAAAAATGAATGTGGGCTGGGCGGTCAACCAGGTAAGCCTGTGCCCAGGAAAGAAAGGACTAGGGAGGGATTGAGAGAAGCTTTCACAGTGGAAAATGCAAAAAAAGCATATCGTTCTTAGAAATTTTGGAATTTGACTCAGTTAGAGCTATGGTCAAGAGGGAAGTTTTGTAAAAGCAACAGGAAGAATTGCTCAGATACCCGTGAGCGAGGCTTACTTGGGTCGTGTTATAAATGCTCTGGCTAAACCTATTGATGGGAGAGGCGAAATTGTAGCTTCGGAATCTCGCTTAATTGAATCTCCTGCTCCGGGTAGAATTTCCAGGCGTTCTGTATATGAACCCCTTCAAACAGGACTTACTGCTATCGATTCGATGATCCCCATAGGGCGCGGTCAGCGAGAGTTCATTATTGGGGATAGACAGACTGGCAAAACAGCAGTAGCCACAGATACAATTCGAAAGACAAAAGGGAAAGATGTAAGAAGAACGAGGGTGAAAGAAAATGCAAGTGCAAGAGAGAGAATTGTAGGCTTATTTCCTAAAAGCGGTGGAGTGGATACGTATTTGTTGTTCTGGTCGTTTAGGAGCAGCCACAATTGCTTCAGCCGGAGCTGCTGTCGGTATTGGAAACGTCCTCAGTTCCTCGATGCATTCCCGACTGATATAGTCTTTGGTTCGGGATACAACCATTGTAGATTCCAGCCGAGAAGACCAGGAAAAGATAAGGATAAAGAATGTCATATATCTCAGGAGCTAGATCACTTCCCGATGAACAAGTCAGAATTGCCTCAACTAAAATGGATGGAATTGGACCGAAAAAAGCCATTCAGCTTCGTTATCGATTAGGTATCAGTGGGAACATCAAGATGAATGAGTTAACTAAGTATCAGATCGACCAAATTGAACAAATGATAGCTCAAGATCATGTTGTTCATTGGGAATTGAAGAGGGGAGAACGAGCAGACATCGAACGATTAATTTCTATTTCTCGTTATCGTGGAATTCGTCATCAAGATGGATCGCCCTTACGCGGTCAACGAACTCATACTAATGCAAGGACTGCTCGCAAGCAATTTCGGAAATGAAAGAAGGCTACCGAAATACGAGCAACTTCCCGCTTTCACCAATTTTTAAAATTCAAAAAAAAATTATAAACCAATATCTCCGAATATATCCAATGGGAAAATACGAGTAATATATCAAGACAGTCAAACTGTGGAATCAAATTCAAATGGATTTTCCCGATTTCAATTAAATATTGACATCGAAATACAAACATGTGTGAACATTCCAAACCACTGAATGTTTGAAAATTCTACAAAATATTTCAGAAATGCTCAACAAAAATGCTGCCTATTCATAACAAAATAAAAAAAAATGTTTGAACCTGCAAAAATGTATGAAAATTTGTGGAGCTATTGCATTCCATACATGATTGATGAATTTAAGAATAATTACAAAAAAAAAATTGGAGAAATTTTAGAGACAAAGTAAATGCATTTCCTCAATTTTATAAAATAGAATTTAATAAATGCTCACATAATATATTTCCTCTGATTATGGAGTTACAATAAATTTTTAAAGCAAAATACTAACTTATTGCATCATTTCATATAGATTAATATTTAGAGGTAATTTAACTGAACTCTCTCCAATTATGCATACAACTTTAATAAATGCTAAAAATAATCAATATTTCCACATAACCATAATATATTCCGTCTTATTATAATGCTAAATAACACAATTATGGCAAAATGGAACTATATTTGACTATTCCAATTTAGCTAACATGTTCACAAGCAATATAACTTAAATCTATCTAATTATGTACTCACATTTCCAAAAAAAAAATGCTTGAATAGATGAATATTTCGAGAAAATACAAATTTGATCCCTCTAATTACGGAATGATTTTCAAATTGAATTTAAACTACAAATTATAACTATCACCTTTCCTTATAATATATATGACACAATAAAAAATACACAAATTATCACAAAATATTCTCATCAAACGCGCGGCGTGACGCCGCGCAAAATTTAACTAGTCTATTTCCGAACGGAGGGAGTATTTTGCAGCACTTGTTGTCATTATTTGGACCGCACAAAATAAATTTGAACAAAATTTACATCAATGACAACTATTGGAACAAGGTATTTTGCTCTCAAATATCCTAAAATAGTTAGACACTAAAATATGGCAGCTCCTAAGATTAGATATTGTAAAGATGCAGTGTACACGATGTGGCACCGCGCACGATCATGCATGCTGTGCAGTGCACCGTCCAAGATCCGGACAGTGTGCGTGGTACATCGGTGCCTGAATATGGAACACATTTACACATGTGCATGAACTAGCTGGTGTGACCATAGGTACATCCGTACATGAACGATCACGAGTGCATCATTTTGACTTCCGGTCTCACTGGATATTTTTTCAAGTTACTAAAAATTCTGAAAAATATGTACATAGACAATGATTTCTACTTCAAAGTGTGCTAAACAAAAAAGACAAATTAAAGATCTCGGTGTGTGAATAATGCACCTTCAAATCTTCATGTACATTTTTTATCAGATTATTTTGAAACATAATATCATTTTCGAATTAGTAAAATAAATATTTTTACTAATCTTGGGCTCTAATAGGATTTTCCGCATGATCACATAGTATCCAAACTATGCATAAAATAGAGTTTGGTCTGTGAGTAGAAATTTCTGACTCCCGAAGTCCGCCAGTCAAACGTTGGGGTTACTCAACCGAGGAATCAATATTCATTGATCGGATGGAATAAATGGAATAGGTATTTGCCAAGTCTAGTGATCACTTTATTTTAATAAAAATTGAAAAAAAATCATATTTACAATTTTTGAAAAATCTAACGAAGAAAAGGTCCTGCATGTTGTCAGCGATGTATCCCATAAACATGCAATATCTTAATTTGAAGTATTGAGCTAAACAAAAAATGAAAAATGTGCGGAGCTGGGTATATACACTTTGAAATCTCCAAAATAAAGAAAATTTGTCTTTTTTGTGTCGCCCATAATACAAAAAAAATTGACATAGTGATTTTGCATGCATCATCTACTACATCAAGATTTTGTTTCAGGTTTATTAGAACTTTTACATATTTTAAGAAAATATTTTAAAGCACAGATATCACTGTAACTCGGAGACCAAAATAATTTTTGATGGTGCGGAGTATATAGTCAAGACATCAAGATCACTGTAATACGGATGAAAGCCGTCTGTTGAAGGCGCCGGCAGTCCATTTTTCACCATCGCCCATGGGCCGAGTGTCAGCTTAAGTGACAAAAATTCACCTGTTATCCGGGAAGCCCAAGCCCAAGGAGGGATGCATGGAGATCTGAAGACATAATCCGACAGATGCAGGGTCACATTTGCAGAGAATGGATGAATGCATCCTTAATTTCGTGCTCCGCAGCCTTTGTAGGTGACATCCTTTACTTGTAACTTAGCCCCAGTGCCCCACAGGCCGATCACACTTATCTCCGTGTGAACTGTCGCCATCGCCACCTCTCCAATAAGTTATACCCAGAGTCTGAACATCTTCAAGAATGCAGGCCTTCAGCACTGTAATGCAGGCCTTCAGCACTATACCTCAGCTGAACGAGCTGAATCTGGGTAGATCGCACCACCAGCTACCTGAATATCCGTAGTAATCAACCGAGCGATCGGGCATATGCGTCCATCAAGACATTTGATCGCATGCAATTGATGGCCGAATTATTTATCACTCGGCAGCTAGCTACCTGGTTTTAAGTTTGCAAATGCAGGGGATTAATTCACCGATCAATCGGCCCTCCCAGCATTTATCAGGTACATTCATGTTACATATTATTTTGATGGCTTGCTAATGATGTTGTATAACAATCCATTCTAATCAGATCTAGCTCTATATTATTTTTTCCAGATTCTTGTGACAATGCCAACGAATCCTACTGAACATGTTCCAGATCATGGAAAGGTATTATGTTCCATTCTTTTGCGGAACACGCGTTGTTTTCGCTGAAAATGATCTTGCTTTGAGTAAACTGTAAAAAAAAGACTGCATTTATGCTTAATCTGAGTTAGCTGACTTGTACCTTCAGTCATATTCTTGTGACAACAACTTCTGAATAAACTGGATCTGACTATTTCCATTTAATTTGTATCTTCGTATCTTCTTACTATTTCCATTTTGTATCTTCATATATAGTATCTTCTTAGTACAAATACTTCTTGCGTGTTTTGTTGAGCTAGCTAATCTGTTTCATGCCGAAGGTGATTCCGATGCTGTGTTGAATCATGAGATGATTGTTTACTTTTCAGATTGCAGAACAGATGAATCACAATATTAGGAACAGATCGTTTGCTACTCTGGAATGTCACTGATGTTTCCGAATTACATTGCAAAGACATCTGCAGAAAACCTCATTCAACACGAGTCAAGGAACAACAAAACTAAGCGGAGTTAGTTGGATAGAAAAAAAGACGAGCCTGGACGTCTCCTCTCTCCCGCTACAGTTGAGAGAGGCGATTTTTCACCCCCGCCCGCCGATCCACCACCTCGCCGTCGATTCGCCGGATCCCTCGTCCTCCGTCGGCCGCTCCGGCGGCGGGAGGGCGGGGGATCCCCGCTTCACGGGTGTAGATAGAGTAGGGTTTGTGAGCTCTTCAACCGGCGGCGCCATGGAGGAGGTTGGGTCGCCGGCGGTGCTTTTGGTGCAGGTACGCGCTTCCTTCGACGGCGGAGCTCGGTGGAGTTCCGCGGTGGTGTGCCTGCTCCCTCCGCTCCCTCGGATCTCCAGATCTGTTGGGAACGCCATCCCCCTCCCGGATCCCGCGTGGCGGCAGATCTGGGTTGACGACTTTGAAGCCGGTGATGTTGAAGGAAGACGAAGATGCAGCTGGAGTTGGGTGGAGGCTCCACGGAGTTCGAGGTCCGGCGACTTCCCGTCTGCTAGGGGACGTCTTCTGATCCAAGGCTTGAAGGAAGACGAGGCGACGGCGCGCCACCGGCACGTCCTGCTCCATGCCGGCGTCTTTGAGTTGCAGAAGGACTGGAGTGTAATTTTTATCTTTGTTGGGCACCTTTCTGTAATGTTCTCCCTTTAATATTACCATGGTTTCCTCGCAAAAAAAAACACGAGTCAAGGAAGCGCAAACACCACAAATTTTCAGTATCTTGTAGCATATTGCTGAACAGTCTAAATACTTTGTTGGTTGAATCAAAATTGTGTTATTTACTGTGAAATTTGTGAGCCAAAATTCAGATCCGGGAGTCATAGCTCAATTCTGCTAAGGTTCAGAACTTACAGTTCATACTTGTGCAAATTTCACTCTTGAAATATTTGATTTATATTCAGGGCATTAGCATCTTCTGCATGAGCAGAAGGTGATGGATTTTGACAGTTTTAGATGAAATCTCGTCCTCAAATACATAGTTTGCTCTCCGAGCTGAACCCAGAATCATGTAATACAAATTAAATCAAGGCTAGCTTGTATACATAGTTTCAACTTGAAAGTCTGATCGATGCATAATAGGTACGAATCCTTCTCTCTGCTCATCTGTTCCGTAGAACAAATCAAAAGAAGGATAGCTAGTATACAAATCTAGCTAGTATACGATCCACGCATGCAGCTACGAGTCCGCGTCTGTCCGGCAGATATAGCAGGCAACACAATACACAACTTTGCGGACGCAGGCACCGCTAGTGGACGACGCGGACTGACGCGCAAGCGCCGGACCTGTCCGCCTGCACCCTGAATCATGTACAGTAGCTAGTACGGAGTAGCTACTAGTACTTGATGAGCAGCTGGTAGTAATTCGTTCGTCCATTGGATGTATCGTCAGTATCCGGTGAACATGAGGAGCACCATTGGATGTATCGTCAGTATCCGGTGAACATGAGTGCTTTGCGTTTTGCAGGTGCACGCACGCAAACGCATACCAAGGCTTACCCGTTACGAACTTAACGGTACTACGGTAGTGATCAAACTAGTGGAATTTTGCGCAGCGTCACGCCGTGCTTTTGTTAGTTTGTATTTTTTTTTTAAATTTGTAAAATAACTCCATAATCAGAGAATTTGTATTTTGTTAGCATTTATTAAATTTAAATCCATAATTAGATGAAGTCCACTTAGATTGTATACAAATATTAGCTATTCTGAATTGTTTAGCGAGAATTTCTATGAATATCGCTTGTTTTATAGTTTTAGTCGTATAATACATTTTGTAAGTAGGAGTGGTGGGTCTGTTTTATTTTAGCCGACACGCCGTGCCCTGGTTTAAGACAACAAAACTCACATACTATATTATCCACGGTTTAAGTTGGAGGGAAACAACAAATTTAGCAAGTGGAACTACCTCTATAGAGCATCAGAGACTTATCCTGCTGCTTAAAGGGGCTTAATGCTTCGTTTAAAAGAAATATTTTCATAAGTTAATCCTGTTGTTTAAAGGGTCCTAATGCTTTGTTTATAAAAAAAGAATTCCCGATTGTAACAATTAAAAAGAAAGGAGATAGAAAGAAGATAACGTCCAATCACAACTTTGTAAGTATAATAAACAATTACTACACATCAGAAGTGAAATATAAAGATATAATTATATGTTTTGTTCATTATGAGGCTTGATATATTTTAGAGCATCCAAAAAAAAAAATTAGCAAATTGGAATGTTCAAATGTGTGTGTGTGTGTGTGTTTTTTTTTGAGTTTTTTATATATTTTAGCGTAGTTCCAAATATTTAGCAAATTGAAATGGGAGTGCGCCGATATATTTTAGAGTTTTCGGGGGAAAAAATTAGCGAATTGGAGTATTCAAATTCGTTACAATTTTTTTTAGCATTTTGGTGTATTCTAGCGTATCTCGAAATATTTAGAAAATTGAATTGTACAAATGAGTTAGTATTTGAAGCTATTTATTTTCGAACATTCGTTATTTTATGGAATTTGTTTGCAAAAACAGGTACCATAATTATTTATTTGGAATCCATAATTAGGGAGGTTGCAGTATATGAGCATTTAGCAAATTTTAGTCAATGTAATTAAGGAGAATACATTTAGATTATGTTGGTATATTTAGAGTATCTCATTTTTTTTAGCAAATTGGAATGTTAAAATACATTTATATTATATTTGGTATATTCTAGAGTATATCAAATTTGTTAGCAAATTGAAATGTTCAAACGTGTTGCACTTTTTTGTGAGTTTTTTTATATATTTTAGCGAACTTCCAAATATTTTGCGAATTGAAATGTGCAAATGAGTTTGTATTTAAAGCTATTGTTTTGGAAACATTTATCATTTTATGGAATTTGTTTGGGAAGACATTTAAAACCCATGATATAAATGAGTAATTGTATTTAAATTATTTAGCAAACTCTATTTAAATGAGATGTTTTGTACCAAAAAATAGTTTATTGGGTTTGTCATATTGAATGATATTGCTGATATTATTTTTTCTAGATTTTATTTGAGTTCGAAAGAAAATTATGGAATCCATGTTTTTTGAAATGACGTAAAGGTGTCAATTGAGCCTTTATGTATTATTTGAAATTTCCAAGATTTGAAATATTCTCAAAACGGTTCTAAAGTATTTGAAATGACTATTTTGATATATACAAATTGTTAGAAATTGGTCTGAAATTATTTGGAGCTGTATTTGAAAAGTTACAAAAAAATTTAAAAAAAGAAAAGCAGAAAAGAAGAACTGGAAAAAAATAGAAAGGGCCGAGGCAGCCTCACAGCAGCCAGCCCGGCCCAGCAAGCAATCCATCTGCCCAGCCCAGGCCCGCCGTGATGTCATGCTGACATCACCAGTGGGCGGAGCTGCCGCGGCGGCGACGACGACGCCGACGTCGAATCACGGCGAACCAGGACGTGCGGCTGGGCGCGCTGGATGCGCCTCGACGCGGGCTCCCGGGAGCGGTGGCGCCGCCGCTTGAAGGTCGTCGGAGCGTCGCCGGCGGCATGTGGACGCGGCCGCAAACGCCGAGCACGGCATGGACGATTCCGGCGCCGACGCGGCGTCCCGACAGGCGGCGCTCGGCGAGGATGGAGGGGAAGCGACGGCGGAGCTTCCTGCATGGTTGGATCTGAGCGGGGAGCGGCGCCTGCGCGCGTCGGCGGCGCCGGCGAGCTCCGGCTCGCGAGAGAAAGAAGAGAGGAGGGGAGTTGTGCCGATGCTTTTTCAGAAAGACCCCTGATGTTCCCTGGAATTGCACGTTAGTCCTTCGTAGCGGAAAGGCATGGGTTGCGGAGCTATTTCTCGGCTTGCGAGGGGCTTTTTTGCAAACGTGTTGCGGGTGTCGCGCGGACCGTTCGATCGCCGAGCGACAGCTCGGATCGAGTTCCAGTTCAACACTGTAGCTAATGTTCCTTAGAACAGTAGCCGAGCGCTCACAGCTCGCGAAATCGCTCAGCTTTCATATAATTAGTAATGCTGGCTATGATGCAAGACTATGCTATCATCTTGATCTGAACTTCCAAGCGGTGAAGCCCACATCTTGAGCGTGTCCTGAGGACAGAATTCCAGTGATCTTCCGTCTAAACGAGTGAGTGTAGGATGATATCTTAGCAGTGGCACGTAGTATGCGTTGGAGTGACATAAACCCAAAAAGAAGGTTTGAGTGTATTATTTTAAACCACGTAAAAAGATCGTACCTCATGAAAAATTATTTTAATCTTGTGAACCATATTTTTTTTAACATTTAACCTCGTGGAATCCTTAATTTGAAGTGATAAACATCTTTTAACACTACTGACATCTATTTATGAACATCGTGAATATTTAAAAACTTTTAAACTAGATTTTTTTCTAAACACCACAAACAATTTTATGTGAACAATTTTAAAACCTCGTGAACAATTTTCAAAAACTCTATTAGAAACACGAAAAAACATAAAAATAATAAAATAACGAATAATAAAAAAGAAAGAAAAGAAACTTAGGGAAGAATTAAAAAAAATTCCAGGTTACTTTGTTCCTTGGGCCGCAGCAGAACATCAGGCCTGCAACTCGGGTTATTCTCATTTGGGTTTTTTGTCTCAGAACAGGCCTACATTCCACCCTGCAGAGTGAAAAATAACGACCCACGTGGCCCAGACTTAGATAGGCCACAGGCTGACCGATGACGGGAACTCCTAGTTGCCGCGTTACGCGGAGTTAAGAGCGCTCCGCGCACCCCCTGACTGTAATGGGCCCGGCCCATTTTCTTTCGCTGAAGAGAAGCATCACCTTTTGGCGCGCGTAGGTTCGACTGGTTCACGCGTCTTTTTTTTTACTGTTTCTCGCGCTTTGGTTTGACTGTTTCGCCGTTTCGTTTATTTGGAAATCCTCAGCAAAAGAGACCATTTGAAATAATTTGGAAAGCATACAAATATGAACGAACTTCGTTTCGTTCATATTAAATACTGGCGAAACGATTTTGAAAGACCCGTTGAACATAATTTGGTATTGAAGGATTTTCTCAAACTCCGTTGAACAGAAACTTGGTTCAAACGGATTTTGAAACAATTTTTAAAAAACACGTTGAACGATTTTTGAAAAACATGTTGAAACTAATTTGGTCTTGCAAGATTTTTGAAAGACCCGTAGAACAGAATTTGGTATTGAACGATTTTGTAAAACTCCGTTGAACAGAAATTTGGTTTAAACGGATTTTGGAACGATTTTAAAAAAACATGTTGAACGATTTTTGAAAAACATGTTGAAAGTAATTTGGTCTTGAACGAAAGACCCGTTGACCAGAATTTGGTATTGAACGATTTTGTAAAACTCAGTTGAATAGAAACTTGGTTTAAATAGATTTTGAAACGATTTTTAAAAAACATGTTGAATGATTTTTGGAAAACATGTTGAATGTAATTTGGTCTTGAACGATTTTTGAAAGACCCGTTGAACAGAATTTGGTATTGAACGATTTTGTAAAACTCCGTTGAACCGAAACTTGGTTTAAATGGATTTTGGAACGATTTTTAAAAAACATGTTGAACGTAATTTGTTCTTGAAAGATTTTTGAAAGACCCGTTGAACAGAATTTGGTATTGAAGAATTTTGTAAAACTCGGTTGAACAGAAACTAGGTTTAAACGGATTTTGGAACGACTTTAAAAAAAACATGTTGAACGATTTTAGAAAAACATGTTGAGAGTAATTTGGTCTTGAAAGATTTTTGAAAGACTCGTTGAACATAATTTGGTATTGAACGATTTGGTAAAACTCCGTTGAACAGAAACTTAGTTTAAACGGATTTTGGAACGATTTTTAAAAAACATGTTGAACGATTTTTGAAAAACATGTTGAATGTAATTTGGTCTTGAACGAGTTTTGAAAGACCCTTTGAACAGAATTTGGTATTGAACGATTTTGTAAAACTCCATTGAATAGAAACTTGGTTTGAACGGATTTTGGAACGATGTTAATATATGGACCGATTTCTCCGTTTTCTTTTCATTTTTTTCTTTCTTTTTATATTCATTTTAAAAAAATTGATTTGAAAATTGTTCATTTCTGAAATTTGTTCATTTTGAAATCGAATTTTTTCAGATTCAAAAATTGTTCATTTTCGAAAATTGTTTATTTTCGAAATTTGTTCATTTACGAAATTTATTAAAAAAAATGAACATGTATGGTATTTGAACGATTTTAATATATGGACAGGTAATATTTCCTATAACATAAAACATTGGTTTCTAATATAAAACGAAAAAAATAAAAAAATAAAAAAAAAGAAAAAGAAAAAGAAAGAAAGAAGTCCACATAACCCCCCTATCTTTCAGGTTTCGGTCGCTAACCCCCCTAACTTTAAACTGGAGCACTTAACCCCCTATCTATCTAAAACTGGGCATATAACCCCCGTGCAGTTTTGACACTGGTTTTGGCCACGGTGGACACCGGTTTAGTACACGTTGGCTAGACAAATCACCCCCTACCTGTTCGTTGACCTCAACTCGTCCCCGTCGTGTCGTCGTTGATGCCTGGCGGCCGCCGCGTATAAACATCGAGCAAGAGCACGCCTGAAGCTGCACCTGTACCGTATAAGCATGGACGCCGGCAGGCCATGTCGGCCGTCGCGTATAAACGTCGAGCAAGAGCACGCCTGCAGCTGCACCTGTACCGTATAAGCGTGGACGCCGGAAGGCCATGTCGGAGGAGCAAGGGTGCCTTGCTGGGCCGCAAACAGCCCCGCAGCAGCCGACGTCGAGGTGGAAGAAGCTCCACGGCTTCTTCGAGGTGGAAGCTGCTGGACGCGCACAAGGAGGAGGAGGTGAGCATCACGGTGACGGGTCATAGCCTGGGCGTGGTGCCAGCTTGTTCCGGCCACCAGACGACCCACCGGGCACGGAGACCAACTCGTCCGAGTGGTCGCGTCACAAGGAAGGCCTCAACACAGGGATGTCACGGAGCTGCCGCTGGTCTCGTACAGGGACGTCAAACAACACCGGATCAGCGCCGGTAGGATCGACCCGCTGGAGTGCGCGGTGTGCCTCCTGGAGTTCGACGACGACAACCTGCTCCCGACGTGCAAGCACGCGTTCCACCCGGAGTGCATTGGCCTCTGGCTCAAGAAGCACGTCACGTGCCCGCTCTGCCGTGCCAGCGTCTTTGACACACCAGCGCCGGCGCTGACACAGGAGGAGTTGCAGCCTCCGTCGCCGCTGGAAACGGCGTCTCCGCCCGACTCGCCGCTGGTCCACGACACGCTGCAATGCGAGGCGGCCGAGCGTCAGGCGCTGCCACGGTCAAACTCGACGGGGCATGAGCGCGCAGGCGGGATAAAGCGGTTCACGTTGCGGCTGCCGGAGCACGTTGGCCTCGAGATCCTGATGTCGCACAGGGTCAGGCACGTGACGAGCGCGGTGGTGTTTATACGCGGCGGCCGCCAGGCATCAACGACGACACGAGGGGGACGAGCTGAGGTCAACGAATAGGTAGGGCGGTGATTTGTCTAGCCAACGTGTCCTAAACCGGTGTCCACCGTGGCCAAAACCAGTGTCAAAACTGCCCAGGGGTAATTTGCCCGATTTTGGATAGATAGGGGGTTAAATGCTCCAGTTTAAAGTTAGGGGGTTAGCGACCGAAACGTGAAAGATAGGGAGTTATGTGGACTTCTTTCAAAAAGAAAAGGCAAAACAAACAGGAAAAAAGAACCAGAATACTCCGTATCAAATTTCGGCTGAAGTTGCTATTGGCCAGCCCCACCTCTGCGCGTAGCGCTCCGCGGTATGCGGCAACTAGGTTTCGCCACCGATGACCGCTTGCAAAGGGAAAAAAAACGCAAAGGAAGAAAAACAAAAGAAAGGAGGCCGTGGCGGCATGCATGTGTGCTCATCGCGGTGTCCCCTCTTTCCTCGTTCGCATCCGCTTCTGTACTGTCGTCAAGCTGCGACATCCCATCGGAATCCGGACCAGATTGGATTGGATTTCCCATTCGCACTCACGCTCACGATCGCAATCGCGATCCCACCTCGTCTCTATCCCGTAGATGAATGCACCCGAGATTTAATTTTAGCGTAGGTTAAACCGCGCCGCAATTGCTAAAAGAAACCGCGCCGCCCTCGCAACAAGATCAGAAAAACAAGGAAGGAAACCACGGCGCCCTCCCAAGAAAATCTCTTGCCCCTTTCCCCACTAATTTCTCGACTTCTCCATCGGGTTCGAACCGCAAGATCAAGAAAACAAGTTCAGAAAGCGAGCTACGATCGACCTCGTGATAATCTTTATCGGGTTCGATCTTAAATCAGAAGGAATTAAGGGAAGAAGGATCTTTTTTTTTGACTGATCGGCGGTCCGGCCGCCGCCGGCCTTGGATTCCGATGGCGCCGCCACCGTCGCTGGACTACTGGCGGGGCTTCTTCAGCGGCGCGCGCGCCACCATCTTCGACGCCATCGACGCCGCCATCCGGGTCGCCGCCGCCGACAGCCCCGACGGCCTCCGCGCGCACCGCCTCTACACCGTGCTCCCGCCGGCGGAGGAGGAGGCTGCAATGGTGGCGGCACCCGCCTTCGCTGGGCCGCCGCACACGCTCCCCGAGGCGGCTGGCAGCGTCCCCAGCCTCTGCAGCTCCGATGGCGCCGCCGTCGCTCACCGCCATGAAGACCCCGTCGGCGCGGAGGTCTTCCGTTTCAAGGCCGCCCTCTCCAGCAGCCATCAAATGGTTTGCTCGCCGTCTTACGACCGTGCCCGACATTGGCGTTGGTCTTAGAAACTACTCCATAATACTCAGTCCCATGATAATACTGATTGAATTGCTTGCATAGTTGCATGGTATTTTCTTGCAGTCGGAGGACGAACTGCTTGAGCTGCTCCAGAGGCTGCAGCAGTTGAAGTTCACGGTGGACACCATCAAGGTAAGCTAGGGATCAGCTTCTGTTGATGCATGTGCTTGATCACTTCCTTGATAGCTCTTGTTAACCTGTACGAACTAAATTGGTCATCATAGGTTACTGAGATTGGAAATGCCGTGAAACAGCTACGAAAGCATGGCTCAAAGCAGATTCGGCAACTCGCACGATCTCTCATTAAGTTTCTGATCTCTCATTGAGTAAGTTTCTGTTATTCTTCTCTCTTGTGTAAATTGTCCTAACTTCTAGTATTAACATGTTTGTTGTTATGCTTGAGCCGCATTGCAGAGGCTGGCAGTCTATAGTTAGTGAGTGGGTGAGCAATGATGCTGATATTGTAGGTTAGGAACGCGAATTGGACACTCTTTCTTTATAGTTCAAATCTATTTAATGTTTACTGTCGTTGAGGAGGCGCCCTAGCATGACATTGCTGAAACAATTCACAGATCATACTCCGCAATCGATGGATGTTTCTTGCCTTGAGCAGGAAGGAGGGCTTCCTTCCCCTCCCATGGACGAGGCTGCTCTTTTCGCCACGCCATGTAGTTCCATGCTGCTATCTGAGGTACTGACCATTTAGAAATCAATTTGTTTTCCCTCAAGAAAGCCATCAGCTTGTTACTCTGTTTACCGTTGTGGATCTTCATACGGTTATGTATGCGATCTGACAAAACTCTTCTTTGCTCCCTCTTGGAATCTTGGTTTGGTTTCGAAGTTCTTCGATGACATGGATGATGATGGAAGTGAGTAAATGCGCTTCCTCGATTCCAGGCTGTCATTGTTTTTGTTTTTGTTTTTGTTTTGCATTGTATCAACATGGTTGCTGTCCTGTAAATTTCTCTGCAGACATTAGAACCGATGCCAAGAACAGTGAACAACAATACCCGGCAAACCAAGAGTCTATCAAGGAGGAGCCTCCTATCGGCCAGCAGTATGATCCAGTAGAGAACTGGAGGCTTGATCAGTCTGCGGTGAGGCAATCACGACTGCAAACAGGGCAGCAACCCATCACGGGGGCACAAGAGAAGCCTTCAAATGCAGCATTTGGGCCAGGCAGTCCACATAGGCTGCATTCTGAGCCGATAGGTTCTGAAATGAGGCCGAAGCATCTGCAAGATATCTCAGTGGCTCAAACTCAAAGAAGACCAAGACCTACTTGTCAGAATATAATATATACATTGCACAGCCCTTTCCCATCAGTTCGGACTTTTGGGATAATTGGCTAGTGCATCAATCTAATATGGTATCAGAGCCAGAGGTCTAGAGTTCAAATCCTGGCTAACGCAGTATTAAAAATAAATATCTGCGGACACCCTAAATTTCACGTCCTAGGCTCGTGAGGAAAAGTCCACAGCCTGGACGTGAGGGGAGTGTCAAAATATAATATATACATTGCACAGCCCTTTCCCATCAGTTCGGACTTTTGAGATAATTGGCTAGTGCATCAATCTAATACTACTATGCCTAATGTAAGCATAATGTGTTGCTGCACAGCTATATATAAGCTTACGTGATGTGTATGCTATTGTTCTAAACATTTCACTGGTTGTAGCAACCCCCTAGTCCGCATGATCAAAGCTCATTCCGTGCAAAGCTAGAACTCGCGAAGAACGCCAAGCTTGAAGCTACAAAGCGAAAGCTTCAAGAAGGTTATCAAGAATTCAGCAATGGTACGTATGTCTTCTTCAGCACTGTGAAAATTTACAGCATAGCCTAATCTCGAGTCCAATTTTTTGTCTGTCTGCTATTCTGGATGAGTATCTAGGATCAAAATTGACTTGTCAATTGTCATTAGATATCAGAAGTTAGCAGTGCATAGTGATTTAGAAAACACTCTTGAGTGATTGATGCATGTGATCAATAATGACACTAATTCAACACAAATGCAGCAAAGCAGCAGCGAACAGTACAAATTGTGGATCCGCAAGATCTGCCAAAGCAAGGTAACCGAAGCTTACAACGCAATGGCAAGGGAAGGATCAACGGCACCGACAACATCCGAAATCGGCCGGATATTCGTAGCTGATTCCGTCAGGATTCGTTGAGTATGGATAATGGATGTCCCCCTCTTACGTTCCATCAAGCTCCACTAAGTATGGGTGTTATCAGGCACCTTTATGTGCCCAGTGCCGTACATGACAGACAATGTTGCTTTCTCCAAATCAAACTTCACATCACCCGGCAGAGATGCATTATTGTCATGCACCCTAACAGCCTTGGGACATAGGTCGCCGGCTAAAATGCTTGTTAAACTTGTAGAGGCAGCAGTACATGACATGTTGTGGTACCTGAGATATACTACCACATTGCTGTTTCTCTGGCCTGCATCACTGGCTGCAAGTGATGTTCTTTGTGGAGAACTGGAGATGGTCTCTGTTTTCTGTAGAGACTGAAAGTCATTTCGGCGTTGTGCCCTTGGGGCTTCATAGCGTAAGATTTTTGACTGTTATGGCAACAGGGTAGTACCAAGCAAATGCATGTTTTGGGGAGTTTTTCGTCTCTCTGAATGTGCAGTGTCATTCAAAGGGTCCAAAACTCCAAATCGGTGGCTATTCAGTTTGACTGATCTGTTTCGTCGCCGATTTCACAGGTTTAAGCCAAGGCCACCATGTGATGGGAACATACTGAACCAGCATACTGCCCAACTTGGCAAGTAGTACTACTTGCTGGTCACCATGTGTGGCTATGCTTGTGCTGTCATTGTTATGTGGTACCAGGCCCATGCCATGCCGTGGCATCTTCATGTCACGCAGTTGTGAGACACGCTAGCTCCGGAGCCAACCGAAAAGCTGTTCCTTCAGGTCTTGTTCGGCAGAGGAGTATTGGAGTGTTTTCCTGTGTAATTTCCCCAAGTGTTTTGGTGAAAACACTTCTTACACCCAAAACACTTCCTCCACCCCAAAACACTTCCCCATAAACCCCCCACCAAAAAACAAGTGTTTGGCACAGGAGGTTAGCCACAAGGTGTTTTCTGAACAATTTTAGTACTACTTTCAAATTCGAAGCAATTCATCAATATAAACCTAATTTTTTCCACATCTCAACAGAAATATAAATGTCAGGTTAATCTCGTCATGAGAACAAGATCATCTCATCGTTATTACAAAATTATTTGATCTGGAACAAAATCATCTCACAGTTAATATCTCACGCATCGTTATTACATGACCAGAACATATCATCACAGGAAAAATATCATCTCAACACAAGAAAAAGCTTGCTTCATCTTGTCACCTTCA
This sequence comes from Poa pratensis, assembly GCA_947311845.1. Classification (NCBI taxonomy): domain Eukaryota; kingdom Viridiplantae; phylum Streptophyta; class Magnoliopsida; order Poales; family Poaceae; genus Poa; species Poa pratensis. The sequence goes on from CAMZMU010000073.1 coordinate 39,459,806, forward strand.
CCTTGTCATCTTCACCCTGCCCAAATAAATTCGAAATCAGAAGGAGCGGATAATAACCAAGAAACGTAAAAAGCAGGGGAGCAGGATTCTTGGTTTCCAGCAAAGAAACGATTTTTGCTGCTAATAACTAACTAGGGTAGGGAATATTCATAAGATTAGAAGGTGCAGCAAACCAGCCAGCCAGCCAGCCAGACAGATAGAGTAACGAAATTAAGCAGTGATCGATCTAGGTTGAAACGAGCGCACGCACGAGATGTGCAAGTGTCGAGATCTCTAGGCAAAGAATCGATTTTGATACAGTTCAGAGTTCAGAGCTCAGATTATACATTATAGCTAGCGCATGGTTTAGTAATTTACAACATACAATGATACAGGTAAAAACTAGTATTACAGCCTATTGTCTAAGCACCTTTCAAAACTAGTAGTTTATTTCGGCACTCCATGTAACAACCATCGAATGATCACAGAAAAATCGATATTTCAGCCATCAGTGCCAGATCATGCTAGCATTGGTGTTCCAGGACAGCAAGGAAATATGAGACAAGGCAGCTACCTATAAAATATCAAAGCAGCATGCTGAATTACTAAAGTTTCATGCACATATAGTAGTACTTTATAACAAGCACCAAGTTGCAACACAATAGCAGGAAATCATAAACAAGCATGGCTGGAAATATGAAACAACTAATGAACCTGACACTAGCATTGGTGATCCAGGACAGCAAGGAAATATGAGACAAAGTAAATGAAGTAAGGATGAACATGAAATTTTTGCTAGGTAACTTTTTGCTAGCTTACCTTAAGGTAGCTTGGCTATCTGGACACGAAGCCATTTGATCGTTGTTCCATCCTTATCCGCAACAAGGTTGACAAAGATCTCACGGTTGTCTGTATTTTTAAAATAGTGAGACAAACAAAGGAGTAGCTACCTTTAAAATAGTGCAACGCAGGAAATATGACAAACAACAATAAACGCAATTGCGCACTAAGCATCACAAATTAATGGACAAGTAATACGAGAAAGCAAGCAATAGTTCAGTAATGCTTGCAGTGATACAATTTATGCTAGAACTTAAAACAGGGGACATAAAAATATTTGTGACTAGTATAAATGAGCAGTGATACAATTTAAGAACAATTACAGGACAAGTTTATCTAGTACTTTATGAACTTTAGAACAACTGCAGGAAAACTTTTGCTCTTAGTTTGCTGCCACCGGAGAAAACCAAAGAACAATTATAAGAGGCTTATAATGGATGATACTCCCGATTCTGAAACTGAACCTTATGTTGCTGTCTTATTCTGAAACTGAACATAGTGTTAACTGAACCTGAAGACACAAGCTTAACTGAATCCATCAACTGCAAAGCACCAATTGGAACTGTAGCATCAAATTAATGAACAAGAAACTGATGTTGTCCACTGATTTCATACAACTAATGCACCCAAGCTAGGGTGTCTAGGACTTCAGGCCTGCGTGCCCACACAATACTGTCATGCGAGTCACAAATTCATGGGAGCATCCAACCAGATCAACACCTCAAATAACAAGAATCACATCAACGCATCCAAGATCCCCACCATCTGGGCAAGAATCCATACAAAAGAGGAAGGGAAGCCGCCTAAACCTAGGCCAGACCGAGAGAGGACGGGATGAGGCGTACCTGATAGAAGTCATAGGCGGCGGCGTCCGCGGAGAAGGAGAGCTGCGTCGGCGGCGGTGAAGAAATCATCCGCGTCGCGAGGGAGGGTGGGTGGAGCCAGGAGCAGAGGGAGGGAGGGACGCTTCGCCATCGGGGGAGGGAGGCTTCGGTGACGGCGATGGCGGAGGGGACGAGCAACGGCGGAGGGGAAGGAGAACTGCGGCGGAGAGCGACGGTGTCGGCGCTGCGCTGCGCCGCCAGAGCTCGAGACACGGCAAGACGCGAGCACCCCCTACGTCTCGATTCCACTCCAACCTGACGGAGTTCCATGGGTTTTTCCGGACTCGGCCCAACCAAACCCGGCCTGCCGAACGGTCTTCGGGTATTTGCAAAAACCGGCCAAAACTCTCCAGCCGAACAAGGCCTCATGTGGTTGTGCACAACCGCTTGCTTTTAAGCAAAATCAGTAACCACATGTTTTATGTCATGTTAATCTGTTGGCAAAACAACCCAAGTCTTGCGGGAGAGCAGATTTGGCTCCGAGCTCATATACTCCTGGTTGAGTATAAAATTCGAAAACAAAATAAAAATACTTTAAAAAATCTGAAAAATATCAGAGACAAACATGTTAAAGTGTTCTACATACGTGTAAAGTTTCGTGAAGAAATGACATTTTGTGTACTCTGTGTGAAAAAGACAGAACCAGTGCTTAAAAAAACAATTCTAAATCTCATGTCAGCCACTGATTTTGTCTTTTCACACAGAGCACAAAAAGTGTCATTTCTTTATGAAACTTACCGCGTATGTAAATCATGTTAACATGTTCGTCTCTGATTCTTATTCAAATTTTTTTGGGTGTTTTTATATTTTTCTTGAATTTCGTACTCAAACAGGAGCATATGAGCTCGAGAGCAACATTGAATTTCCGAAGTCTTGCGGTCTTCCTTTCATCTTTCCGACAAAGCTCGCTACCTTCGCTGGCAAATATTTGGGCCTTCCATGCACTTCTTCCGTCTTCGCAAGGTGGATTTGTAAGTGCAACCTTCAGGGTTGGATGGGAAAGAATCTTGCTCGGCCAGGAAGGTTGGTCCTTGTAAAGTTAGTGGTTAGAGCATCCATAGTCGCGTCTCTCATAGCTCTCCCCATAGGTTTATGGGACGCGTCGGACGTAAAACCGCTCCCAGTCGTTGCCCCCATAGACGTACGTCCGGCGTGGCCCAATGCTTCTACGGCGCTACCAGCACAACCACGTCCAGTTGGGAGTCGTTTGGAGTAGCCACGCGCGTTGCCACGCTGGATCCCAACACGCCCCGACATGCGGGCGCCCTGTTACGGAGACAACGGTTGGTCAGCTTAATTTATTGCGTTGTGATCGGCCGCCGATCATCCACATTCAAGGCGATGCCTCGCTTTCCCTATCGCAGAGCGCCATCGCTTCCTGCTGCGCCCATCCCACGCGGCGAACTCGCGTGCTTTCCATGTGGCTTAATGCGAGACCGCCTACTCACTTGCCTCCTCCGGCATCAACCTCATGCACCACTCTTCCTCACTCCAGCCCATCCCGCTCTTCCCGACAACTTGGGTGCCAACAAAGTCTCAAACTGCATTAGAGCATAACCGCCGTATGTCTTTTTTGGTTTTAACCGTGTGCCATGTGCATACTCTCTAAGTCTTCTCAATGTGGTGAACTTAGCTCACACCACCACACTTGAACAACGTTTTCTAACAACCTCGAAATAGGAAACACACAACATGAAAGTTGTGTGGAAAAACGAGATGAATTAAGCTAGTGGTTCAAGAAAAATTTAAACGGTCGACCGTGTGGGATAAATTTGAAAAATTCATCTAAAAAGATGCAAACTTGAACAGAAAGGTGAAAAGCTACGGTGAACAAAATCTGGAACCGATTACCGGGAATGGAATAACATCATTGAGCTGCATCTTTTTCATGAAGACCACATCGTAAAACGGTGGACTGACAAACTAGCTGCCCAATAGATTAGGTGCGACACAGGTTGAAGAACAAACACACCATGAATAAGGTGAAGAAAGCACACCATGAACACATGTACATAAATATGGAGATATGGATCCATTCGAGTTTGTGCTCGTCGAAACAGAAATTTTGCGACGGCGTTAATGCTATGTGTGGTAAAAGCGTAACCTTGACACATGTGCTAGTACCGGCTCCTGCATTAATGCCACCCCAGTGAAAAGACACAATGACGATGTGATATCAACGCTTGCCTGAGAAACCGTCAAATGGCTCGGCCTCCTATGCGCCATCATTAATCGTGGCTGAACGGCCCGTGTCTTTGACATTGGGATGGACAAGGGCCTCCCGGACTATTTTTTGGACGGTCCAGACCAATAATATACTGCTAGGCCTTATTTCGATTCGTGGAGCCTATGGGGCCTATGAGATGCTCTTAGTGAGATCGACTAGTCGGCAATTGCCATCCTCCGCTAAAAAAAAGTCGGCAATTGCCATCCCTGCCCAGCAGCGCAGGTGCCGAAGTGCCGATGAGGCGGAGTAACGGTGGAAACTGAGCAGGGAGAAAGGAGGACGAAACAAGTCGGCAAAAGCCGGATTGGACTGCGGAATAACGTCGGCAGATTCGCGAGCTCACCCAATGCGTATACAGGAACAGGATGCTAGCTAGTTTCATGTCCGCATCATCCATGCCGCACAACACTTGTATCCAGAACATGCATCCATCGATCAATCCATGCAAAGTGAAAATGCTGATAAAACAGAAGTAATTAAGGAAGGCCTTGAAAATCGATCTATCAAGCGAGTGACCCCAAACACCCAATAATTGGCGCGGCTCTCTTTCGGCACACCAACCTGAATTATTCAGCATGTCTGGGAACACTGAATCATCGGATTCCCATCCTCCCCTTCATCGGTTCATGCATCAGCAGACGGGACTAACCTAGCTAGTAATAGTACATTAATCGGTTGCTATCTTGGACGTCGGACTAACTGCACTTGTTGGTCACTGGGGTAAGCAAGTGGTCAACTGGGGTTGTCTGATAACTACAAGGTTCAGAGGACATTTCCAATGCTCCGTTTTGGTCCCAACCACATGTGATGCGTCGGCTTGCTGCTAAACTAGGGAACCAAAGCAAGCACCCATGAATGTAGCTCTGAACACAGCCCTCTGCCTATTTAGCTCATGGGTCTGCTTCTTACGAGATTTTTAAATCTTTTTTACACATGGAACAAAAAAAAATCAGTGTTTTCGCGGAACTTGATGTGCGCATATAGAATATCAAGCTATGCGAGAAAAGGTTAGTCATATTATTTTGAAATTTCAAAATATTTTTCCCGGTGGCAAGATCATATGCTCTCACGTGTCAAAGTGAATTTCCCAAAAAACTACTGCTAAAAACGTTATAAATTTTCCGGAGCAGCAGCTCAAACCAAAGTAGGCAGAACCCAAAATGCGATGAACCTCTGTGCATAGTCGAATCACGGCATAACCCAACACCAAGGTAATGTGCCTACATTTAGAACATGACGGGAAAAAGTCGAGTCGTGTGAATTTTATGATGAACACGAAACTAGTGAGCACATATTCTTTTCTTGTCATCTGGGGAAGTACGTTTGGAACCTGATTAGCCTTTCCTGTATTCTGCAACATTTTGGGCCGTTTGCTCGGTCTGGTTACTGGGAGTCTGGTCTGGACCACGTTGTGGCATTTGTTTGGTGGGTTGCGTCGCATCTGTGGCAACATTGATGCAATCTGTTCGTTTAGCCTTTCCTTGGGTATTTCTTCTAGTCTAACCTGTTTTCCTTTGCTATATAAAAATTGCAATATGCCTAATCAAAATTAAGACACATATATCATTTTCACTAAAGCACATTTGGGTCGCTTCGATAAACAAAATGTCGCTTCGATATTTCAAATGGCATATGCTAGTACTAAAGTTTCATGATAAACTGGGTTGCAATTTCAATCGATATATGAAGCACCAAAGAAGCCATCATTTTCAGTTTCAATGGCTCAAGATGAGTCGAGAACATCAAATTCAGAGGTTATTTTTTCCCCAAAATACAGAAGCCTACAATCCAGCATCTCGAATCAGATAATGTTATCCTGACAATCCTGAGTTACTCTTCCAGCCGTCCCAGTATGTCATGCTCTCCGAAAAGAAGGTACCTGAAGTCACAAATAACCAAGTTAGACCACAGCAGCAACTGATTTTGGATTATCAGATCCAATGAAGTGTATGTACATAATGTAATTATATGCAGCTAGATGTACAATTGACATGTAAATATGACAAAGAAAGAAAGTATAGGCTTCAGTTCTGTCCAAAAGGTATACGAAATTTAATTTACTAAAATGTGTAGCTCAAAATCTTCTTAGCACCACGGGAAAAGTATTACTAGTACAAACTTGTCCTATATTCCTATGTTTTTGGTTGCTGTGTAAAGGACATCAGTATATGTTTATACAGTCAAGCAGAGTCTACGCACTTAATTTGGCAAGATAGCTTAACAAGCTGTGTAACTACCATAGAGTAAGCAGCGCAGCCATGCTTAAATAAGGACAGTTCCAAAATATATAACAACCTTATAGAAAACAGGATGCCAACCTTTTATATTAAGGTACTTATTCTTTATTTCAAAGATAAAGGATTTAAGACTGACGTTTTAAACAGGCAACCAGCTAAGAAGAAACTACCAAATTCATATCATAGACAGGTTTGACATACTCTTTCTCCGCAAGCTTCACTTCCATTCCTCCGTACTCAGGTAGTAGAACAGTGTCACCTTCCTTGAGAGATACAGGGACCAGCTTGCCATCCCTATCACGCCCACCAGGACCAACAGCTATGACTTTTGCAGAGTTCAACTGGATTCAAATAAAAGGATATATTAGGCCACAAATACACAAAAGAAAACTACAGGCTTGGTAGGCCATGATAAACCAAAATTCAATTGATATAACACTCCATATAGTTTTATCAGAGTTCAGACAATAGAAGATTTAAACAGGAAACAACTTGACTCAGTATAATGACACTCAAGTTCATCCTATCTACATATGTCTAACTTCAGCTTTCATCAACCATCACATATCAGCAAAGATTGCAGACTCCATTTAGATTACACAATCACCACTCCGGATGGCACCCGCCGGGTACGGGGACGGGTTTGGCACCCCCATACTCGCCCCCGTCCCTTCGCCCCGCCCCCGTCACCCGCCCCATACCCGCCGCCGGGTACAGAACGTTACCATACCCGCCACCCGCCGGGTACCCGTCAAGCAATATGGCAGCAGCAAAATGACAGGTTTTTGCACAGCAATTACAGCAACAATCTCACAGAAATTACAGCAGCAAAATGGCAGCAATATGATAAGTTTTTTGCATAGCAATTACAGCAACAATTTCACACATTTAAAGCAAAAATTTCAATTGCCTTAACTTTTTCCTTGTCATATCTGCCCTTTATATCCTTCCTACAAAACAAAATAGAAATGTTAGCTCGTCATTCAAATCTCAACACAATGGCACAAATATTTAGTGACAGCAGTGCATGAACAAACACAAACCTGATAGTGTTCCTTGTGTGCAGATGAAAAAGGGGCTGAAGTGCACCAACGAACCTCCTAAATCCAGCATGGTCCACGATACTCAACGGGTAGTCATGTAGAACTATCATGTTGCCAAGCTCTTCTCTAGCAGTATTTTGATCAAATGTATATGTCTCTACATTAACCTTCCCATCAGCTTGGGCAGTCATCCTCAATGAAGACTGACTCAACGATTTTCCAGCCTTGCTCTTCAACTTCAATTGCCTTAGAGTACATTTACTCAGATGGTCACGCAGATGTGAAGTGCCACTGTTGGATTTTGCACTAAGTGCCTTGTGACAGTAGTTGCAGATACCCTTCCATTCTCCACTCACAAACTCCTTCATCTCGAGCCACACATCGGAAGTTAGCCTGCGTGTAGCAGCTCTAGCTGCCGCTGCAGGATTCACCTCCACCACTTCATCTTCATCATCAGAAACTTTGTTCACGGATTCGGATTGGCCTTGGCTACTACCACTTGTACCACTGCATAAAATGGATCACATATTACTAAAATAAAAACAGCAGCTAAACCTAGAGCAGAACCACTGAAATAACAACAAAAACATTACAGTTCCTAGGAGTAGAGCAACTTCAGAATGATAATTTTAATACAAGCAGCAATCGGGCAGGAAAGGGAGCTGGCAATAGGAGTAGAGCAACTTCAGATTGATAATTTTAATTTGTTTCGCATAACAAGTCTTAAAACTGTATCTTGCTCACTCAAGATGTTATAAAGCTGAGAGAAAGCAACTTCAGTGGTTCACTACCATAACCTCCAATCATGCCAAAAACTAGTGTTATACCATGGCTCTTGCCACACATATCATTGCCCATTTCTATGTTTTAGTTCGGTTCATAAGTTTCAGTGAAGGGCTGAAGGCTAGTGTTTTGATTTCTTAGATCCTAAATCCTAGTCGAATCCTAGCCTAAAACAGGAGCCAAGCATCTAAAATACATCCAAAATACAAGCAGCAGCTATTCTATTCTAGTGAAATCAACAAGCCTTCTCTGTAGAATTCATCTAAACTACATCTCTGCAATTTCTAAGAACTTACACCGGAGACTTGGCCTTCTTCCCCTTCTGTGCCTGTTTGTCGCCGGCAGCCTTCTTCCGGACTGGCATGTCGCCGTCGGAGGAGGAAGCCACGGGCGTACGGGCCCGCTTCCGGCCGCTCCCAGTCGCACCAGCCGGCGGCAAACCCCCGCGCGCGCCGCCTCCCTTGGAGCTCGACGGCGAAGGCTGCACGCCCAGCAAGAATCCAAACCGAGCTCCGCTTCCCGCCGGCGGGATCTGGGCCGTCGCATCTCCAGCCGGCGGAGGCGGCGGCGGTGTGGGGATGGGCGCATCGTCCTGCTGCAGCTCGACAAGGTCCTGGCCGGAGTCGCCCTCGCTCCCCTCGAGATCGACGGAATCCATGGCGGCGGGCGGCGGCGCAGGATGCAGGAGACGGGAGTGGCGGCTGGGGATCGGGGAGTCGGGAGTGGCGGGCTGGCGCCTGGCGGCTGGGGTTCTGGAGAAAAGAGGGAGGGAGTGGGCGCGTGGAGACGTGGGTCGTGGCTTCCTGGGGTTAGGGTTTGCACTTCCCTTCTCTGGTCAGTGACAGGTGGGGCTGGACTATGGAAACTAACTGACAGGTGGGGTCTACCGGGTATGCGGGTTAAAGGGTACGGGTTAGATACCCCCATACCCGCCCCCGCTACACCCGTTGGGTATGAATTTTACCCGCTAAGCACACCCGCGGGTTTTTTTTTTTACCAAACCCTCCCCATTTGAACCGGGTACCCGTCGGGTTTGCGGGTAACGGGTACCCATTGCCATCCGGAATCACCACACTCCACATAGACCTGTCAGTGGGCACGAGCCATTGGCCCACAGCGAAGGATATTCTTCTGCGGGATAAAGTAGGACAAGAGCTTGCCCGACTACTAATGGCACGTATCCTGCCTGCAAATGAAGAGCTTCGACTTCCAAAAAGGGAAAATTGTTGGCCGAGTATCTTTCTCACATTATGTGGGTCAATGAAGGATGATACAGGTTCGTGGCAGCCTACATACGACACATGAGTTTAAGTGGGATATTTCAGCAGTCCACGGTAAGTCCCACTTGCAGGCTGACTCAAGGATGACAAAACCAAGGTAGACATCATACTGGCCAAAAGGTTGACACAATCATGAGCGATGGACCAGAAAAATAGCATGATAGATGATACAGTCTTGTTTACAATGGATTGAATGGGACAAAGTTTCATCTTCCATTTGAGACATACATAAAGCTACGCAAAGTAGTTCAACAACACCTTATTAATGTTATGACAAAAGGTTATCGAATTACAACAAACTACTGTTCTTTGCAAGAGCCAGGCCAGTCCATATTACTGAGACAGTATTTTTAATTTCTGGTTCTGACTGAACCGGTTCACCTTGAGATTCCGCATCAATTTCCAATAGTAGTATGGGGGCACAAACTCATGCTTCTAGCAGGTTGCAAGCTAAAACTCCTCACGTACACCACATTGCAGAGTACACAACGACCAAATCCTGACCAAAGTAAGTAAGTAATAGTTATGACACGATAACACCGCACCACTGATAGACCAACTAAATATAGAACCTTTCTTCTCAGAAAGAAACATAATTTCCTCCGAGTGAAGCATTCATGACACGGTTCAATTCGATTCCACTACTACAGCCTTGGAAATCTGTAACAGGGAATCAATCGAAAGTTCCAATTCCATCAGGGGAAACCAACAAGATAGCTCTGATCTACGGTAATCAAGCAGAGAGCTCTAATCTACAGGTGATCAAACAAATTATCCTCAACCTTAATCCCACCCAACTTCCCAGCCCACGATGCTAGCCCCTACTCACGGATCTAAAATACGAACACATTCATACACACTCACCGGGGGGGGGGGGGGGGGGGGGGGGGGGGGTGGGGACGAGATCTGTCCGAACCTGCTTGGTGGTCTCCGGGAGGAGGATGCCGGCGGCGGTCTTGTTGGGCTGCACGAGCTTCTCCACCAGCACCCTGTTGAGGGACGGGATCAGCCGCTTCGCCATTGCCGCTCTTCTCTTCTTCTTGGGGAGGAAGTTGATTGGGGGGGGGGGGGGGGGGGAGGGGGGGTGGGGGTCTGAGTGCGTGCGTAGGACGGTGGGAGGGAGGAGTGGTCTCGGCCTTTTAACAGCTGGCCGCTGCGGGGTTTAGGGTTTTAAAGATGGAAATTGAAAAAATGGAGGGCTGTTTTACGCATTTGTCCTGCGAGGGGTTTCTCATGAGGGTTCTGGAAGCTTCGTGTGGGAATTTGTTTTTTTTTTTTTTGAGAATAATGTGGGAATTTGGTGCCACTGGATTCATTAGGCTGATGTAGCAGGCCGAATCGGGCTTGCTTTTGGTATAGGGCCCGCATGAATTGGCAGCTATATGCCGCTCATTAGCGGGGCTACTCGCGGGCGCCGCCTGAAGCGCGTACGTGATGGGCCGGCCCATCTGCCGTTTTCTCTTTTTTTCCACTGTTTCTTCTTTTGGAATTGATAACGCTCGGCTGCCCGAGATTGGGCTTAACGCTCGGTCGACGTTTGTTTGTACCGTGCGATCGTTGATCAGCTTTCACGATTGTTGGCGCGCGCTAGTGGGTTTGTTTCTTTTTCGCGTTCGGTTTTGTGGCCTGCTAAGCTTTTTTTCCCTTTGTCTCCGACGGTTTTTGGTGGGCTTTTTTCCTCGTCATCTGGGCTTTTTTTGTCGCGTCGTCTGGGTTTTGTCCAAGTAGGACAGTAGGTGAAACGCTTGGTGGACCGGGGAAATGTCAGTGCACCTATTTTTTGTGTTTTTTTTGCCATGATGTAGTGTAATGAATCTAATTTGTAGGTAGGATGATGGATGCGCACCTCTTTTTGTGTTCATATCCATCAGTGCGCCTGTAGATGTAGATGTTCTTGTTTGTTACTTTTTGTCTTTTGTTCATATCTATTATGCCTTGTGTTATTGATGAAATTTACCGGACTGTTCAATAGTTCTAAACCAAACCAAAATTGAAAAAAACCACATAACATTTTGTTTCTTTGAAGTCTTGGTACTTGTCAGTTGTCAGTTTGTTAATTCATGCTACAATGGTAGCAGTCCCAGTTGCTGAGCTTATTGAACGGCGGGTTAGATCCCTGCTATAGAGTTAATTATCCTCAACCTTAATCCCCACCCAACTTCCCCAGCCCACGATGCTAGCCCCTACTCACGGATCTAAAATACGAACACATTCATACACACTCACCGGGGGGGGGGGGGTGGGGACGAGATCTGTCCGAACCTGCTTGGTGGTCTCGGGAGGAGGATGCCGGCGGCGGTCTTGTTGGGCTGCACGAGCTTCTCCACCAGCACCCTGTTGAGGGACGGGATCAGCCGCTTCGCCATTGCCGCTCTTCTCTTCTTCTTGGGGAGGAAGTTGATGTGGGGGGGGGGGGGGGGGGGTGGGGGTCTGAGTGCGTGCGTAGGACGGTGGGAGGGAGGAGTGGTCTCGGCCTTTTAACAGCTGGCCGCTGCGGGGTTTAGGGTTTTAAAGATGGAAATTGAAAAAATGGAGGGCTGTTTTACGCATTTGTCCTGCGAGGGGTTTCTCATGAGGGTTCTGGAAGCTTCGTGTGGGAATTTGGTTTTTTTTTTTTTGAGAATAATGTGGGAATTTGGTGCCACTGGATTCATTAGGCTGATGTAGCAGGCCGAATCGGGCTTGCTTTTGGTATAGGGCCCGCATGAATTGGCAGCTATATGCCGCTCATTAGCGGGGCTACTCGCGGGCGCCGCCTGAAGCGCGTACGTGATGGGCGGCCCATCTGCCGTTTTCTCTTTTTTTCCACTGTTTCTTCTTTTGGAATTGATAACGCTCGGCTGCCGAGATTGGGCTTAACGCTCGGTCGACGTTTGTTTGTACCGTGCGATCGTTGATCAGCTTTCACGATTGTTGGCGCGCGCTAGTGGGTTTGTTTCTTTTTCGCGTTCGGTTTTGTGGCCTGCTAAGCTTTTTTTCCCTTTGTCTCCGACGGTTTTTGGTGGGCTTTTTTTTCTCGTCGTCTGGGCTTTTTTGTCGCGTCGTCTGGGTTTTGTCCAAGTAGGACAGTAGGTGAAACGCTTGGTGGACCGGGGAAATGTCAGTGCACCTATTTTTTGTGTTTTTTTTCGCCATGATGTAGTGTAATGAATCTAATTTGTAGGTAGGATGATGGATGCGCACCTCTTTTTGTGTTCATATCCATCAGTGCGCCTATAGATGTAGATGTTCTTGTTTGTTACTTTTGTCTTTTGTTCATATTATTATGCCTTGTGTTATTGATGAAATTTACCGGACTGTTCAATAGTTCTAAACCAAACCAAATTGAAAAAACCACATAACATTTTGTTTCTTTGAAGTCTTGGTACTTGTCAGTTGTCAGTTTGTTAATTCATGCTACAATGGTAGCAGTCCCAGTTGCTGAGCTTATTGAACGGCGGGTTAGATCCCTGCTATAGAGTTAATTATCCTCAACCTTAATCCCCACCCAACTTCCCCAGCCCACGATGCTAGCCCTACTCACGGATCTAAAATACGAACACATTCATACACACTCACCGGGGGGGGGGGGGGGGGGTGGGGACGAGATCTGTCCGAACCTGCTTGGTGGTCTCTGGGAGGAGGATGCCGGCGGCGGTCTTGTTGGGCTGCACGAGCTTCTCCACCAGCACCCTGTTGAGGGACGGGATCAGCCGCTTCGCCATTGCCGCTCTTCTCTTCTTCTTGGGGAGGAAGTTGATGTGGGGGGGGGGGGGGGTGGGGGTCTGAGTGCGTGCGTAGGACGGTGGGAGGGAGGAGTGGTCTCGGCCTTTTAACAGCTGGCCGCTGCGGGGTTTAGGGTTTTAAAGATGGAAATTGAAAAAATGGAGGGCTGTTTTACGCATTTGTCCTGCGAGGGGTTTCTCATGAGGGTTCTGGAAGCTTCGTGTGGGAATTTGGTTTTTTTTTTTTGAGAATAATGTGGGAATTTGGTGCCACTGGATTCATTAGGCTGATGTAGCAGGCCGAATCGGGCTTGCTTTTGGTATAGGGCCCGCATGAATTGGCAGCTATATGCCGCTCATTAGCGGGGCTACTCGCGGGCGCCGCTGAAGCGCGTACGTGATGGGCCGGCCCATCTGCCGTTTTCTCTTTTTTTCCACTGTTTCTTCTTTTGGAATTGATAACGCTCGGCTGCCCGAGATTGGGCTTAACGCTCGGTCGACGTTTGTTTGTACCGTGCGATCGTTGATCAGCTTTCACGATTGTTGGCGCGCGCTAGTGGGTTTGTTTCTTTTTCGCGTTCGGTTTTGTGGCCTGCTAAGCTTTTTTTCCCTTTGTCTCGACGGTTTTTGGTGGGCTTTTTTTTCTCGTCGTCTGGGCTTTTTTGTCGCGTCGTCTGGGTTTTGTCCAAGTAGGACAGTAGGTGAAACGCTTGGTGGACCGGGGAAATGTCAGTGCACCTATTTTTTGTGTTTTTTTTCGCCATGATGTAGTGTAATGAATCTAATTTGTAGGTAGGATGATGGATGCGCACCTCTTTTTGTGTTCATATCCATCAGTGCGCCTATAGATGTAGATGTTCTTGTTTGTTACTTTTTGTCTTTTGTTCATATCTATTATGCCTTGTGTTATTGATGAAATTTACCGGACTGTTCAATAGTTCTAAACCAAACCAAAATTGAAAAAACCACATAACATTTTGTTTCTTTGAAGTCTTGGTACTTGTCAGTTGTCAGTTTGTTAATTCATGCTACAATGGTAGCAGTCCCAGTTGCTGAGCTTATTGAACGGCGGGTTAGATCCCTGCTATAGAGTTAATTATCCTCAACCTTAATCCCCACCCAACTTCCCCAGCCACGATGCTAGCCCCTACTCACGGATCTAAAATACGAACACATTCATACACACTCACCGGGGGGGGGGGGGGGGGGGGTGGGGACGAGATCTGTCCGAACCTGCTTGGTGGTCTCTGGGAGGAGGATGCCGGCGGCGGTCTTGTTGGGCTGCACGAGCTTCTCCACCAGCACCCTGTTGAGGGACGGGATCAGCCGCTTCGCCATTGCCGCTCTTCTCTTCTTCTTGGGGAGGAAGTTGATGTGGGGGGGGGGGGGGGTGGGGGTCTGAGTGCGTGCGTAGGACGGTGGGAGGGAGGAGTGGTCTCGGCCTTTTAACAGCTGGCCGCTGCGGGGTTTAGGGTTTTAAAGATGGAAATTGAAAAAATGGAGGGCTGTTTTACGCATTTGTCCTGCGAGGGGTTTCTCATGAGGGTTCTGGAAGCTTCGTGTGGGAATTTGGTTTTTTTTTTTTGAGAATAATGTGGGAATTTGGTGCCACTGGATTCATTAGGCTGATGTAGCAGGCCGAATCGGGCTTGCTTTTGGTATAGGGCCCGCATGAATTGGCAGCTATATGCCGCTCATTAGCGGGGCTACTCGCGGGCGCCGCCTGAAGCGCGTACGTGATGGGCCGGCCCATCTGCCGTTTTCTCTTTTTTTCCACTGTTTCTTCTTTTGGAATTGATAACGCTCGGCTGCCCGAGATTGGGCTTAACGCTCGGTCGACGTTTGTTTGTACCGTGCGATCGTTGATCAGCTTTCACGATTGTTGGCGCGCGCTAGTGGGTTTGTTTCTTTTTCGCGTTCGGTTTTGTGGCCTGCTAAGCTTTTTTTCCCTTTGTCTCCGACGGTTTTTGGTGGGCTTTTTTTTCTCGTCGTCTGGGCTTTTTTGTCGCGTCGTCTGGGTTTTGTCCAAGTAGGACAGTAGGTGAAACGCTTGGTGGACCGGGGAAATGTCAGTGCACCTATTTTTTGTGTTTTTTTTCGCCATGATGTAGTGTAATGAATCTAATTTGTAGGTAGGATGATGGATGCGCACCTCTTTTTGTGTTCATATCCATCAGTGCGCCTGTAGATGTAGATGTTCTTGTTTGTTACTTTTTGTCTTTTGTTCATATCTATTATGCCTTGTGTTATTGATGAAATTTACCGGACTGTTCAATAGTTCTAAACCAAACCAAAATTGAAAAAACCACATAACATTTTGTTTCTTTGAAGTCTTGGTACTTGTCAGTTGTCAGTTTGTTAATTCATGCTACAATGGTAGCAGTCCCAGTTGCTGAGCTTATTGAACGGGGGGTTAGATCCCTGCTATAGAGTTAATTATCCTCAACCTTAATCCCCACCCAACTTCCCCAGCCCACGATGCTAGCCCCTACTCACGGATCTAAAATACGAACACATTCATACACACTCACCGGGGGGGGGGGGGGGGGGGGGGGGGGGGTGGGGACGAGATCTGTCCGAACCTGCTTGGTGGTCTCCGGGAGGAGGATGCCGGCGGCGGTCTTGTTGGGCTGCACGAGCTTCTCCACCAGCACCCTGTTGAGGGACGGGATCAGCCGCTTCGCCATTGCCGCTCTTCTCTTCTTCTTGGGGAGGAAGTTGATGTGGGGGGGGGGGGGGGGGGGTGGGGGTCTGAGTGCGTGCGTAGGACGGTGGGAGGGAGGAGTGGTCTCGGCCTTTTAACAGCTGGCCGCTGCGGGGTTTAGGGTTTTAAAGATGGAAATTGAAAAAATGGAGGGCTGTTTTACGCATTTGTCCTGCGAGGGGTTTCTCATGAGGGTTCTGGAAGCTTCGTGTGGGAATTTGGTTTTTTTTTTTTTTGAGAATAATGTGGGAATTTGGTGCCACTGGATTCATTAGGCTGATGTAGCAGGCCGAATCGGGCTTGCTTTTGGTATAGGGCCCGCATGAATTGGCAGCTATATGCCGCTCATTAGCGGGGCTACTCGCGGGCGCGCCTGAAGCGTACGTGATGGGCCGGCCCATCTGCCGTTTTCTCTTTTTTTCCACTGTTTCTTCTTTTGGAATTGATAACGCTCGGCTGCCGAGATTGGGCTTAACGCTCGGTCGACGTTTGTTTGTACCGTGCGATCGTTGATCAGCTTTCACGATTGTTGGCGCGCGCTAGTGGGTTTGTTTCTTTTTCGCGTTCGGTTTTGTGGCCTGCTAAGCTTTTTTTCCCTTTGTCTCCGACGGTTTTTGGGGGGCTTTTTTTTCTCGTCGTCTGGGCTTTTTTGTCGCGTCGTCTGGGTTTTGTCCAAGTAGGACAGTAGGTGAAACGCTTGGTGGACCGGGGAAATGTCAGTGCACCTATTTTTTGTGTTTTTTTTGCCATGATGTAGTGTAATGAATCTAATTTGTAGGTAGGATGATGGATGCGCACCTCTTTTTGTGTTCATATCCATCAGTGCGCCTGTAGATGTAGATGTTCTTGTTTGTTACTTTTTGTCTTTTGTTCATATCTATTATGCCTTGTGTTATTGATGAAATTTACCGGACTGTTCAATAGTTCTAAACCAAACCAAAATTGAAAAAACCACATAACATTTTGTTTCTTTGAAGTCTTGGTACTTGTCAGTTGTCAGTTTGTTAATTCATGCTACAATGGTAGCAGTCCCAGTTGCTGAGCTTATTGAACGGGGGGTTAGATCCCTGCTATAGAGTTTCGCCCCTAGAGTTTTTGGCAAATAGAAATGATTGCCATCATTTGAAAAAAAAACTCGAAAGGAACGTGGTGCAGACTTCAGCCCGTATGCTACTATGCATTTTTGTTTATTGATCTAGTTGTTTTCCAAATTTGCTTATGGTGCATGTAGAGTTTATTTCAAAATGTCACATGCTTTGTTTTTTGTGTGTTATTATCACTCCCTTTACTTGTATTGTTTTGCCAGATTCCACCTCTTATTATGTAGTATTTAGAATTTTAGGGATTTGGAGTTTTGCTTCAATACTTAATGAATCAAGAATTTCTCATTCTTTTAGATTTATTATTCGTGGTCAGCAGTTTTTAGGGTTCAACATTTTTCAGAGCTTTTATAGTATAAATAACACTACAAAACTAACCTTGGTATTCTTTTGTACCATTCTCCTGATTTTTTGTAGATGAAGTGTGAGTTGTGCAGCAACGGGCGGGTGGGGGGGGGTTGTGGTGAGAAGAAAAAGAAGAATGTGAAGGAGTTTTACATCCAACTGCGTAGCAACTGTGGAGCTTGCATGGTAAGGTTTATGTTTTCACTCGTTTTGTGTTGCATCTCATCGGTAGTTGATGCTTTTTATACTATTTTTGTCTTTTATCAGATGTTTTTAGAGTTTTCACATGTTCTTTTTCTTTATGTGCGGCCTCGACAAGTTTCATTCCCGTGTAATCGCACATGATTTTAAAACTAGTGTGCAATTGCACATGAGCATCGTTACCGTGCAATTGCATATGATTCACGTTAGTGTGCAATCGCACACATTTTTCGCAATGCGTGCAATTGCACATGTTCTTGCCTTACTGAGAGTATCGTATCTTTTGTTTCCATTTTTGTGTAGTGAGCCTTCTGTTAGTTTTTTTTTCATTTTTTTCTGAACAGTAAGTTTTTGAACGGATTTTTGCTCCCGCATAAGGCTCGATGTATTAAAAGGGGCAGATTTTTTTGTTTTTTTATTGCTTTTTCATGTTTTTACATCTTATTTTTCTAGTAAACGCGCAATCGCGTATCTATTCTACCTTTTTATTCATTTGTTGATCGCACAATATTCTTGTTACTGTGCAATTGCACACAAGTTTCATTCCCACATGATTTTGAAACTAGTGTGCAATTGCACATGGGCATAATTAGCGTGCAATTGCATACGATTCATGTTAGTGTGCAATCACACATTTTCGCAATGTGTGCAATTGCACATGAGTATCATCACCGTGCAATCGCACACGTTCTTGCCTTAATGAGAGTTTCGTATCTTTTGTTTTCTATTTGTTAGTGAGCCTTCTATTAGTTTTTCTTCTTCGCGATTGCTAACGCTCGGTTACCCGAGTTTTATGTTAGCGCTGGTCAAAGCTTTTGACCGTGTGATTAGTAATCATGTTTCACGATGTTGACGAACGGGAGCCGGTTGTTTCGGCCCGTTTTGCAGCTCGTGGCCTTTTTTACTCCTTTTGTTTATTTCTTGGCTTTATTGTGAGGCTTCATTTTGGGCTATAGGCTTTGTTCTGTTTCGAGTTTTTTTTTGGGTGGATTTGGAGGTTTGCTTATATGCTCACAGTTCCAAAGCTTTTTTTTTGGGTCATACTGAATAGGTGAACGCTTTTGCTAACGCTCGGCTACCTGACATCTAAGTTAACGCTCGGTCGATTTTTGCGACCATACGATAGCTTTCCTATGATTCGTGTTTTTGACTTTTGAGCGAGCTGATGGTGTTTCTCCTTTGGCCCGTTTTTCTTTCCTGGTACTTTTTCCTGTTGTTGGGCTTTTTGTCTAGTTTTTTTTTTGGTTTGGCTTTTTGTCTAGCTGGTGTTTCTCCTTTGGCCCGGATGGATGTGGCCCTTTTTCGGTTTTTGGGCTTTTTGTATGGCGTTTTGAATAGCGGGCAGTGGTTTATTTTTAACTATTTCTTTTTTTGTTAAGTTAAAAATAAAATGTACATTTTTAAATCGGTTTTCCTAATGCTCGGTTGCACGAGATTGCGCTTAACGCTCGGTCGACGCGCCTGACAGTGCGATTCGCTCAATCAGGTTTTCGATTATTGGCGCACGAGTTGATGGGTTCGCTGCGCTTTTGTCGGGTTACGGCCTGTTAAGTGTGTTTTTTACCCTGCTTGTTTATGGGCGTTTTTGTTGGGCCTTATGTTTTTTCGGGTATCATTTTATGCTTTTGGGCTTTTTGATTTTCTTGTTAGGTTAGATTTGATTTTTTATTTCCCTTGTTTCTGTGTATATTCAGAATGTGAAACGTTTGGGTGGGACCCAAATGCTTGTGTGGATAGAATTGGAGAGGAATTGGTCGTACGTTTGCGCTGTATGTTTTTACTTCTGTTGATGACAGCTGGGGCCCATGTACAGGGACTCACTGCTTCCACTTTGCTCCACCTACACCCATTTTTTTCGCCTCATTAGTGTGCAATTGTACATAATTCTTATTACCGTGCAATTGCACATGTTTTTTAGCTTGCGATTGCATCTGTTTTTTTGGTGAGCGTGCAATCGCATATCTATTTCTGGCTTTTTTGTGAAACTTGCAATTACATACTTTTTTAAACATGTAATCGCACATGTTTTTTCTCGTACGACTGCAATCGCACATGATTCTCGTTAGTGCGCAATTGCACATGATTATCGTTACCATGCAATCGCACACATTTTTTCGCCTCATTAGCGTGCAATTGCACATATTTCTCATTACCGTGCAATTGCACATGTTTTTTTAGCTTGCGATTGCATCTGTTTTTTTATGAGCGTGCAATCGCATATCTATTTCTCGATTTTTTTTTGTGAAACTTGCAATTACACACATTTTTAAACATGTAATCACACATGTTTTCTCGTAAGACTGCAATCGCACATGATTCTGTTAGTGCGTAATTACACATGATTATCGTTACCGTGCAATCGCACACATTTTTTCCGCCTCATTAGCGTGCAATTGCACATATTTTCTCATTACCTTGCAGTTGCACATGTTTTTTTAGCTTGCGATTGCATCTGTTTTTTGGTGAGCGTGCAATCGCATATTTATTTCTCGCTTTTTTGTGAAACTTGCCATTACACACATTTTTAAACATGTAATCGCACATGTTTTTCTCGTAAGACTGCAATCGCACATGATTCTCGTTAGTGCGCAATTACACATAATTATCGTTACCGTGCAATCGCACACATTTTTTTCGCCTCATTAGCGTGCAATTGCACATATTTTCTCATTGTCGTGCAATTGCACATGTTTTTTTATAGCTTGTGATTGCATCTGTTGTTTTGGTGAGCGTGCAATCGCATATCTATTTCTCGCTTTTTTTGTGAAACTTGCAATTACACACATTTTTAAACATGTAATCGCACATGTTTTCTGGTAAGACTGCAATCGCACATGATTCTCGTTAGTGCGCAATTACACATGATTATGTTACCATGCAATCGCACACAATTTTTTACCTCATTAGCGTGCAATTGCACATAATTTTTTTGTGTGTATTTGTGACAGAATTGCTAACGCTCGGTTGCCTGATATTTAAGTTAGGTCTCGGTCGATGAGTACGGCCGTGTGATCATCGATCATGTTTCGTGAATGTTAACGCAAGGTGACTGCGTGTTTTCGCTTTTTTGTTCGGCTTTTTCCTTTTTGTTTATGGGTTTGTTTTGTTGGGCCTTTGTTATTTTGGTTTTCACGGGTTGAAGTTGAATTGTGCAATTGCACATGTTTTTGGTAGCGTGTAATATTACATGATTCTCGGTTACGTGCAGTTACACATGTATTTTTTAATGTGCAATTGCACATATTTTTTATCAGTGTGCAATTGCACATGATTTTTCAATGTAATTTTTTAACGTGTAATTGCATGTAATATTTTTTTAACGTGCAATTGCACATGATTCTCGTAGCGTGCAATTACCATGATATAAATGTGCAATTGCATATGACTCTCGTTAGCGTGCAATCACATGATTCTTATTTTAGTGTGCAATTACACATGCACTTTTTTAAAATTCAGTTGCGTATGATTTTTTTTAAATTCGCAATTGCACGTTCAATTGCACATGATTCTCGTTAGTGTGTAATCACAAAAGATTCTTGTGAGCGTGCAATTGTACTGATATTTTTTATTAGTGTGCAATTTACCGGTATTTTTTCGTTCACCACATTTTTTGTTCGCTATTTATTTTGGTTCACCTGCATTTTTTGTTCACTATTATTTTTAGTTCACCACATTTTTTTGGCTCATATTATTTTTGCTTCACAATTTATTGTTTTCACCGCCATTTTTCATTGACAGACATTTTTATTTAATATTATTTTTTGGTTCACTGATATCTTTTTTTAAGTAAAAGGTAGTTTTGTTTGTTAAAAAATGATTATAATTAATAAAACTAGACGAACAAGATACTTGGTTTGATTTTATAGTTTTGTAAACTGAAAAAATACGGAGCTCGCTCGCCGGCCGTAGAATGTTATCCAAATTGAGCTAGCTCGTACAGGACGACAGAACGATCGATCAGTTGAGCTAGCTTGTATTGGATGGATGGATCGATCGGTAGTACCGGGGAGGAAATTTGGGCCAAGCCCAATAGAGGGGAGTACACGGACACCCACACGGACGGGACGCTCGCTCGAGCACTCTCGATCGACCGAGAATTAAGTTTAATCTCGGTTAGCTGAGCGCTAGACACTCCCTTCTTCTTTTTCGTTTGCTTCCTTTTCTTTTTTTGTTCTTTTAATTTTTCTTTTTCTTCTGTTTTTCTTTTCGTGTCTTATTTTCGTTTTTCTTTTGAAAAATTCAAATTTGAATTAAAATTTTGTTCAGAGTTAAATTTTGTTCATTTTGAAACTGGTTCAAATTCGAAAATTGTTTAAATTTGAAATTTGTTCATTTCAAAAATTGTTCAAATTCAAAAATTGTTTATTTCCAAAAATTGTTCAAATTTCAAATTTGTTCATTTTTTTGAAAATTGTTCAAAGTCGAAATTTGTTCATCTTAAAAAATTGTTCAAATTCAAAATTTGTTCATTTTTGAAAATTGTTCAAATTGGAAAATTGTTCATTTTTAAATTGTTCAAATTCAAAATTTGTTCATTTTTAAAAATTTGTTCAAATTTGAAATTTGTTCAAATTAAAAATTGTTCAAATTCGAAATTTGTTCATTTTCAAAAATTGTCTAAATTCAAAATTTGTTCATTTTAAAAAATTGTTCATTTTCGAAAATTGTTCAAATTTGAAATTTGTTCATTTTTAAAAATTCAAATTCGAAATTTGTTCATTTTTTAAAAATTGTTCATTTTTAAAAATTGTTCAAATTAAAAAATTGTTCATTTCAAAAATTGTGCAACTTCTAAATTTGTTAAAATTCAAAAATTGTTCATTTTCGGAATTTGTTCATTTTTAAAAATTTGTTCAAATTCAAAATTTGTTCAAATTCAAAATTTGTTCAAACTAAAAATTGTTCAAATTCAAAATTTGTTCATGTTCAAAAATTATTCAAATTCAAATTTGTTCATTTTCAAAACTTGTTTTTGTTGCTAAGAAGTTCAGGGGAAATTTTCGTACGTGAAGCAGTTCCTGGGAAAAAGTCGTTCTACTATTCCGTGCAAGAATAGAGCGAAGAAAACGTTTCGCGCGCGAGTGCAGCTAATTGGGCCGAGCCCAGCTAAGAAGCTTGTAGGCGGTGCTATCTCGTTCCGCCGCTATGAAGCGATATATAGGTCCTCCCCGGAAATTGCCACCTGCCGCGCTCGGGATTTTCTGTGGCCTTGGGCCGGGTTTGGTTCACTGGATTTGGGCCGTAAACGGTGGATATAAAATCACGGACGTTCGAACGTCCGTATCTTTAAAGCAGGATCCATCGTTTTCTGTGGCGATGGAAATATAAACAACAAACCATGAGTTCTGGCGCGGCTCGGGATTACTATATTCCACTCAAGCAAACAGTTGGGTCCCACCCATTGGTATCTTGTGTCTGCCATCGGCACGCTACTGGTAGTTATTTAGTAGAGACATGTGTGAAAGTGACACGTCATTAATATTTGGGCGTTTATAAGGGTCTTCCTGCTAGTGCCATGTGCGTAATTGACACCAGAGAGCAACAAATCGTTTAAATCAGCAAGCAATCGAAGCTCAATCATGAGAATAAAAAAAAACCTAAATCAGGAGCCCAACCCCTAAAAAGATATTTAAGGCAATACCAAGAACTCGCCTAGCAGCAACAACCCTCGGAAGTTTTGTCGTTGTTCCAGCTCGGCATGTGGGCGAATCAGATGAGGCGGCAACGATGCGGGGGGCTGCAGTGGCGAAGCAGAGCTGCGGGCAGCAGTGTCGAGCGGGATGAGCGAGAGTTAGCCGAAGCAGAAGAGAGTCAAAAGCAAAACGGTTAGATTCCTACAAGGTTCATAACGGCAGTTAGCGTGCGTGTCTCCTCCGCACCATGTCACCTTGACATGTGGGCCCCCTCCATAAAGCATGTCAATTCACTTTTAGACTCGTTTTAATGTTTTCGACAAACAACAGACACAAATACGATGGATTTATATACCAAACGTAAAGTGGTGGATTTCAGTAAATTCGGCCTTCAAATTAAAGATTTTATGCATTATATGGCTCTCGCACGGGTCGCCCAGGTTACAATTGTGGACGCCCGCACAAGTACAAATCCTCCTGGCAGGTCCGTCATCATGCATACCACATCTGCCACCTCTTCGTCGCACCTCCGTCACACACGTAGTGAAAAAATAAACCTCCACGGGTCTCCTATTCCCCGTAATTATTACTAACCAAATTTCGCCGCCTGACGACCCGCCTCGAATCCTAACCAAATTTCCCCCTCATTCCGCCTCTCATACAGAAGCGGAGGCGAGCCCATCCCCGTCCTCCACTGCGCATCCTTGTTCCGCCCGCGGCCAGAGCCAGCGTCGGGCGTCGCCCTTCGCGTCCGGCCTCGCAGGTCGCCTCTTCGGCGGCCACCGCGCCGCTACACGCTACTCGTCCTCCGCCGCCATCGTCTTCGAGTGCCAATTCATCTCCACCTGTGAGGAACACGACCTTCAACATGCGTCAATCATCGCGTCGCATCTCTCTCTCTCTCACGTGGAATCTGCTTGTTCGTATTGCAGTTCTGCAGCGAACAAAAACGCCTACGACGAGATCCTTAGGTCCTCGCGAAGCCAGGACTGGGAGCAGCCTTTGCCTCTTTGGCAAGAACTATAGCCTACCAAGGCGCACCGATCCGCGAACGGTGAGTTTTTTCTTCGGGTTCTCCATTTTTGCGCGCTCTGGTCGTGGCCTCGGATGTGTATCATGTGGTCTGTTTCTAAGTTTGTTTCTGTATGTTTGGTGAATCAAGAATCTAACGGGCCCTGGACAAGGACAACCGCTTTGATCTCGTTCGGTCTGCTTAGTAATTGTTATTATGATGATTTGGACTGGACCAAGCGTGTAGGCTCTCTATGGCGATTCATAGTAGGTTCTGATCTGCTCGTGTTGGATAGTTTGCAATGTGGGTGAATTTTGGATGCTTGACAGGTTTCCATGAGCTAAATCTTGAATTGGCTGATGATGGAATTGGTCTCTTGACGCGTCAGTTTTTTCTTATATCTGTTTTTTGTATATGTTTAAGTCTGTTTTTATCTCTGAATTATTTGACCCATCGTTTCTTACCAGATCGGCTCCCCAATTGTATAAGGAGTTAAGGACTCGGCAATCAGAAACTGCGATGAGTTCCTCATGGGGGAAGGACGTCAAAAATATCCTATACTAGGAGAACAGCGCCACGAAGCAGGTCGAAATCCAGTTCAAGACAGCCCGTGTCCTCCAGGTATTGATCCTGACTTTAGTTTTGATCCTGCACTCTAGACTGGTTTTGTTTTGACCCTGACATCCAAACTGTACCTGATAGATGATAAACAAGATCATCTGAAATCTGAAGCAGTCCTTGTTGCAACAAAGTCTAGGTACGCTTTATCATTGTTTTCTTTTCACTCCAAAAAACAGTCTGTTATAAGAGTTATTATTTTGTTTTCTCTGATTATCATTGTACGCTTAAAATATATGAACGTGAATTTAATTATCTAAACATTCCCCACAAAAAATTACCATATTGACCCATTTAACGTTTTTCTTTTCCAAAAAAACCAAAAACTGTAGGTAGCATTCAGGGTTGTCCATTGAGAGTATTCTTCCAAGGAACCATGATAAGCCAAGAAGAAGTTTGCAGCCTCCAACTTCCTCCTTGGAAACCGAGGGAAAATTATTGACTTTGATTTGAGGCTTCTTATTAGCTATTTTGTATGTAGTACCTTGATTAGCGTTCTTAAACTGTAGGATTATTTAACCAAGCACATATGTGATCAGGTCACTATGGCATCACCAAAAGCACATCGTCATTTCAAGCACATGAGGTACATAATACTGATACTTTTTCGGTGGAATGTGCTCATCTCCTTAAATGCTGATCCTTTTCTGTTTTCTTGATTTCTGCCGGTGTATTGCAGTTCAGGTGTGAAATGAGATAACATAGAACATCTTCAGTGTAACTTGTTGTTTTTTATCTGTTAGCTGATTTGAAGTCTTTCTTTTTTAGGATCTTTCATATTTCTTCTCACGACTTGTAATACGGAGACATATGAAAAGAAAGGGTGCTCTAACTTGATACAGGTATGTCATTACTGTTACAAGATTTTGGTAGTTCAATATTAAATTACTGCCCCCATTTCGGCAAATGCAACTTCTGATTAATTCTTTCAGCCGTGGTATCACTCATATCAGCACTGAAGCTGCAAAGGTATAGTACTATTCAGCTTGCATTCCTATTTACAATAAAACAAACGTTATCTTCATTTTCCTAATGGAGTAGTCTACATCCTGACTGTTGCACAGAGAATGCCACGGTCTGATCATTGCTCCTAATGATTACGGTGCTCATCAGGTTTCACAATGTAAAAGGTATGAATGGCACAAGGTGGGCAATATGAGGATTTTAAAATTCAACTATATGAACCCGTGGCTATGCTGTCACATCGACACATTTCAAGTTTAGAGTTATTTTATATGTTGAAAGATAAAAATAGTCCAAGGTAGAACTGTATTAGTGTTGCATTGTCAGTCTGCTGCATCTGCATCTGTAATTGGAGATTCAGGTTATACCAGTTCTTATGGTCTTTTTTTTTTTTTTTGAGGTTTAAGGTGGTCGAATCTGCCGTCCGATTAGATAGAATAGAGTGTTATGTACAGAATTTTGAGTTAGGAAAAAATCCCTCTACAAGCAAAAACAACAAAAATAGTCTCCCGGATCTTGCGTGTGGGCGAAAGCCCGCATCGCCAACTCCTCCCACACCAAAGCCGCCACCTCCAAAGGCAAGATTGTCACATTGCAAAAGGTCCACCGGTTCCTCTCCTTCCCTATCCGCCACATCGAGTGGATGATGGTCTCACCAGCCGCCCTCCTAGCCTCGTGTGAAAAACCCACAAGAGCTCGCCATGACAACATCCAGCATCGATCAGCAACGCGCAGATCTCCCTTCCTAACAGCAGCTCGACACCCCACCTCGGTGACGCAAACTTGAGGCCCACAGACATAAAAAGCACCTCCTCCCAACAATTGCAAGGAGGAGTGCCCAATCATCATAAGCTTCATCGTCTAGCCACCCCCCAGCGGCATCTGCCGCTCCATCCTGGTCCCAGACGTCGTCTTCTTTTTCTTGGTTTTCTTCATGGCGAGGACGAGGTCGTCGATGGCCGCCACCGCCAGGTCCGAGAAGGGCTGGTCCGAGACATCTAATAAGGACAAGAAGTCTTCTCGCCGGCGCCCCGAGGGGTGGGCCTCCTCAGGCAGCGAGCCGAGACGTCGCGCCACGGTCTCCTTGGCCAGCTGCTCGATGTTGGCGCCTTTCGGGTGCAGCTTGGCTAGCCTACCGCTCCTCCACAAAGACGACGCCTCCACCTCCATCACAGGGGCCAACGTCGTGGTCGGCGTGCCCAAAATGGTGGCCGTGAGAGGCACCGTGATCTGGGCGAGGAAGCTCGACAAGGGGCACAGAGGTGCACCCACCTCCACGTCCTGCTGCCCAGGGCCAGTCCGCACCGGCGAGGCGGTGTCCAACTCAAACTGCTGCCCGGCCTCCTTCTCCCCAACATGTTTCCCCTGATCGGACAACAGGGCGGAGCCCGCACCGGGAACGGCATCGCCCTCCAATTCGTGCTCCCTCTCCTTGTCGTCCATCAACACCACCTCCCTCGCCAGCTCGGCGAGGCAAGGCACCATATGCTGCATCACCCCAACAGCAGCCTCGGCCGCCACAACTGTGCTGGCCTGCCCCCCATCGCACGACGCCTCCTGCACGCACGCCGCACCGTCTCCATCCTCCCCCAGCACCAACAGCATGATCCGGCCAGCCCGCTCGTTCTCCTCCGAGAGGGTGCCATCCACACCCTCCTTGTAGCACCGCAGGCTGGCCCGCATCGCCTCATTTGCCTTGATGCAGCTCCCGTCCCGCTCTGGGCACACCATGGATGGCTCCACGAATGAGCGCAGCAGGCGGACCGGCGACGAGCGGGCGTGAGCGTCGGGGCGAGCCTGTGGAGCAGGACGAGCAAGTGGAGCAGGGCAAACTTGAGGAGCTGGACGGGCCTCCGGGCACTCCCTCTCCAAGTGGCCGGAGCGGCTGCAACGGCGGCAGCAGACCGGGTCGCGGCACACATCGATGAAATGCCCTTTCTTCAGACACTTGAAGCACAAACCCCGCAGACGTGGAGGAATTCGTGGACGTGGGCGCAGCTGGAGCCTTGAAGACCTTGGGGAGGGAGCAGCGGGAGCAGCAGCCTGACGGGAGCGGCGGTGTTGCACGAGATGCCAAGGCCGCTCCGGATCATCTGCTCCTTCATCAAAGCCGCCCGCGGCCGCCGAGGGGATTGAGGTGCCGAGGGAACGGGGCAGCTCCCCACGCACCAGACCAACCTTGGGGCAACCGCGCCGAGGAAGGCCACCCGGCTGGATCGGGGACGCACCCAACCCTGCCGGAGCCAACAGGCTCCCCCCAACCGCTCCAATCCTCGAGCAGATGCGCCTAGGCTGGCCCACCGGCGGCGACCCAGACGGAGGACGGGGCAGCAGCTCGCCCCGCGCGGAAGGATCCTCCATCAGGACCCTGCGGAAGCGGGGCTGGAAGCGGGGCGGCTTGTCCAGCGGCGGGGGAGGCGCGCGCTTCATAGGTGATTTCTTTCCTATAGGTAATCACTATATTTTTAGCCATGGGCGGGGGCAGTATGGTGGCGACGCTAGCGCGGGGTGTGTCCAGGAAACTGAAGAAGTGCTCGAGACGCGGACGGACAGCCCGAATCCTTTGGCGCGCTCTCTGCCTTCTACGTGTGCAGAACACCCCGCAGGTGCGTCGCAACCTCAAGCCCTCCGCTTTGCAGCATGAGCTCAACGTGCCAAAGTTTTGATATAGATAATAAGCAGGCCGAGCTACTAATGACAATGTAGGGAAATTAGTACGTTGTACGTCCCAGTCCCTACGAGTTTCAGTGTTGAACTTGCAATTGGTATTGTTGGTCCTAGCTAAGACATGTGAGTAATAATAGATCATGTTAAGTTGTAAATGTAAAAGGTCTCTACCAGGAGTTGCCAATTTAAATTTAATTTTATTCTCTGCAATTATGTTTGGATTGAGAAAGCATTGAGCAGATATAGTGCAAGTACAGCTGAGAGGTTGCAACAAGAATTTGGGGTTATCACTCAGCGCCAAGAAATTGTATCATGTTTCCTAAAGAATCATCCGTTTCAATGATTCTTTGATTGCTCCAGTGATATCTTACTCATTTTGTGGCACCAAGATAAAGAAGTGAGCTTGCCATTAGCTCAGATTCCCAGTTCAGTGTGCATTCGATCCTATACATGGATGTAACCTATAGAGTTTTATTTTACTTAAAATATTTATTGTTCCCAAGTACCTGTACAAGCACACCGACTTGAATCACTATGTCATTCTGAATCAGAGATTGAAGTTATATTTGTTGTTAATTTTTTTTAAAAGAGATGGCTGTTGTTATTTGACCAGCAAAGAAATGCCTATTTGGAATATATTTTATTTCAGTTTGTTGGTATCATGAATAGGCTATTTGAGCCAATAACACGATTAAATATTTCATGTATATACATGAATAAGTTTCTTAAAGATACTAGTACACGTGCACGTGCAACGCACGTCTCATAATTTATATTACATAGACATGTCTTTTACAAAAATCTTACAGCGAAATTTACATCACTTGTATATCAATATCATTTTATTCTATTTAAATCTAATATCCCTTGCATTATTTACATCTCCGCATCCATTTAATATAGTTTTTAAACAACAGTTAACTACCAAAATTTTAAATTCTCGAGTTGCTGCGTAGGAAAATGGAGCACACAAAAGGTAATACAGATATATCTTCATGAAAGAATGGTAACACATGTGAAGACGTACCATGATTATCAGAGGAACGCTTGTGATATGAAATATCTTAAGTAATTTTTTTTGGGAAAGCAGTATTTGAGCAGTGGCAAATCCTTGTAATTATCATCAAAACGAAAATGTGTGTTGAGTTGTCAAACATTGGAGCGATCTGGAGCGTTGATCAAATATTAAACGGCACAAATTTAATGTATCCCGAACATGTTTGCTCTTTTCTCTACTATATAATATGTCTTCAGGTGATGGTCCGTTTTTCTGATTCCGATTTTACCCCTATAGGTTTTGGAATATTACATTATGTGCCACCGCTAAGTAAAATAGACGGTTCGTTATTACCTGATGTTCCCTGAAACGTTATTTCCTCTGGAACCACATCGCATCATTCTCCCCTGCAGCACTGCTCCTCGCAGAGGAACTCCGCCAACGACGCCGCCGCCGCCGCGCGTATCCGACTGCCGCCCCCTGCCACATCTCGAATCCATTGCTTCACGTCCGGCGGCGCTTCCCACATCCCCTGCAGCGCGCGAGCGGCGGCGCCTCACCATCCCTGCATCTCAAGCGTTCGCTGGCCGGGCGGACGTCGCCGTTGCCACCACGGGCGAGGTCGATGGGTGGGCGCCGCAGTCGCATCCGCTTTACGAGCGTGCTCCTCCGCCCACACGGTTGGAAAAGAGGCGGCTACAACAGCGGTTGGCGTGAGGCCGATCGTGCGCTGTTATGGCGTGGAGGGCTGGAGGCCAATCGTGATCAAAATCCAATCCATATCGCCTGGAACACGACGGCGGCGAGGCCGATCGTGCGCTTGCGGCCGACGGGGTCGGAGGTGCGGCTGGCGAGGCTGCCGAGGAGGGAGACGAAGCTGAGGCAGCCGACGAGCACCTTTTGCTGCAACTCCGTGATGTGGAGGTCCGTGATGTGTGTGTCCGCATTTGCCTTGTCTCTCTGAATCTCTAAATCATGCGTTAAGCAACAAATTGCAGGCGTATTTTATTGAACGGTAATTTGATATGTGCAATTATTTTACCAAGCTCTCACGGATTATGTCTTCAGGTGATGGTCCATTTTTCTGATTCCAATTTTACCCCTATAGGTTTTGGAATATTACATTATGTGCCACCGCTAAGTAAAATAGACGGTTTGTTATTACCTGATGTTCCCTGAAACGTTATTTCCTCTGGAACCACATCGCATCATTCTCCCCTGCAGCCCTGCTCCTCGCAGAGGAACTCCGCCGACGTCGCCGCCGCCGCCGCGCGTATCCTACTGCCGCCCCTTGCCACATCTCGAATCCATTGCTGCACGTCCGGCGGCGCTTCCCACATCCCCTGCAGCGCGCGAGCGGCGGCGCCTCACCATCCCTGCATCTCAAGCGTTCGCCGGCCGGGTGGACGTCGCCGTTGCCACCACGGGCGAGGTCGATGGGTGGGCGCCGCAGTCGTATCCGCTTTATGAGCGTGCTCCTCCGCCCACACGGCTGGAAAAGAGGCGGCTACAACAGCGGTTGGCGTGAGGCCGGTCGTGCGCTGTTATGGCGTGGAGGGCTGGAGGCCAATCGTGATCCAAATCCAATCCATATCGCCTGGAACACGACGGCGGCGAGGCCGATCGTGCGCTTGCGGCCGACGGGGTCGGAGGTGCGGCCGGCGAGGCTGCCGAGGAGGGAGACGAAGCTGAGGCAGCCGACGAGCACCTTTTGCTGCAACTCCGTGATGTGGAGGTCCGTGATGTGCGTGTCCGCATTTGCCTTGTCTCTCTGAATCTCTAAATCGTGCGTTAAGCAATAAATTGCAGACGGATTTTATTGAACGGTAATTTGATATGTGCAATTATTTTACCAAGCTCTCACGGATTACAAATTGCATATGAACGAGACCATGGTGGATGCAGATTAGTGATACAGGTGGAAAGCCAACTGCATCAGTTCGCCAAATCGCCCGTCTTCCGGCGAGGCGTAGAGCAGCAAGCCAGGGACCGCCGACCTCATGGCGTCCGAAGACGGCAGGGAATTTCAGTAGTTAATGTGGGCATTATATCTATTGCTTTTGTGCAATCTGATTTCGGACAGTGGGAAATTTCAGTAGATAATTCATTTTTAGGTATTTTGTGGGTAATGCAATGCCAACAGAATTAGAAACGAAAGCTAAACTGTGACGACATAAGTACCTAATGTGCAATAGTTTTCTGAACTGGGCGTCAAAATATAATACGTTGTGTGTGGATTTTGTTCAGAGTGGATTAGCTAGCTAGCCACACTGCTTGGGTAATATAGTTCATGATGTGAGTTTGAAGCAGTTTAATTTTGAACAGGTGGACTGTCATATGTGGAGTAGTAGCAGGAATTAGGAGTTAACTAGAATACGTCGTTTTCTCTCTATCTAGCTTATTTCTAACTGAAAGATGGCCGAGCGAGTTGAGCTCGCCTTGACGGCACTGAGTACAAGTCCTCGTGGCGGAACAGCCATGGCCGAGCGAGTTGAACTTGCCGACGACGCGCAGTAGGCGTCCCCATTGCCAGCTTCGCCTCCCCTGGTCGTGGTCCGTCGCCGCCGTCTCGTCCCCGCCTTCGCCCGGCCTCCCCGTGCGGCCAGCTCACCGGCGACCATAGTGCCTCCCGTGCGCGAGCATTAATCAATTTTTGTTTAATGTTTCTTGACATCCAAAATACGTTAATCAATTTTTGTATAATGTTTTTGTTTATTAGCCCGTGGCAACGCACGGGCATTCAACTAGTAATAGTAGTCTCTACTAGCAAATTGCCCGTGCGTTGCAACGGTTATAAATACATCAAGTATCTTAGGTTTGAAATATAATATGATTTTTGTTGTGTAAATATATAATTATAAATATATTTGGTTTCTCTCAAATTTTAATCCTCTTACATGTTTCACTATACAACAACCGTTTAAAAGTTAAAAGAAAAACACCCCTTACTTTCCAATATTCATCATGGATATCTAACAAGGCAACACGTATGAAAACGTCATGCAAAAGCTACCTATTATTACATTGCATGGGAAACCATTAATAAATCATGTGAAATCGCCAAATCATGCATTCAGCCGATTTCACATAAGCCCAACGTTAACAAACTTCTTCAGAATTGCTTGCATGCCTTCCTGATAGCTTGAGGCGACCAATTTTTACCTGCATGCAAGCAACAAAGCTATAAGAACTACAAAACCCAAAACTCGTACCATTACCACCAGCCTGATTGTTAAGTATCGATATCCATATGATGATATGTATTTGGTGCCATTCTCTAATTACACAGGAACAAGCATAGTATGCTGTCTAAACCTCAATGTCCGTGCGCGTGCGCGCACACACACATCAAACCATGCTGATTCAAAGAGGGCATCCGGCATCAACAATTCAACAGCCAAGTAGCCAACGAAGAAAAATCTGCAGCAGCATCTTTACAAACAAATAAGAGAAACATCAAGCTCCAGCATGTATTAGCAGAGAAATTTCAGACTCACAAACAGAGAATCAAAATCAAGTAAGGGACATAATCCGCTTGCCGAGAGGAAGCTACGGAGCCTACTTCAGGTTCATGGACAAAATTACTCCTTTGAGGAATTAGAACAAACATCTCATGTGCCTAAATGCCATCTCAATTGCTTGATCAATACCGAAGACTTCCATTAGATGCATCAACAACACAGGATAACAACACAGGATAGAATCAAGCAACCATGGAGGAGAAGAAGCACATCACGGCGAACTCAACCAGGGCTGCTAATTGCTGGAAAAAATGCACAAAGTGAAACCAATCCTTGTTGAGCTCGACCGTGGAGGTTTGCGGAGCGGACATGGAGCGCGGGAGAGGAGGAGGCATGCCCTCGGGGCTTTGCGCCGGCAGCCGCTGTGTTTCTCGTCGGGGGGAGAGAGAGAGGAGGGAGGGGATCGGGCAGAGGTCGCCAATCGCCATCGCCGGGGAGCTCCGCACCCGGCGTCCCCAGCTACCGTGCCTCCTAATGGACGTTCCCGAAGCCAAGCCCGGCACCCCGTCGGCCAGCTCCTCCGCGACCACGGGCGGCTCCTCTCCAACTGCAACCGCCGGCGCCCATCTCGAAGCACAGCTTGCTCCGCCCGCAAGGTCGGCAGCCACTCGTCGCGTTCGTCTGCTGGATAAGGGTTCAGGGGCTACAATGCAAAAGTGCCCAGCGTTTGGACTGCGGGTTGATTTCAATATTTCTTAAGGGCTGTATTATATAGTAGAGACTATATAATATAGTTACAGGTGATGGTTGGTACGTTTTTTAAATTTCCTATTTTACCCTTTCATCTTTATGATATTACAAAGTGTGCCATCCCCAAGTCATATGACGGCTTTGCTATTCTATTTCCAGGACTAGGTTCTTCCACCGGCAAAATCAATCCAATCACAGCTCGTCTCCACATAGGAAGAGCCGAGATGGAGTCGCGCTCTCCTCAAGACCTCAACCATCGCCGGCGAGGCATGCTCGGCCGCCGGCATCCTGCTGCTCGCGGTGGTACGGGAAGCTCGGTCGGCGACGCCTGTTGCGTCCGCGCATCTGGCCGGTCGATTTGGCATCGTTCCCAACTCGAGCTCGCCGGCGCCGCCAGCTCTCGTGCCCTGCCTCCTCCAGCTCTCCAACCACGCCCCTTCCCTTGCATCGAGCTCGTCGACTGATCCCAGCTCCCGTCCGGCACGCAGCCACTCAGAACCACCAGCCTCTTCATCGTCAGGGCAAAAAGCATTCGATTTCAGTTTTATTTCCAGAGGTAAATTTCCTTTGAAAATTTGGCGCCGCCGGCCCTAGCGGTCTTCTCCGGCGAAGCAACCACCGGAGAAGGCGGAGATCAACTCTCTCTGCATGAGTCGTCGCGACCCACCTCGCCGCCGTCGGTCTCACGCCTCCATCCCCACCACCGTCCTCCGCTTCCAAACGCGCCTCCGCCCCTCGCCCTCTCTCCGCCGTCAGCGCCACCAGCCATTTGCCTCCTCCACGCGCCCAAGCATGTCGGCGTGCCCGCAGGCATCACCGCCTCCGTCCGCCGTGGAGAACAGAAGAGCCACCGCTGACTTACGAGTTGGGGAACGCAACTGTCACCGCCGTCAATCCCCGCCTACCCAATTTTCCCCGTCCACGGCGAGCGTCGCGCGGCGTGGAGGCGACCGCCAAAAATCCTGCCCCCAGTATCGAATCGCACCACCTACCCCCGTAGTACCTCATCATGTACGCCTATGACAACTCCTTCGGCCCTCAGTGCATTCGTCACTGCCTGCGCGAGATCAATTTCAGCAATTGCGATAGCAAAAGGATTAAGTTCAGCAACCAACCTGCGTGTGTTGGGATATCTTTAGCAGGGAGAGAATGAGATGGAGATTAGCAATACTGTCGTTGTGGTGTGCAGCTGGCTAGATTCTAATGCATGTGTATTATGTCAGTCAATGATCTGAATTAGTTTCTCTTTGAGTGGATTGCAGGCTGACAATGTTGTCCCGACTGTCCAGATCTTATCCATAGAAGTGCAACTCGAAGTCCACAATGCTGTTAAGGTGTCTGGCTTTCTCAGATGTTTCCCCCACGTTGTCTCCAATTAAACTTAATTAAAACTCCAATTGCTGCATTTGTAATTTCACAACAGCTTGCAAATTTCAAGTCCTTGGTGAAGTGTCGATGTGGGTATGCTATGCTACTTGGATAAATAGTACTGTACATGTGTATATCTTCCAGTTATCAAGTGAATCCTTCTACATAAGTTGTGAAGGAAAAGTAGACGGATTTGGTGATTTACTCGTCATGCTGAGTTGAGTTCAGGATAGTATATTTTTGGCTCATACTGTGGTGCACCGTAGGGTATCTGATTCTTGATGAATTTAATCTTCGTGGCTTGAGTTGAACTTGCAGGAGAGAAAGGTTGAACCCTCACCAAAACAGGTTCTGGATATTATTTTGTTGTTCATGGAGTATTTATGTTAAGATGCTGCATTCTGATATGCTAGCTGTTACATCTTCTCATGGATTCCTTGTTTGATAAATAGGAAGATATCCAACGCAATTCAGATGAAGAAGCATCTGAAGGAGGCAAAAGAGGAGTAGTACTTCGTGTTCATAAAATTTATGCTTTCTTAATATTACCATCAGTTTGAGAATCTAAAGAATAAACATCACTTTATAGAATTCACATCCAGTGAGAACATCAACTCAACAAACTATTTCTTAATATTTTTTGTTGTTGTGGGTGTAGCTGTACATCACGACATTCTATATTCGCACACAAAATTTTGTTAAGAAAATATTTATCGTGGTATGTGTAAGAAGACAAATAAATGTTATGTTTAAATTAATTTTGGAGCAACTAAATTTGTCTTTTTATACACTTTTAAAATGTTATTAGGATTTAATTATCAAATGAAATATCTTCGGGGTTTGGTGCGGCGAGAAGTAAACTAGGCAGGGTGGCATGACATGTGCTAAATGGCCTGAAAATGTGTCACAATTGTTGTTGTAAGATATTTGCTTGTTTATAAGACGTTTTTTTCGTAGCAACGCACGGGCATTTTGCTAGTATAGATAATATACGTCCCCGATGCAAGCGCACGGGCATATTACCTAGTACTACACAAATAGAAAGTCCGAAGCTAAGGATTCACGACTTTAATTTGAACACGACGAGTCGAAAACGGGGTTGGAAAGAGAAGAGGAAAGGCAAAGAAGCAATCGTGTATATATAGCATGCTACTATGCTTAATACTCCCCGATCAACGTAAACTCCAGCCTCCGTCGATCACATCGCCCTGGTGAAGATGGAAGCCACGGCGGTGACGCTCCCAGACGACATCGTCCTCGAGATCCTTACGTTTGACTGATGAGGCTTCACTCTTCCGATGAGCGGCGACGTGCAAGCTGTGGAGGTGCCTCGTAGCCGACCTCCGCCGCCGCTGGCCGGACAACTCGTTCTGCCTCGTCGGGTTCTTTGCTAATGCATGCCAGCTTCCTGAAGAACTCAGGGGCTACCTAGGGACCTGCTGCCGCCCAAACCTTTGTCCCGGGACCGCAATGGGTGCTCGGTCATGGCCGCCGCTCCCTCGGCTCCTTGATCCCCATAGCCGACAGCCTCTTCGACCATGTGACACCACTTGCTTCCCATGGCGGCCTCCTCCTCGTGCGCTTCGTCCCACGTCGGGCCCCCATCAACTGCTCATACTCGACATTTATCCTCCTTGCCGTGTGTAACCTATTTGCTGGCACCTGCGAGGTGCTCCCCCCGTTGCTGTACAAGTCACACCCTCACAACGTCAGCCTGGCTGGCTTTGCCATCCTAACGGGAGATAACTTTTGCTCCAACGCCGGCCAACAACGGCTGCCATCGCCGCGTTTCAAAGTGCTAATCATCGGCATCGGCGACCAGGATGAACTGCACCACTACGATCTTTACATGTTATCATCTGATCAACCGAGCTGGAGGCGCAGCCGGCTGGACCAGTTGAAACACAGGCTGATTCAGAACAATGGCGTCGTACGACGGGGCACAGCGCATTGGCTCTGCTGCGACTGGTCGAAGGTCCTGTACAGCTTCGGCGTGAATGCTGAGACAGGCCAAGTCTCTTTGGCAAAGCTTCCTGTCCCGGTTGCAGAACCCTTCACCTTCAACCCTTATGCCATAAGCGGACCCAAGAAATTTTCAAAGCCCGGGCAAACTCTTAGTTTAGAGACTAATTAAGCTAATTTTATCTTTAATGAACAGTGTAACTAGGCTTGCTGGCTGGCCGGAAGCCCGGGCGCTCGCCCGGGCATAGGGACGGTTGGGTCCGCCTTATGCTACACCACAACTTACAATCGCTGCCGACGGGGCGCTCATGTTAGTTCGCCTACATATTGAAGATCTCTGTCTAGAAATCTGGACCATGGTTTTAAATTTCAGTTTCATAAAAAATTCGGCCACTACTGAAATCACTGAAATTCAGTGAATTTCAATGATTTCGGTTTTCATTTCAGTCAAATGACCGAAATTTTCTCTTAAAATTCATTTAAATATTTGAATTTTTTAAAATAATTTTTAAATTCCTGTGTAGTAATGAAATTGCTGAAATATTTTGATCGAAAGGTAATTATTTCAGTGCTTGCTGAAATCACTGAAATTTAGTGAATTTCGATGAAATTTCACTGAATTTGAAAACCATGATCTGGACATGGCAAGAAGATGGAGGAAGCGCGGATAGCTGGCTCCTCACGCGAGTGGTCGAGATAGAACGACCCAGACAGGAGTCAATGGACAGAGCGGAATGCGTTTGCTTCATGGAGAAAAGTGGCACATTGCTCCTAGTTGACAACAACCTCAACGCATATCTGGTCGATGTCGAAACTGGGGCAGTGGAGGAGATGACAGACCGGTTTGCTGGCCTTAACTATAGGACCGCTGTGCCGGTGGATATAGATTGGCCGGCGTTTTTCTTGTCTCGCCTTAAAGGACAGGAGTCTGTTGGAACTGATCTTATTACTAGTGTCAAGGGGATACCTAGTATCATGCTTATTTGTGTTTGCATTGCATTAGTTGTAGTAGTTGACTTAGTTCTATCTAAATGTAAGTTCAGCAACATGGCGTAGCGGCCGGATCAGCAGCAGAAAGATAGAGTGTGTGCAGGTGAGCAAATGGGCAAACCAGAAGATGAGTGCCCGTTAGTTGCTTTAGTCAGGAGTAGTATACGTAAGGGCAGCTGCTTAATTACTTTGGAGCATGATCAGAAGCCCGTATTCAGTTTTTGGGCCGGAGGTTTCCTGAACTGAGCAGAGATCATGTAAGCTTGTGTTCTGTGATTGCAGTGGATTATCATAATTTTGTTTGAAGACAGCCAGGAAAAATTGTCACAGATAGGGACATGGAGATGAACTTCCTAAATCTCAAGACTCGTTTGGTGTAAAGGTGAGAGTTGACAGGAGCGGCAAAGGAAAGCAAGAAGAAGGGGAAGACACTAGATCCCAATGTGGAGCTGAGAAGATGTGATCGTTCCAAGAATCAAGAGGATGCTGATAGGAGTGAGCTGGCTATGCAGAGGACATCAATGAAGAATGACATTACAGGCTTTTGTATCCTTGTATCTTGAATGCTGATAGCAAGTACTTGGTAGATGTTGCTTGTAAATTAGGTATTCATGATGATAGAAATGTTAATGGTGTAGAAAACCTAGTGGCCGTGATTCAGAATTTGGAACAAACTAGAAAGGCCATTTATTTCGAAAGTAAAAAAAGATAAGAAAATGCAGGAGCCTCGTAGTAAGGATCTGTTCACTCAGGTGACAGAGGAACTGCTGAATTGTCAACTGATGAAGAAGAAGAAGAAGAAGAAGAAGAAGAAGAAGAAGAGTGTGGAATTCTACATACTAGCCCTGGTAGGGCTCAGTTAAAAAAGAATTCTAAAAGTACTGTAAAGAGGTGCTCCTAATTCGGTTGAGCTCTCAAAAAATGAGTGGTTTTTGACTTGCATGCATGTATGGCGCAGCCCCGAATGTCCGGTGCGGCCGAGGTAAATTGTGTAGTCTGTACGGCGCAACCCCCAAGTGTCGGGTGCGGTCAAGGTGTGTTAGATAGCTTGCATGGCGTAACCCCTAAGTATCACCGAGCCGGAGGTGCATCGACGCAGCGGACGGAGCTGACACGACGGAGTCGACGCAGCGGAGTCGAAGTAGCAAAGTCATGCGGCGTTTAGCCGAAAAGAGTTCACGCGACGGACGAGTCGTCGTCGCGGACGGAGTCGTCGTCGCCGAAAAGAGCTGATACAAGGCCGTCTTCATGTTTTATATATGTCATATCTCACCAGGAAGGCGGAAGGCCACATACTAGCAAGGTCGGATCTGTTAGAATATCTTGTTAATTAATCTTTGTTATATTCGATTATATTGCATATTTCTTTATTAGGCTGGTTTAGTTAGATCTTCTTTATTGTTGTGGTTTAGTTAGATTTTTTTTAGTGCTGTGGTACTGTTAGATGTTTTAATCAGAAGGGATTTGATAGAACACATGTCGTTCTATACTTGTGTAATAGGGGTCTTATTTTGGTGGCACCGTACAAGAAAAACAAGAGCGGGTGTGCTTTATTTTCTTCTCTTGGTCAATCTGTACTTGCTGGTAAGATACTAACTAGTTAAGTTTGGGTGTTTTTCTGTTTTTACCTTCGTGTATTGATAGATATTTTAAACACAACTTGCAAACCTTGTGTAGTTGATTACAGTTTGACCCTGTATATTCATACCAAGGAATATTTCACACACAATAAAGAGGCAAGTAAGGATGAGCTCGCTGAATAGCTTCGCCTTTAGGCTGGGGGCTTGGTTTCCACCGGGGTGCTGAATCGTGACAGCGAGGAAGGAGGTGGCGGTGGCGGCGGTGAGAGCAGCGTTTTGTAAAACGGGCCACATGTAGCCCCTTTTTTTGATTTTTTTTTTTAAGTATACTTCAAAGTATCAAACAATTCTTGAAGTAATCCTATATGTAGATAATGATGACTTCTAGCAGTGTGAAAAAAATTCTGAACTATTTTGTATTTGGGTTGTGTAAAAATGACAAATTTCTCAATTTAAGGTGGTGAGCAGTGCGAATTTCGATTTTTTTCAGATATGTCAGAATTTGTTAGTTTTGTGTTGCCCGGAATACAAAACATTTCGAGTCGAAACTTTGCAGCACATTCATCATTATGAACCTCTATGATTTATATTGGAATTTTTTGGAACATCAAACTGTCGATTTTAAACAACTTAAGAAAATGTCCTACATGCAGGACGAGCTACAGACGGACTTTTCGCGGAGGTGGTGCCGTAGTAGAAGCAATCGGCGGTGACGAGATGATATGCTTGATCGGGACGAGGATCGGACGGCTGGGATGATGTTCTGCCCTCTGAAATTAGAAAACTTATCAATCCATGCTTTGTCCCGCTTGGAAGATCATATATAGTATCATCGGAATACGGAGGTATTTAATCACGGACCTTCATATTTCCCTTTTGTTTTTCACCGATTTGGTCTGTGTACCCAGCATTAATTACTGTCATCCAGGCGGTTATTCATACACAAATCCTTTTATTCGTTAGCTTTGGGTTGATTTTAGCTACGCGGCCACAAAAGAGTGGAGGTCTGAACTATAGGATAAACGCAAATTCAGCTGGAGCTGATTGAACACGAATTCAGCAAGAGCTCGACTTTGGACGTGTACAGTTAAGCAACTCCAGGTATCCTCTCGTTAGCTACATTTGTCGGATATTAAGGGATGTTATAATGACATCTATTGCTACAAAATATCACGGTTTAAGGTCCAAATCATGGCAACAACAAAAACTACTGTACCAAACACTAAAGAGATGAAGCGTACTGTGCAAATAATAAAAGATTTGCCACGGGAAAGCAAACTCTGACGAGTCAAGCTGCAGGAGAGAACACGCCTTTGGCTGGAACAAAACACCGGAAGATTAATTGGGACTACGAATAGAGTCGTAAAGTTACAGTCGGAGGTTGAGTGGTGGCGAACTCCCTGAACGGACAGAAAAATTGATTTGAGAATGGAGCTCAAAAGGTGTGAGCTGCGAAGTCCACATGAGTACATGATAAAGGAGAGATGAAGGCTCATCTACGTGTACGTGTCATCCATCTACATCAGAACAAAATATTTCCGATCAAACCTACCAAAAAGAAAAGATCCACAAAATAATCTCCATGGCGGCATATTGCCAGACACAATTGCGAGCCTGTCAAAACACATATTCTCTCTGTTCTCAGTATATACATTCACTTGAGCTCCTTTTCTGTCTATTGAGCGCTATTATGCCAGTTTCTGATGTTTTATGACTTCCATCTCAGCCCTACAGGAAAAAATCATCCATAAATGCGGGTACAAGAAACTGAATTTAAACATATATATACTATTGAATTTAGGCAGCAGAATCTTTTGACCACGATCATCAAGATATCTTTTGGACTAAATCTATATGGGCAAAGAGCAAAGCATTTCTCTCCTTAATCAATGATGAAATGGCAAGCCTTTTGACAGGTTTCAAAAAAAAATGCCATGCTTAACACTTGGCAGTGACACATTACTGGAGCTAATGCTATAGTGCATAGCATGAAAATCTTAGTTCAACCATAAACAAGTGCAAATCATTACTGTACTAGCATAAATAAAAAAGGTTCTTACTTTAAAAAAAAAGGTTCTGTTTGCTAAGCTTTTCAAGTTAAGTAGGCAGACTACATGTGATTACTACGATAAGAACTCCGAAATGGGTTGCTCTAGGTTTCTCTTGAATGATTTAAGTACTACCTCCGATCCATATTAGTGGGCACAACTTTGTCTAGATACACATGTATCTAGTCTAAATACTTAACTAGATACATATGAATTTAGACAAAGCTATGCCCACTAATATGGATCGGAGGGAGTATGTAAAGTAAGACAAGGAAATAGACAAACGATCAAAGTTCCGCATGTTCACAGAGAGCAGAAACATAATGCAGCCATATCCAGGCGTAGTTAGCGCACTCGCTACATGGTCCCCTTGTAGATAGGCTAGTTCAATACTACTAAAGAATATAAGTGAAGCATTTGCTCCGTGTAGTTGCACGGATGAAGTTTGGACACAGAAATATCTCAGAAATTTGAATTCATTTCTGAAAATATTTAGAAAGCTTGGAAATAATATAACTAAAGTTGCTGTTTGCTTTAGTGTTACTGAGAAGAGGAATAGCAATCTGAACATCAATTTGCATTAATACATGAGATATTCAAGGAATCAAGCAATTTAGGGAAGGAAAATAAAACTGTAACAAGGCCAGCAGGTACTGCAAATTACCTCTGATGAGTACTTCATGAACGATGTGCCATCACTGCTGCACCACTTGCTGCTGCTAGTGCAAGAGCACCAACAGCGCCTACAACGCCTCCAACAGCAAATCCAAGAATTCCGAGGGTACCTGTCACAATAACCATTCCTACTGTGCCATCTGCATATCGACATGAAACATTAAGCCTCCGGATAGTAACACACTTAGTTGCCAAAGTAAATACGCCTCACCCATTTTTGTTCGTTGAGTAAGTAGCTTCTGCAAAATTAGTGCCTGGTCCCACTCAGATTCAATCTGGCCCATGTTTCATAGGTTTTAAGTACACTTTAAATTCCATTGATGTAAAACTAGGAGATATCATCAAATTAACTGTAAAAACATATATTCATTGATCAAACCTGTAAACATCTCTCAAGACAATCTCTGTTCTGCCTGTACGACCCTGTTCTGTATTGTCCCAGAGCCAACAGATAGTCTCCCTTTCTTCTGTTGGAGAAGTTGATCTAGCAAGAGAATCTTTCAAGTGCCAACAAAACCATAAGTTACGACGACACAACAGAATTGCCTTAATTGTAGCAGATGCAATGATCACCTCTTAGCATGTCGATGCCGCGGTGGACATCAGCAGGAAGCCTGGAGTGAACAAGGGCCCAGGACAAACTCTTCACTTTCTTCACTTGCTCATCCTTATTTTCTGAAGCTTTGAAAGCCCCAAAGGCTTCCACCTCACAGTTCTGGCAGAAAATAAAACAAAATAAGTAAGCAGATGTGTTTCAGACTAAGATAGGCTGGTATTCTGCCCAACATGGACAACTGACGGTGATTTATTGCATCAGTATGTTTCCAGCGACAAATACAATAACACAAAAACTCAGGTGGCAGATCCAATACAACGCAAATGTGCATGTATGATATCTTAAAAGAAATCTGCCTATTGAACATTGTTCAGCATGTACATTGCCATGAGGTCACCATAAGATTCAGCACTTCGTCAGGAATTTTAAAGTCAGGCAAACATTATAGCGCTGATCAATGATCTTCTAACATAAATAAACTATCAGCCCTGCATTGTTACCCAAAGTTGAAAGCACCTGAAACTAAATACATTAAGAGCATCTCTAGCAGAGCCCGCAAAAGGCCGAAACCCGCAAAATAACCGCCCGATGCGGATTCGAACCCGTAAAAACGCGGAGAACAGAACCCGCAAAACTGACCGACCCGTAAAAGTTTTTAAGGGGGCCCGTGAATCCGGCCCTCGGAACGGTAAATTCACAGATTTCGCCGCCGAACCGAGGGGGCCATGTATAACGTGAAAACGGTTGGCGGGAGGGAGTATTCACCACGCGCTTCATCCCCATCTCGCCGCCGCCTCCGACGCCAGCGCCGCCGCCTGCGATTCGCCCTTTTCCCGGCCGCATCTGCAGGCGCCCCTTCGCACGCGACACCCCCCGGCCGCGGACGTCCCATGCCGCCGGTTTCCGGCTCGCCCCGCCCGTGGAGACCACTTTCCGGCCAAATCTGCGCCGCCGCCGCCGATCTATCGGTGAGTCCATCTCCGCTCGATTTTGTTGTGTTTTCGGACGGAGTACTCCGGTAGTGATATGCGGTACCCGTTTCAGATGGAGTTTCGCCCGGAGGAGGAGTTTTTGCTATCCGATTCGTCCTCCTCCGACGACACCGACGTGGAGACGCTGTTTGAAAGCCGGCGGCAGCAAATGGTGGTCGCCGTCCTCGCCGTCAAGGAGTTCGAGGACCGGTATGCGAAGCAGCGGTAAGGATCCAAGGCTGACCGCCTTTGCATACCACGGAACCGCTTCTACGGCAACCAGCTGCTCATGCGTGACTACTTCGCCGAAATACCGACGTACCCGGCTCACATCTTCCAGAGAAGATATCGTATGCGCCACTCTCTTTTCGTGAAGATAGTAGAAGCTTGCGCCGTGAATTGTCGCTATTTTACGCGTCGACGGAATGCCGCGGGTTTGTTGGGATTCATTTTAAATTCATTTGAAACATGTTTAATTCAAACAATATTTTTATTCTACAACGTTTCTTGTGTTGAATTATTGTTTAATTCGTGTGATTCAAACTTTTATTGTAATAAATTATTGATGAGGATTCATAGTGTACTATTGTTGTAATACGAATATTTATAATTTAGTTCTTATTTATTTGTTATTCAGTTTTTATGATATTCATGCCTAGTTCATTTTTTGCATATACAGTTTCTGTTTTGAGGTTCGGCTTTGCGGTTTCTGCTCCGCCGCGCCTCGTTTCTAGCCAAAAAACGCGCGTTCTCCGACCCTTAAAACTGTTTTGCGGGTTCGCGTTTTGCGGGCTCTGCTAGAGATGCTCTAAGACCTCCCTTGTATTCCCAACAAAAACTTCAAAATATCATGAAGGGGAAATTCCATCAGATTCAATAATTCATCAGTCAGATAAGATTTAATACTAGCCAATCCTATGTGTTGGGCACACTACGGAAAACCTGGAACAGGGCATGATTAGAGGCAAAATTAATCAAACTCTTGTTGAGCTAATTTGGAGCTGAACAGGAGACTT
This sequence comes from Poa pratensis, assembly GCA_947311845.1. Taxonomy (NCBI): domain Eukaryota; kingdom Viridiplantae; phylum Streptophyta; class Magnoliopsida; order Poales; family Poaceae; genus Poa; species Poa pratensis. Next base: position 39,504,400 of record CAMZMU010000073.1, read on the forward strand.
TGCTGGCTGAGCAGCACACAGCAAGGATATGCACTGCTAAGCTAGGAGGAATCAAGGGCTAATCAGAATCGAGCTCTACTACAGCCAACTGGGCCTAGCACGGGACGGGCCCGAATTTGTAAACCCTAGCCAAAATCGTACCAAAAATTCACAAATCAGTAACTTCCCCATAGATTCGTCATGGAGTCTAGCAGCAAACGCATGGCATGAAATAGAAATAGCCGTCCATCCGCCTCCACCGCGGCCGAAGCCAGAAACCAATCGCGCAGAGAGAGGTGGAGGCCCAGGAGAAAGGAGGTGGGGAGCTCGGGATGGAGGCGGAGGCTGCGCTTACCCTGGTAATGTGGGGTCACACCACGGGAGGCCGTTGTAGGCGGCGCCGACGATGCTGGTCGAAATGGGAAGAACCGATGGGTTTAACACGGGATTTTGCTGACGCAGGCTGACGATTGGCACGTCCCCTTAGTTTATTCGTCCCTCACCATCACGGTTTTGTCTTCAAAATTCAAATGGTCGATAAACCTTGTCTTCAAATTGCATTTTATAAAGAAAATATATTAATAATAAGAATATATCAATTACATCTAGACTCTGCAACAACATAATATAAAGAGCTAATCGAGATATTAAGGATGCACATAGCCAAACTAAAAAAAAGAAAAACTCACCAAACTAGTCAGCGAAGCAACATGAACTAACACCACCAGAAGCAACATCCGGACTGCAAAAAAAGATTCTTCATGCACAAACACCGTCGTCGATTGATCATAAATCATGTGTTTTCAACCAAAAAAAGTCCGACTAAATTCCAAACAATGCCTTCAACAAGGAGAAGAGATCTGTCATTAGAAGGTACAACCAATGATAGTCAGACCTAGGGTTTTCACACCGGAAGTCGAGACTTTGTGCCAAAAGAGCACCCCAAGAAGAAGTCCGCCTATCCGCCTCCGCTTGTCGAGACTGCTGCAACACATCGATCATCCGCTGCACAGTTTTCATCACATCCAAACTCGCCTCTGTCATCACTTATAATCTTGAACTCGGCAGGAGCCATCGAGATCACTGATTATCTGGAACAAGCATCTTGAAATTCTCCTTCATTGTCAGCAATATAATAATCGCAGCTAAATATGGCATTCTCTACATCATGGTGCCATCAAATCGGAGTGTAACAGGTCCACAACCATACTTGACTGCAGCTGACAGAATTTTAGGCCGATTCTCGGCGCTGATGATCTGACCACCACCATCATGTGTCGCTGACCTCACCGTCCGGCCGCCACTGTCCTGCGTCACCGGCCTCGTTACATGTGTGTGCCTGGATCTTCTAGCTCTTTTGTTTACACATTTTCTTGGCTTCCCTGGAGACTAGTAAAATTCAGAACAAACTTCTTTTTTAACTGAATTCAGAAACAAACTTGATATAAGATTGCATGCTTGAACTGACAATACGCTTTTTTTTCCTTGGCAGCTTTATTTCACCAAAGACACGGGTGCAGAAAATTCTTCCAACTTCCTGAATTTGCACGACAGTAGGTGCAGCAGCGGTGCTGTCTCAACATAAACATCTGCTCCCAAGTAAGGACGTGCTTCCCCGGTTTGAAAAAACTTCATCATAGTGAAATCTGACAGGCATTCTTACGCACACTTAGAATACCTCTGTTACGCACACTAAGGTGACCTTCAACCTCTGGTACTGAAAACTTATCCTTCTCAGTGTATGACATGGCAACATCTTCTCCCAAGTAAGGACATCCTTCCCCGATTTGAAGAAACTTCATCATAGTGAAATCTGACAGATGTTCTTCACAGAGCATCATATACTGCACACAGTCAAGAATCAAGCTTCAGGTATATGTAAAAGCATAGAGATTTCAGCCAAAAAACTGTATCCTCGCATATAAATCAGAAATACATACACACAATAAAAGCTTGAAATATATGCAACATCATGACGATTCCATCACAAAATAATAATGGTTAAATCTAATTAAGAAAAGAGTGAAAGGCACCAGAGGTCACGAAGTTGCGCGAAAAGTAAAGATTGGTCACCAAGTTGGAAAAGCTCAATAATTGGTCACCAAGTTGTGGATTAGTCAATCTTTGGTCATTCCGTCAAGACGGACGTTAAGTTGCTGACGTGGTAGTCTGTTTTTTTACAAAAAAACACCTTGAACTTTTATATCTTTTAATTGTTAGGTCCTTCTGCATATTTATTTTCTTATTTTCGAGCTGCTAGCAGCCGTGCACGCGCGCTCGGGGAAATCGAGATGGGCGAGGCGGCCGGCCACATCGCGCCGGCGGCGGCGCTGAAGGATGACGAAGGGTTCCCCGCATGGGCGCGCACCGTGGAGGAGTGCGAGAAGCGGTTCGGGGTTTCCGCCGACCGGGGCCTCTCGTCCTCCGACGCGGCGGCGCGGCTCCGGTCCCACGGGCCCAACGAGCTCCAGGAGCACACGGGCCCGTCCATGCTGCAGCTCGTCGCGCAGCAGTTCGAGGACACGCTGGTCCGCTCTGTAAATACTGAAAAGGACCTAACAATTAGGAGAAACAAAAGTTTGGTGGATTTTTTGTAAAAAACAAACTGCCACGTCACCGATTTAACGTCCGTCTTGACGGAGTGACCAAAGATTGACTAATCCACAACTTGGTGACCAATTATTGAGTTTTTCCAACATGGTGACCAATACTTACTTTTCGCGCAACTTCGTGACCTCCGGTGCGTTTTACTCTTAAGAAAATGTGTGATGAGATGATGACATATGGTGCCACGCAGATAATTGTCTTATGTTTGACTTGAAGGCGCAAATTTTTTTTTTAAACATCAACACCCTAAATTGACCATCGCGAAGCCCTTGATCTGGATGTGCCGGTCGAACAGAAATATGAGGCCCTTGGCAGAGGCTGAGTCGGGGCCTATCAAACTGCCATTCATGGAACAAGTCTGATGCAAAAACAGAGCATACGTCAAAATAAATTTTAAAAAGGATGAGAACTATAAATCACTAACTGCTCGGCGTCATGGCCGGATCATCGGATCTGAAAGGTCCTCCACGATCTCTAGCGGCCAGGGCCATCGGGCGATGGAGCGACAAGCAATACGATCAGGGCAATTCTGCTTCTGTTGTGATGAACACGACGCCTAGCAAGAGAGTTTGTAGGTGAACTCGGATCTGGAGGAGAGAAACCGAGGTTGGCGTCGTGGTAGTTTGGTGGAGATGTGGTGAGAAAATGTAATAAAAGGGTAAAAATAGGTCTGCCGCTTTATTCGAGCAACTATCTCCATCTTTTTCAGTGGCGACAAAATCGGCAAGAGTGACGTGGAGATCAAAACACATGCTTCCGATCGGACCAGTTGAAGGCCGTTGGATTGGAAGCACATGCGCCTTACGATGTGGATTGTGGACAGACCAACCCCGCCTATAGTTGAGACAATAGCACTTAGCGGTCATTCAATATGTCCATTTAGGTGCGCAAAATTGGCTCAAAATCGCTCCAGTTATTACACGTGTCGTATATCATTTGTGGAAAACCCCTTGAGATTGAAACAAATTTGTTCACGTCGGGTGTGACGACGCAAGCTGCCCGGCCAACGGGTGTGGTTTGAGTGGCGGAGCCACACTATAGTTGTGTAGTCAAATGACTACACAACATTTTGGCAAATTCTTCAAATATAGGGTAAAATCATGCTGAAAAAAATACGAAATTCATTCAAAAACATGTATTTGATATCAAGATTTAAATTAACATCATAACTTTGTATTTCTGGCTCCACTACTGTGTAGTTCAAGTGTGTTCGTCTGAAATACGACAACACGTGTGCACAGCTACACACTGGTACTTATCCCTCGTGCGGCGGAGCGCCAGCGCCAAGGAGGAGATCATGATTAGTTGTTTTTGTTTTTATTTGGAGGATTGGTTGTGTGAGATGGCATTTCAAGTATTTCAGTGGATGGAGTCGCCGACAAGCTCATTTGCGACTTGGGAAGAAAATTTGAGACATATGGTCTTGTTTGAACTCTTTTGTTCAAGGTTATTTATATTCTCTTGAGTCTCCTGTTAACTATTACATCTTACTTTCTCTTGATTTAGTACTGATTTCCTGGCGCTTTTGGATAGCTTAGGTATCTCAAATGGTTCTCCATGATGAAAATTGTATTTCCCGCCCTAGTATTTATAAGTTTGTAAGTGTAAATTTTACAGTACCTCAACTCCTCCAGGCATGTTTCTTTTTCATCTAGCAACCGGATTTTCAGTCTTGCATGTGCGTACATGCTCTTAAAACAGGTGCCCTGAAACCAAAAAGTGATGCTCTTTTTTAGGACATCTGTTAGATATGCTCTAATAGGACTTAATTTGTGGAGCATCGCGCAGTTGGAACTCCGTGTCCTTAATATCTTTCAGCGACACCAGAGCTGCATCCACTGCAAGCACCGCCTTTCTCACAGAATGCTGGGGAGGGCAGGAAAGCATCTGCCCACGGTTGAGCACATAAATCAAGCTAGTATCGTGACCATGCACTGATCACTGATGCACAGCAAGTATCGAAGGAAAAACAGCTCGAACCAATTGCTTCTCTGCATTCTTCGCCTTCGATTGGCGTTCATCAAGGTGGCCGGCTCCCCCGCAAAAACAAAAGTGGCCGGCTTCGGCATGAAATGGTACGAACGAACGGATGTGTTCACGAGCTTTCTGGATATGCCCGGCTTTGGGAGGAAATGCACACGCCATGGATAGGAGATGAAGCGCGGACTGGATTGCCTCCATAAACGATGCAGGCATTCCGTCGAGAATATTTGCCGCGGCAGCGACTTCGAGCACCCCAGACACTGCCACCGTCCAACATGACAGTATAGAGATCGCCCTCTGTCGCTCGCCTCTTGGTCTTGGATTAGCAGCATTGCCTCATGGAGACTCACCCGGGCTTCCTCAGAGCTTTCAGTGGCCGATTTGAGTTCGGCGGTACGTAACAGCTGTGTCGCGCACCGTCTCGCGACAACACACCGGCATCGCCACTACAATCTCGTCCATAAGGACAGACATGGGTCCTATTACTACTGTTAACACGCCCAACACTAACGACGAATTTGAACGCATCGATGGTTAAGACAGTGTCGGCAAACCGGCATCACTATTATGAAAGACCCAACAACTGGTTTTGGCAAAATCGTTGTGTGCTCGGTGGTTTCTCCAGTCTTGGTAAAACTAGTGGACTCACCTACGCCCAGGGGCGATTTTACCATGTCTCCGCCTAGGGCACGTGCCCGGGCTCTACGCCGGTGCTTACCTGAACTCCGGTGACCTTCTGGGACGAATATGGTGGCTAGAACATCCAGATGTTGCTAAAGACGACGACCTGCTGCTTATTATTGGGCTAAAAAATGCGTCCCTTCCATGGCGTGGGCCTTACCAGGCTACGTTTACTTCTTTGCATAGCTCAACTTGGGCTTTAAAAGGGCACCACTTTACTCTAGCTAGGCTGCAATATTTAGCCAGCACGAACGAGTGTGCCCAGGCTTTGCCGGAGTGCTAGCTCCGCCACTGCCTACGCCCACGTCTCTGACATCCGCAGGTACGGTTCAAAACATGGTTCTGACGGTACCAGAAATTCACAAGGTGCAAAATGTCCACAACAGCAGCTCCGTCATATACATGCCGCATTTTACCACTATATAATCCCATCAGGATCATGGCAATATAACAACAAATAATAGTGATTGAATAAACAATATATTTTTTGGAATTTTCGTTTCCAAGTTTGCACCACTTGGTTTTGGCTCTCCTCCTCCATTGCTTTGCCTAGTCCCAACAAATGCTATTATGTTTAAGCTGACAAAGTGTTCTGAAAGCATATTCCAAGTTTGACAGCGGCCTCCACTTCTCTACTGCATCAAAGAAAAAGATGGTGTAAGCTGTGTTGGAGGACTATACCTAGCCATGGGTTCCAACACAGCCCACGGTCGAAATGTCAGATCCTGGCCCACCCGAATTTAGGCCCTTATAGACCCAGGCCTGACCTATGAGTGCAAAATCTCATCGGGTCTCAGGCCGGATCTCTTACTTAAAACGTCAAACGTCAATATGCAAAGCCCAGCCCTAATCCATCGATTTTCGGGCCGAAATCTTAGACCTAGCCCCGGTCCATGGACAAGCCCAAGCCTGCCAGATCCTAGAATTTCGACCGGGCTAGGCTTCCCATGGCAGATATACCGGTGGATCCGATCTGCTTTGGTTTAGCCACGCTCGGGTAGCTGTACTTAATCTACTCGATTGAATAAACTTCTGACTCCAGCTGACGTTGACCAGAACCCTCTCCAACCTGACTAGCGTTTGTATTCCAATTCTATTGTTTACGACATATTATATCGTGGTTATATTACATTTTTTGTAGACTGGTCATGTTGTATATCTGCATTCTTTTTACTCTACAGTTCTCAAGTCGCCCTCCAAAAACAATCAAGTTGAGCTGTTAAGGAAGCAGATCGATTATTTAATGTAGACAGTTGATGAAAACACATAGTCTTGCAAGCAGGTAGTTGTCGATTAAGTATATGGTTGACGATCAAAGGATCATCAGTTCTTTCTTTCACACTGTTTTTCCGTCTATCCTGTTAATTAGGAAAGTGACCAGCCAGCACTATAGAAGCTGAAGATAGGTCACGATGCTCTAATTATTAAAGTCGATAAAAAACACAAGCTTTTCACCTCTTTCAGCAACTCAACTAGGGCAATTTTGTTGATTTTTCGGTCATTTCAGGATAAGGGACTACTTTTTTTTTGCAGGTACAAGGGACTACTTGTACATGAGCTTAATGTGCAAGGAGTGTCCGCTTGCACGTACGTACGTATCTGAGGATGTTATTTAGATTATGCCTCAAAACATAATAGCACTTGAATTTTGTCATGTTTTTTTTAGATAAAGGATTTTATTACTTAAAAGTTTTAAACATTACACCCGGCCTCTGCATAGGTAGGATGCACACAGCCACAAGTTCACGAGTACCCAATTCTGAAATTAAAAAAGGCGAATTACATATCATAACGAGAAATTGTAAAGCCGACTAAGATGATGGTAGGTCGATCCGGAGACTATGTTGTCATCCATGCCGGGAGAATAACTCCCTGGCCGCAGCCTCCAAACGTAACGCCACCTCTAAAAACAAATCTCGGTGCTCACACGCTGCAGGCCGACCATGCTCGTAGCGTTGCTGTACACCGATAGATAACCTGCATAATAGAAGCATTTTGATCGTTAAAAACCTTGTTATTTCTACATAGCCACAGCGACCAAATAACGGCAATCGCTCCCACCCTACTGAAGAGTTTAAACCTAGGATCCACCCCGTTTAACCAGTTGCCAAAAATATTTGCAACGGTACACGGGGATGTAAGGTAGAACCAATCTGGATGGCTGACCATATACACCTGGCGAACTCGCACTGAAAGAATAAGTGTGTAATAGTCTCGTCGTGTTGACAGAAGACGCACTTTTTACTTCCGTGCCAATTGCGTTTGGCAAGTTATCTTTTGTAAGAATTACACCTCGACGGAGATACCACGCAAACACCTTAGTTTTTAGCGGGATATTCATCTTCCAAATTTTTTATTATCCTTAATATCGACTGGTACTTCGGGTAAGATTAATGCTCTATACATATAATCAACCGAGAATTTACCATTGTTCGTAAGATTCCATTGAAATTTATTGGACCTTCCGACAGATGGATGGAATCCAATCGGATGAGCAAAGCATTCCAGGATGCTTGTCTTGTTCCAAGTAAACTTCTCATGAACGAAACATTTGGTGGAGGTACCCAACACCTTAGCGATCGTGTCGCTCTTGTTTCGTACAACATCATACATAGCCGGATATTGTTCTCTGAGAGTGGATTGGCCTAGCCATTTATCCTCCAGAAGCGAATTTCCGATCCATCCCTAATTGAGAAAGATCCTTGTGGAAAAAAACTTCTTCGTAGCCATAAGGCCTGCCCAGAAGTGCGAATCGTCAGGTTTCCAAAGAACTGAGATACGGCTTGAGATCCCACATACTTTCTCCTAAGGAGGGTTTGCCAAACTCCATCTTCAGAAAGAAGCTTGAAGAGCCATTTACCCAGCAAAGCTCTGTTCTTGACCTCAAGGTATGAACTCTGAGCCCTCCTTGGTCTTTAGGGCTGCAAACCACACTCCACTTAGTCAGCGATATTTTTTCTTCTCACAATCCCCTTGCCAAAAGAATCTAGACCGAAATAATCCAATCGTTTTAAGACTCCTTTAGGTAATTGGAAGAATGAAATCATATACAGTACCATGTTTGTTAGTACCGAGTTTATGAGAACCAATCTTCCACCCAGAGATAAGAGTTTGCCTTTCCAGCTATTTAAACGTATTTAAGTCTTTCCTCTATCTTTTTCCACTCAGCATTTGTAAGTCTCCGATAATGAATCGGAATACCCAAATAGTTGATAGGAAATTGTCCTTGCTCACAGCCGAAAAGTTCAGCATACAAGGCGGCGTTTTCTTGAGCCTCGCCAAAGCAAAACAGTTCACTTTTATGGAAATTAATCTTAAGACCCGAAAGTTGCTCGAATACTGACAAAATCAGCTTTAAGTTACGAGCTTTTTCGATGTCATGTTCCATAAAAAGAATTGTGTCGTCGGCATATTGAAGAATCGATAAACCACCATCGACTAGATGTGGAATCACTATGAATTTTGTCATGTGCTTGCTAATAAGGAGTAATACTATTAAACCTCTTAAAGCTACACTCACACTAAGTAACCATATCCCTATAAGGCTATAAGTATACAATGTAGTATATGCATCTGTCTTGCTAAATATTTCCACACACCACAAAATCTAGTGAGAGGATCAGGGCGCAGACAAACGCTGATGTTCCCCATTTGGAAGGGCAATGCACACTGCGCAACGTCGAGATGTTGCGTATTTCTCACGTACAAACTTACTTTCGAAATTCCCTATTTTAGATATACATGATGAAGTTATTGTTCATAGAGCGTCCAAACTCAGAGTCTCTTTAAGTGATTCTCCTTCCCAAGTTAATAGTACGGTTAATACATCAAGGATTTAGAAAAGGTTCGTAATCTGGTCATTTTCAAGAAATCTCTTTTAAGTAAAGCGGATGACGGATCAAGTGGTTTAGTGCTCGCTAAGCCTTCTAATTGGTCGGAAGACTTAGACGATGTTGATGCTTGGGATTTGGAAGATCATACGGAGATCCCAACCCGCGGTTTAGAGTTGGTATGAGTCGTAAGAAAAACTACTGACTGGGCCAGTGTCCGTCGTAGTGCTAGGATATGAAAAACAATAATCAGGGTCAATCACGAGGGTATACTTTTGATTAATGATGGTCTACTATGTGATACAACGAAGCATTGGTATATTCATGAGGCGGTTAAAGAGTTTAAATTAGACTTTGTTTGTTATAAAAAACAAGACGGTCTAATTTTGCAACTCCTTTTTTCAATCATCTGGCCTGAGGGGGAGAGACATATGACATTGCCTACCTCCCAAGGGTCGTTCTGGAGGTATCCTTGTGGAGGTTAATAGCGCTACTCTCCACGAAATAGGCTTTCGCCCCGCTTTATAAATAAAGCACCACCACCATACAACCGACAGTACAAACCCAAAACCACACTTGCTGGGGCAGCACACACAGAAACGCCCAAAGAAAGGAAAAGCAGAAAGAAATGGAGACAAAGGCGGATCGACTAAACTACGATGACCCGCAACCGATGCGCCCTCTCCGAAGAAGTACCACCATGCTCCTTGCTTTGAATCATCTAGTACCAAGCAGCACCTTCAAGAAGGGAAGCTCACGCTGCCGCCCGGACCACTACACTGGTCCTAGGGTTTCCCCCGCACATTCAGGGAGACGGACGACGGATAGCCACGACGCCCTTCAGGAAGGTATGATGCCACCCAAAGGCGACATCGCGTCGGTGTCGGCCGAGCTAACAAGGATTTCTCCCGAATAACCATGTCCGCAATCCCGAACGATCCGATGCACAAGAGCCCGCGAGGGCGAGGCCTCGCCACCACCAGACTCACCATCCGCCAGCAAGCGCCACCACAGCCACCAAGTCATCATCGTCATCTCCTCGAAGCATCCGTCACGAGGACGGCAGGACGAAGGCGAAGAGGGCAAATACTAGGAAAAGCAGACACCGCGGCCGCGCGGGAGGAACTACCTCCACGGCGAAACGGTAGTCGACCGGACGCGACCATAGAGCACACTAGTCCCCGTTAGGTCTGGTCGGGCCCGCCTGGCACGTAAAGCCCCCTCGGGGGCAAACCAATCCTAAAAGGGTCCGGTCGGGTCCACATCGGACCTGTGAAGCCTGTTGCCACGCTGCAACAGGCCGGCCGCCATCGCTGCTGCCCCTGCACCGCTTACGTCGCCGTCCGCTGCCGAACGCGCTGCAAAAGAGACCAACCCAGCCCGATCCAGATGAGCCCGTTAGGCCCCGCACTGGGACCTAGGGCCCGATCTGGATCACCAGGGCCCGATCTGGGCCAAGGACCCGATCCGGGCCACCATGGCTGGGCACGGCCGAGCTCGCGAGCGAGCCGAGCCTCCCTGCGCTGCCCCGCAGCCCCACGTGCGCTGCCGCCGCCACGCCGTCCCCCGGTCGAGACCTTACCAATTGCCACCGAGAGGCACCGCCGCCTAGAGGTTGGAGCCCCGCCTCCTCCCACCAGGCGCGGGGAAGGACAGGCCGCCGCCGCCGACCGGGCCGCGGCCGGCCGCCGCGGGGGCGGCACCGCCGCGTGAGGGAGGAGGGGAGAGGGGGAGGGAGAGGCGGCGCGGGCCGGCCGGCGGCGGTGGCTAGGGTTAGGGTTGGCTAGGTTGGGAGAGCCGCGGGAGCTCGCGGGTCAGGCGCCAATCGTTTTTAATAGCGCTACTGTCGCTATACAGAAGGTGTAAGCGGGATCTTTTGTGTTAAAATTTCATATTAGATCTAAACATGATGGTTTTGAGTGGGCTCTTCCGGCGGTTTATGGAGCTGCATACGATGCACATAAGCCAAGTTTCTTGCCGAGCTTGTTAGGATTTATGATCATGAGACTTTACCTACATTGATAGGAGGTGATTTTAACATAACTCAAAGGCAAGAGGAAAATAACAATGGTAATTTCAATGCTATATGACCCTGTATTTTTAAAGGCATAATCGACAGTCTTGATTTGAGGGAAATTGGTCTCTCAGATCGTCCGTATACTTGGGCCAGTCATAGAGAGACTCCTACTTAGAGAGACCTCAGATTTATTAGAGGAAAATGAGATTTTAAAGGCTGATTGCATGTAGAAGGAGGTGCTCAAGGATATACTCAAATAGAACATAATAAATATATATGGACATATGGTTTCCTCCAGAGTTTTACCAGGAATTTTGGGATGTAATTAAGTCATAGATGATGGCTATGTTTGCTCTAGAGTCAGGTGATTTACCGATGTTCTAGTTGAACTTTGGGGTTATCACGCTCTTACCCAAAAAAAGAAGATGCGTCTGGAATTGAACAATACATACCCATGTGTTTGTTGAATGGTAGTTTCAAAATATTTACGATGGTTAGCACTAATCAAGCAACAGGACTGCACAACGAGTAGTGCGCCCAACTCAAATAGCTTTATGCATGGCAGACATATCCGAAGTGCGGACAATGGTAGTGGTGCGGGGGAGCGACGAGGAGGCTAAGTCGACGGCAGAGCTAGACAATGGGCGGCAGAGCTATGGGAACTAGACGACAAGAGTGTGAGATTTGGTGAGGATTGGTCCGATTTGTTGCCGTTTGGGTTCGTTCGGCCTGTTGGAACTAATGTGGCAGACGTGTTAGGACGGCCCGAACCCTCCCCCACATATGGGCTAGGTACGTGTGAGGGTTGCTAGACAACCCGCATATTTGGGCTGACTTTGGGGAGGCCGGTGGGGTACAACTTTTCTGTCCGGGCCGTGTCAGACCTGTCCGCCCGGACGTATAGGGTGGATTTGCCATTCCGGTTAGAGATGCTCTTACAACTCTCATGAGGAGGATACCCAACACAAATGAGGGTGAAATTTGAAAATAGTAAGTTGATCTCATATATTTGTTTATACTCCCTCTATTACAAAATACTTGACTTTCATTTGTTTATATATGGATTTATGTACCACGTAAAATCCTAATCGAAAATCTTGTACTTTGAGCCACGTAAAAAAGACAAATCTGACAAATTTTGGAGGGTTCATTTTTTTGAATTTGTTGACTACTTTAGATCTGCAGTATTGTCATTTTTACACAGCCTAAAGTACAGTGTATTTCGAGGCAAAAAATTTGCACAACGATAATACATTGCTTACATCTACAATTGTTTCCGATTTTTTTGAAACTTTTTTAAAATAAAGTTCAAATAAAAAGCTACATGTAAACCGAGTTACAAAACGCTGCACTCGTTGTCTATTCACCGTCTAGCTGCTACACAATGCAGCTGACAACATATGCTATGAGATCTTCATTTTCGTGTGAAAATATGTGATTAACATGCGATTGGAATCGACTCAAATCATCATAATCGAGTCATTTTTTTTACTATCTACTGGCCAAGCAAGCAAAGAAGGCTAGTGACAAACAAGAACGAGACGAGCAAGAGCAGTTGAGGAAAGAAGTCCAGATAACCCCCTAACTATTGAGTTCCGGTCGATTGGCCCCCCCAAGTCTAAACTAGAGCAAATCACCCCCAACTTTCCAAAACCAGGCAAATTACCCCCTGGAGATTAATTGACTGGTTTTGTCCACGCTGGACTCTGGTTTAGGCCACGTCAGGGATAGAAAACCCCCTAACTATTCTTTCCCCTTCCTCCCCCGATTCACTTCCGCTGCGCCGCACGGACGCTCCGCCGCTCGCGTCCTCCCCAAATCCGTCGCCTTCTCCAAGTCGCACCCATCTCCGGCCGGCTGTAGCTTTGAATCCACTCGCGGGCGCCTTCTCCACCTTCCCATCTCCACCGCACCCATCTCTGGCCGGCCGTAGCTTGAGGCAATGGAAATCGAGTGGAGGTGCTTTCTGCAGCCGCCACTGAAAGAAGCCCAGGAGAAGGAGGAAGCGGCGGCGGCGTTGCTGGATTTGGAGGGGGTGGCGGCGAGCTGCAGTCTTCGTGACACCCGCTGCCGCGCCCGCGCCACGGCGGCCACCCGAGCGTCCCACCAGCACTGTCGCCGGACATAATGCCGCTGCTCCCGTCGTCCGGCCCCGGCGACGACGCGCTGGCGTCGTCCGACGCGGCGGCCACCATCCCGTCCAGCCCGAGCCCGCCCAACCCCGACGCGCTCGAGCCCGACTCGGCCTTCACGCCCTTCGGCTCCGTCGCGCCCCGTCCGGTGCCCACGCGCGCGGCGTGGGCGGCGTTCTCGGCCGTGGTGAAAGGTGCACAATAGCCACTTGCTCGCCTCTTGGTGTGCCGAAGAAATGGATTGCAGGAGGCCCAGGTCCTTGATCTTCATGGTTGCAGCCACAGGTAGAAGAAGCTGGGCAAAAGAAGGCCACTTTTGGAGATGGTTGCAGTAAGTGGTAGATTATCAGCATTAGTGTAGGATGTTAGTTGCAATATAGTAGTTGTAGTGTAGGTTCTAGCAATGTAGTAACATGATCAGCTTTTGGTGTTCGGAGGTGTGTTTGTAATGTTGCAACCAACCTTTTGGTGTGAATATATGAGAAGTGATGGTCATACTTTGTGCGAATTTGGCAGCATTTATCCTGCATATGTCTTGCTTATATCTCTCCAGATTACATAAAGATTGCATAATTTCAGACAAATACACTTAAATTTGGCTGAAACAAAATTATTTGCTGTCAAAATTTGATAGAAAACATCTGTGACAATATTTCACTTGTACTCGACAACACAAGTTTAAAAATGCAACACAAGTTACAAAATCTGAATCTAAATTGGTACTGCCATTTTACTAGTCTTGTCCATCTCCAGCTTACACAAACTGAACAAAAAACTGAAGCTAAATTGGCAATGCCATTTTAATGGTCTTGTCCATCTCCAGCTTGCTTTTTCTTTTCTCCTAGCAACCATTTCATCCTCCCATGCTTCGGCACTTGTTCTGTCACAACCTGGGACATAGGAATGGTATGTGATGCCTTTTTCTTTGGAGGTACATGATATTGCTGCACAAGAGATGTAAAACTCCATTAGCATTTGATGTTGTTACACATGAGTTTACTGCACATAAATAAAGTAGTAAAAACATATTTTTACCTGACTAGCTGATTGAGTAGATTGTTGGGAACTTGCCTGCCCAACATCACACGAAGTATGCTGCTTTTTCTTGGGTGGAACAAATGGCCTCATGGCAGGAGCTTGCGGCTGGGCAGGTGCTTGCTTCCTTTTCTTCTTCTCAACATACACCACATGTCTCTCTTGCTGCTGGGCAGGGGCACTAGAAGTAGCCTCAGCTGCTTTGGCTTGTTTTTTCTTACTTCGTTTGGCTGCTTTCTTATTGTGGGCATGTTCCCTCACAACATCAGGATTAGCTGTGCACTTTCTTTTATTATGTTTAGGACCTCCACATGCTGAGCATCTAATTGTGCATCCTTTTCTCGATAACTTGCTGCCTTTTGGTTTCTCCTGTTCTTCTCTTCTTCTCTCTACCTTGGGCCTGCCTGGCTTTTTCTTTCCAATTGGGGGAAAAGGCCTAGGGTTTGGAGCTATTGGCCAGCTCTCTTTGCCTTCAACTGGCTGCAATACATGGCTGTACACCTGGTCATACAGAGCAATTCTGTAGCAAGGTGCAATAAATTCATCCAACTCTTTACTCACTGCGTATATTGCACTAATGGCATGGCAACATGGCAAACCAGACAAGTCCCAATATTTGCAGCTGCATGTAAACCTTTCCAAGTTGATAGTGAATCTTCTGTGCTGCCCTTCCATAACCTCAAATCCTTCAGTTCCATTGTAAAGCACTGTGCAGATATTAGATCTTCTCACATTTAACTTCAGTTTCTTGAAAATGTTGGGGCATATTGTACCAGTCCAAGTTGCTGACTTTGCTTTGTTCTCCGCAATTCTAGCCATCACCTTTCTCCTCATAATTTCCATTGAAGAAATGACTGGATAAAATCTTGCTCTAATATAGCATTGTTAAATGACTCACAGAGATTGTTTTCGACAGAATCACAAAAAGAACCAAGCTTAAAATAGGCTCTAGACCAATGTGTTGGAGCATTTTTCATCATGTCCCGAGCACCATCTGGAGTTTTCTGTGCTAGCTTGGCCCTATTGTAGTTGAACTAAATCCTATCACATGATTTAGCACAAGCCCAGAATAATTTCTGAAAAGCCTTGTCTCTGTGCAGCTTTCTCCAGTTTGCATATATATGCCTTGCACACATTCTGTGCTCTGCCTCTGGTATAATTTCATTGACAGCTTTGATAAGCCCCTTCTGCTGATCTGAAATGATAACCCAACCATCACCTTGGTTGTTGATCTGTATGTCCTTCTGAAGTAGTGACAAAAACCAGTACCAACTGTCATGGTTCTCCCCTTCAACTGTAGCCCATGCAATTGGGTACATCTGGTTGTTTGGATCTCTTCCAATTGCACACAAGATTTGCCCACTGACTGTACCTTTCAAGAAACATCCATCAAGCCCGACAACCCTCCTACAACCAGCAAAAAAACCTCTCTTGCAACCTTCTAAGCAGACATACATTCTTTCGAAAACAGGCTTGTCAGTTACATCAGGATTTAGAGTCACTGCCACTGTTGTGCCCGGATTGCTTCTCACAAGTTCAAGATGGTAATCATATACTCTTGCATATTCTCCATTTGTTCCATCAATAATTCTCTCGAAAACAATCTTTTTTGCTCTCTTGCATTTCGATTCACTGACATCTGCACACAAATCTTCTAGCACAGCCTCCTGCATTTTCTCAATCCTCCAACCAGGATTATCCTTGATCTCCCTAAAATATTTTTCAGCAATTACTGCTAGTCACCAACTTGTTGTCCCTCCTCGGTACACAATTGTGCACATTGTTGTACCTGCTAACAGTGAACCATTCAGACCGTTGGGTACAAGTGAACCATATATGCTCCAGTTGCAAGTTATCCAACTGCATTTCGCCAAGACTCTTCTTTTCTCATCCTTCGGAAAAATTATGTGTTTGAATTTTTTAAACCATAGTTCAGCACTGCTTGTTTGAATTCCCTGCTATCATGGAAAGCCTGGCCTACCTCAAACTCCTTGACATCAGCATTGGGATCGTATACTCTATGCGTGTCTTCTTTGTGCTCACATTTCCATCACTATCTTCCTCATATGAAAGTTCATCTTCACTGTCAAAGCAATCACTGCCATCTTCTAGTTGTTCTTTCATATTCTCTGGGACAATGAACTCTTCTGGTACTATGGTTGATGTCGGATGTTCCTCTCCAAGCATCTTTTTCCTCACTCTCTCCTTCAGTTCATGTGCTTGTTTTATGTAACAAATGGTTTCTTCATCATCAGCACTGCTATCTTCACTATCTGCTTCATGAACATCATCGTAGTCGCTGTCCGAACTGTCTTCACCATTTTCTCCATCATATGCACTGCTTTCTTGAACTCCCTTGCCTTTGTCCTGCACCTGCACTGATGCCCTCACAACTGGCAATTTCCTTGCTACATTGGACAGAACTTGATGATCAATTTCCTCAATTTGATGCCCTGTTTGCTGCTCTTCTTGATACTCATGCTCATGATCAATTTTTTGGTGCTCATGCTCAATTTCATGCCATTCTTGCTGCTGCTCTTCTTGCTGAACTTGCTGCTGCTCTTCTAGCACAACTTGCTGCTTTCTTGCTGTATGTGCTGCTGCTCTTCTAGCACAACTTGATGCTGCTCTTCTTGCCCAACTTGCTGCTGCTCTTCTAGCTGAACTTGCTGATCTTCCATTGTATCTTCTTCTTCTGAATAATCTGCTTTCTCTGGCATTCTTGCAAATATCTCAACAAAACCATCTGCTTCTCTTCTCACATGTCGAACCATACTGCTCACTGTTGTCTTATCAACAAGATTGCACATACAATTCACATTACTCTCCCTTTCAGTTAGTCTCCAACTGAGAGTGGTTTCCTCCAAATCTTCTTCGCTGATCATTATATGGTCAGCCAAATGCCTCTTCAATTCTTCTACGGACAGGTTTGACGCGGGCACCACTGAAGTGCTACTCCTCCCCCTATGTAGATCCATTGATTGTCCTGCCATTCCATTCTTCCACGGTAGTGGAATCTAACGGATAAAGCATCCATCCTACATAAAGAAACAAAAAATTGAAATTTTAGCAAGATCACTGAATTTAGAGATAACTGAACTTTCAAAAACTCTCCTTTTACATTGACAGACTTGGTTACCTACCCAAATTCATGTGAAATCGAACTAAAAACAACATAACATCACAGAACACAATCTATAGTACCATCCTATGATCTAACCCCTTGAAATCACCGAATCCATGCAGAATTCGACCTCAATTTCAATCAGAAGATCCTGCCTACAAGCACCTCCGGTGCAACGGGTATAGTGTCGGAGGCAGAGCAAACCATACCTGCTCGTCGGCGCCGCAGTAAAGTGACAATTTTCAGCCGCCGATTGTCCCCGTCAGCGCCGTCAGGAATAACCGTCGCCACCGTCCAGAGGTGGAGGCGTTGCGGCTGCGGTGCAGAGGAGACAGGGTGAGGACGGGGCTGCGTCGAACAATGGAGAGGGTGGAGAGCAGAGAGGTGGAGGGATCAGGCTGCGGTGAGACCTTACCTCGTGGCCGTCGTCGGGAGCAAAGAGAGAGCGGCGGACGGCGCGGCGCGGGGTGATGAGTTCCAGGAGGTGGAGGCGGCGTAATTACAGGTGCCGACCAGGTGTGGCTCGACCAACCAGGTGCGGCGCGGCCAGTCAGCATCGCTGCCATGTCTAAAACCACTTCCAAAACAGCCAATTATCACCTGGGGTAATTTGCCCGGTATTTCATACTTAGGGGGTTAAATGACCCAGTTTAAACTTTTTTTTGAAAGCCTCTCCTGAGAATACAAGCAGTAGTATCTGTTCGGACACATAGAACACACACCACACCTATGTGTCTAAACTAGACCTACAACCTATATCCAACTTGGGGTTATGTGGACTTCTTTGGAAGTTGAGCAAGATGAACACACAAACAGTCAAAATCCACCAGTGCCAGGCTGCCAGCGTGCCGTCCCCCTCTCTACGCTACAGTGCGAGCTTCAGAAAGGGAAAGAAAGGCTGCAAAAAAGAAAGCAGAAAAGATAGAGGGAGGAGGTAGAGGAGAGAGCAACGGAAAGCAACCCAAGCGAGGGGATGCTTTCCTTTTCCTCCCTCCCACTGCTCTCACATTCACACTCTCGGGACTCTTTAATCACCTCGGTTCGTCCTCCCACCCTCCCTCTTGGTTGATACATGCACGCATCCATCTGCCCTTGCGCTCGAGCGAGGGGATTCGGTTTCTTGTTCCTCTTCTCTTCTTGGCATCTTCTGTAGGGAGCTGAATTCCCAGCTCCGTTTCTTGGCCCGGGCATCTCTTTCTTTTTCGGGGATTTGTTTTCCCTCTTCTTGATTTCGGAAGCCTCCAGCTGGCTCGGTTGCTGTTCTTGACGACGAAAGAGGGGAGAGTTTGGTACTGTGTCCGGCGAGGAATCCCAGACGCGGTAACGAATCCTTGTGTCCATTGACCAGTCTTCGTCCTCGTGTTTCTTGCACAATCTCTGCCGAGTTCCGCGAAATTTGGGGGGCTCCTGAGCTCGAATCCCCCTGTTCTTGATCCGGTGGTTCCATGGGACTCTGCCATGGCAAGTCGGCCACGGCCACGGCCACGGAGCCGACGGCGGCGGAGAAATCCCATGTTGCTAACGGCGCGGCAACCCCTGTCGCGGCCCGCGGCGGAGCCGCATCACCAGCAGCCCCGGCGGCGAAGCCCGGCACGCCGAAGCAGCCCAAGTTCCCGTTCTACATGCCGAGCCCGCTCCCGCCGTCGAGCTACAAGGGATCGCCAGCGAACTCGAGCGTGGCGACGACGCCGGCGCGGGGTGGGTTCAAGCGGGCATTCCCGCCGCCGTCGCCGGCGAAGCACATCCGTGCGCTCCTGGCGCGGCGCCACGGCTCGGTGAAGCCGAACGGGCTGTCCATTCCCGAGGCCAGCGAGCCGGGGATGGCGCTGGACAAGAGCTTCGGCTTCTCCACGCACTTCTCCGCCAAGTACGAGATCGGCAGGGAGGTGGGGCGCGGCCACTTCGGGTACACCTGCGCCGCCAAGGCCACCAAGGGCGAGCTCAAGGGCCAGGAAGTCGCCGTCAAGGTCATCCCCAAGGCTAAGGTTATCTTCTTAACTTGGTTGCCTTGCCTAGGTTTCGAGTATTCTTATCAAATCCGCTCCTGCATTGTTTAGACTTGGCGGAATTCGTCAATATTGTCATTTCTGCAACTATTAGGACTTGGAGAATCATGAAAGAGGCACATTTCATACTTTTATTTATGAGGAATTTGTTCATATTTGTTATTGCATAAGAAGAGTTCTTAGGGGTGCTCACTGAATGTTTAGCTGGGTGAGGGGCCATGTTGCTCCAGCGAAGCTTTACTGAAATACTGGAAGCTGCCTCTCCATCTAGTTGTGGATAGCTTGGTTATTGAATTGCTCTTATGTGAATATGTGATCTAATTTGTGTAACTGACTCTCCCAGTCCAGTTGGTGCTCATCTTTTCATCTCATGTTTCATTGGCTGTTGACTACAAAACATGATGGTAAATCTGTCACTATTACTTGTGGTGCAATTCCAGTCCTGTATTATCCTAGTCATGGTGCAGCATAATTCTAACTATTTAATGCTATCGAAAATATTCGGCCATCTTTCAAAACCGCTAAACAATTATGGGCCTTCCTATTATATTATGGAGAAATATTTAATGAATATTCTGTACTCTTGCCTTTTGAAGTCAATCATCATCATATTGTTTATTCACGGGGGAATTGTCTGACAGATACTCATATTCCATGTCCATGTGTCTGTGTTAATCATCAATTTTAGGATGTCAGGAATGCTGGATTCTCCCAATTAATTTAGTCTCATATTTTCACAGTTGTACACTTGTGCGGTCATGCAATCATGTTGTTGACCTGCTGTGATGCTTTGCTTTTACTGGTTTGCCTCCAGGATATTCATGAATTGATACATAAAAAGGGAACTTCAAAAGCTATTAATTAGTGTGTATTTGCAATTTATATACTTGTTGTATTTAGTAAATAGTTTCAACTTTCACCACCTTATTGTTTATTGTGGTGTAGTTTCTGTATTGCGAGCACTAATGCCAGCACGGGACTTCTTATTTTTCTGGCAACTGTAGTTCATGTATTGTCGTGACGTTGTCTTTCTTGCTCTCTACTGGACAATGTAAAGCTCTGGACAGTTGTTTCTTATAACTTGCATCACTTTCTTGTTTTATTTCAAAATGTGCTGCGTAGTTCTCTATCTCTTCGGGAAATACCAGGTCGGGTATTTTTATTACATGTACTTGACTATGCAATTGTCTACTAAATTTTAGATACCATCATGTATTAAGATAGGGATGCTTTTAAGGCTGCAGTTTGTTGTGAGAAAATTTCATATCCGAAGTGAACAGGGACCCTGTAATCCCATGTATATATAACTCCCTTCCTAGATATAGGGTGTAATAGGTCTGGCACGAATACCAAGCCGTGTGATTTGGTGCTATTTTTTGACATGGTTGGATTGATTTGCCCCTGATGCAAATTGGAGAGAGGAGTATATATATTATTAATTAATAATATTACCTATTTAAGTATTTCTTATGGCCGACGGTCCTTTGTGTATGAGTATGTGAAAAATTGTACTGTCATTATCTTATAATTGGATAGTCAAGTTAATTAATTATACTGAAATTGGCTATTAAATCTGTATATGTTGTAACTTCTATATGAGAAAAGATGGATTATCTGTTCACTGTTTTGTTATGACCTGTTATTATTGGTTCATTGAAATTTCAGTTAAGTACATTAACACTTAAGCAACTTCTTTGGACAGATGACCACTGCCATTGCTATTGAAGATGTCAGGAGAGAAGTGAGAATATTGAGTTCTTTGACAGGCCACAACAACCTTGTGCAATTTTACGACTCTTGTGAGGATGAAGAGAATGTATATATAGTTATGGAGTAAGTTCTCTTGTTCCATTCACCAATTTCCGTACTGTACTGATCTACTTAAAGTTATAATTAAGTATTCTAAACCAAAGTAGTTAAGCATTCTATTTTTTTATAAATGAAGTTTAGGGAATTATTGTGCCAAATAAAAAACATGAGCCTTTTTACCTTTTGTATCACGTTAGGCCTCATTCAGTCACAGTGAGAGGGATGTTGAACTGTTGAAGTATACCTGGATTGCCCAACCTTCTCCATCAGTTCGGATTTTGGTTCTACTGGTTGGGCATGAAACTTAATTTGGTATTTCCATGATAACATGGGCCGGTAAATATACATGTACGTGTATGCAGAAACCCCCTTATACGATGGGGCAAATACACAACAAAATAAACTAGTCTAACAGTGTCGTTCGATCATCTTCATGCTAGTACTTACCTAGGTCGTCCCACATTAATTGCCGATTCTATATTTGGTTATATTTAGTGCTTACCAAACCCTCCGACAAACGTGGCATACGAGCACTGATTTCGCTGGACCATAATGTATTGAATTTTTAGAAAAAAAGAGAAATGTGGCAAAATGAAGCTACTGGTCAGCAAGCAGTTCAAAATAAGGGAACAGAAACACGTGTTACAGAAAACTTGAATGTGATAAAATTCTGTGACCTGCCAAAACGATTTATACTTTCTTTCCAAAGCTATGAAAGAAACCAGTACTGCAGATTTGGCTAATTCTATGTAGAAGCACTGGAAAACATATCTGGCAATCCAAGAGGAAATCTTATTAAAGCATCCTTATATGTAAGGAAAAATGTCAAAGTAAGCCACACCGTGAAGGAAATTGTATAACTAAGGAGGCGTCCTTGGTTATATGGTCGAGGTCTGTTCGTGCTTAATCAGCACATCCACAATCACGATGCCAGTTCTGCATTTTTGTAATATAAGTGAGTTGTGGCATTAGCATGTTCGGAGAGTGGATTGTTCTATACTTCTATTGACAAATGAGTGTTGCATCATCCAGTTATCCAGGTCAGTGCTTGGTGGATGCTAACCATACTCTTATCCGGTTTAGATGCTTTTGTAGACAGAACACATTTTAGATCTGTAAATAACAAACTTGCTTCACTTTAAATGATTTCCTACTAAGCTTTCTTATTAATAATATTTTTGGGGATTGTAACACTGATTCTCATGATTATCTTCGTCAATTTAATAAACTCTTGAATCTCGACTGCTGTCAATATTTGTAATCTAGTGCAATTAAACCTGTTCTTGAGAGTATTACATTATCGTCACAGTTTTTTGTAGGATCTGTCATAGCAATGCATTTAGTACAAAAAAATTGTGCGCCTCCAAAAGGGTCTTTCAATTCCTGAATACTTCCTCCACTTGATTATACTGGACTTATTTGAATTCTGTTTTCCGGATTCAGGTTGTGCAAAGGAGGTGAGCTGCTGGACAAGATTTTGGCTAGGTAAGTGCAGGATATATCATTTCGAACAAAGAATAATTTAGAAAATTCCCCTTCATTAACTATAAGAGTATGTGTAAGATAACTGGCTAGTTTTTCTTTGCAGAGGCGGGAAATATTCTGAAGAGGATGCAAAGGTTGTTATGCGCCAAATTTTAAGTGTTGCTTCATTTTGCCACCTTCAGGGTGTTGTTCATCGGGATCTGAAACCAGAGGTGAGGTCAAATCAAGAAATTCGTGATTATGTTTAAAAGCTTCTCTTTCTTAAACCCATTTTAGTTTTCTTAAGTTAATCAGTTGTATGCATACCCCTTGCATACCTCGTGGAGTTGTGACCATGCCCAAACCAACCGACATAACCAGTTAGCCACACATGACCATGAGAACACCCATGGTTTTTAAGGCCTTAAGGCGTCCTAAGGCGAAGTGGGGGCGCCTTGGCGCCTAGGCGGACGCTTTAGGCGCCTAGGCGCCTAAGGCGGTCGTTTTCCAAGGCGGAGGGGGGCGCCTTGACGCCTAGGCGGACGCCTTAGACGCCTAGGCGGACGCCTTTAAAACCAGAACACCCCTTGCAGCCAAAATAATCTGTTACACTGCATTTGTTCATTCCTTGTAGCAATTTAATTGCCCGACCCCTCAATATAGGTTATATATTTGCCTCCTTTTGTGTGTACACATCCACTATATTTATAGCTGGTGGAGTATTACCATGGTTCCTGTGAGCTGAACACAAGAGTTCCTCTTCGTGCCTTGTTTTCACTCGTCTTTATTGTTGCTAATTTTGTGGATTCTTAGCTCCAATGCTACTACCGTTGTCTAAGCAAAAGTGCAATTGTTTTTTACGTTTATGCTAATTTTTGCTTACATATTTACTTCAATTCTGTAGAACTTTCTTTTCACCTCAAAGGATGAGAGCTCCGACTTGAAGGCCATAGACTTTGGTCTGTCTGATTTTGTAAAGCCAGGTTGCTCTCATAGGCTTTTCTTGATCCTTATTCATCATTATTTTGTTATCTCATCAATTTTATTATTATAATCAATCCATCATTATATTGTGCAGATGAAAGACTTAATGACATTGTTGGAAGTGCATATTATGTTGCTCCAGAAGTGCTTCATCGATCTTATGGCACTGAGGCAGATATGTGGAGCATTGGAGTAATTGCGTATATCTTGCTTTGTGGAAGCCGCCCTTTCTGGGCACGGACTGAATCAGGAATATTTCGTGCTGTCCTTAAAGCGGAACCTAATTTTGAGGAAGCCCCATGGCCTACCCTCTCTGCTGAAGCAAAAGACTTTGTGAAAAAGCTGCTTCATAAGGATTACCGCAAGAGGATAACTGCCGCACAAGCCCTCTGTATGTACCACTTGTTTTTTGATTTACTATTGTTCAGCTTACATATGACGCTGCATGACCACACAATTACAATTACAGGTCACCCATGGATTCGTGGCACTGAAGAAGTGAAGATTCCCTTAGACATGATAATTTACAGGCTTATGAGGGCTTACATAAGCTCATCCTCTCTACGGAAATCTGCTTTGAGGGTAATATTTTATTAGGGTTGGTTCATATACACTGGTTTGCACCTTGATGATCATTCTCTTTGTAGCCCCAAATTGATTGAAACATTTGCATTAAACATCCACTTCTATATTTTTGAATAAATAGTGCCCATTATATTAATTGTGTTTTTCTTTTGTCTTAGTGGTAATTATTCACCTGTATCATTTAGCAAAATTTACGTATTTTGTTATTACTCTTTCGGCTTCCCTCACATAATTATGTGTTGCTGGCTCTGTGTTTTCCTGAATGCCTGTGGACATGATTGTACTCTGCACATTCTCTCGACTGGCATACATCACTTACTACAGTTAGTTGGATTCAAGGATTAATATGGAACATGGCATACATTGTTCTGCAATACCATATTTTTCCTGACACTAGGACTGCGCTCACTTTAAGTTAAGTGATAAACTGGTTTTGCTAAGTGGCTCTCTTTGCATTGTGCAGGCCCTTGCCAAGACGTTGACGACAGATCAACTATTCTACCTAAGAGAGCAGTTTGAATTGCTAGGGCCAAACAAGAGCGGATATATCACCTTGCAAAATTTGAAGACGGTTAGTTCTTTTTTGCCATGTTCAGTCTAAATTATTATGTGCTATCAGTTACTAAATGCAAATGAAACCCTGTAGGCTTTGACAAAGAACACCACATACGTAATGAAGGATTCTAGGATTCTCGACTTTGTTAACACAGTAATTCTTCGCCTTCCTTTTTTATATCTTTTTTTAATGTATTTATCGGACTGATGTAACAACTCGTACTTTTCTTCATGGCGGTAGATTTGCAATATTCAGTACAGAAAGCTGGATTTTGAGGAGTTCTGTGCTGGTTCCGTAAGTGTTTACCAGATGGAAAGTTTGGACACGTGGGAACAGCATGCCCGGCAGGCGTATGAATTGTTTGATAAGGAGGGTAACCGACCGATTG
Organism: Poa pratensis; assembly: GCA_947311845.1. NCBI lineage: Eukaryota > Viridiplantae > Streptophyta > Magnoliopsida > Poales > Poaceae > Poa > Poa pratensis. The sequence continues at coordinate 39,529,580 of CAMZMU010000073.1, forward strand.
TGATTGAAGAACTTGCATCGGTATAGAGTTTGATCCCTAGCACTCATTGTTTGTGGTTAAAGGCCATCACTCACGACTTTTTTCCTGGATTCTTTCAGGAACTTGGACTTGGCCCTTCGGTTCCCCTTCACGTTGTTCTCCAAGACTGGATCAGACATTCTGATGGAAAGCTGAGCTTCCTAGGATTCATAAAGCTACTGCATGGAGTTTCTTCACGTGCCACTGTACCAAAAGCCTAGTATCTGGCTTTGGTTGGCATGAAACTGTTACAAAGATTAACAGACTGCCCTGGTGTAGGAGATAAAGAGAAGAGCTCTCTTGTTACACCTACATTTTGCCTCATGTATTGATGTTGTGCTCGAGCTGTGTAGAGGAATCAGGAATGTACAGATTAGGTTAGGATAAAGAATAGAAGGTTTCATGGGTAGCTTCTTTTGCCTCAGAAACACCTGTATTGTGCTGCCCTGGTTAGAGATTATAGAGGTATGTGCCGATCTGTAGCCGTTTTGGAACCAGATCAAAACTAGTTGGATTGATTCCGTAAGGAAGGAAAATGCTGATTCTGACTGTTGAGCTGGAGGTATGGGCCGTGGTATAATCATTGCATTGTTTTGAGCTCCTAGCATCGCTTTGGAGCCGCTCACCCTCGTGCTTACCCCTACCATCATCTCCTCTCTCCAGCCGATGCAAAACTTTGTTTTCATCCACGTGATTCCCTCCCATAGCCGATGCAAGAGCAAGAGGCCTAAATTTGGGGTCTTTTAACGTCATATCTTTTACGTATTTTCAGTTAAAGAGGAATGCGCATGCACCCACACAAGTGCGCCCTAACACAAGTACATGCAACAAATGGAAGGAACTGGGAATAAATCCTTGGTGGACGCAAGTTGCAGAAAAATTGGAACGAGTAGACGCTGGCCAATCCAAAGTTCAGAACTTACTTGAATAAGAGTAACGTTGCATCAGTTCAAAAAACAAAAAAAGGACTATAAGAGGACGCTAGTTACACATGGCCATAGCCATGGAAAATAACAAAAGACAAGTCAATTATCTAAAGCATTATGATTCATATGGCCATAGCCATGGAAAATATAACAGGCGAACACTACTTCTGGTTCTTAAAGGTCATCTTCCTCACAAATTTGTTAAGATTCACCTTGCTAGCAATTGGGATTGCAGGCTGGGCAATTTGCCATGCACTCCTCTTGCGAATGCCAACACGGAATTCCAGTCTTAGTGAGGCAGCAGATGCACGGTTTGAAGCTCATGCTTTCACCCTTGGTCTTACAGTCCCTCGCGACACAAAACTTCAGCGCGACCTTGCTCTCAACTAACGATGAGCCAAGAGCAGTAGCATGCACACTTGTGTTGGCATCGCCTTCTACGTAGCTTCTTCGAGCCTCAGGGCGACCTATTACAAATGCAAAATTAGCATTTGTTCGTTACTCTGCAACTATATACCCCTATCTCATCATCTAGTAACTGTCAGCATTAATTTTATTAGAACAAAAGAATACAATATGGTTATAGGATGATATGCTTATATGGTCCAACCAGTACAACGCACCCGATGAACAGAAGACAATTCGCGTACACCAGGATGCCCCCCCCTTCATGTTTTTTCGATTCACCTCCTGAACGATCCAACGAACTATATGAGAGAGATGACCATTCTTTAACCACAAACAATCGATTCACCTCCTGACATGCAAGTCTTCTGCATGTTCTTGAAAAAAAAGACGACAAACAAGCAAATGGCCACGACCCCTTCTTGATAAAATTAAGAGCAAGCTAGATTACACAGGCGATTAGTATTACGGCAGCAATAATTTGTGGAGGATAAGCCTGGCCGAGACTACGGATCACTTGCTAAATCCATAGATTGCTTTCCTCTCGTGGAGAATGATCTTGGTAGGTCAGTTTGGCATTATGATATACTCCGTACTTGCAGCTTCTAGACAATGAGCTTCAAGCAACAGCTTGGTAGTTCAGTTTGGCATTAAGGTTAGGACGGTGCTCTTCAAGCAACTGATTGTAGACAATCAGCTTTGCCCTTTTGGATGCAAGGAAAAAGAGACGGTACAACATTTTGCTTTGGACTACCAAAGAACCAGGAAATCTTATGCAACCTGGGAATCGAGATGACATGACCGGTATCATTGAGTTAGAGAACATCTTCATATAAGTAAAAAAGAGGATTTCACCCCTCGAAAAAAAGAGGATTTTAGACAAGAAAGATATGTGTGGGTCATGGTAATTGCTGCAGTCGATTGGAGTGTCTGGCTAGCAAGAAACAGAAAAGTGTTTGATGACATTGAGATGCCTACACCAGTGGTTGCTCGACAATGTGTTGAGATGGCAGCGGAGATGGTGAAGCTTTGGACATTCAGAGCTAGGATGGTAAAACTTGTAACTAAATTTCTAATTTTTGTGAAGTACACAAAGATTAGGAGGTTACGCATAGCAAATCGACCAACAACTCATCTGCACTTGCAAATTGGCATAATTAACTGGAAGAAATGCCTGCGCAAGACTGCAAGTAACACATCCAAGTGGGTGGGGGAATATGAGCAATCCTGTACCTTAGATCTCGGCGGCACCGCGCGAGGAGGTGGTGGTGAGCAGTCCAGCTGCTACACAGTACAAGCAGGACTGCAGGAGGCCAGGGCACTGGGCAAAAAAATAATGGAGATGCGGGGTATCGATCCCCGTACCTCTCGCATGCTAAGCGAGCGCTCTACCATCTGAGCTACATCCCCATTCCTGTGAAAGTCCTATCTATGGGATATAAGGACTTTATTTATCTGTTCAGATTCTTTTCCTCCGTTCGTCTCCGCCGCGCAGCCATCTCCAGTCCACTGCCCTTCAGGCCTTCACACCGATTCTTCAATTTCAATGGCGGTCCTGTTGCCTAAGGCACGAGCCTGCAACTCACTCAACACACGATCGAGAGGTGGAAGATGGACTGAAACACACAGTGGACACGAGGATTTCACCGGCCGGCGCACGAACGCCGCCACGGGCGCTCAAACACCCTAGTCTCTATTTCAATGGCAACCCGAGCTCTGTCCTCGTGGTCTGGCGACGATTACAGGAGAGGGAGTGGGCTTATAAAGCCGTGGCTCGCACACACGATCACCACGGCGCGCCCACGACGCGCACACACGCGCACACGCACCCACTCGCCCATGCACAGCTCGCCGCAGCGCGCGCCCATGACGCGCTCTAACGCGATCACCGCGGCCGTCCCTGCGACTGGACATGGTCTCCACCGTCTAAACCGCTAACTGACTAACTGAAACAAACACACACACGCACGCGATACATGCACTAATCATGCACTGACATGGCTTAGTGCTGACAATCTCCCCCTAAGCCATGTCAGTACAGGCCCGAGTCGTCGTCGTCGTCGACGGCGAGGTGCGCCTCCGCCTGCTCCTTCTTCTGATCCTCGTCCTTCATCTTCTTCCTGCAATCGCGCTCGAAGTGGCCGCGGATGCCGCAGTAGCGGCACCTGCCACGCCTGCCCCAGTCCGAGCCGTTCTCCGTGTCGTCGTGGCCGCCACCACGCGCACGGCGCCGAGCCTCCCATTGCGCCGCCGTGAGCAGGAGCTGCCCATCGCCGCGCTCCCCACCACGTGCAGCTGCCTTGCGCCGCTCCGACCGCTCCTGGAACGCCTTCAGGCGGCCGAGCACCTCGTCGAAGCACACGGTGTCGACGTCGCAGAACTGTTCGATTCCGGCCACCGCCGTGTACAGGGCGTCAGGCACGGTGTCGAGTAGTTTCTTCACCATCTCGGCGTCGCCGAGCGTCGCGCCGAGGCTCGCGAACCTCGCCGCCATGCCGCTGATCTTGCCGGCGTAGACGTCCAGTGCCTCGCCGTCCGCCATGAACAGACGATCAAATTCGCCGCGGAGCGTCGACAGCCTCGCTGCCCTGACGCGATCCGCGCCCACAAACCTCGCCTTGAGGCTTGCCCAGACCTCCGCCGCCGTCTTCTTCGACGAAACCTGCAAGAGGATGTCTTCTGCGAGCCCGCCGAGCAAGTACGCCCTCGCCGGCTTGTCCTTCTTCGCGATGATCGCCGGCGCCGCGTCCGCCGGAGGGACCACGGCCTCCCACAGGCCCTGAGCATCAAGGTTCGCCTCCACCTTGATCGCCCAGACCGTGAAGTTGTCGCCGGTGAGCATCGGGCACGGGAACGACATGCCGCTCCCTCCTCCGCCGGCGGCCGGAATCAACGCCATCTCCCTCTCCTCTAACCGAGCTCTGATACCACGTGTTGCCTAAGGCACGAGCCTGCAACTCACTCAACACACGATCGAGAGGTGGAAGATGGACTGAAACACACAGTGGACACGAGGATTTCACCGGCCGGCGCACGAACGCCGCCACGGGCGCTCAAACACCCTAGTCTCTATTTCAATGGCAACCCGAGCTCTGTCCTCGTGGTCTGGCGACGATTACAGGAGAGGGAGTGGGCTTATAAAGCCGTGGCTCGCACACACGATCACCACGGCGCGCCCACGACGCGCACACACGCGCACACGCACCCACTCGCCCATGCACAGCTCGCCGCAGCGCGCGCCCATGACGCGCTCTAACGCGATCACCGCGGCCGTCCCTGCGACTGGACATGGTCTCCACCGTCTAAACCGCTAACTGACTAACTGAAACAAACACACACACGCACGCGATACATGCACTAATCATGCACTGACATGGCTTAGTGCTGACAGGTCCTCCCCCGAACCGCGGCGGGCGGCGGTCGCAAGCCGAGGTTGCCGCCGCTCCCGCCGGCGAGGACTCTCATGATCGCGTTCGCCGCGGCGGCACTGGCCGTCATGTGCCTCTTCTCCTCTTCGTCCCGGACCTCCTCCTCGCTGTCGAGTTCCTGGAGATCCGGCGCCGATACCGGAGACAGGTACTTGTACTGGGGCGGCCGCGTCGACTGCCCGGGCAAGCACTGCGGCTCCTGCGCCGGCCTCGGGCACCAGGAGTCCAGCCTCCGCTGCGCCCTTGAGGAGGCCCTCTTCCTCGGCAGGTACCCTACTCTACCAATGCGTACCACAGTCCACAGACATGGTGCATTCTAGGATTATTACTGTTATCATGGTGTCGGGCATTAGGGGTTTGTCACATGCGCTGATTTCAGATAGTAATTCTGTTAGAACTCTTAAATTCCGGACAGTCGAATATTTCGGTCACAACTAGAGACGATAGGGGAAAGATTGAGGGTAAGCATTGATGAGGGAGTGAGGAAGTAGAAGGTGCAATTAGAGAGGGACAAAAGGTTTCCTCAAAGATTTTTGCATCGTTCCTAGGATTGTAGATTGTACCACTTACGAAATCCTTGCATCGCATTTCAACTCATGTTTACTGGTCATTTAGAAGCTATTATCATGTTAATACTGGATTCCAAGCTAAAAGGGTACCACATCTACATACAACTCGGATTATTGTGTAACTAAAAAATAGATTTCACTTCCCTAAGAAATCAATATTTTCTCGTGGTCAATGCAAGCAGGAGCTATTTACCTTTATTTTATCAGGAATATCCCATGGCCATGTCCATATCCGAAACCTTTGGCAAATGGACTCAATTTACATTATGTAGCTTGGGTAGTGCTAATGGTGTTATCTTTGTGACAGTTCATGCAGCTCTACGGTACGACAGCTAAGTACCCGTGGGATGCTACGCAGTGGCGGAGCGTGCAGCAAAGAGCCCACGTACAGACCACTCTCCGCTGACTGGCCCACCCATGGTTTCTATCACGCTCCGCCACTGTTGCTACGGTTCAACAAATTAGATTACCCTAACATGTCAATACACCATAGCCGCTCTCCATTCCATGTTCTCAGCTTTGTCTCAGCTCTCAGCTGAACTTTGTCTTGAACATAAATAAGAGTTATTTGTGGAGGAGCAACTACTTGGGTGTAGTTGATCTTTAAAAAAAAAAATTGAGTTTCCAAATTTGAAGTCGGTGGATGAGGACAGCTATTGGGGTCTCCTCACGAACATATAGATTTTTCCAAGATCTTAAATAGTCCCATATGTTTTTTTTTCGAAAAGGAAGGTGAAGCCTCCCGACCTCTGCAAAATACTCCCATATGTAAGGACGAGGAGGTGGAGAAGGTGCACGGACAACTGCCACTAGTTCCATTGTCATAATTTTTTTAATCAGTCAACTCAAAATTGCAACTATTAACCCAGTTTTCAAGGTAAGAGTAATGCCATAAGGATAAGGGCAAAAGGCATATGCTAATATCTCTGTTCTACTTAAGGAGTAAATTTATGTAAACGTATTTGCTTAAAGTCAGGTATGGAAAAAAATTATAACTATTTTGTACGGAAAATAACCATTTAATCGCTTTGCAGAATATTTGTTATGCCATCAAGAATGTGCCTAAGCTCAGTACATAATACAAAAGGGACCCACCATTCAAGTAATGCAACTTCAAAGCAAAGGTTTTTTCTTGTTAACCACATCTATTTTTATGTTGACTTCTGACTGTTAAGGTCTTAGTTCTCTAAAGAAAGTATTTTCTAGATGGGAAGGAAGTTCTTGCGCAATGGAATCCCTGTATGATATAGATCACATCTCAAGAATAGTACCTGTTGTTCTGGACAATTCCAAGACATGGCATGAGATAGCATCAAGAGCTATGAAATTAGGAGAGAAGGTGTGGCACATGTGCAAGGTATTAGCAGAGCTGAACTCAAAGAAAATCCCATGTACTCCAAAGCTCTCCTAATAAACCGCACTGCAAATCCTCTTGCGTGGTAAGTACACAGATCCCTGTAGGATCCTACCTCTTCCCCCATTTTATGTGTATACTTGAAGCACACATCTTGAACCTCACTGAAATTCAGGTTTATGGAGTGCAAGGATCGTAAAAAACGCAGCTCTCTGAAGCCATCCTACACCTTTTTGCCAAGTATGCCAGCGAAAAAACTGAGTGATGCTGCAAATAAGGTATTGCTTACGGTATTTATATTTAGTGTAACTAACGATTCAGAAATGGTCTCGTGGTGTGGTGACGCACTAACACATTTTCCCCTGTATCTTTTGTGTATGTTTGTATCATCACACCATGTTTTTTAGCTTGAAACTTTGGATGGAGCTCCTTCTTTCTTCTTTACTGCATATGGCTGTGCTAACTCTTCGGTAGCATAAGGACTGGCATGATGATGCCACCATACTTCCCATAAGAATCATTAGGCCCTGCATAAATCCAATGTATAATTGGCTAGGTGAGCTTTACTTGAACGTCTCAGATAGAAGATGGTGTTAAGTACTTAAGCCGTTATGCAAGAATCCCTTTAGTACAACTCGAGCAAGTCGTTCTACAAAATTCTTAAGCGTCTGCAGTGCTTATATTACCATATGCGACTCTACCGAAGTGGGTGAACTATTGCTAACTGGTCCTTGACCTCGGTCATACGGATCCAATGGTTGCTTCTATGCATCCTCGACATATACGCCGAGTTCTGCAATATGCTGTTGTGTCAATGTGCATCCATAAAGAAACAACTTCAGTTAGTCTGTTGCACTTCCTTTTGTGAAAATCATTAATCAGTGAATGCTTTGCTTCCGCACCTCTTGTTGGGTAATAACAAAACTTAGTTCGGACGTTAATCAATTTGTTATCTTCCAAGTACACCACATAAAAAAGGGAAGTACACAGTGTAGCCAAGCACTTCTTAATTATCACTATAGAGTTCTTGATTCATATAGTAAACATTAAACACTTCTATTGTCTCATTGTGTGCTCATGTCATCTACAGCCTGTTCATTATTCCTCTAAATCAGTTCACTCTATTTCAGATGAAAGAGATACTTGGTGATTATGATGCTATTCATGTGCGACGAGGTGATCTATTGAAAAACAGGAAAGATAGGTCTGGTGTTGAAAGGAGCCTTCATCCCCATCTGGAAAGAGACACCCGCCCTGCGTTTATCAGAAAGAAAATTGCAAAATGGATTCCTCCAGGTAGAACTCTATACATTGCCTCAAATGAAAGAACACCGCGCTTCTTCTCCCCTTTGTCAGACAGGTAAGAACCACACCATTTTTTCTACAGCTCTACGCATCAATAAAAGTTCCTTGAAATGTTACGACCAATCAATCATTCAATCTAGCTGCCCGCAAAGAATAGCTGGATCGTAATCCAAGTCTAAAACTAGAAAAATGCATTATTTAAATGGGTCCAGCTGATCAAAACAAGTTTTCCTGCCAAGTTAACGTCGAAGGTGGAGAAGAAAGTTTGACCACTCTTCCAGTGGGCATTTCTCTTTAACTGGAAGAACAAACCATTATCTTTTCTAGGAAGCCAGGATCTCTTGTATTGTGTATGTTAGATTTATCCTGTGTGTCAATGGCGGACCCTGAAATCCTGAATTTATCCACGTCCCGGCAAGACCTTCTCTTCCTATCATGTCGTTTCTTATGTATAAGATTTTTGCAAAATTTTCAAAGGGGATTAAGAGGGCTTTTGGGCCTACGCCCCGGGCTTAAGCCCGGGTTGCCTGGGGTGTAGGTCCACCCCTGCTCTGGGTAATATGCAGTTAAAAATTCGCCTCATCCTTAACTTTCATGTTATAAGCTGGGCAGCTAGCCGAGCCATTTATATTTATTTTCCTGTTCAATTACTCAAGGTGCTGTGCTAAGCAATTTAACACCAAACTATTCTGCAGTAGGCTAGCTAGCTACACACACGTGGCATGCTTCTATCTTATTCATTATCTCTCCTCGAGGAACTGTCACTATGAGTGTCTGATCCGTGTTTAATTTCAATATATTTGATGTGGTACCAAGGAGTACATTAGCATGGTGTTTATTGGTATTTTTGTGTTTCTTATTGACACCAATCCAGATACAAGTTAGCATACTCGTCAAACTTCAGTAGCATATTAGAGCCAATAATTGAGAACAATTATCAGCTATTCATGGTGGAGAGGCTAATGATGCGAGGGGCAAAGACATTCGTGAAGACAATGAAAGAATTGGACAATGATCTCACCCTCTGCGATGATCCCAAGAAGAACACCAAAGTGTGGGAAAAGCAAGTCAATACCAGATAACTGGTGATACCTGGCTATTCTGGGCCACCTCTCCTATAATGCGTCTCACGGTTTCAGCAATTTGAAGACTTGACATTAAAGTCTGATTAACCATGAAGTTTCTGAAAATATGTTGCTGTTCTCTCCCTGAAGATGACCGAGATCAACCAGCATCGGAGAATCCTATGTTGCAGCAGGGTTGTTCATATACACCATCTATTCTTATATCCAGGAAAGTTGTTATATTATTTGTTCATTCTTCTACAATTAGGCAATATATATAGGTTACAGCAGGTTTTCCTTTGCAACTGTACGTTGCATATAAATATATTCGATATCCTTCTGTATATTTATGTAAGATCAGCTCGGATGTTGAAGATTCAGTTGTAGAGATAATAATGGAGTATCATTTTTTAACGAGGTATTAATCGGTTGTACCATGGTGGTTTTGTTGAAACTTGTTTATATGCATAAATTTCACTAGATGGGTTAGACAAGAGGAATTTATGTTAAATGTGGTAATTGATGTCGCGAATGTCAATCTAGTGGGTAAGTAGTTGATTCTTGGTTGATGAAAGTTGGATACAGTTTTAGACTAGTAATTGTGCTACTTAGTTCCACATTTCTAAGCCTGTATTTGCACATCATTGTTATCTTTGCGTACATATGATTTTCTATTTATTTTTTTCAAAGTTGGGTGAAATGTTATGCGACCCTAGCTGGCTAGCTTAGTTATCCCATGTCCAAAGAAGAGTACTCTAACAACTTAGGTCTATTACATGTTGAGACTAAAGATCGCAAAAATAGATCAAGAATAAAGAAAGCTAGATATGTTAATTAGGACTTTACTAGTCTACTACACTCATTCGGCTCAAACGATTAAGCCACACGAAATGAACGCCTATCTAGCTAGCTAGCTTGCTTGCAGCTAGACACACGCACCTAGCTAGATCTTCTCTCTTCCCCTCAAAAAAAAAAAAAAAAAACTAGATCTCCTCTCTGTATGTACACGATTAAACTACACGCATACGTGCTACTGCTACAGTGAGCCTACACGGTTACACTTACACCTCACTTCCCTGGTCATCGCCGTCGCCATGGTCGTCATCACCTTCTTCTACCAGCTGCTGCACCTTCCTTTTCTTGCCCTCGTCTAGCCTCACGCCGAACAGCTTCACCGCCGCGTCATCGTCGTCGCCTCTCTCCCTAACCTTCGCCTGCGGTGGTGAGCCGGTGCCACGCTCATCGGCGTGGCCGAGCTCCACCAACCTGCAGCAGCTGGCCAGCGGCAGCGCGGGCAGCGCGGGCGTGGGCGGAGGCACCGGCTCCACGTGGTTCTGCAGGAAGTAGATGATGTCGTTGTAGAGCTTCCTCATGTGCGCCAGCTCCGACAGCAGCAGCGAGTTACGCCGCCGCAGCTGCCGGTTGTCCTCCGACAGCGCCGCCAGGAACTCCTCGCCACTGTCCGCCGGGGAGGAATCCTGCTGGAAACGGTGGTAGGCCTGGGGAGGCGGGGAGAATAGGCTGAGGTACGGTTCCAGCTGAAGCTGGTGCGGGTGGTGGAGCGGAAGCGGCGGCGGAGGCTGCGAGCAGGCGGACTTCCTCCGGTGGATTTCCGACAGGAGGTGCTTGGCGCCCTTCCTGAACAACTCGTTGGCGAACTCCCACCTGTCAGCTACTATTTCCTGAAGCCCTGCCAATATAAATATTTCAAACAAAAATCAAGAAGAATCAATGTCTCGAGAATGATCAAGAATGTTATGTTAAAGTGTAATCGATGCATGAGTAGTACGGCTTTGTGTGTTGAGCATGATGCCATTTCAATAGGAATTTGTGTATTGTGCAATGAGCCTCTGTGATTG